>OY726527.1:57176330-57887939 GCA_963383655.1 Bathymodiolus septemdierum
GCCATCCTTGTATTTATACTTACACATACATTCAACAGTCAGCTATAAGTCAGTATTGTATTTATACTTACACATACATTCAAGTCAGCTATTGGTCAGTATTGTATTTATACTTACACATACATACAACATTCAGCTATAAGCCAACCTTGTATTTATACTTACACATACATTCAACAGTCAGCTATATGTCAGTATTGTATTTATACTTACACATACATTCAACAGTCAGCTATATGTCAGTATTGTATTTATACTTACACACACATTCAACAGTCAGCTATAGGTCAGTATTGTATTTATACTTACATATATATTCAACAGTCAGCTATAAGTCAGTATTGTATTTATGCTTACACATGCATTCAACAGTCAGCTATAGGTCAGTATTGTATTTATACCTACACATACATTCAACAGTCAGCTATAAGTCAGTATTGTATTTATACCTACACATACATTCAACAGTCAGCTATTGGTCAGTATTGTATTTATACTTACACATACATTCAACAGTCAGCTATAGGTCAGTATTGTATTTATACCTACACATACATTCAACAGTCAGCTATAAGTCAGTATTGTATTTATACCTACACATACATTCAACAGTCAGCTATAAGTCAGTGTTGTATTTATACCTACACATACATTCAACAGTCAGCTATACGTCAGTATTGTATTTATACCTACACATACATTCAACAGTCAGCTATACGTCAGTATTGTATTTATACTTACACATACATTCAACAGTCAGCTATTGGTCAGTATTGTATTTATACTTACACATGGATACAACAGTCAGCTATAGATCAACCTTGTATTTATACTTACACATACATTCAACAGTCAGCTATAGGTCAGTATTGTATTTACACTTACACATACATTCAACAGTCAGCTATAGGTCAGTATTGTATTTATACTTACACATACATTCAACAGTCAGCTATTGGTCAGTATTGTATTTATACTTACACATGGATACAACAGTCAGCTATAAGTCAGTATTGTATTTATACTTACACATACATACAACAGTCAGCTATAAGTCAGTATTGTATTCATACTTACACATGGATACAACAGTCAGCTATTGGTCAGTATTGTATTTATACTTACACATGGATACAACAGTCAGCTATAAGTCAGTATTGTATTTATACTTACACATACATACAACAGTCAGCTATAAGTCAGTATTGTATTCATACTTACACATGGATACAACAGTCAGCTATAGTTCAATATTGTATTTATACTTACACATACATTCAACAGTCAGCTATAAGTCAGTGTTGTATTTATACTTACACATACATTCAACAGTCAGATATATGTCAGCATTGTATTTATACGTATACATACATTCAACAGTCAGCTATAGGTCAGTATTGTATTTATACTTATACATACATTCAACAGTCAGCTATTGGTCAATATTGTATTTATACTTACATATACATTCAACAGTCAGCTATAAGTCAGTATTGTATTTATACTTACACATACATACAACAGTCAGCTATAGGTCAGTATTGTATTTATACTTACACATACATTCAACAGTCAGCTATTGGTCAGTATTGTATATATACTTACACATGGATACAACAGTCAGCTATAAGTCAGTATTGTATTTATACCTACACATACGTTCAACAGTCAGCTATAGGTCAGTATTGTATTTATACTTGCACATACATTGAACAGTCAGCTATAAGTCAGTAGTGTATTTATACTTACATATACATTCAACAGTCAGCTATAGGTCAGTATTGTATTTATACCTACACATACATTCAACAGTCAGCTATACGTCAGTATTGTATTTATACTTACACATACATTCAACAGTCAGCTATTGGTCAGTATTGTATTTATACTTACACATGGATACAACAGTCAGGTATAAGTCAGTATTGTATTTATACTTACACATACATACAACAGTCAGCTATAAGTCAGTATTGTATTCATACTTACACATGGATACAACAGTCAGCTATTGGTCAGTATTGTATTTATACTTACACATGGATACAACAGTCAGCTATAAGTCAGTATTGTATTTATACTTACACATACATACAACAGTCAGCTATAAGTCAGTATTGTATTCATACTTACACATGGATACAACAGTCAGCTATTGGTCAGTATTGTATTGATACTTACACATGGATACAACAGTCAGCTATAAGTCAGTATTGTATTTATACTTACACATACATTCAACAGTCAGCTATAAGTCAGTGTTGTATTTATACTTACACATACATTCAACAGTCAGATATATGTCAGCATTGTATTTATACGTATACATACATTCAACAGTCAGCTATAGGTCAGTATTGTATTTATACTTATACATACATTCAACAGTCAGCTATTGGTCAATATTGTATTTATACTTACATATACATTCAACAGTCAGCTATAAGTCAGTATTGTATTTATACTTACACATACATTCAACAGTCAGCTATTGGTCAGTATTGTATTTATACTTACACATGGATACAACAGTCAGCTATAGATCAACCTTGTATTTATACTTACACATACATTCAACAGTCAGCTATAGGTCAGTATTGTATTTACACTTACACATACATTCAACAGTCAGCTATAGGTCAGTATTGTATTTATACTTACACATACATTCAACAGTCAGCTATTGGTCAGTATTGTATTTATACTTACACATGGATACAACAGTCAGCTATAAGTCAGTATTGTATTTATACTTACACATACATACAACAGTCAGCTATAAGTCAGTATTGTATTTATACTTACACATACATACAACAGTCAGCTATAGGTCAGTATTGCATTTATACTTACACATGCATACAACAGTCAGCTATAAGTCAGTATTGTATTTATACATACACATACATACAACAGTCAGCTATAAGCCATCCTTGTATTTATACTTACACATACATTCAACAGTCAGCTATAAGTCAGTATTGTATTTATACTTACACATACATTCAAGTCAGCTATTGGTCAGTATTGTATTTATACTTACACATACATACAACATTCAGCTATAAGCCAACCTTGTATTTATACTTACACATACATTCAACAGTCAGCTATATGTCAGTATTGTATTTATACTTACACATACATTCAACAGTCAGCTATATGTCAGTATTGTATTTATACTTACACACACATTCAACAGTCAGCTATAGGTCAGTATTGTATTTATACTTACATATATATTCAACAGTCAGCTATAAGTCAGTATTGTATTTATGCTTACACATGCATTCAACAGTCAGCTATAGGTCAGTATTGTATTTATACCTACACATACATTCAACAGTCAGCTATAAGTCAGTATTGTATTTATACCTACACATACATTCAACAGTCAGCTATTGGTCAGTATTGTATTTATACTTACACATACATTCAACAGTCAGCTATAGGTCAGTATTGTATTTATACCTACACATACATTCAACAGTCAGCTATAAGTCAGTATTGTATTTATACCTACACATACATTCAACAGTCAGCTATAAGTCAGTGTTGTATTTATACCTACACATACATTCAACAGTCAGCTATACGTCAGTATTGTATTTATACCTACACATACATTCAACAGTCAGCTATACGTCAGTATTGTATTTATACTTACACATACATTCAACAGTCAGCTATTGGTCAGTATTGTATTTATACTTACACATGGATACAACAGTCAGCTATAGATCAACCTTGTATTTATACTTACACATACATTCAACAGTCAGCTATAGGTCAGTATTGTATTTACACTTACACATACATTCAACAGTCAGCTATAGGTCAGTATTGTATTTATACTTACACATACATTCAACAGTCAGCTATTGGTCAGTATTGTATTTATACTTACACATGGATACAACAGTCAGCTATAAGTCAGTATTGTATTTATACTTACACATACATACAACAGTCAGCTATAAGTCAGTATTGTATTCATACTTACACATGGATACAACAGTCAGCTATTGGTCAGTATTGTATTTATACTTACACATGGATACAACAGTCAGCTATAAGTCAGTATTGTATTTATACTTACACATACATACAACAGTCAGCTATAAGTCAGTATTGTATTCATACTTACACATGGATACAACAGTCAGCTATAGTTCAATATTGTATTTATACTTACACATACATTCAACAGTCAGCTATAAGTCAGTGTTGTATTTATACTTACACATACATTCAACAGTCAGATATATGTCAGCATTGTATTTATACGTATACATACATTCAACAGTCAGCTATAGGTCAGTATTGTATTTATACTTATACATACATTCAACAGTCAGCTATACGTCAGTATTGTATTTATACTTACACATACATTCAACAGTCAGCTATTGGTCAGTATTGTATTTATACTTACACATGGATACAACAGTCAGGTATAAGTCAGTATTGTATTTATACTTACACATACATACAACAGTCAGCTATAAGTCAGTATTGTATTCATACTTACACATGGATACAACAGTCAGCTATTGGTCAGTATTGTATTTATACTTACACATGGATACAACAGTCAGCTATAAGTCAGTATTGTATTTATACTTACACATACATACAACAGTCAGCTATAAGTCAGTATTGTATTCATACTTAGACATGGATACAACAGTCAGCTATTGGTCAGTATTGTATTGATACTTACACATGGATACAACAGTCAGCTATAAGTCAGTATTGTATTTATACTTACACATACATTCAACAGTCAGCTATAAGTCAGTGTTGTATTTATACTTACACATACATTCAACAGTCAGATATATGTCAGCATTGTATTTATACGTATACATACATTCAACAGTCAGCTATAGGTCAGTATTGTATTTATACTTATACATACATTCAACAGTCAGCTATTGGTCAATATTGTATTTATACTTACATATACATTCAACAGTCAGCTATAAGTCAGTATTGTATTTATACTTACACATACATTCAACAGTCAGCTATTGGTCAGTATTGTATTTATACTTACACATGGATACAACAGTCAGCTATAGATCAACCTTGTATTTATACTTACACATACATTCAACAGTCAGCTATAGGTCAGTATTGTATTTACACTACACATACATTCAACAGTCAGCTATAGGTCAGTATTGTATTTATACTTACACATACATTCAACAGTCAGCTATTGGTCAGTATTGTATTTATACTTACACATGGATACAACAGTCAGCTATAAGTCAGTATTGTATTTATACTTACACATACATACAACAGTCAGCTATAAGTCAGTATTGTATTCATACTTACACATGGATACAACAGTCAGCTATTGGTCAGTATTGTATTTATACTTACACATGGATACAACAGTCAGCTATAAGTCAGTATTGTATTTATACTTACACATACATACAACAGTCAGCTATAAGTCAGTATTGTATTCATACTTACACATGGATACAACAGTCAGCTATTGGTCAGTATTGTATTGATACTTACACATGGATACAACAGTCAGCTATAAGTCAGTATTGTATTTATACTTACACATACATTCAACAGTCAGCTATAAGTCAGTGTTGTATTTATACTTACACATACATTCAACAGTCAGATATATGTCAGCATTGTATTTATACGTATACATACATTCAACAGTCAGCTATAGGTCAGTATTGTATTTATACTTATACATACATTCAACAGTCAGCTATTGGTCAGTATTGTATATATACTTACACATGGATACAACAGTCAGCTATAAGTCAGTATTGTATTTATACCTACACATACGTTCAACAGTCAGCTATAGGTCAGTATTGTATTTATACTTGCACATACATTCAACAGTCAGCTATAAGTCAGTATTGTATCTTTACTTACACATACATTCAACAGTTAACTATAAGTCAGTATTGTATTTATACTTACACATACATTCAACAGTCAGCTATAAGTCAGCATTATATTTATACATACATATACATTCAACAGTCAGCTATAAGTCAGTAGTGTATTTATACTTACATATGCATTCAACAGTCAGCTATAAATCAGTAGTGTATTTATACTTATACATACATTCAACAGTCAGCTATAAATCAGTAGTGTATTTATACTTATACATACATTCAACAGTCAGCTATAAGTCAGTATTGTATTTATACCTACATATGCATTCAACAGTCAGCTATAAATCAGTATTGTATTTATACTTACACATACATTCAACAGTCAGTTATAGGTCAGTATTGTTTTTATACTTATACATACATTCAACAGTCAGTTATAAGTCAGTATTGTATTTATACTTACACATGCATTCAATAGTCAGCTTTAAGTCAGTATTGTATTTATACTTACACATGCATTCAATAGTCAGCTTTAAGTCAGTGTTGTATTTATACTTACACACACATTCAATAGTCAGCTTTAAGTCAGTATTGTATTTATACTTACACATGCATTCAATAGTCAGCTTTAAGTCAGTATTGTATTTATACTTACACATGCATTCAATAGTCAGCTTTAAGTCAGTATTGTATTTATACTTACACATGCATTCAATAGTCAGCTTTAAGTCAGTATTGTATTTATACTTACACATGCATTCAATAGTGAGCTTTAAGTCAGTATTGTATTTATACTTACACATGCATTCAATAGTCAGCTTTAAGTCAGTATTGTATTTATACTTACACATGCATTCAATAGTCAGCTTTAAGTCAGTGTTGTATTTATACCTACAAATTCATTCAACAGTCAGCTATAGGTCAGTATTGTATTTATACTTACACATGCATTCAATAGTCAGCTTTAAGTCAGTATTGTATTTATACTTACACATGCATTCAATAGTCAGCTTTAAGTCAGTGTTGTATTTATACTTACACACACATTCAACAGTCAGCTATAGGTCAGTATTGTATTTATACATACATATACATTCAACAGTCAGCTATAAATCAGTAGTGTATTTATACTTATACATACATTCAACAGTCAGCTATAAATCAGTAGTGTATTTATACTTATACATACATTCAACAGTCAGCTATAAGTCAGTATTGTATTTATACCTACATATGCATTCAACAGTCAGCTATAAATCAGTATTGTATTTATACTTACACATACATTCAACAGTCAGTTATAGGTCAGTATTGTTTTTATACTTATACATACATTCAACAGTCAGTTATAAGTCAGTATTGTATTTATACTTACACATGCATTCAATAGTCAGCTTTAAGTCAGTATTGTATTTATACTTACACATGCATTCAATAGTCAGCTTTAAGTCAGTGTTGTATTTATACTTACACATGCATTCAATAGTCAGCTTTAAGTCAGTATTGTATTTATACTTACACATGCATTCAATAGTCAGCTTTAAGTCAGTATTGTATTTATACTTACACATGCATTCAATAGTCAGTTATAAGTCAGTATTGTATTTATACTTACACATGCATTCAATAGTCAGCTTTAAGTCAGTGTTGTATTTATACCTACAAATTCATTCAACAGTCAGCTATAGGTCAGTATTGTATTTATACTTACACATGCATTCAATAGTCAGCTATAGGTCAGTATTGTATTTATACTTACACATGCATTCAATAGTCAGCTTTAAGTCAGTATTGTATTTATACTTACACATGCATTCAATAGTCAGCTTTAAGTCAGTATTGTATTTATACTTACACACACATTCAATAGTCAGCTTTAAGTCAGTATTGTATTTATACTTACACATGCATTCAATAGTCAGCTTTAAGTCAGTATTGTATTTATACTTACACATGCATTCAATAGTCAGCTTTAAGTCAGTATTGTATTTATACTTACACATGCATTCAATAGTCAGCTTTAAGTCAGTGTTGTATTTATACTTACACATGCATTCAATAGTCAGCTTTAAGTCAGTATTGTATTTATACTTACACATGCATTCAATAGTCAGCTTTAAGTCAGTATTGTATTTATACTTACACATGCATTCAATAGTCAGTTATAAGTCAGTATTGTATTTATACTTACACATGCATTCAATAGTCAGCTTTAAGTCAGTGTTGTATTGATACTTATGCATACATTCAACAGTCAGCTATAAATCAGTAGTGTATTTATACTTATACATACATTCAACAGTCAGCTATAAGTCAGTATTGTATTTATACCTACATATGCATTCAACAGTCAGCTATAAATCAGTATTGTATTTATACTTACACATACATTCAACAGTCAGTTATAGGTCAGTATTGTTTTTATACTTATACATACATTCAACAGTCAGTTATAAGTCAGTATTGTATTTATACTTACACATGCATTCAATAGTCAGCTTTAAGTCAGTATTGTATTTATACTTACACATGCATTCAATAGTCAGCTTTAAGTCAGTGTTGTATTTATACTTACACATGCATTCAATAGTCAGCTTTAAGTCAGTATTGTATTTATACTTACACATGCATTCAATAGTCAGCTTTAAGTCAGTATTGTATTTATACTTACACATGCATTCAATAGTCAGTTATAAGTCAGTATTGTATTTATACTTACACATGCATTCAATAGTCAGCTTTAAGTCAGTGTTGTATTTATACCTACAAATTCATTCAACAGTCAGCTATAGGTCAGTATTGTATTTATACTTACACATGCATTCAATAGTCAGCTTTAAGTCAGTATTGTATTTATACTTACACATGCATTCAATAGTCAGCTTTAAGTCAGTATTGTATTTATACTTACACACACATTCAACAGTCAGTTATAAGTCAGTATTGTATCTATACTTACACATGCATTCAATAGTCAGCTTTAAGTCAGTATTGTATTTATACTTACACATGCATTCAATAGTCAGCTTTAAGTCAGTATTGTATTTATACTTACACATGCATTCAATAGTCAGCTTTAAGTCAGTATTGTATTTATACTTACACATGCATTCAATAGTCAGCTTTAAGTCAGTATTGTATTTATACTTACACATGCATTCAATAGTCAGCTTTAAGTCAGTATTGTATTTATACTTACACATGCATTCAATAGTGAGCTTTAAGTCAGTATTGTATTTATACTTACATATACATTCAACAGTCAGCTATAGGTCAGTATTGTATTTATACTTACACACACATTCAACAGTCAGCTATAGGTCAGTATTGTATTTATACTTACATATACATTCAACAGCCAACTTTGTATTTAAACTTACATCGATACACTTGTCAGCTATAGGTCCATCTTGTATATATATAATTACCTATATACAATTGTCAGCTGAAAAACCGTCTTGTATTTATACCTAAATAGATACAATTGTCAGCTATAGAACAGTCTTTGTATTTACATCCACATAGATATAATTCTCAGTTATATACCAGTTTCGTACTTAGACCTAGATATATATAGAACTGACAGCTATAAGTCAGTCTCGGGTTATGACTGACAGCTATTAATCAGTCACGGGTTAAGACTGACAGATAGCTAAACTGACATGTATAAGTCCGTCCCGTATTGAGACTTTTATTATTTATTAAGATCAATTGATCAATTGGGGAACAATCCCAGCAATATCAACAAAGCGAACAATGCATGTATTTCTTTAGATAATTTATTAGGAGTACCTTGATAAGCTCCCACTTTTATGAGAATCTCATGATTTCCAATTAAATTTTGGATATATATTGCCATACTGAAATATAATATGTGTAGACTATGTATGCAATTTGGCCATTTCTTCTAAAATTAATCTTAAAAGCGTTTTGCAAATTGTCCCTTTTAGTGTAATATATAAGTATCAAGCAGAGTGTAAAGCAATATTAGAGAATACCGAATGACCAAAATGACGAAGACGAAGATAAGAAAAACAAATACGCAACACAATTATGTGTTGGACACCACTATACGTAAACAAACACTAGTAACGTAAATAGTATGTAATGTTAGCATTACGTCAATTGATGGGGAAAACTTCACATCTGGTAATGGTGCAAATTGTTAGTGTGCTTTACTCGAAAGTGGTAAATCCTGGGTTTAAGTTCTGTTCGAGTCAAATCTAATACTATACATTCGGAGTTTTTTAAAGAATTAGATTGGATGGCTAGGAATCAGAATAATTTGTCCGAAACAAGCGACTTCTCTACCCGTGGACTGTTGCTTCAATGAGCTAGCACTAAAAACTACTAAGATTTATATATTTATTATATATTTGAAAAATGGCTCATTTTGGGTTAAACAATACTCACTCACTCTAATATTTGTAAATTGCTTGGTACAATATGATTAGATTTTTTGATTTTTCATGTTTTAACGCCACTTTTAGCAATATTTCAACTATATCGTGCCGACCAGTTTTAGTGGTGTAAGAAGCCAGATTACCCAGAGAAAACTGCCAAGCAGGGGCAAGCAACTGGTAAACTTTATCACTTGTGGTTGCGAGTCGAGTGCACCCTTTTTGCAATTTACAAAGCCGGGCGCGAACTCACGCCGTTTTGGTGATAGTTGTATGAGTTGTTAGGTAATCCAACCACCTAACTCATTGAGCCACTCGGGAAAAGCTTGGTACAATATAATTGTTTAAACCTGAGCAGTCATCATCATATTAGTCTACATTACAAATTCAGAGATAGATCCAGTTTACATTTAAAAGAAACCAGTCTAGCCATACATGTTCACAATACCACTTACTAAAGCCATTTGATCTTTACTTCTATAATGAGCATTACATGTGGCACGTTGATATATAAAACAACTGGTTTTCATTGTGTATGAAAAGTTATTTCTATTTTGGAAAATATTAAAAGTTACATTATTGTGACAGCATTGAATCTTTGTAATGAGAGAATCAAATAAATATTTCACCTATTATGCAATACTTTAAACATATATAAGCATACATAGTAAAGATTTAAAGTTATTGCTTTGCTTCAGTAGGTCTCGGTATCATTGTACTTCATTGTAGTATAACAACATTACAATACAAATTATGTTGCTTACCAATCTAATGATGAGCTATGGACAGCGAGACTAATAAACATATGTTTCAATGCATACAGGTAAAATACAAAGGGAAACAAATCATCAACTTCTTAATAGTCACACAATTTATGACTCAGTCTTATTTTAACAACTAAACCAATATAATATCATCGCACACACTAATATAAAAAAAGGTAGATTCATCACACCACATGAATGTAAAGTTCTCCAGACATAAGAAGTGACGAACTAAAAATACACTTAACCATTAAAGAATAAAATGAAATAACAACTCTGGTGATACAAATCAAATACTCCATTAGCCATGGGTAGACAAGCCAAAGGTGATATTGGAGTTTTACTTGTTGATAAATCCACAGTGCAACACAATTATGCGGAACGACGATATATAATGAAAGAGTCATATCACCCAGCCAGGATATGTAATGCTATTTAAAGAATCAAACATTATTTGAGTGCAGAATTAATTAAAAAAAACTGTCAAAATAATAGAGTTGAAATCCATATATGAACAGGACGAGGACGAACGATTTCCGTCAAGAGGCGATAAATCATTAGGAAAGTATTGGTAAAATTTATATTATAGAAAAAATTAAGATAGCAATGGTGCTAATGAAAATGATAGCAAAGGGGGAAATGAAAACGATAACAAATGGGGAAATGAAAATGATAACAAAGGGGGTAATGAATACGATCGAAAATGGGATAATGAAACCGACAACAAAGGAGGAATATGTAAGCGACAACAAAGGGGGTAATGAAAACGATAGCAAACGGGGACAACGAAAACGATAACAAACGGGGCAATGAAAACGATAGCAAAGAGGGTAATGGAAACAATAACAAAGGGGTAATGAAAAAGATAACAAAGGGGTAATGAAAACGATAACAAAGGGCGTAAACAAAATGATAACAAAGGGGGGTAATGAAAACGATAGCAAAGGGGAAAATGAAAACGATGATAAAAGGTAATGAAAACGATAACAAAGGAGGATAGCAAAGGAGGTAAAGAAAACGATAGCAAAGGGGTAATGAGAACGATAACAACGTGGGTAATGAAAATGAAAACAAAGGGGAAATGAAAACATTACAAGGGGGTAATGAAAACGATCACAAAGGGAGAAATGAAAAGATAACAAAGGGGGTAATGACAACGATAACAAAGGGGGTAAAGAAAACGATAACAAAAGGAGTAATGTAAACGATAACAAAGGGGAAAATGAAAACCATAACGCAGAGGAAATGAAAACGATAATAAAGGGGGTAAAGAAAACGATAACAAAGGGAGTAATGTAAACGATAACAAAGGGGAAAATGAAAACGATGACAAAGGGGGTAAAGAAAACGATAGCAAAGGGGAAATGAAAACGATAACAAATGAAGTAGTGAAAACGATAACAACGAGGGTAAAGAAAACGATAACAAAGGGGCTAATGTAAACGATAACAAAGGGAAAAAAGAAAACGATAACAAAGGGGAACATGAAAACGATAGCAAAGGGGAAATGTACACGATATCTAAGGGGGTAATGAAAACGATAACAAAGGGGAAATGAAAACGATAAAAAAAAGTAATGAAAACGATGAAAAAGGACGATAGCAAAGGAGGTAAAGAAAACGATAGCAAAGGGGTAATGAAAACGATAACAACGTGGGTAATGAAAACGATAACAAAGGGGGAAATGAAAACGATAACAATGGGGAAATGAAAAAATAACAAAGGGGTAATGAAAACGATAACAAGGGGGTAGTGAAAACGATAACAACGGGGGTAAAGAAAACGATAACAAAGGGAGTAATGTAAACGATATCAAATGGGAAAATTAAAACGATAACAAAGGGAAGTGAAAACGATAACCAAAAGGATAAAGAAAAGGATAACAAAGGGGGTAATGTAAACGATAGCAAAGGCGAAAAAGAAAACGATAACAAAGGGGAACATGAAAACGATAACAAAGGAGAAATGAAAACGATAACAAAGGGGGTAATGAAAACGATAGCACAGGGGAAATGAAAACGATAACAAAGGAGGTAATGAAAACGATAGCAAAGAGGTAAACAAACGATAACAAAGAGGAGGTAATGAAAACGATAACAACGGGGAAATGAAAACGATAACAAAGGGGGCAATGACAACGATAGTAAAGGGATTAGTGAAAACAATAACAAAGGGGTGATTAAATCGATAACAAAGACGGTGATGAAAACGATATCAAAGGGGTAATGAACACCAAAACAAAGGGGGTAATGAAAACGATAGCAAACGGGGTAATGGAAAAGATTACAAAGGGGATAATGAAAACGATAGCAAAGGGGGTAATGAACACAATATAAAAGGGGTAATCAAAACGATAACAAAGGGGGAAATGTAAACGATATCAAAGGGGGTATTGAAAACGATAACAAAGAGGGTAATGAAAACGATAATAAAAGGGGTAATGCAAACGATAATAAAGGGGAAAATAAAAACGATGATAAAGGGGGTAATGAAACGATAGCAAAAGAGGTAATATAAACGATGATAAATGGGAAAATGTAAACGATAACAAAGCCCGAAGTATGTCGATTCGGAAAAATTAACACCCGCTACGGAAGAGGATTATCGATTCATATTTCCTCATCATTTCCGTTATCACCAGACGACAACGAACCGTCAAGCGCTCGTATAAAGGACTGTTTATAATTCTTATATAGCAAATCCTACATTTTTATTTATTTTAGGAAATAGCAGATTTTAACGTTGTTACCACCACCACAACTTGTGACTAATAACCTATGAATATAGGTGTATTCCGATTACAACGAAGGAACCTACAAGAGAGAACAAAACAGAACATGGCGTTTTTTGACATTACGGAGGATAATATCTCTGAATTAATGAAATCAAAAGATAGCAAATCTACACAAAGAGCTGTAACACGGAGCATTAAGCTTTTCCCTGACTTCCTGATTAAAAACAAATGCACCTGGAGAATTTGAAGCTTACACTAAACAAAAATTTAATGAGATGTTGAGACTTGTTTATGCATCAATCAGAAAAAAAGATGGTGAAATGATGAACAAATGTTCAGTAAATTGACTAAAGTATGGACTGACTAAACATTTAAAGGAAACTGCTCAAATTGATATTAACATTGATCCTGTGTTTGTATCCTCGAAGGGTGTCTTTTCAGCTGTTCTAACAGATATGAAGAAAAAAGGCTTTGGGGCAGTCAAACATAAACCAGCTATTTGCCAAGAGGACTTTATAAAACTTTATGATGTCAGTGGTGTTGCACTCAATCCATGCACACCACAAGGACTGTTGAATAAATGTTGGTTCGACGTAATGACATCTTGCTGTCGTCGTGGACGTGAAACTCTGAGACAAATGACCCGGGACACCTTTAAGATCAACACGGATGGTATTGGAAGAAAGTTTGTAATGCAGGTATGTAAAATAAGTGTTATAAAATGCAGGCAGATTGTAAAAAAGCAACAAAAATGTCATAACATGCACGCCTTTTACTATACTTCCGGGGACGTCACGAAATTTCTCCCTAAAACTGTTTGGAGTAAATACACATGTGGCGTTATACAAATGTAGGATATATAAAAAAGAAAAGATACACGATTATCACATATGAGACGCTAACCCATTCATTACACAATACAAGGATTAAAACAAAAATGTAGTATTAATTATATGAACTTTTTTAAGCTAAATTCAAGAAATTATAAATTTATAAATATATTTATTTATTTTGTAGGTTCAAGATGAAAACAACAAAAAATATACATCCACTGATCATCCAAATGATACTATTGGAGAGGGCCGTATGTATGAAAGGACAGGAGATCCTATGACTGTCCTGTTCTTTCCTTTGAAAGATATATTTCAAAGCTAAACCCTGATAATACAGCCTTTTGGCAGTTGCCTTGTGACACATTTAATGAGCAAGATCCTGTATGGTACACACATGCACCGCTAGGAAAGAACACATTAAGTAATTTGATGACGAACATATCAAAACTAGCAAATCTTTCAATGAACTACACAAACCATTATATTAGAGCCACTTCAATAACTGAAATGGATAAAGCTGGTGTTGCGTCTCGACACATCATGAAAATTTCGGGGCATAGAAGTGAGACTTCAATAAAGAATTATTCAAACAGGTTGAGTGATAAAAAAAAGAGGGAAATAAGAGTCAAGTTCGTAATGTTAATGAGTACAATTATTCTGCTGGACCAAATGTATTAAACATCAAAATAGTGTGGCAACTTTTCCACAAAATTTAATGCCAAACATTTCAAACAACAGCTGCACTGTAAATGTTCATCTTTATTCAAAATGAGAAAAAATACATTGGCTTGAAAATTAATTATGCAAAAGTCAGAATATAGAAACAAACATGTGATAATCTTTATCAAAATATACAATTAACATTTTGCATTAATTGTTATAAACATTATGTTATTATCTTGTTAAATTTGATGTTTTGTTGTTAGTGTAAACATATTTTATTAAGTAATTCATTAAGACAATACAAGCATGAATATGAACAAACTATTATGTTTTGTTGTTAGTGTAAACATATTTTATTAAGTAATTCATTAAGACAATACAAGCATGAATATGTACAAACTATGATGTTTTGTTGTTGTTAATGTAAGTAAGCTATCTTAATTTATGACTTTTTATTTTTTTAACAATTGTCCTTCTAATAACATAATGCACAGTTGAATCATTAGGCATTCAGTATAATAAAAAAACATACTGCCCCTGGATGAAGGTGTTAGGGTGATTAACACACTCTGTGGTGATATTTTTTTCCACGTGTCTTAATCTACCCTAACACCTTCATCCAAGGGCAGTATGTTTATAATAATTCCTCTACTTAGCGTGAACAATAATGATATATAATTCCTATACATAGCATGAAAAATAATGTTATATAATTCTGATAGCTCTTGTTATATTGTATCATAAGGTTGTTCCTGTGCTGACGGAATGGTTGCTTCATAATGCGATTGTGCATTGTTATTACCTATAAGTACAAAATTGCTATTACAACATTTAGCTGCAACATGATAATACATGACTATATATAAATATAAACAAAATGCTGCTGACAGTGGATTAGTTAATTACCTGCATTAGTTATTGTGTATGTGTTAAGGTCATGCTACCGATTTCTATGTACATTGACATACAATTTAAATAGAATTAGATATGTGTTGTATTGTTTGCTTTACTATACACACATATAAAATGGCATCATGTTTTCGGTTGTGTAAGGATTCCTATTTTCAAGTTACCAATCACCAATGAACTTACTTTTTTAAAATCGGATACACGCCAAGAGATGTTGTTTGACTGGTCAACATATTGCATATGATCGGACTGTCAATGATAAAAGATAGGCACCATACATTATGTTTTTGTCCTTTGGCCGTTGGGTTATCTGTCGTTCGATTACCCTTTTGGAATTTGAAACTTTAATGACAGAGATTTAATTGAAAAAGTATGAATTAAAAGCTTAATGCAGTAGTGGATGTTTGCGCTTGTTTTATTTATTGTAGCGTTGATACGTGGCATCCTATCAATTTATCATAAATAGAAAATACGGATTTATGATAATGGATCTAGTTTACAAACACATGCTAACAAATGATTTATTTACATAACTTTTAGTTGAATGTCAATAAAACATCATTAAAATGGTTCAATACATGTCTACGAGTTTCCTGTTGGATTCGAACTGTTCTACAATCTGGCTAAAATAAAATCCCTCGCTTACCTTCCTTAATTGATGTAGTGCATGGTAGATCATAGGAAGCCCTGACATATGTCAGAATGCGAGTGATCCTATGTTCTTCCAAATGTAAATGGAGACTGCGAAATTATGAAAGAGCTGCTACACTTAATGGTCATGCTACGCGAATTCTAATTGGACGAAAACGGCTATTAACGTATTTATCATATGCTTATGCATTCATGACATAAGGTCGCTCTCATTTGACCCATAATGGGTAGTGTCGTAGATCTCACACTACGACACGTCAGTAAAGGGAAAAAAGTGTGGAATCTGATTTCAATCGGATTAACTATTCTGATTGTGTCGTATTTTCTTCTTCATTTTATTTTATAATATCTGAGATAAATGCCAAAAATAACTGTCATTATCACGACTATTAAACACAAAGTATATCAATGATACTGTAAAATCATATTCATAAATGCAACGAAATCTGATTAATCATAATAATTATCATGTTGATTTGTATTCAACAATGATACAATATTAAATGCTGGAATTTAGAGGTAAACATTTGAATGAAAAGTGAATAATCATGTACACATTTATAGATGGATTTTTTTCAAATTGTATTGACATCCAGCATCACTTCTATGTTGGCTTCATATGCATAGCAATTCATTTAATTAGACCCATGGACTCCAGCAAATCAGTTTTGATACAAATATTTGAATACAGGGCGTTTTTCTTTTAGACTATATTTAAATTGCAACTTCTCTGAATATGTGTCAGCATTTATAAATATTACTTCCTTGTATAAGTGTTTTCTTGATGAATTTATCAATATTATTGTTAATTGTCCAGACAACGCTTACTACCAGTTTTACATTTGTAAGATCACAGAAATACAAATATTATTACAAGACTGTCAGTGAGACAATGCACTTAGCAGACAATTATAATTTTATAATATTATGGCGAATTTACAAGTGCTAATTATGGTGACCTTCAGTAAAGAGTATTGATCCACATATTTTCGGATACTCACTCTGCAATGTATTTAGGAAAAAGCTTACCAATATTTGCATAATCGTTTGTGAATGCATCATTTAGATATCCACTTGTATATCGTCCATTTTGTCTATTTGTATCCCCGTCTGCTTTTCCTCGTCTATATCTATAATAAAAATTATATAATCATAGCGTTATATCATGGTCATAGCATAGAGGTCAATATTATGAAAAGAAAGATCAAACAATGATTGTCAACAATTCCACCGATATCAAAAAAACGAAAAATCATGTCTCACCTGAAATCACTAAGCATAAGAAAGACCCTGCCATATGACGTGGAAAATATAGGTAGATAAATATGAATATGTGGTGGTGCTAATCCGATAAATGGGATCTCACACCTCCGGTCCCTGAATATGTGGCCTCTGATGGCAAAACAGGTAAACAAAAACGATTAAAAAAAACTGCACAAATTCGCTTACAGGATCTAAACCAATATATCAATGATTTTAAAATTACATGTAGATGGTACATTATTGACCGCATCATCGCACAAAGAGGATAAATTGGACCCAGTTGTGTAATACCAGGTTGACATAAGAATGTCTGTATCAGGTCAGGAAGGTCAGTAGTTGTGTATATTTGTGTTTGTGTATCGATTTGCCTGGAGTTCTTTCGAAAGTGATGTATTTTCATTTTATTGTTCAAGAATATTTACTATTTCCGCCATGTTCTTTTTATCCTCAGTCAATACTTATATCAATGCTGCTTCCATTGTTATCTTCCTTTTATGGTTTTCAAACTTAATATGTGGGAGATACAATAGCGTATGTATGTTTGTTCACCTGCCAATATATTCTCCCATGAAACAAAGTACATGTACACTATATAACATGTAGCATAACTAATTAACACTGCGTATGTTTACAAAGCAAATAAAGAACAGACAACAAGATACTATTAATTCTCTGTGATTACAAATATTTGTTTTATGAGTGAATAATTTGTGAAAGATCATATTGAAAGATAATTCGATCTGGTGTTTATTTTCACAATATTTTGCATTGTATGCCATGTGTAAGTGCGCTATGACAATTTACATTGAACACATCAATCATTAAATGACACTTATACGATGACATACGTCTTGTAATTATTAATTGGATCTTCTCTTATAGCATCAGTGACCGGATTATACTTTACGGTATGAGTTATTGTCATTTTTTGACTTTGAATATTTAGTCAAAATGTGTGTACTCAAAAACCCTCCTATATTTACATGTGAGGATTGCAAGGTGTATCACTACAAAAATGAAAAAAATGTTAAAAGGAGGAGTAACATATGTTGTTGTGTGAAAAAACACCTTTAATGATTTGCTTACCTTGGGTAACACATACACAACAATGAATGACATATTATATCAAAGAATACCTCAATATTCCTAGGACTATAATGGTATACACTAATGTAGTGACAATAAAGGTTCCAATTACTGCATATATTATATTCAATGTATGATCTGTTGTACTTTGTGCATCTAACTGTGATGTAACTGTAGATCATATATACGTGTCATATTACATATTAATTAAAACCAAATATAGCAAATTTAAGAAAAAAAAAGGAATTAAGAGAAACATAGAATTATGATGGACAACAAAAGTAAAGAATTAAATTCCTGACAGTTAGAACAATAATTTATACAATCAAGTGAACATATTACTTTCAAAAGTATATCTGGTACTCTACCTATAGCCAATATAGCTGCCGTGACTAAATTATGAATTATTTTATTTCACTTTTGATGCTTTATTTCAAGTCAAAAGGAGACACTGTTTCAATGTGAATTTTCTTTCAGTCGATCTATACCAATAATTGACATTAACATCTTTTACACACACACAATAGCTAAAATGAAACCGATATAGGTGTCGTTGCTGAAAATCAGAAATACTTGACTCTTACTGCTTCACTTTCAGTAATAAATCAAATCCAAATGTTTTTCATAGAGAAGTGATCCAACATAAATGGAACTGACAGGGTCTTTTATTGGTCTACCCTTGTGTCTAACTGCATACTATTTGTCCATTCCAAGATGACAACTGCTAAAAATCATATAAATGTCATTAATTGACAATGAAAACGTCATTTTTGTGAACTTTTGTTCAGATTTAAACTGCAGTTGTATGACAATAGTTAGTTCAAGATATTATTACTATTTACTCATTTTACAATGTTAAATTATATCTAAAAAACCTGAGAAAAGACACTGATGTCCTTTAAAGCCTTCAACACATCCATATGTACAATTTCCTTCCAATCGTTCACACAAAGTACTGTGGCATGTATTACAACGCTCTACACAATCAAATCCATGGTCACGATCTGAACATTCTGTAAAATATGATAGTGTTCACATGATGAATATAATTAAAAAAAAGAAAGAAACAAATAATTAAAAAAAGAGAGAGAAGAAAACAAGAAGGCAATAACCAGTATTAACCGATCACATTCAATTGGGTTCGAATATGAACATGAATTACTCTTTCTTAGCCAAGGGCTCTGAATAGATCTACCCCACATTTGTATGTGAACAAATTTGTTTGTTTGTCATGTCTTGCAATCGATTATCGCCATACTAAGATGTGTATATTAAGCCATGGTGATGACTTCTGGATTTGAAGAGACAAAAAGTGCAGGTGAATACAACATTGTTCAAAGAAAGACCTGTAGTCAAAGACAAAATTGAATATGATTTAGTGTACAACCAGAGAGAATATAAAGACTTCCTGCGAAAAAACACCCAATATAAATATATGTAAATATATCTACAATATGCACAATTGTTGTTGATGGGTTGTTTATTTGGAACAATGTTGCTTTGAGTGCTATTTCTATTACATCATGTTTTGGATAACATAATATTGTCAACACGAATTGGGTCAATAAGCAATACGAGCAATTACAGTTGAAGTCCAAAATAAAAGACACCGTATACGTAGATGAAAGGTTTACAATAACTCATCATATATCTACAGATGGTTGCCTCTAAAAAAGGAAGCCACTGAACCATAACCTATACCCAGGTTTATGAATAGCGTATCACGACAGATTTTTATTCACAGTTTTCAATTTATTTTACTATTAAAATATAAAATAAATTTTTGAAATTCAAAAATATTTTAATTATTTAGTAGTTTCTCACATTCACATTAAAACTGTGTGCAGCGCATCATCTTGGCTTAAGTCATAAATTCCTTAATAATGATATTATGACGTCAATTTAAAGTTATATGCGAGGGTTGGCATTTTACTCACAGGTGTAAAGCACGTGAATGACATCACCTTTTACTAAACTAGTTGAACTCTGCAACTTCTTATTGAAGTACCTGCATCACATCAGGACAATGAAGGGTCATGTATTTGTGTGTTAGGGATGTCGATTTTGCCTCTTTCAACGATTTTGAGATTTGATTTTGGAATTGTGCCGACCGTGTGTTATTTATTTTTTTTGAATTGTGCCGACAGTGTGTTATTCTGTTTTTAGAATTGTGCCGACAGTGTGTTATTTTGTTTTTAGAATTGTGCCGACAGTGTGTTATTTTTGTGGCTTTGTATGAAATATACAGGTAATATTGACGGTGACCAACAACTATATCCACTGAAATTAAACAAACATATGCATAATAAGTTTCTGTTCTAACAGTAGTTTAGCTTGACAATATTTTTCTGCTTGATTGAAACATTTGGCGATTCCAGATTCATTATAATAACATTCTTCGTCATTACACACTACAGTGCTACATGGTGATACTATAAATAAAATACAGATTTATTAATATATACTAAAAGGGGTACTAGTGACGGTTTACATGACCCATTCCACA
This sequence comes from Bathymodiolus septemdierum, assembly GCA_963383655.1. Lineage (NCBI taxonomy): Eukaryota > Metazoa > Mollusca > Bivalvia > Mytilida > Modiolidae > Bathymodiolus > Bathymodiolus septemdierum. The sequence continues at coordinate 57,198,031 of OY726527.1, forward strand.
AAGATGCTCATCACATTCCAAGCGCTGGATAGTAGATGTCGGCTTGATAGGACGGGGTTGTCAGGTTAAAGTACGGAAAAACTGAACAAGGACCATAATGTAATTTAAGAGTGCCACACTACTTACACGTAAAATACCCTTTTCCTAGATTTCCAACGAACTGTTATTTTTTTACGCACATGACCTGTCCCGTAAAGGTACCACACTGCTAACACGTCAAATACCCTTTCCGTAGATTATGAACGAACAGTTATTTTTTTGTACGCGCCTGACATGTCCCGTTGCGCGGAAATATTTGCCTCCTGGACGCTAACCAACCAACTACCCACCAAAAAGAAGGAATGACAATCAAACAGGATTCAATATAATGTCAATGAAACACTACCGTGGTATATTTAATAAAAAAAGCAGACATCTAATTTTATGCGCATGACGCGTTTCGGGAATAACCTTCATCAGGCATGCTCACAGCCAACATACCGGAAAGGCAAACAATTCACATGTCTTAGGGAGCCTCTGAAAATGTAGCATTCAGGATACATTCTATACCCAACTTTATTTTCTCTTTTCTTTTAAATTCTTTGGAATAAGATGTTTTAATAATACATCCTATTGGTTTAGTGCTTCTATCACATCGTAATCGGAGATGTCTTCAATGAAACTAGCGAATTTAAATCAAATACGCATAAACTTATAACTATATTGACGAGATATAGTACAGAGGGATTTGGGTTTATAGTTTATCTCCCTCCCCTAGTAACATTTTTACTACAGTGACTGTGCCATGCCAGGACAGTCAGTGGTAATATATTTGCTTGCACCTTTCTACGATTTTACTCTTAAATGTTGGATCCTGTTGCGACAGCGTCGGCTTTCATGTTTTGCATTTTATAGGGCATTAGTTTATTTTCCGGGAATTTGGGATTCACAATATCCCTGCCCCGTAGACAAACAATTGTGTGATAAATCATGTATCTGTTTTCTCACTAATACAATAAGTATATAAGTCAAACCTGCATTAATAGGTCACCTTTGGGACAAAGAAACAGTTGCCTTTTTTAACAGGTGACCTCTTAAAAAAGGTTCAATTCATATGAATTTTCTATGCCAGGACAAGAAAAATACGACCTTTTAATACAGGTGATTGCTTAATAGAGGTGTCATCTTTAGCAGGTTTGACTGTAGATTGGAGTTTATGAGATGAAGTTTGTCGGTTAATTGTGGCAGGTCAGTGTTCTTTTTTTCGGGTACTCGGGTTTCCTCATCCCCTCCCCTTTTCCCACAAAAAAAAGATTAAAAACGGCAAACACAATATAGCGGAAATGTTGTTAAACATTAAAACACCAATAACTTCAACCAAATGTATATATATAAGTAAAAGTAAATTGTTCCACGAAGATTAAATATAGTATGTATAAAAATCAAGATTAGCTGTTCACCTGGTTAAATGTGGGGTTTTGGTATTTTACTTACATGTGGACAACACACGTATGACCGCAGCATTTCATTAAAAGGGAAGATTTGAACACAAACAGCTAATTTAGCTCGCCACGTTTAATAGGCCGACACAATTTCTGTTTTTGAAAATGTATGGTAGGTCGAGACCTGAATGCTGATCTATTTCAATAAAGGTAAGCACAGACAGGGGTTAGGTAATACACTTTCGCCATACGAAATATTGAACATATATGCTTACAAATAATGTCACCATCAATGACATACTCCTTAGGTACGTGAAAAGGCCGACAACATTATATATGTGTGTTAATGTTATTCATTTTGTCCTTTTTCTACGATTTTTCGAATAGATTTTGGAACTGTTCTGTTGGTGTGGTATTTCTTTATTTGAAGATACACGTATAATATATTGGATATTGTAATGACTTCATACAGCACACGGAAGAAACTTACATTCACATTGACTGCCCATCCAGTCACCGTAACATGAACACAAAGCTGAGCCTTTTCCGTCATTTGTACATATACCATTGTTCAAACATGGATTACTGTAGCATGGATCCACTGGAATAACATAATATTATTCACCAATAGTTTCTTTCTTGCTCCATCCACTACGCCCATCTTGTGTTCGATAGGCAATTATCAAGAAGGTCTTTGGATCTGTTTGACCTTGTTTAACCTTACTACATTTCAATGCTTGACCCAAGTCAGGACTTGAATTTCCGATGTGATATGTCGTGATCTTTTTAGTGTTCAATGATTTGAGGTGAGATATTGTTAATTTTGTTGATATTTGTGGAGTTGTTGACTTTCCTTTTTCATAAGAGTAACACGATGGGTGCCACTAGTGGAGCAGAAGGATCTTCTTACCCTTCCGGAGCACCTCAGCCTATTTCCTGTTTAGGGTGTTCGTGTTTCCCAATCTTTAGTGCCGTTGTATTGTCTGTCCTCCATTTCTGATTACGCTTTCTGTAAACTTTTCTTACAATAAATAATCAAATAAATGAAAGTATGGAAGTAACAAATCTTACACCATCTGTCTGTGGAAATCAAATTTACTCCATATCAACTAAAAAGTAACAATTTTATGAAAATCCAAAGTGAAAGTGACGATGTTTTAAATATTTAGGAAGTGATTTCATATTTTCATCTGTTGCCTCACAATACACTTTTGCTAAACTCAGTTATTATCATACGACAATCGCAATCTGATAGAACTCGAATAAAGATCAAATCCAGATGAGCTTTCGTATATAAATAAGTTTTAAGGAAAATCAACATATCAGAGAAGCTTGCGTTTGTGATGCAATAATTTAATGCACGAATGGCGTTGCTGCAATTTTATCAGAGCCGTTTTCATTGCTTGATCATGAGTTCATCTGGACATGACCTCTAATCGGGTTCTGTCAGATGTTAGTGGAGCGTAGCGTATTCTACCAGTTGATTAATGATTATATGCTCTGCCTTACAGATTGATATATATGTATATATATGACAATATCTGGAAGGGTAGTAGATTTTTAGAGAAATATATGGCTTCAATAAAAGTGTTCAAATCGAAAAAAACGAGTGGACATCTTTAATGGAGATACACTGACTTTGATCGGTTGATTATTGCTCAACAGCCATGGAGCAGTTTTCAAGCTGAATTTAGGACGAGAACAAGCTCAATAATATATTAAATTATATGGCAATAAGGGAAGGAATGGTTCATAGACTATTGACTGCCTTGAAAGGATATGGTCGACAAAATAATGTAGTCTTTTGCACGGGAGCAATGCGTATTTCCTCTTTCGAAGCATACATATGTTCTCAGCCTGCAGAGATCGTAGCACTTTCCAACCACGTTAACCAAAATGGTCCTCTTTCCGTATTTACAACCCTTTCAATGAGATGGTTCGTGCGGAGCAGCGCTGAGAGATTGAGCCCTGTGACACATCACTGGTATCCAGCAATGCATTTGATGACTTTTAAAACTTAAAAATGCACAAATACTCACTAAAGCAACCTGTAAAATCATTTGGTTGTAAGCTAGACAGTTTTTCTCCATCGTAGTCATTATAAGTTACAGATTTAGAAAACGTCTTGTTTCCTTTCAGCCATCTCCAGAATGGGATATTATGACAATCACCGCAATGCATATCAAACTCTCTAGAAATAAAAATATCTCTGTTGATGACTGATTGATATTAACTATGTTCGAAGTATATACGGAATGAGTGATTCCTGTGTGGCAGGTATGTAATAAAGATCACATCATCACTTCGAAGTGACAACGGGTATGTTCCACTTGTCGTACCACTTCCCGGTTCTTTCCTCATTTATGACATATCAACGGGTATTTAACTAGAATAACATGACCGGTGCCACTAGCTAGTTGAGTACACCGGAGCACTTGAGCTCATCCCCCGCTTCTAGTTGGGTTCGTGTTCCTCGATCTTTAGTTTTATATGTATGTTTTGTAGGTCGTTGATTGTCCTTTTTCTTTTGGCCAATGTGTTGTTTGTCCCTCAATCTACTGATTCTGATTACACCTTTGGTATATTCAAACTCTTCTTACAGAAAAATAAGTTATGTAGAGGAAAAAACGATACACATAAGACACATACACAACTGCTTAATTTCCAGTCTTGATAGAGGAACATTAATCAAATGCGATGGGGTAAAAAGGAATGACAATTACTCATGCGAAAAAATACGAAATCTTCATATTTTAGTGTAAAATGTATGATCATCAGGGGAATTGACAAATCTCATGTTATTTCTGTGATGGCACATAACCGATTTCATCATAAAGTTAAGCTTACAGGTTACATTTCGTGTCGATACACATTACTACAATTCTACGTACAATACAACTTACAGTGATGGCAGCTGTGGTAGATTCTGGAACGTATGTTGACTAACAAATGATATAGGGTTGTCTTGCAATACTCTGAAATATAGCTTCACATTAGATAGCAGTAATATTGTGCTATACGCCGTAGTCGACTACAAATAATTCTAAAGATTGAGGAGCACAAAACAACAAAAGACCCCGGAAGGTAGCAGTCCCTGAAATAGTCCGCTGTTTAAATTTTGTTTATTTACATCGTCTGTTTCACATGTAAATGAATGGAATACCTTTTTGAATTATCACGAGGTTAGTTATGTCATTTATCTCCAATTTGACACTAATAGTCACCTATCTACTATATTATATGATGGCTTTGTGCATTATCTACTATTTAATTGATTGTTCTCTCCATGATATAACTGAAAAAGGTTGAATTGGCGTTTAACAACAATCACGCACTCACTACCTAAACAATGCACATAGCAAACGATTGCGTAATCTTGAGTGATTTCCATTCTTTTCATGAAGAAATGAACAATCACTTGAAATGTATGTAGCTATAAAATAAACATTCTTTGGAAACTGGCAAGCGGGAATACTTCTACATGTGTAACTATCAATGCACATTTTACATTACAACTTGGTCCAATTCAAAAGTTCTTTTAGAAATCTCTTCACCAATGTGAAAACTACTTCACTGATACATGCAATACATATACAATATTGGTCTGTTGACGGTAAATATAGAATTTATTTGACGAGGCTGAGAAACGGGATGAAAGACAAGCTTTTAGTTTGTATTTCTCCCCGTTTCGTGCCGAGTCAAATACATTCTATATTTACCGTCAACAGACCAATATTGTATTTATCCTGCAATCCACGATGTCCTAAAAAATCATCTTAACTCGTAAAAATGCATTTTTTAATGCAACGGAATCTTCACTATTTGGCGTAGTAAAATACCAGATTTTTTTTGCCGACAAAAATTCGCGAACAAATAGTTCTCAAAAGGAAGTGAAATAACTTTATCTAAATGAAGATTTATTGATTAAGATGCAAATCTATATAGAAAATTGATAGCTTAGAACCTGAAATATATATATTTAATATGTTTTTCATAGATATGAAAACACATTAATTTGTCGATCATACGTCACATGCGGTCATACTTAAATACGCTGGCAGTAGTAACCAGGTAAATATATACGCCTGTGTGAAAAGGTATACGCCTGCAACTATATGGTTCACTTTTATATTTATTTTTTTATATCAAATAATAAACATCCGATATATTCCTTTTACTAGTTTATATTAAAAATAAATAAATAAAAAAGAACCATATAGTTGCAGGCGTCCACCTTTGTATGACACACAGGCGTATATATTTACCTGGTTACTACTGCAGGCGTATTTAGGTATGACCCACACAGTTTGTAAACATGTGAAAGCAACACACACATACATATATCGACGATTCGAGCATGTTTTATGTAAACTAGGTAGAGTAGAGAAAACAGAAAGATTAATCATTTATCTCAACAAACTGAACTGATTCACGGAAATGTATTTAATAACGATGTCAAACACTCAAATGCTCAATTATTGGGAAATAAGTCATTTGTGAAAATTGTGTACACTTTCACCATTTGCTATGGATGACCACGCCGAAAAACATAGAACTAATTTGACTTGACATATTTGTATTGGAACTGTATGAAGGAACATCGGGATTGCTTCGACACGAAACATCAGAAGTGCTACTGGCTGTATAATTTGTGGAGGTTTTACGAGGCAAGTTTGCTGAAAAGCATTTCTGTTAGTTTCACTTTCAGTGTTGCTGAGGATGTTTGATATTTTCTTGTGTCTTTCCTCACTCAATGTTGAGTAAGGGACCGACCATTTAACTTGAAGGGGGGGGGGGGGGGGGTTATGGTTTTTTGTTTCATTCAGAATGTTTTTTTCGGACATCACGAGAGCTAGAATATTTATTTGCTTGTCGGGCGAAACGCAAATTTTTTTTCCAGAATTTAATATTAGATTTTATGACAAAAACTGTGAATCAGATTATTTTTTTTTCCTCCACCAAAATCAGAATATTTTTTTCAGCAACATTGGGAAACAGAATATTTTTTTAGAAAAAAAACATAACCCCCCCCCCCCCCCCCCCCCCCCTTCAAGTTAAATGGTCGTTCCCTAATTATTAATAAATGCCACATTTTTATGCCCTGATATTTGCATAATATCTATAGATCCCCTCCACATTGTTTTCTCTTAACTTCTGGACGGGATAAGATATTTTCTGGCACTGATTGATTAATGTCTAATTTGCAACTTTCCTTCATTTTTTCCATGAGACTGGAAAGTTTTCTTTCATGCACTTTTCTACCTGTTTCTAAAGCTCGTACAAATAGATTATGTATTTTGCGACAATGCAAGTATATAAAGGAGGAGAAGCTAATACCAATCTTCTGGACTTTACATAGGTTTCAATGGAAAATTGAAATTAATTTTTATAGAATAAAATAAAACTTTCATATATGCACGGTAAATTGAAGAAAATCAAAATAGAGATCTGATTTAGTGTCAACAAGCACCAGATATGATTTTAATTACTATATTTAACTTCTGTTTGTATATCATAATCAAATGAATTAATATGCATTAAAGTCTACATGTATATATAAGAATATAAGAATAAGAATTTGTATTGCCAATTAAGGGCCCACAAGGGGCAAACAATTTAATACAATGATTTAAATGATTGGAGACATACATGTAAACACACACAAAAACAGGAAAACATATTTATGTTCAGTGACTGCACGGCCAGATCAGAGCCTATCAAATACCACCATAAATCAATTCATATTTAATATAATATAACATGTATAATAACTATAATAATTCACCTAACCTAATGATATCTATAGGATCAATTGTGTCCTCGCAGCAAAAAACAATCCTCTATAAAACTACCTAATTTTTTCAAAACTTGTTCATGTGCATTAGTAAATAGCCAGACAAATTTTGATGATGTGTCCATGTATCTAAAATTTGGACATAAGTCAATAACTTTATCAACAAATTTTACTCTAATATTTTCATATAAGGGACAGTCGACAACAAAGTGTTTCTCATCTTCAATATCTCCCTCAAAACAATTTGTGCAATGTCTTTCTGATCTTATAATGTTCTTATATCTGCCAGTTTCAATATTTAATGGATGAGCACTGACTCTTATCTTACATATAGACTGTCGAATTTTAAAATTATTAATTTGTAAATATTTCTCTTTCCCAAAATGGGTCTTTATGTAAAAGTATGTATCTAATTTACCTCTGTTGCTGCCAATGGCATCTACCCTTTCTCCATTCCAAAAATCAAGAAAACTGTTACACATATTAACTTTTACTTGTTTACACAACTGACCTAATTTTATATTAAAACTCCTGATCTTCAATTCATCAATAATATATAATATACTCGAATACCATGTATTGATTTTACTAAAATGTAACTCTTTATTACATATATAAGCATCAAATAGTAAACCTTCCTGTTGATCTTCTAATCTGTGACAATATTTTAACATAGCTAAAATTACAGAGAAATATATAGGATAACGTCGAAGTTCAGACATAACTGCAATATTGGTAGTTTTCCTATTTACGCCAAGAATGTATTTTAAAATTTTTACATGTGATTGCTCTGTATGGCTGGTTGAGAAAATTGTAGAATCTCCACCAACTATTTTCTTCACATCAAATTTGCTATTATTAAACCATAATCCATTGATTGGTAAATTACATAATGCGATATCACTAAGGAACCAAGAATATTATGGACATAGGCTTATTGCATAAGTGTTGTGACCAGAAAAATATTAGATTTAGAGTGAAGGATATGTTTTTCTGGAATGAACAATATTTGCATGATAATGTTGGCTGTTGCGAGTAATGACTAATGTGCGAATATATTTTCTGAGTCGGATCATACAAAAATGCATTATGAAAGCTTGAAGTTTCAAATATTCAAAGATTGCTAATTTAGTCTGCATTTTGTTCATTTTTTCTTGTTATTTTATTAGTAAATATATAATAACATGTATTTTAACTATAATCAATGCTATATTAATGTCTTTCAGATGAATGGCTGGATTAATGGTCTAACAGTGTACAATGTACATGTGGTGTTTGAAATAAGTGCAAAGACTATATAAATGTATATGAAAGAAATAATTGTATGAAAACCTATGAACGTTTTATAAAGATCTGATTAAACAAAGGACATTTTTCAAGAACTATCACTCAGTTGTTGCATACAGGCCAGGGGTATGTGAATCAGTTTCAAATGGAATTGCACAAAATAAAAAATGTACTGTAATCCTGATCAACAGTGAGTAAAATTCCAGCAGATAAAACATTAGTTTCAACTGATAAATCATACAACTTTGTTGGAATTTTGCAAAAGAAAAAAAATGTTTTGAAAAAAAATGCAAAATGATTGGAGGAAGTGACTGAATACCATTATTCCAAATGGTTAAAACAAATTATATAGATATTTTGTGGTGTCATAAAGAATTCAGAATATAAATAATTATCTATAATGTTAATGTGACTTGATGCAATAGCAGAAATATGTGATCTTTTCACCTTGAAGAAGTCTACTATCTGATATGTTGAAGTAATTGAACATTTAATATGAAGAAATTTTATAATAAAATATATGTAGTCATCTTAGTCTTAGAGTTTGATGTTCAAACTGTACTGAGTTATTTAACCATATAAGTGTGTTTAGTAAAGATTGTGGTATGTGACTACCCAGAACGTTTCTGTTATAACGGATGTTAATTTCCTCATCTGTTGGAGGGCATGCCCTCTTTGGTTCATTCCCTTTGTCCTATAATTTTAGCTGCTTTTGTTTTGTTTTCAAAGCTTCCCTTTCAAGCTATACATGATTCGGATTTGTTTAAGATTTTTGTTTTGTTTTTAATTGACTTCTAGGATTTTTTTTATCGTAAAATATGTATAAAAAATATGAAATTTTAAAATTATTAGTTTCATTTTGTCGGTTTGTATTTACAAATAGTGAGAACGAAAACATTTATTAGAAAAAGACGACGGTCGATTATTGACATTGGTTACGGTTCATATTTTAAATCCTTCACAGGAGAGCAAAAACACAAAAATTTAGTTCCGGAATATATATAGGCGGGGCTTAAAAGTTTATTCGTAGGTTTAAAAGTTTATTCGTAGGCTGAAAAGGTTATTCGTCTGGTACGAATAAAGCAAAAATTGTTTCGTATAGCATATTTGTACAGCAAATGTACTGATTGCAGGATAAAGGAGTTTATACTTCACACCTTGTACGTTCGAGCATGCAGTCTGTATTCATACCTTTTTACAGCATCACCGTATTCTGAGTACTAAGTTATTAACTAATTAGTATACACATAGTTTATTAATTAGTTCAATGTTACAGATTATGATAATACACATATGAATTATATAAACATTTAAATTAATCAATAGGATTCGGAAACAAGTGGTTATACTTATATTAATCTGTATCCCTGTTGTTATCTGGTGTTCAAGGTTTAATTAGTATCGAAAGGCTGAAATGTAATGAGAATTAATCAAGTGTTAACCAGTTGTTGTCAATGTTGTTTGGTGTGCTTTAGTAAGAAAAAAAAAGAAACAAACAAATGAAGTGGAAAGGTGCTTTTTTTTATTTTAACATGCTTAAATTGTGTGAATATGGTTAAGAGGTGAATCGGTTACTACTTATGATAAACTTTTGCACCTTTAAAATATCTGTATTTAGGGTATTCATTAAGTCTGTAGAGCCAAACAATAGTAAATCCGTATTTAAGTTAATTGGTAAATTCATGGTGTGAATATATCTCAGTCGTGTTGCATTATGAGAGGGACATTGCAGCAGAAAATGAGCCGTGATTTATGTTGCCCCACATTGACAGAATGGGGAATTTACAATATTTTTACGAAATAAATGATGATTGAGAGAGCTGCATTGCATACGCAACCTAGCGTGTAAAATTTGTCCCAGTTTACGTAAATGGGTTTAGTATTGTATTGGGGTTGAAGATTTGATTTAATTATCTGAACAGATCTGCTTGATTTAATATTTTCTGGCTGTTGGTTCCATAGTTGTACACTGGAGGGTATGAAATAGCTTGCGCAGAGTGACGTTCGAGAGTGATCTAGTATAAATTTGAATTTCCTTAAAATGTCAACACGTGAGAAAGCTTTTTTAGTTTGCATGTCAATATGTTTATTCCAATTACCATCGTCCCTTATGCCAAACGTGGTCAAATCTTTACTTATATCGCAAAATACAGCTCTCATTTGCTTACCTTAATCCAACGCTCTACCAAATGCATGTGATGTACATGAGTTGATTAACAGCAGAATCGCCAGGAGTAAGACCAGATTGATGGGAAGTAATTAAGTTATTGTCAATCAAATAGTTATAAATATGTTAATAGACTAATCGCTCCATTACCTTGCCAAGTATACAAATGAGGGAAATTGGTCTGTAGTTTTTCAAATTACTGGGACAATCTTTTTTTTAAAAAACGGGGGTCACATTAGCATATTTCCTTTCTGGTGGAAAGGTAGAAAGTGTTAATGATGTTGCTTCTTTGCTTGTTCAGGTGCCAGCAGTGGAATAACTTAATCAAACATGTCCGTCATTTTCGGCCACATCAAATCCAGCGAGGACAAGTGATCGCTTGTGACAGATGAACAGGAGAGGAAGCATATCGAAAGGTTAATAAATCTCCTGTCCAGTTGGTGGAAGGAACAGACTTCCGAAAACACCCACGAGAGGAGGCCCTCAACCGACAGGTTCAAAGACAGAGGGCCCATATTCCAACTTTTTGTCCTGTTCCTTTGGTTGAGAGTGCACCTTCTCTGATTCAACCTGCATAACCAACACCAAGTACACCTACTCTGATTCAACCGACAGAACCAACACCAAGTACATCTACTCTGATTCAACCTACAGAACCAACAACTGAAACTCCACCATCGACACCACTTATATTAAGTTCGCCACTATCAACCCCTATAAAGAGGATCTTACAGAGGGAGGTAGAAATAGAATCGGCAATGGAGTTTGCAATAGAATCAACACCAGAGGTGCCTCCTTCTCCTATTGTACATCCATCACTAGAGTGGGAAATGATTCCACTAGAGAAAGAAGAACCTAAGCGAAAGCCACCATTTTCATCGTCATCATCTTCTTCCTCATCATCTACTTCTACTAAAGATATCATTCCACTTTCTTTTACTACAGTCATTAGATGAAATGTGGGAACTATTTCTAAGACATCATGCAAGTTTGATTAAGAAATACCAGGAAACTAGAAAGGAACTGGTAAATTTAACGGCACAAGTAACTGGTCTGCGTTCGGTAGTAAGAAAGCAGGCAGATAAGATCCAGAAGCTTTTGTCACCACCATCTTATAGAGTACCATCTAGAGTTCAGCGTGTTATATCAAGGTCACCAATGAGAAGACCCAGAGAACTAGCCAACAACAGAGCCAGGAAATGAACATTTTCGTTTAATGAACATTTTTGGGCAATTTTATTTTTAATTATAAAGCATTCATTTCAAATTACATGCTTTATATGTTAACAATTGGTACTAGTAAGAAACAGAAACATTTGGTATTGTAAGTATTTTTTTGCAATGTCAAAATAACTGGTATTTTTTAAGTGATGATGATTAGCTTTGATCAAAAAAATGTTTATTGAAATTCTGTTGATATTACATTCAAATTTAATATACCATAACTTAAACTAAGGGTAGGAAAGAATATACCATAACCTAAACTAAGGGTATGAAAGAATATACCATAACCTAAACTAAGGGTATGAAAGAATATACCATAACCTAAACTAAGGGTAGAAAAGAATATACCATAACTTAAACTAAGGGTATGAAAGAATATACCATAACTTAAACTAAAGATAGGAAAGAATATACCATAACTTAAACTAAGGGTATGAAAGAATATACCATAACTTAAACTAAAGATAGGAAAGAATATACCATAACTTAAACTAAGGTAGGAAAGAATATACCATAACTTAAACTAAGGGTAGGAAAGAATATACCATAACTTAAACTAAGGGTAGGAAAGAATATACCATAACTTAAACTAAAGATAGGAAAGAATATACCATAACTTAAACTAAGGGTAGGAAAGAATATACCATAACCTAAACTAAGGGTAAGAAAGAATATACCATAACTTAAACTAAGGGTATGAAAGAATATACCATAACTTAAACTAAGGGTAGGAAAGCATATACCATAACTTATACTAAGGGTATGAAAGAATATACCATAACTTAAACTAAGGGTAGGAAAGAATATACCATAACTTAAACTAAGGGTAGGAAAGAATATACCATAACTTAAACTAAAGATAGGAAAGAATATACCATAACTTAAACTAAGGGTAGGAAAGAATATACCATAACCTAAACCAAGGGTATGAAAGAATATACCATAACTTAAACTAAGGGTAGGAAAGAATATACCATAACTTAAACTAAAGATAGGAAAGAATATACCATAACTTAAACTAAGGGTATGAAAGAATATACCATAACCTAAACCAAGGGTAGGAAAGGTAACTACCATAACTTAAACTAAGGGTAGGAAAGTTAACTACCATAACTTAAGCAAAGAGTAGGAAATGTAAATTAGTTAGCATCTACAGAAAAACAATTCATATTGGTTTGAACTAGCTGCTGAATGGTTTGTAGTATGGGGATTCTTGATTTTTTTCTTTTCTTCTAACAAATTTTTGTCATTTTTTAATTTATTTTAAGTACTAATAGATTAAATTGTCTATTGTCGTCCCAATTTATGATTTAAAGATCAAAGCTTAAGTCATTTTATCTATTTGTGGGGACACAAATATGAAAGAGGGGGTATTGAAGCAAACTGATTTTTGACTGTTGTGTTATTGTATTCATGAATATTGTTGTTAATTGGTTCAACTTACAATGTTGCTTTTATGGATTACAGGATTTTGTTATCTATGCTGAAATATAGATATTGTTATGTTGTAACCGATTGGTTGCGGAATTATGAAATGGTCGCATGAATTGTCAGTATAACGCTCTAAATGACGTCAGAGTTCTGCTAATTTTTGAGACATACAGTCGTTTGGACTCTGTTATTAATTTTCTTTGCATTAAGGACAAATTTGTGAAAGTAAAATCTAAGAAAGGTAAATAATAGCAGAGCTTAAAACAATATATCTTTGTTTTTTTTTTATAAATAATGGTTGACCAAATATATTAGCATGTCCCAACATAATCAGTTTTAACCTCAGATCTATATCATTGGCTTAGGTTGTCAATACAGGATCTTGCTAAATTTTTATTCAATTAATCAAATAATGCATGTTTAGAAACGTCATGTTTCACATGTGTAGCATAGGTAGCTATATAGAATTTTGTTTAATTGTTATTCAACTACTTGTCATCAAATAATATATACTTAGAAACGTTATTGTGCACATGTGTAGCATAGGTAGCTATACAGAACACTGCTAAATGGTTATTCAACTACTTGTAATCAAATAATGTATGCTTAGAGACGTCATTGTTCACATGTGTATCATAGATAGCAATACAGAACACTGCTAAATTGTTATTCAACTAATAAAATAATATATGCTAGAAACATCATTGTTCAAATGTGTAGCATAGGCAGCTATACAGAAAACTGTTAAATTGTTATTCAACTAATCAAATAATATATGTTAGAAACGTCATGGTTCACATGTGTAGCATAGGTAGCTATACAGAGCACTGCTAAATTGTTATTCAACTAATCAAATAATATATGTTAGAAACGTCATGGTTCACATGTGTAGCATAGGTAGCTATACAGAACACTGTTAAATTGTTATTCAACTAATCAAATAATATATGTTAGAAACGTCATGGTTCACATGTGTAGCATAGGCAGCTATACAGAACACTGCTAAATTGTTATTCAACTAATCAAATAATATATGTTAGAAACATCATTGTTCACATGTGTAGCATAGGTAGCTATACAGAACACTGCTAAATTGTTATTCAACTAATCAAATAATATATGTTAGAAACGTCATTGTTCACATGTGTAGTATAGGTAGCTATAGAGAACACTGCTAAATTGTTATTCAACTAATCAAATAATATATGTTAGAAACATCATTGTTCACATGTGTAGCATAGGTAGCTATACAGAACACTGCTAAATTGTTATTCAACTAATCAAATAATATATACTTAGAAACGTCATGGTTCACATGTGTAGCATAGTTAGCTATACAGAGCACTGCTAAATTGTTATTCAACTAATCAAATAATATATGTTAGAAACATCATTGTTCACATGTGTATCATAGATAGCTATACAGAGCACTGCTAAATTGTTATTCAACTAATCAAATAATATATGTTAGAAACATCATTGTTCACATGTGTAGCATAGGTAGCTATACAGAGCACTGCTAAATTGTTATTCAACTAATCAAATAATATATGTTAGAAACATCATTGTTCACATGTGTAGCATAGGTAGCTATACAGAGCACTGCTAAATTGTTATTCAACTAATCAAATAATATATGTTAGAAACGTCATGGTTCACATGTGTATCATAGATAGCTATACAGAACACTGCTAAATTGTTATTCAACTAATCAAATAATATATGTTAGAAACATTATTGTTCACATGTGTATCATAGATAGCTATACAGAACATTGCTAAATTGTTATTCAACTAATCAAATAATATATGTTAGAAACATTATTGTTCACATGTGTAGCATAGGTAGCTATACAGAGCACTGCTAAATTGTTATTCAACTAATCAAATAATATATGTTAGAAACATTATTGTTCACATGTGTATCATAGATAGCTATACAGAACATTGCTAAATTGTTATTCAACTAATCAAATAATATATGTTAGAAACGTCATTGTTCACATGTGTAGCATAGGCAGCCATACAGAACACTGCTAAATTGTTGTTCAACTAATCAAATAATACGTGTTTAGAAACATTATTGTTCACATGTGTAGCATAAGCTGCTATACAGAACATTGCTAAATTGCTATCCAACATTGTTAATAATCTAAAGTAGATAGTATCTCAGATTTTTAAATGAGAACTCTCGTTATTTTATTTCGAAATACCTGGAACTACCATATTCCAATTCTGAAGTAAATATGTTCATTTAATGCATCAATTATTCTTTTAATATCACTTCAAGTTATTGATCTCAGTAGGAATGTTTGGATACATTAAGTTGATAGTTTGTCAATTATTAAAGTAAACTGTCCAATAGACATATTTGTGGACACTGACAGTTGAATTTGTTTTATAAACTAATCTTATTTTTTTGGAAGTTAGAAAATTTTATAATAAGTATCCAGTAATAATTCTAGTTGATATTCAATATTGTTGACACTAGATAGTTTTATTGTCTCAACTGCAGTGTGTAATTTGACAGTTTGTACACGAAATATAATTATTTATGAAGATAATAAATCATTAACCTTTCTGAATCATTTATTTGTGTGAGTTATGTCCTATAGACTGCAAAGGAACTTAGGTGACCCTGGGTTAGACAGATACTCAGGAGCACTTTAAAAGAGAAGCTTGAAGATACCAAAGGGGTCAACCGCTAATTTGACCACCCCTAGTGCGCTACAATAACATCATTATATTCAACTTTTTTTTCTGATGATACTATGTTCATAAAATAACAACTAGAACATTATTGCTGGTTTTTAAAATAAACCAAACCACAAAAGTAGAAACAAGGAAGTAGAACAAGCGTGAGTTTCCTGCTTTAATAATTACAAACTCTGTTTAACATTTTACAGCTATATATATATAACTAAGTATGCACAACACAACAAAAACATGCTAAATCTGTATTAGATATACAATATTAAAACAAAAAACAAGAAACAAGAAAAAGAAAAAAAACATAAAACAAAAAAGCAAAAACAAAAACATGATGCAGATATCAACTAGAAACAAACCAAAGAAACAGTGACTTCTGATTTTACTCATTGTCATTTTTCGTATCTTCACCAAAACAAACGTATGACCACAACACAAGTGCTATGTATAATTTAAAGTTGTAAGGCTATATTTTTAAATTGGTGTATTCTTTGTCTTCTGGTTCTGAAATGAAGAGGATAAAACATCAATAACAACATAGTCACTTTATATTGTGCATTATTTAATATGGTAAGTGTGCCTACAACTAGAGGTTCAACTAGTTAACAACAAACCCCTTAAAATACTTTCCAAGTTTGGAGAAAAAAACATTAGTTTTGTGATTTTGTTGATCATGCCTATCCCATTGAGCTTGAACTAAAAACGTTGATATCAAATTTACTGCTCACGGTGTGTTTCTGGAATTACCTTCTTGAGATAGCAGGTACACTAAAGGGCAAGATATTTGAAAGCAAAATAAATTAAAAGTCTTTGAGAGCAAAACATATACAAAAGGGTCTACACGGGATAGCCAAATTCGGTTAATATCATATCACCTAACCCCGAGGACGAAAAACCTTAATATTAATAATAATAACATTATTAAGGAATACAAATTTCGCTAAAATATGTCGAAACACTGACTACTGTGCAGATGATATCCTCGGTGACTAATAGTCCATCACCTGAGGTATAGCAACAGGATTACGCAATGCGTTCACGGGATATCTTACATCACATTTAGTGCGGTAATGTTCGTGGTTATTAGACTCATTTAGACAAGTAGCTGCCTGAGTAATTTTTAATGCAATATGTTTGCAGGGTAGAATATTTAATATAGACCTGATTTGCATTTGATAAAGCTAATTGCATATTTCCAATTCAACACTAACTATACGTAACTATGTTAATTACATGTTTT
The DNA here is from genome assembly GCA_963383655.1 of Bathymodiolus septemdierum. Taxonomy (NCBI): domain Eukaryota; kingdom Metazoa; phylum Mollusca; class Bivalvia; order Mytilida; family Modiolidae; genus Bathymodiolus; species Bathymodiolus septemdierum. The sequence goes on from OY726527.1 coordinate 57,215,303, forward strand.
TATAAAACTTTAGGACTAACATAAAGTAACACCATACTTAAGTACTAGACACACCAACAGACAAATCTTTTTTAATCTACTTTGAGTAATTTTTGACTGTTTACCTTCCTTGTTCTTTATCTGTTCATAAACATTAGGTTTATCCTGTTCACCCAGCGCTTCATACTGTTCTGTTGTTCTGTAATATAATATATACTAAATTGTATTAACAAAACTAAACATAGCAATATAAAATAATGGTACATCACAAAAGAACACATAATTTACTCAATTTTAATTATATTGGTTATATCGTTATACTGCTCTGAACCCGTTCGCTTGACAGTCGATTGTATTGTTGTCATGGTTGATATTGTTGTATTTAAAATTACAGTTCCTAAATAATGTAATTTATTAAAACTAAAAGCTAAAAAGCTATGGGCAATGTATCTCAAGCTTATCATTGGTTTATGTTGCGCATTGTGATGCCGCTGGGTGTCAGTTGTACTGTTGTCATACATGTAGAGCATGGAAAGTTGTGAAGCCGTTTGACAGCAAATTGTGTTGTTGCAATGCATGTGCACTATGCAGGTTGTGAAGCCGTTCGACAGTATACAGTTATCTCTTGCCAATTCAGGGAACAGTCAAAACTATTGACCCGAGATGCTGGATATGACTTGAGAACTCTTGCCTTTGGCCGAAGGCAAGAATTCCCAAGTCATCTCCAGCAACTGTTTCACTCCACCGGCTATTTTTAAAATTGTTCTTGTAATCAGTTAGAAATATAGAATATGAAAAATATATACTATAAGTTAATATTAGATTATATTGTTGTCATACATGTAGCCTAAGAAAGTTGTTAAACCTTTCGGCAGTAGATTATATTGTAGTTGTTTTCTAAAATAATGCAGTCTATAATAAAATGAAAAACAAAAAAATACCACTCTGATGTGAACTTATTATGCAATAGATTGTGCCATTGTCATTGACAACACATGATGTGAGACAGTTAAGTAGCACATTGTACTGTGATAGTTTACATATAGTTAACTATTAGGCAGTCATAAAATGTAAAATATTGTCATTTTAGAAACATGCTATCATACCGTTTGGTGGTTTATTTAAATCAATTTTGCCTCATTAAGTGTCATGCACCTTGTAAAAGGCTACTAGAGGACCAATCTTATTGTTTATCGTATTCATGTCGCAGCTGAACAATAGACTAGTATATATTTACTGAGATCAAGCGTGACAGCAATCTGTACATAATGGAGGTGAAAAGACAACAAGACAGTGACTTGTCTAATTAAGATACTTACGATTCAGGCTGTCTTTGTTCTGGAATGTAAAATATGATTAAGTAATATTTGACCACATCTACACTCTAAATGCTGATAAATAATACAGTATACAACATGTCATTTGTGTGGCTAACACTAATTGTGGCATTGTGCATGACCGGCATTAAGAGCTGCGAGGCCCAATGATGTTCTCTCTCAAACATGCAGTGTGTTGTTGTGTGTGCTGTAACAGCCGAGAATACATAGTTAAAGGGCGGGAGCGAATTGGTATCAATTGGGCCTATTGGTTTAAGACACTCCCTGGTTATGTACATTTTGTTCAAAGAGTTTATTGTTTTATAGAATGAAGTGGTCTTGTTATTGTATGGGGTTGTTTTTTGCTTGTTTGTTTGTTGTATTGATTAACATCACTGTGCAACCTAAGATAAATGTTGTAATGTGTTCTTCCAACAATGCTGTTAATCTGTTCTTACTTTGAATTCCTGTCCTAATTTTAATGCAACGATTATCGTATCTTCTAGGGTACTTTTGGTTAATCAGGTTATATCTATTGTTTAGTTATTCCTTTACATTCACCTCGAAATTGACAGTGAGGGACGGTTAAGAACGAAAGCTTACGACAAAAGAGATGCTTTCAATTTTTTCTGTTGTGAACTTTCCATTCATATGTTGTAACATTCCAGCAGCACCGGCATACGGGGTATATATCTCTCAGTTGATACGATATTCCAGAGTTTGCGGTTCCTACCAGGATTGCCTTGATATAGGGTTGCTGCTAACAAGGAAGCTACTGAGCCAAGGGTTCCTCTTAGTTAAGTTGAAGTAATCACTTCGAAACTTTTACGGTCGCCATGACTTGGTTGACCGTTAAAGTGTATCTGTGTCACAAATGACCACGGATATGTTTCACCTTTCGTAAGCCCTTCAAGGTCATTTCCTCAATCATTACTTATCACCGGATGTGTAACTAGATTAACATAACGGGTATCACTAGTGGAGCGGGAATTGTTCACCCTTCCGGAGCACCTGAGCTCAACCCCAGTTTTTAATGGGGTTCGTGTTATTCCATCTTTAATTTTATATGTATGTTTTGTAGATAGTTGTCTGTCCTTTTGGATTTTTTCTTTTGGTCATTGTGGCGATATACGGATTCTGAGTTCTATTGAACTCTTACTACGGATACAAGGGATTTAACCGATGATGCCTGGTCATATATATGTGTGCATTGTTATTTATATATTGCAATCGAAACCATAAAGTTATTAACAATCCTGCCACTAATAGAAGATGGACTGGGGTATCTGACTTTCGCTGTGCCACTAATAGAAGATGGACTGGGGTATCTGACTTTTACTGTGCCACTAATAGAAGATGGACTGGGGTATCTGACTTTCACTGTGCCACTAATATAAGATGGATAGAGGTATCTGACTTTCACTGTGCCACTAATAGAAGATGGACTGGGGTATCTTAATTTCACTGTGCCACTAATAGAAGATCGACTGTGGTATCTGACTTTCACTGTGCCACTAATAGAAGATGGACTGGGGTATCTGACTTTCACTGTGCCACTAATAGAAGATGGACTGGGGTATCTGACTTTCACTGTGCCACTAATAGAAGATGGACTGGGGTATCTGACTTTCAGTGTGCCACTAATAGAAGATGGACTGGGGTATCTGACTTTCACTGTGCCACTAATAGAAGATGGACTGGGGTATCTGACTTTCACTGTGCCACTAATAGAAGATGGACTGGGGTATCTGACTTTCACTGTGCCACTAATAGAAGATGGACTGTGGTATCTGACTTTCACTGTGCCACTAATAGAAGATGGACTGGGGTATTTGACTTTCATTGTGCCACTAATAGAAGATGGACTGGGGTATCTGACTTTCACTGTGCCACTAATAAAAGATGGACTGGGGGTTTGACTTTCACTGTGCCACTAATAGAAGATGGACTGGGGTATCTGACTTTCACTGTGCCACTAATAGAAGATGGACGGGGGGTTTGACGTTCACTGTGCCACTAATAGAAGATGGACTGGGGTATCTGATTTTCACTGTGCCACTAATAGAATATAGACTGGGATATCTGACTTTCACTGTGCCACTAATAGAAGATGGACTGGGGTGTTTGACTTTCACTGTGCTACTAATAGAAGATGGACTGGGATGTCTGACTTTCACTGTGCCACTAATAGAAAATGAACTAGTATATCTGATTTTCACTGTGCAACTAATAGAAGATGGACTGGGGTATCTGACTTTCACTGTGCCACTAATAGAAGATGGACTGGGGTATCTGACTTTCACTGTGCCACTAATAGAAGATGGACTGGGGTATCCGACTTTCACTGTGCCACTAATATAAGATGGACTCGGGTATCTGACTTTCACTGTGCCACTAATAGAAGATGGACTGGAGTATATAACTTTCACTGTGCCACTAATGGAAGATGGACTGGGGTATCTGACTTTCGCTGTGCCACTAATAGAGGATGGACTGGGGTATCTGACTTTCACTGTGCCACTAATAGAAGATGGACTGGGGTATCTTACTTTCACTGTGCCACTAATAGAAGATGGACTGGGGTATCTGACTTTCACCGTGCCACTAATAGAAGATGGACTGTGGTATCTGACTTTCACTGTGCCACTAATAGAAGATGGACTGGGGTATTTGACTTTCATTGTGCCACTAATAGAAGATGGACTGGGGTATCTGACTTTCACTGTGCCACTAATAGAAGATGGACTGGGGTATTTGACTTTCATTGTGCCACTAATAGAAGATGGACTGGGGTATCTGACTTTCACTGTGCCACTAATAGAAGATGGACTGGGGTGTTTGACTTTCACTGTGCTACTAATAGAAGATGGACTGGGATATCTGACTTTCAATGTGCCACTAATAGAAGATGAACTAGTGTTTCTGATTTTCACTGTGCAACTAATAGAAGATGGATTGGGGTATCTGACTTTCACTGTGCCACTAATAGAAGATGGGCTGGGGTATCTGACTTTCACTGTGCCACTAATAGAAGATGGACTGGAGTATATGACTTTTACTGTGCCACTAATAGAAGATCAACTGGGGTATCTGACATTCACTTTGTCACTAATAAAGGATGGACTGGGGTATCTGACTTTCACTGCGCCACTAATAGAAGATGGACTGCGGTATTTGACTTTCACTGTGCCACTAATGGAAGATGGACTGAGGTATCTGACTTTCACTGTGCCACCAATAGAAAATGGACTGAGGTATCTGACTTTCACTGTGCCACTAATAGAAGATGGACTGTGGTATCTTACTTTCACTCTACCACTAATAGAAGATGGACTGGGGTATCAGACTTTCACTGTCCGACTAATAGAAGATGGACTGAGGTATCTGACTTTCACTGTGCCACTAATAGAAAATGGACTGAGGTATCTGACTTTCACTGTGCCACTAATAGAAGATGGACTGTGGTATCTTACTTTCACTCTACCACTAATAGAAGATGGACTGGGGTATCAGACTTTCACTGTCCGACTAATAGAAGATGGACTGAGGTATCTGACTTTCACTGTGCCACCAATAGAAAATGGACTGAGGTATCTGACTTTCACTGTGCCACTAATAGAAGATGGACTGTGGTATCTTACTTTCACTCTACCACTAATAGAAGATGAACTGGGGTATCAGACTTTCACTGTCCGACTAATAGAAGATGGACTGAGGTATCTGACTTTCACTGTGCCACTAATAGAAGATGGACTGGGGTATCTGACTTTTACTCCCTGTTTTCAATGGGGTTATTGTTGCTCAGTTACCAGTTTTCCGTGGTTTGCTATTTAGATTATTGTATGTTCTTCTGCTCTTTTCTGCCGGTCAGTGTGTTGTATGCACTTATTTGAAGTATGGTATTTGATTACCCTGTCTTGGTATTTTGTATGAGAAAAACCAGCTTGAACATCTTGATAATTATCATATAATATAAATTTTCTATCCAATAATCCGATGTTGTAATGCTTTGTAACTATTGATAAAAGCAATGCGTACATTAGTACATATAATTTCTAATATAAATATATTTTACTGTACACTAGTTCTACCTCAAATCACATAGTAATGTTTCTACTGTTATTGTACCATCAGATGTAAAAAGATAGTTTTAAATCTCTTGTTTAATAGCTCACTCGGACAGATGTTTCGAATAGCTATTGTACCATCATTTTGCCATCTCCTTTTACATCATAGAAAAGAAATATTATGATGGTTCACAGCTTCACCAATGGCAACAAACAGAAGCACCACAAAACTGTCTTTAATATTACACGCATAAAATTAAAGCACCTTATATAGACTTGTTAGGACAACCTACGACAGTGTCTGAGTGACTTCGGTTGATAAAAAATATATCTTCCAAATTATTTTGCGAAACGAATTAAGTTATAAATTCTTCGTACCTTGTTCACTTGATAAATCACCATATGTATTTGGAATGTCTTGCACACCTAACATTTCGTAAGTTGTTGTAGAACTACAATACATACATGAAGTCGTATTTTATAATATAAACATACAGAGTAGAATTGGCAAATTTCTTCAATTGTATAAATTCCACTAAAATGAATAAGTTGAAAAATGGAAAGAAATTGAAACACGTCTGAAGAAATTCAAATTCAAATCAGAACATTGTAGAAACGGAGGGTACAATGGATATCCCTTACACATGCGCACACAACCGCTCAATCGTACACATGCGTACACAACCGCTCAATATTACACATGCGTACACAACCTTTCAATCTTACACATGCGTACACAACCGCTCAATCTTACAGGTTGGTACACGCATTTCAGTAAACAGTAGTGGGTTGAATTATTTTTGTGTGTTTCCAAATCTCTCTTCTTATTGAAATGATGTGGGCATGTAAGATGGTTGCATAAAACGCATGGTCGCAATGTTGAACATAGTACATTTATAATTTAATCCTCGTGTCGAAAAAATGTTCAGATGTATAATACTATAGAAAACGATTGCTATATCATTCACCAGTAAATACGTTGAATGATGATAATAATTCAAGGTACCACAGAACAAAGTTAGTAATACATATTCTATTTTTAGCAGACCTCTTTCTTTTCTTCAAGAAAATCGAATTATTTTCTGATGACCAGTTATATTTTTGTTCCTGGTAGAAAAGCTATATTTGCATCGGAATTTCTTTACAATTAGCATTGTGTAATTACATAGTAATATGATGTTTTTAGATACTCACACATTTCCACCTCTCTGCTGTAGATCTGAAAATTGGAAAAACAGTAATAAATAGACAGCAAACGTATGGGATTGTTGTCAGGAGCATACAACAGCAAATATGTAGTTGTTAAGTAATATGAAGTTTATTTATATATAAGTCCTTCCTATTCCATTCCATTTACTACGTGGAAACTCGTTGTGTCAAGCTTAAGTTCCAAATTCACTATTAGACATAAGAGTGATAAGTAATAAGATGTTGATAATCTAACACACCACTTATTTCAATATCAGAGTTGGAGGTGGAATTTTTAGAAGAAAAATAAAAAAATATTGTTTCCGTCCTTTGATAAAAACTGTGTGAGAGACATATTTCAACCGTCCAACCAACGACGAGTCTATTACGTCATGAATTAATACAGCGGATGTCAACAGAAGGAATAGATGTAATTCTGCAAAGCAAATTACCAGATGTCAGAGCTAAAAACAAACAAACGTACTTTTAATATTTTTACAGCGAAATTTGTATTGAAATATGGATTAATCCACCTATGTTTTGTGAAGAAGCTTATTTATGCGTAATGTGTTGATTTTCTTTTCCTTTGTTTGATAATCTAACATCTAATTCTGAATACTAAGTAACAGTCATTTATCATGATGTCTTTCCTGTTTGAGTATCCGACTATATGTTGTAACACGCCGTCAATAGACACTGTAATATTTGCTTAACGGGTCAGTTACTGTTATTTAACCACAAATGAAGAAAAAAACCTCAGCTATATCGTGGTGAGAATACATTTAATTTAATGAAATGATGTTGAGAGGTCAGGTTTGTACCAGACGAACACCTTAATTGGATCTTCATAGTGCTAGCTCACTGCACCTCCAGTCTGTTGATAAGCATGTCGTATCCTGATTTCGAGACAACCAGTCTTCGTTCTAGTTCCTAAATGCTGCGTGCTTAGCGGAAAGCAGTGGACACAAATTTCATAGTATTTAATTGACACAACCGGGACTCGATCTAATGAGGCGAGAACGCTAACGGTTACCCAAAGTCATGCCGTTTTGCTAAAGCGAAACTTGTGCATGAGATTATAGCTGGTTTTAAATTTATCTCCAACACAGACTAACATATGGTATTGGTTTTTTAATATCCTATCACAATTGTTAGCTTATGTGGAGGTGGTCTACATGCATAGAATAAGATACTGATAAAAACAAATTATCAGATAAAATTGAAAAAAAATGCGACACATTCGGAACAGTTCCAGAATCCAATCGATAAATTGTAGAAAGAGACAAAAAAAAAGTGTTGGCATGCATAAATACATGACAGGTCACCTTGCAGTCTTGATACATGTACTTGGTTAGGTTAAGCAAGTTCTATGGAGATGCCACGGTTACACGGAAATGATAAATATATTCATGCCTTGAATGACTGAGTACATTGCAATGTTAGATGTAGGCATGTGTTATTGAATATAATGACATAAATACCAGGCTGGTACTATAATATTATTCTAGCTAAATGTCCTGGATATATGTGGAAGTATGTTGTAATTATTACCTTCATTTCTCGTACCACCTTCGTTTTTTCTACAGTAGCATACGAAGCATATGAAGATACCAAAGATGCAATCGGATTCCGAGTTCAGTTCCGGTTTTGGTGGGCTCCGTGGTGATCATTTTTAAATTCTGTGTTTGTTCATCTTGATTTAATATCTGTCTTTGTTTCCTTTTATACTTGTATGCCATGTTTTCCATATTCATCTGAAGTTTTACTACAGCGACTTGGTATTATTTGTCTTTTCTCATAGCATATTAAATACTTGAGGATGTCTCTTGAATTACTGAAAATAAACAAGAAAAATAAGATAATAGCTTGAACTATTCTCGTATATCAGCTACAACTATGACAATGTGTGATTCCTGATATATAATAACATCTCAACAGTTGAAATGTTATTATATATAAGGAATCACACATTGTCATAACGTGCCTGTGACTGTATAAATATTAGTTGCTGATTAATAGACAATGCCTGTGACTGTATATGCAGTGCCTGTTGATTAATATGCAATGTTTGTGACTATATACAGTGTCTGTTGATTGAATAAATACTACTTGTTGATTAATAGGCAATGCCTGTGACTGTATATGCAGTGCCTGTTAATTGCATGCACGTTGTTTGTTGATTAATAGGCAGTGTATGTGACTGTATATGCAGTGTCTGTTGATTAATAGGCAATGTATGTCACCATATGCAGTGTCTGATGATTGCATACACATTGATTGTTGATTAATAGGTAATGCCTGTGACTGTATATGCACTGCCTGTTGATTAATAGGCAATACATGTGACTGTATATGCTGTGCTTGTTGATTGTATGATAATTGTCTTTTGATTGCATAGGAAGTTCCTGTTGGTAATGTCTATTTCTAAAGCTTATTCAAATATTTATGAACCATTGCTCATTAGTTGTATACCTTTGTACTGTTTTTCTCTTGTCTGTATGATGTCTATATCTGTACTTAAGCTTAAGCTCGAATACATTTTTAATTCATATAGTGTACTATCCTGTAACCCAGAAAGAACGTAGGTCAGACTGGTCAACTGTTTGGTATTATGGGGTATTTCCTTTAAGGAACAAGTTTTGATCCACGTACTCGATACAAAGTAGACTATCGTGTCACCATTTTATCGTACATGTACGATGACATTGCATACTATCTAATTTTCATATAATGGCCATCGGCTGTTTACCAGAAATAATATTATACATATGACAACTTCTGTGTCACGAAAATTACATATATTATGTATAATGCCCAAGTTCATAGCGTCCTTTATGCTAACACTGTTCGCTCAATTATATGAGAGGGTTGACATTTTATTCAAACGGGGAAAGCACGTTGATGATCGTATCATTTCACGAAGCTTGTGCCAATAAAACTAGCTTAACTCTACCACTCTTTATTGAAGTGTTTGTACCAAGCCAAAAACACATGAGCGGTCATACTAAGGGTATCGCATTTGCCCAGTCCTATGATTTGCGTTGCATTTTGTATCTGTTTAAAGAGTGTGGTATTATTTTTGTATTTCAAGTTATCATATAGTATACTATGCTGATTTACATGATACTGAAAACACATAACATGAAATTGACAACAAATAACGTCATATTAAATGAAATTCAATAGAAATAGATAATACTCTAACTTTAAGCACTATGACCTACTATTGTTAACGTTACAATTGTTACATTTTACCCCCCCCCCCCCCCCCCCCCCCCAATAAAATGGTAAGTGAATCTGTATTGAACATACGTTAGCATTATGATTATTTTTATTTAACAAACAATGACCTGTATCATATTTCGTCAATTTATGTGTATCCCATACAGAGTAAGAACGTCTACTGGCTAATGTTTTTTAACATTTGGATATTATTAAGGCTTAACAGTAATTTTTTCGGACAGATGTTGCAGATTTTTGATTCTTTACGTCAACAGAGCACGTTGTTTAAGGCCAGACTCCACGGAATTAAATGCATAATGGGCAACGAAATATGGCAGGGCTAACTTGATGATGTTGGATCCAACTATATTCCTAGTGTCTAGACAAATAAAATCAATTGGAAAACCACCACAGCTTAGCGTCATAAAAGACATTTAATTTCATATCAATGACAACATCAACATGAACAATATAAAGCATTATTCATTGGATGCTCATGTTAGAATTAAATCAGCAGAATTACTAAAATTATATGTACAAAACTAAAAAAAAACTCACTATTTCAGAAATTAAATGACGTATATTGGTATCTAACTGTGTTCAACTTACTTTTAACATTTAACGTTATGGAGGTCTGTAGACCGCTAGAAGCAGCAACATTAACAGCTTTACATGTTAACACCTGTCCATTATGACTCTTTCCTACACTGTATATCAAGTCAGAATGCACTGTATATGTATCAGTAGCTTTGATATGACTGGACCATTCTGCCGCATTAGATGTAACATCATTTTGTCCTATTGTCCATTGTAATGTAGCTCTAGGACGACTACCTGTTGTTGTACAGGTTACATCTAGTGGTTTGGTCTCCTCTATTCAGCCTACATTTCCAGTAATTGTTGGTGGGAGTGGTCTCACTGAAATAATAGCCAACTGTTGTTACAAACAGAACGACTACCTGTTATTGTACATGTTACAACCGGTGGTTTGTCTCCTCCATGGTGTCCACATTTACAGTAATGGTTGATGGTAGTGGTTTCATTCAAATAATACGCAAATTACACTTTATACATTGTAGGGAACTTCATGTACCTTTGCTATGACCATTCAATTATATAAATATCAGTTGTTTTACTTTTATGGTAAGAGAAATCAGACAAAATTATGTTGCAATGTAACGCATTGATGTCGATGTCAATATGGATAATGAATAGGAATTCCATTCTTAAAAATATTGACAATTAACTTATTTACATCAAACAACCAAGAACAGCAGTAGGAAGACAATTCCATTACAGATATATTGATATTTTCTACAGAATCATAGTTACAATCAAACCAAAGGAGGTGATGGTCAGCAACGTTCGCGTATACGTTTTGTTCTCTTGACATATCATTAGCCAATCACAGCCCGTTAATTTTACTATTCCGGGGATACTGTAATATGCAGATTTTGGTTTACATGTACATACTGTATATGTCTACAAAATGTGATTATATGAATTGTAATCTGTTTGAAACGAGTACATTTTACAGTCACAATGTAAAAATGTGGAAAATGATCCGCCAGCAAAAAATGATATACAGAGGACAGGGAACATGGTTATTTGTTAGGAACTCTTAAGATAAGAACCCTAAGCAAAGTGAACTAAAACCGCCGATCATGCTTATCCCATATATTGTTTCTTGTTTTATTATATCTTTGAAAAACATATATTTGTTTAATTTTTGCGCTTTTCCCACTTTCTAATGACAAATGTTCATTGATATAATGACATATCTTATGAATATGAATGATATAATGTTGTAACCATACAAACGATTTTGGTGTTTTCATGAAGTAAAAAGAGTCTGTCTTTATAATTACCAAACTGTCTATTTTGTGCTTATTTGTGTGTATTATATATTTCTTACTAATATATTTAAGAACTCAAATTGCTCCACTTGGTGACGTTATCTAGTAGGTGTACACAGTGAAAAATAAAAGAATACATGTAGAGCTACTTACAGTTTAGATATATCATTGCTGAGTCGGTCATTTTCTGTAAATAGGCAGGATTACTGGTTTGACATGTGACTGTCTTGTGATCATAATATCTGTTGATGGTAGTCAATGTGTATTTTGCTGATTGAGGCTGACTTGCGACAGTATCTCCGGCAATTATCAGTACAACATTAGGAGCTGGAGTACCTCCTACTACTTTACATGACACAGTAATATTCCGACCCTCTGTATCCAATAATCGTTTTTCTGGTGTAACGTTTTCTATGCTTAAACTGGATGGTAGTACTGTAAAACAATATTTAATTATCTGAATGTAAATAAACACGTCATATTACATCTAATGTTTCATTGTCGGAAATTTTCCTTCTATTGTTGAATATGTAAGTTTCTACTGCTCTGTACTCTAGAGTAAACAACATAATGCATATGTATGGACTTAATCCGACAAACAGAAATAATGAAATGACAATTATAAGTACGGGTGTACTTATTGGTTTTGGAATAAAATCGTAAATAATTCAGACATTATTGCTTTTTTATTCAGAATATATATTGATAAAAACATAGAAATGAAGCTTAAATAAAACTTGTATGATGATGCAATGCTTGATATTTCAATGAAAAAAAAACATCAGTACAGTTCGTATTAATTGTAATAAATATAATTAAAATTATGTAATGGAAAATGGCGAATGGGGTGAATGGTTTTCTTGTTTGATGTAACGGTGTCAGTAGTAATGCCTAACCACTGTATATATAGGATCTAAGAAATATTTATTCATTAGATAAAGTTTGATTGCTTTATTTAGAGATGATAAACACCTACATGTAGTCACATGTTTCTTGAAATATTGTCTTGTCTCTCCTCCATTTCTGATTACCTTTCTGCAAACATTTCTTACAATAAACAATTAAACCAGATTTCTGTCATCAATAGTTGTTGAGAAAAATGTGACGAAAAATGTGCATATATGTTCAATGTGTATAAGAACCAACTAAGTCGGCAAACAGGAAATAAGAACGCTTCCCACAATATGGCATTCCTATATGAAGCCTGTGACCAAATATCAGATGTCTGCCATCAATAGTTGCTGAGAAAAATGCGACGAAAAATGAGCATATACATTGTATGTTCAATGTGTAAAAAAATCAACAAAGTCGGCAAACAGGAAGTAGGAATATGATGGATCCAAAAACGCTTCCCACGATATGGTGCAACTATATTAAGCTTGTGACCAAATATCAAATTTCTGCCATCAATAGTTGCTGAGAAAAAGGTGACGAAAAATGTGCATATATGTTCAATATGTATAAAAACCAATTACATGTAAGTCGGCAAACAGGAAGTAGGAATCTGACGGATCCAAAAACGTTTCCCACAATATGGCATACCTATATGAAGCTTGTCGCCAAATATCAGATTTCTGCCATCAATAGTTGCTGAGAAAAATGCGACGAAAAATGAGCATATATGTTCAATGTGTATAACAATAAACAAAGTCGGAAAACAGGAAGTAGGGACCTGAAGTGTCCAAAAACACTTCCCACGATATGGGGTACCTATATAAAGCTTGTGACTAAATATAAGATTTCTGCCATCAATCGTTGCTGAGAAAAATGTGACGAAAAATGTGCATATACATTTTGTATGTTCAATGTGTATGAAAACCAACTAAGCCGGCCAAAAGGAAGTAGGAATCTGACGGGACCTAAAACACTTCCCACAATATGGGCATACCTATATGAAGCTTGTGACCAAATATCATATTTCTGCCATCAATAGTTACTGAGGAAAATGCGACGAAAATATATTGGACGGACGGAAGGACGGAAGGACAGACAGATAGACGGACAAACGGACAGAGGTAAAACAGTATACCCCCTTCCCCTCAGGACGTGACAAATATTACACCATCTGTCTGTGGAAATCAAGTTTACTCCATATCAACTAAAAAGTAACAAATATATGAAAATCCCAAGTGAATGTGACAATGTTTTAAAAATTTAACAAGTGATTTCATACTATCATCTGTTGCCTCGCAATACACTCTGACTAAAATCAGTTATTACCATACGACAATCGCAATCTTATAGAACCCGAATAAATGTCATATCCATATGAACTTTCGTATATAAATACATTTTAAGGAAAATCAACCTATCAGAGAAGCTTGTGTTTGTGATGCAATAATTTAATACACGGAAGGCGTTTTCATTGGTTGATCATGAGTTCATCTAAGCATGACCTCTAATCAGGTTCTATCATATGCTATGTGGAGCGTATGGTATGCTATCAGTTGATTAATGATTATATATCCTTGCCTTACAGATTTATCTATATTATATATATATGACAATATCTGGAAGAGTAGTAGATTTTTAGAGAAAAATATGGCTTCAAGAAAGGTGTTGTATCCTTCAAATCGAAAAACGAGTGGACATATTTGATGGAGATACAATACCTTTGATCGATTGATTATTGCTCAGCGCCCATGGAGCAGTTTTCAAGGTAAATTGAGGACGAGAACAAGCTTAATAATATATTAAATTATATGGCAATGAGGGAAGGAATGGTTCGTCGACTATTGACTGCCACTAAGAGGATCGACAAATGTAGTCTTTTGCAACGGGAACAATGCGCATTTCCTCTTTCGAAGAATACACATATGTCTTCAGCCTGCAGGGATCGTAGCACATATGTCGTTAGCCTGCAGGAATCGTAGCACATGTCTTCAGACTGCAGGGATCACAGCACATGTTTTCAGCCTGCAGGGATCGTATCACATATGTCGTCAGCCCGCAGGGATCGTAGCACATATGTCCTCATCCTGCGGGGATCGTAGCAATCTCTAGCCACGTTAACCAAAATGGTCCTCTTTCTGTATTTACAACTCTTTCATCGAGAGGGTTCCGCGATCTGAAGACGTGCGAAGCAGCGCTCTGAGTTTGAGCCCTGTGACATATCACCGGTATCCAACAATGCATTTGATGACTTTTAAAACATAAAAATGCACAAATACTCACTAAAGCAACCAGTAATATCATTTGGTTGTAAGCTAGACATTTTTTTTCCATCGTAGTCATTACAAGTTACAGATTTAGAAAACGTCTGGTTTTCTTTAAGCCATCTACAGAATGGAATGGTATCACAATCACCGCAATGCATATCAAACTCTCTAGAAATAAAAATATCTCTGTTGCTGACTAAATGATATTAAATATGTTCGAAGTATATACGGAATGAGTGATCCCTGTTTTAGATATGTAGTAAAGACCACATCATCACTTCGAAAGGGCTACAGTCGCCACCATGACTTGGTTGACCGCTATGGAATATCTGTGTCGTAAATGACCACGGATATGTTCCACTTGTCGTACCACTTCCCGGTCCTTTCCTCATTTATGAGATATCAACGGGTGTGCAACTAGATTAACAGGACAGGTGCCACTAGTGGAGCAGGAACTGCTTACCATTCCAGAGCACCTGAGGTCACCCCCCGTTTCTAGTGGGGTTCGCGTTACTCGATCTTTAGTTGTATGTGTATGTTTTGTAGATCGTTGATTGTCCTTTTTCTTTTGGTCATTGTGTTATCTGTCCTTCGATTTACGGATTCTGATTACACCTTTGGTATATTCAAACTCTTCTCACAGAAAAAGAAGTTATGTAGAGGTAAAATCGATTCCCATTTCGGCCATACGACACATATACATGACCGCTTAATTTCCAATCTTGATACAGGAACATTAATAAAATGCGACGGGGTAAAACAGAATAAGAATTACTCATGTGAAAAAAATACGAAATCTTCATATTTTAGTGAAAAATCTATTATCATCAAGGGAACTGACAAATCCCATGTCATTTTGGTGAGGTCACACAACCAATGTGATTATAAATTTAAGCTTGAAGGTTACATTTCGTGTGGATACACATTACTACAATACTACGTACAATACAACTTACAGTGATGTCAGCTGCAGTAGATTCTGGAACGCATTTTCACTAACAAATGATATAGGGTTGTTTCGCAATAATCTGAAATATAGCTTCACATTAGAAAGCAGCAACATTGTGTTATAAGCCGTGGTCGACTACAAAGCAATCTAAAGATTGAGGAACACAAGTCAACAAAAAGGCCCGGAAGGGTAGCAGTTCCTGAAATAGTCCGCTGTATTAGTTTTGTTTATTTACATCGTCTGTTTCAAATGTATATGAATGGAATACCTATTGAATTATCATGGTTAACTATCTACCAGACTCTATGGTGGCATTGTGCATTATCTACTATTTAAGTGATAGTAAAAGCCATCGTCTCTTTTTATATTCTCTTGAGGCACATATTGTCTCAAAACTAAAGCCTGACTATATATTTATATATATACATTAAAAATTGCTAAGTTAGATCGCTGTAAAATTATAATATTAAGTATACATGTACCATCTACACACGCTTAGACACATGTCTTATGTCTATCTCTAGATTTTCCTTACGAGACAAGGTAACACTTCGACTATTAAAGCTATATTTTTATATAGTGGATGTGGTCGAGTGGTCTAAGGTGCTGGACATAAGGCTAAGCGATTGGTGCTGCAGTGTATCAGTGGTGTGTGCTCAAATCCCGTCGAGGGAAGAACAAAAAATTGACAGCTCAAAGATCTAATTCTAACACTGTTTGGTTTAATTTTCAGACGTATATAATATTTAGTATTGACCTAGTATCACACATAACTTTGAGATCCAGTGGGACATTTATATTGCATGGTTGTCACCTGCTTAGCTGTTTGTATAATGTACTTTATTTCCTGTGACTGTATGATGAATGATATCAACACCTTATTGAAAAGTATTGTCACTAACGTACAGATGACAAACGATGATATTGGTAATAATAGTTTAGTTCAAAGTTTACATTTGTTTCCCTATTATGTCTTTTGATGGCCTTGTGTACTATTTAATGCGCAACTGCTTGTAAAGGTCATCGGCTCTCTTTATATACGTATGAAGTATCTTTGATTAAAAAACTAAAACCGGATGTTATTGATATTATTTCTGTATAGCAGTAACATATTAACTATAATATGCATGCAATGATGTGATTATACATTTGTACAAATAATTCAAAATGATTCTCACGGTTCATTCTCACAGACCGACCAAGATTAGTAGATTGTTGAAAGTGTTGTCCCCTATCACTGATATGGAATTGTTCTGTAGCTCTCTATACATAGTCAACACATGTCTTTAGCTTATACTTGATACAATCTGTGGTTTTTGCTCTGTCGTATTAGACAGTGCATACAACAAAATATTGCGTAATGTTGAGTTGTTTCAAGTATATATATTATTGTTAAAAAATAGACAACTCTTCTAATGAATTTAGCTATTTACAAATATGGGCTTCAAAGAGGGTTCAATTAATAGATGCCTTCAAGTTTTCAACTGTTACACTGTACTTCAATACTTGAGTATAAAAAAGTTCGTTACTTTGGTTGTGAAATTGTGTGTAAATTGTTTTTAAACTAGATACATTGTACATATATATGTATAGTAAGTTACAGCATGAAATGAAATAAGAGGAATACTTACAACCAAATAAGGTTCGGCAAGTTGTTGATCGTGTCTGATTTGATCGACGTGATTTTATTGTTATAAAGAGTAAAGAATAAAGACACACAAATACAATCAGAATAATTAAAAATCTTTGATGCTGCTTGTAATTGTATTTCAATGTAATATATAGAATAAAGTATTAGAGGTATGTAGTAAGTATGCTAACGTTCCTGGTTTAATTGATAAAACAAAAAAAAAACAAAAAAATACCACAACGTTTGAACAGTACATACAGAATATTAGGCATTTTGTTTTTGGGACTGACTTTATCACGGGGTATATCAGGCGAGCCGTTCCGTGATATAGTCAGTCCCAAAAACAAAAGGCCTGATATTCTGTTTATCGGTAATTTATAATTAATTTTCAAAAAATATAATAAAATGAATTCTTTAAAACGATTTTTTGATGGGATTATTTTTTTGCGGATGGATCTGGTTTTGTAAAGGTGATTCGGTTCTGGCGCACGAAATTCATTCAAAGACTAGATACCGAGGCGGCAAGATGTGTTTTTTTATTATTTGACGTATTTTATACATTATCATGGTTTTGGTGGATTTAAGTGTGTTTTGGAAATTATAATGTTCGAATATGATACCGGTAAGTAATTTCTGTCATAAAAACTTGTGCTAAAACCGTATCGAATACGTTTCACTGAAATATTCTGAATGTAGGTAAAATCAATTGACATCCATGATATTTATCCCACTCGGAAGGCATTTAAGATTCTATGTTATTAATTTTAGAAAGTTAATTATAGACACCGACACAAAGTCTTTATTTTTTCTAAGAATGGCAAATATATATATATGTTTTTTTTGATTTTTTTGGGGGGGGAGGGGGGGGGGGGTGTATGCACAACACATGCATATATATTTGCATATCCAGAATACAGAAGTTTTATTTGAGTCCTCCCTGCTACCGATCAGTGCTATGTTGTATTAAATTTTAGCTCTTTTCGGTAATTGGATTGATTTCAATTTCAGATCATCATTAGATATTGCAGTGTATATATACAAATTACAATGTAAGCCTAAATAATGATGTTCAATCTTTACAAAGTAGTTATTTCTTGGTTTTCTATCATTTTGGTTTTAAGGGATGCTGATTATTGAAATAATATGGTCAAACGCTAAATGCTTTGTTTACGATAGTAAGGAAAATTACATTGACCTATTCCCGTATTATTGATTTTGATGACGCAACCAATCTTTTTTTTTAAAGCAAGTATATTCATGCACGGTAGTTCACGCATACATATTATGAACTGACCTAAACATTTTGATATCACGACCAGTACGTTGAGATAAGCTTTATCAATCGACACACTTCAAAGGAAAACTACACAAATTACCGATAATAATATATAATAGGTAATTGTAGACATTGGTGCACAGTATATACCCTACTACATCATCTCTCTATTTAATTTTGATCTTGTTAAAGCAGTTGCAAAAACGCATACACACTTTTTAGAGATGTGCCATCCAACATCATTAATTGATTATAACTAAGCATAACTTGGAGCATCAAAACTAACATTTTAAATCCTTTATTGTAAGCAGTGGATAATTTACCTTGCATTATCAAGATCTGTGTTTATTTTAATCTACTTTACTACAGTGTACTTATATAATCAATTTCTGAACTAGAGGTTAAGTGGGCTGAGCCTGTGTCGTTAACCTGTCATTCTCCTTTGAGGAAACTTAATACAGAACCTTCTATAGGTGCTTCCCACCAAATATCGGTTCATTTTGGCAAAGCAGTTTCAGAGAAGATTTTTTAGAAATCGACCAATCTAAGGCAATAATTTACTGTGGCGGCCATGTTTGGTAATGGATCAAAACGAAATGAGCAATCTCTATAGAGGACCTTCCATAGATGATTCATACCAAGTGTCATAGCATTTGACTAAGCGGTTTCAGAGGAAAAGCTGTTTTAGAAATCGACCAATAAGAAACATGAACTGCCTATGATAGCCATGTGATCAAAACGGAAAGAGCAATTCCCATAGAGAACCTTCCATATAAGCTTCCTACCACGTGTCGGTCCATTTGGCAAAGTGGTTTCAGAGGAGAAGATGTTTAGAAATCGATCAATTAGAAAAAATAACTGCCTGTGCCGGCTATAATTGTTAATGGATCGAGACGAAATCAGCATTCGTCATAGAGGACCTGACATAGATGCACCTTACGAAGTTTCAGTTCATTTGGCAAAGTGGTTTCAGAGGAGAATTGTTTTTAGAAATCAATAAATCAGAAACAAGAATTGTCTGTGACGGCCATGTTTTTTAACGGATCGGGACGAAATAAGCAATCTTAACAGATGACCTTCCATAGATGCATCCTACCAAGTGTCGGTTGATTTGGCTAAATGGTTTCAGAGGAGAATATGTTTAAGAAATCAGCAAATCAGAAAAAAGAGTAGCCTGTGATGGCCATGTTTGTGAATGGATCAGGACGAAATAAGCGCTGTGCATAGAGGATCTTCCATAGATGCTTCCTACCAAGTTTCAATTCAATTGGTTTCAGAGGAGAAGATTAAAATGTGAATAGTTAATGGACGACAGACGACAGACGACGGACGCCAAGTGATGGCAAAAGCTCGCATTGCCTTTGAGGCAAGGTGACCTAAACAGGGAATCAATCTTTTATCAACCTCGGTATTCAAAGACGATTCAATGAAAATGCTTAAAAACAGGGTGCAATCAGCTGATCAAGCTCCTGTCAGAATACATAATAAAATTGTATTGTTGGTTTCTGACTGTGGACCATAAGTACAAACAATGTACATTTGCATAGCGAAGAAGGAATTATGTTATATTATAATGTTCATGTTACTAGTTTTCATTGACAATATCTTTATATTATAATGTTCATGTTACATAAAACCAGCTTTTGGTGTTCAACCAGGTTTCACATACTTGATACAAACAGTTCACCATTGAGGAGAAACGAATCAAACAGACAAAAACGTGGATTTCTGCCGATTGGAATGCTTAAAGGAATATCTCTGCTTTTAAATTGGAATTTTAAACCATCTACACACTTGATTGAAGAACAACAGTGTTCTACCCTTTTGAATCCTTTCATGTTGCTATGCACCAAATACTGAAAGTGCTGATTTCTGATAACTATATTCAAAATATTATCAAAAGTAAGATTCTCCTCCCTCAGAAATAGCCAAGTTTGGATATCCTATTGAGACCTGTTGGTTTTCATGCTCTCATCGACTTTTACATTATTTTGGCTTCTAACCTTTTGATTATGAGTGTACCTTATGAAGGTTATTCCAAAAACGCTTTGTGTTCTATATCTACATTTGTATCCCCTTGTTATTTTTTTAACCTCTTATCAAATCTATAGCTTTCTGTTCTACCTTAAGCAATTCATACAACACATATTTTGTAATTTGAAGTTGTTGAAAGAAATGTATTTATGTTCTTGACTTTAAGAAATAAACTATCAATTTTAATTGACATAGCCTTTCACAACTGGTTAAATTAAAACATGTGTTCTGTATGGATTTTAATTTCATTGTACATCTCTGCTTCTGGATTCTAGCCTTCATTCACAATTCCACTGACGTTGCTAGAAATTTGATTAAATGAACACATTCAACCAAGATTATTGATTAAAGTGGACAGGTGACCATGTCGTTTTAGCTATAAGTAATCAGTTAATATTCTTTAATTTTGTGTTGGCATTCTGATCATTTGTATAAATTGTTTTTTTTAAATAACAGAAATTGTAGATATTGATGGAATTGTTGACCATCATGGCTTAAAGACTTTCTTTTTATAAACACATCTCGCATATAATTATTAAATATAAAAAAGTATCATTGACTAAACATATTCATGTTTGTAAGTTACAACATGGAAAAATAGAAAGAATTTGATACTTACAGTTCAGTAAGGCTTGTCAAGTTGTTGAATGCACCTTCTTGGATTGATGTAATCTGATTAGAATGCAAACTACTGCAAAATATAAAATACGTACTAAATACAATGACAATTTGAGTCCCAATGAGTACAAGGAAAGCAGGTAGACAACATTTGTGTTGTCAAAACCAACATACAAAAGGATAAAGGTCAAAGAGAGAGAATCAAAGGCAAACAATGGTCGACATTAGAAAAAAAGATAAAAGTGGAAGGGTTACTATGTAGTTCTAGCTATTAGAAATAAGATAAAAATTAAACAAAAATGTTCTTCAAATTTGTGTTGGAATTCCGCCAATATTAATGAATTAAAGTGGACAGGTGACCATGTAGTTTTAACTATAAGTAATAAGTTAATATTAAACAATGTTCTTCAATTTTGCGTTGGCATTCTGATGCTTTGTATAAATTGTTTCTTAAATAACAGAAATTGTAGATATTATGAAAAGAAAGTGTACACAATGATGGTCAACCATGCCACTAAAATCAACAAAAGAATGGTTTTGCCCGTCCCGAGCCAGTACCTGGATTTCCAACGTTATATGTCGTGGTCTTTATTGTAGTCAGTGATTTTGAGGTGAGAGGTGTTTTTTTTTAATATTGATGGAATTGTTGACCATCATGGCTTAAAGACTTTTTTTTATAATCACATCTCGCATATAACTGTTAAATATAAAAAAAGTAACATTGTCTAAACATATTCATATCTTATAAGCTACAACATGGAAAAATAGAAATAATTTCATACTTACAGTTGAGTAAGGCTTGGTAAGTTGCTGAATGCGCCTTCTTGGATTGATGTAATCTGATTAGAATACAAATAACTACAAAATATGAAATGCATACTAAATATAATGACAATATGAGTCCCAATAAGCATAAGGAAAGTCGGAAGACAACATATATATAACCAGAACCAACATACCGAAGGACAAAGGTCAAAGAGAGAGAGACAGAACAAATGGGAAGCAATGGTCCTCATTAGAAACTAAAGTTTGCGCAACAGGAACCCCATTAAAACTGGATTTAGACACGAAAGCTCAAGATGGTAAATAAGGTCATGTTCCACAATTGGAATTCATGATGCTGCTGACGCCAAAAAACGGTCATATGTCACACATGGTGACAAGTCATGAGCGAAGACAAATGAAATGACCTGCAATCAGTACAAACCAAACATATCAGTGTTCATTCGTGACACGGTCTGGATAAAGATAACAAAATGAAGGCGAACCTGATTAAGCCGAACATCTGCAAATGCTGCTCGAATGTGGCTACATATAAATGGAAAATTCACAGCGTGAAAATTAAATTATCTCTTATTAAAACGGTTTCGTTCAAGGTATGAAGTAAATCTAACCATATTAGTGGTATCTGTTATTTCAAGTTCAGGGAAATAAATATGATCAAAAAAGTCAATAAACCCTGCATTATTCAGTGAAACAATACAGCGGAATTAAATGACCGTGCTAACTACATTATTTTGAACATTTTTAACCACTAGTATAAACCGCTTGTGTATAATATTGACTTGTTTAACCTTTTGCCCACTTGTGCATCAGATTGACATTTTTAATCTTTCAACCACTTGTGCATAATTTAGACATTGTTATCCACTTGCATATAATGTTGAATTATTTACCTTTTAGCCACTTGTATAAAATATTGACATCTTTAGCCACTGATATATAATATTGACATGTTTTACCACTGGTATAAAATATTGACATTTTTAACCACTTGTATAAATTATTGATATGTTTAACCACTTGTCAACAAGAGAAAGAACAAAAGACAAACAATGGTCCACATTAGAAAACTAAAGTTTGAGGAACAGGAACCCTATTAAAACTGGACCTTGACACACATGTTAAAGATGGTATTCAAGGTTCTGTTCCACAAGTAGCATTCATGATGCTTCCCACGCCAACAGCCTGTCATATGTCACACATGGTGACAAGTCATGCGCAAAGACAAATGAAAAGACCTGCAATCAGTACAAACCAAACATACCAGTCTTCATTCGTGAAACAGACTCGATAAAGGGTAACTATATTCATGAAGGCGATCCTTATGAAGCTGAACATCGATTATTGATTTGATTAAAGTGGAAGAGGTATTATGTAGTTCTAGCTATTAGAAATAAGATAAAAATTGTTCCACAAGTGGCATTCATGATGCTGCCCACGCCTACAACCTGTCATATGTCACACATGGTGACAAGTCATGAGCGAAGACAAAGATATGACCTGCAATAAGAACAAACCAAACATGTCAGTGTTAATTCGTGACACGCTCTCGATAAAGCATAGCCAAATTCATGAAGAAAATCTTCATGAAGCCGAAAATCATTTCAAATGAGATACGTATTCTCCATCTGCAGGTGCTGCTGGAATGTGGCTACATATAAATGGACAATTCACAACGTTAAAATTGAAATCATCTCTATAATTAAAAAGGTATCGTTCAAGGTGTGAAGTAGATCTAGCTGTATTGGTAGTATCTGTTAGTTTAAGTTCAAGAAGATATATGCGATCAAAATAGTCAATAAACCTTTTAATCACTTGTGCATAATGTTGCCATTTTTTATATTTTAACCACTTGTGCATAATGTTGTCATTTTAACCCTGTAATCATGTGTGCAAAGTATTGCTATTTTAAACCCTTTAACCAACTTGTCTATAATGTTGACATTTTAAGCCTTTTAACAACTTGTGCATAATGTGGACATGTTTTGGGTTTTTTTTAATCACAGATTTTATTGCACTAATTGCTGTTAACAATTTACTAGATATACAGCTTTTACCTAGTATCACTAGTTGTTAATCATTAAATAGCAAGGGATTTGCTATTTAGTGAAGCTTAGTTCAAAATAAATGTTGACATGTTTAACCTTTTAACCACTTGGATATAATTGTGACAACTGTAACCTTTTAACTACTTATGCATACTGTTGACATTATAACATTTTAACCACTAGTGCATACTGTTGACATTCTAAACCGTTTACCCACTTGTGTATAATGTTGACATTTTTAATATTTTAACCACTTGTGCATAATGTTGTCATTTTAACCCTTTAAGCATGTGTGCAAAGTATTTCTATTTTAAACCCTTTAACCAACTTATGTATAATGTTGACATCTTTAACATTTTTACTACTTATGCATAATGTTGACATTATAACATGTTAACCACTAGTGCATACTGTTGACATTCTAAACCGTTTATCCACTTGTGTATAATGTTGACATTTTTAACTTTTTACCCACTTGTGTATAATGTTGACATTTTAAACATTTACACACTTGTTTAAAATGTTGACATTTTTAACCTTTTAACCACTTGTTTATAATGTTGACATGTTTAACCTTTTAACCACTTGGATATAATTGTGACAACTTTAACCTTTTAACTACTTATGCATACTGTTGACATTATAACATGTTAACCACTAGTGCATACTATTGACATTCTAAACCGTGTATCCACTTGTGTATAATGTTGACATTTTTAATATTTTAACCACTTGTGCATAATGTTGTCATTTTAACCCTTTAAGCATGTGTGCAAAGTATTTCTATTTTAAACCCTTTAACCAACTTATGTATAATGTTGACATCTTTAACATTTTTACTACTTATGCATAATGTTGACATTATAACATTTTAACCACTTGTGCATACTGTTGACATTCTAAACCGTTTATCCACTTGTGCATAATGTTGACATTTTTAACTTTTTACCCACTTGTTTAAAATGTTGACATTTTTAACCTTTTAACCACTTGGGTATAATTGTGACAACTTTAACCTTTTAACTACTTATGCATACTGTTGACATTATAACATTTTAACCACTAGTGCATACTGTTGACATTCTAAACCGTTTATCCACTTGTGTATAATGTTGACATTTTTAACTTTTTACCCACTTGTTTAAAATGTTGACATTTTGAACCTTTTAACCACTTGTTTATAATGTTGACATTTTTAACCTTTTAACCACTTGTTTATAATGTTGACATTTTTAACCTTTTAACCACTTGTTTATAATGTTGACATTTTTAACCTTTTAACCACGTGTGTATAATGTTGACATTTTAAAGGAAAAGGCCATGGTCTTAATAAGCTAGCGTGAAAATTTAAATGACAGTAAATAAAAGACATTTGTGCAAATGAATGTTAAAAATAGTATACCACAGGATAGAATTTGGTGATTGAAGTTGCCTGTAGCACCAGGTAATGGGGATCGCCATTTTTCAAAACTCTTCAATGTGGACGAGATAAAAGGCATAATACATTCTCGGATTTATCCTGCCGGTGACGTCGTGCAATTGGTATGGCATAATAAATCAGCAATGATCAGGTACAATTGTATCATTAAAAATTAAGTAATTCGTAAAATAATATCGTATATTTATCTTTTGATATTTACAATATCAATATGGCTTCATGTCAAGCATTTTATTACAATAAAACACGAAAAGGGAAAGTGTGGGAAGATTTGTTTTTTTGTAATTACCGGTCAGGACTATCTTGTCAACACATCGACCAGTCACCACGAAAAATCGGGAAAGTACGATAGCATTGGCGACAAAAAAGAAAAAAAACATGTGTACGCATAAAATAAGTTAAAACTGACAGTTATTTAACCTACGGACATTCACGTAAAACATGATTATACGTAGATACACCCCCATTCCTCCCCAACTACAATAATAAGCTCATTTGTTTTATGAATATGTAACATGGGATGGGAATATTAAGAACAAAATTAGGACGATATACAATTGTAAACATTGCATTGCAGTTGATCTGATATTAAAACATAACCAAAAGGGCACGATGTTGGGATGAGTCAAATATATTATTTATTCAAATAATAGGAACGGACTTTGTGATGTCACATGAAGAGATGTCATGGTAACTTACACTCCGACAAGAAATTCCAAATATTCATATTTTTCATTGGACATATTAATGTTAATAAACGTGTTTTTTGTTTATTAATTAGTTATTTACAAAAAAAAGTTACAATGTATTGAATTATAACAATTGTTCAACTGACTGGCCTTTTCCTTTAACCACTTGTGTATAATGTTGACATTTTAACCACTAGTGTATAATTTTGACATCATTAACCATTTATATCAAATTGGCATTGTTAACCTTTTATCCACTTTTGCATAATATTGACATTTGCAATCTTTTAGCGACTTGTGCATAATTGTGACATTTTTAACCTTTTAGCCACTAGTGTACAATATTGACATGTTTATCACTGTAACCACTTGTGCATAATTGTGACATTTTTAGCTTTTTAAACACTTGTGTATAATGTTGACATGTTTAACCTTTTCACCACATATGTTAAAATATTTGTATTTTTAACCTTTTACCCACTTGTGTATAATATTCGCACATTTAACCTTTAGCCACTTGTGCATTTTTAACCTTTCAACCACTTGTTTATAATGTTGTCATTTTTGACCTTTTAACCACGTGTGCATAATGTTGACAATTTTAACCTTTTACACGCTTGTGGATAATGTTGACATTCTAACAACTTGTGTATAATTTTGACATCTTCAACTTTTTAGCCACTTGTGTATGATATTGATATTTCTTACCTTTTAACCACTTATGTATAATATTGACATTTTTGACCTTTTAACCATATGCGTAAAATGTTGACATTTTAACCCTTTAACCCACTTGTATTAAATATTGACATGTCTAACCTTTTAACCACTAGTGTATAATTTGGACATCATTAATCTTTTAGCCACTTGTATATCAATTTGGCATTTTTAACCTTTTATCCACTTTTGCTTAATATTGAAATGTTTAACCTTTTAACTACTTGTGCATAATAT
This sequence comes from Bathymodiolus septemdierum, assembly GCA_963383655.1. Classification (NCBI taxonomy): domain Eukaryota; kingdom Metazoa; phylum Mollusca; class Bivalvia; order Mytilida; family Modiolidae; genus Bathymodiolus; species Bathymodiolus septemdierum. The sequence continues at coordinate 57,242,508 of OY726527.1, forward strand.
TGACACTTTTAATCTTTTAACTACTTGTGTATAATATTGATATTTTTAACCTTTTAACCACATGCGTAAAATATTGACATTTTAAACCTTTTACCGACTTGTATTAAATATTGACATGTCTAACCTTTAACCACTAGTGTATAATTTTGACATCATTAACCTTTTAGCCACTTGTATATCAAATTGTCATTTTTAACCTGTTATCCACTTTTGTATACTATTGAAATGTTTAACCTTTTAACTACTTGTGTATAACATTGACATTTTTAATCTTTTAGCGACTTGTGTATAGCCCTTTAACCACTTGTGCATAATTGTGACATTTTTACCCTTTTAGCCACCTATGTATAATGTTGATATGCTTAACCTGTTCACCAAATGTGTAAAATATTTGTATTTTTAACCTTTTACCTACTTGTGAATAATATTCACACGCTTAACCTTTTAACCACTTGTGCATAATATTCACATTTTTAACTTTTCAACCACGTGTGAATAACGTTGACAATTTTAACCTTTTACCAACTTGTGCATAATGTTGACATTTTCATCATTTTAGCCACTTGTTTATAATATTGACATTTCTAACCCTTTAACCACTTGTGCATAATTGTAAGATCTTTAACCTTTTAACCACTTGTGCATAGTGTTGACACTTTTTAGCTTTTTACCCACTTGTATATATTGTTGACATTTTTAACCTTTTCACCACATGTGCAAAATATCTCTCATTTTAACCTTTCACCCACTGGTGTATACTTGTGACACCTTTGACCTTTTAACTACTTGTGCATAATATTCACATTTTTAACCTTTTAACCACTTGTGTATAATCGTGACACCTTTATCCTTTTAACTACTTGTGTATAATGTTCACATTTTCAACCTTATAGCTACTTGTGTATAATGTTGACATTTTTCACCTTTTAACCAGTTTTGTAGAATATTGACATTTTTAGCACTTCAATCACTTGTTTATAATTTTGACAGTTTTAACCTTTTAACCACGTGTGCATAATGTTGATATTTTAACCACTTGTGCATATTTGTGACATCTTTAACATATTAACCACCTGTGTTTAATGTTGACATGCTAAAACTTTTCACCACATGTATAAAATATTTGTATTTTTAACCTTTTACCCATTTGTGTATAATATTGACATCTTTAACCTTTTAACTACTTGTGCATACTGTTCACATGCATAATCTTTTAACCACTGGTGCATAACATTCACATTTGTAACCTTTTAACCATTTGTTTATAATGTTGCCATTTTTTACCTTTTAACCACATTTGCATAATGTTAGCAATCTTAACCTTTTACCCACTTGTGCATAATGTTGATATTTTAACAATTTGTGCATAATTTTGACATCTTCAACTTTTTAGCCCCTTGTGTATAAAGTGGTCATTTTTAACTTTTTAGCCACTTGTGTATAATATTGACATTTCTAACCTTTTAACCACTTGTGTATAATATTGACATGTTTAACCTTTTATCGACGTGCGAAAAATATTGACATTTTTGACCTTTCAACCAGGTGTGTATAATGTTGACAATTTTAACCTTTTACCCACTTGTGCATAATGTTGACGTTTTAACAACTTTTGCATAATCTTGATATCTTCCACTTTTTAGCCAATTGTGTATAATGTTGGCATTTTTTACTTTTTAGCCACTTGTGTATACTATTGACATTTCTAACCTTTTAACTATTTGTGTATGATATTGACATTTTTAACCTTTTAACCACATGTGCATAATTGTGACATTTAAAACCTTTTAACCACTTGTGTATAATGTTGACATTTTTAACCTTTTCACCACATGTGTAAAATATTTATACTTTTAGCCTTTAACCCACTTGTTTATAGTTGTGACACCTTTAACCTGTTAATTACTTGTGCATAGTGTTCACATGTTTAACCTTTTAACCACTTGTGTATAATATTGACATTTTTAACCTTATAACCATTTGTTTATAGTGTTGATATATTTAACCTTTTATCCAGTTGTGCATAATATTGATATTTTTAACCTTTTTCTGTTGGCATTCTGATGCTTTGTATAAATGTATTTTTAAATAACATAAATTGTAGATATTATAAAAAGAAAGTGTAAACACTGATGGTCAACCATGCCACTTATATCAACAAAAGAACGTTCTTGCCCGTCTCGAGCCAGTATCTAGATTTCCAACGTTATATGTCGTGGTCTTTATTGTTGTCAGTGATTTTGAGGAGAGAGGTGGGTTTGTTGATATTGATGGAATTGTTGACCATCATGTCTGATAATTTCTTTACATAGTCACATCTCACATATAATCATTGAATATAAAAAGGATCATTGACTAAGCATATTCATGTCTTGTAAGATACAACATGGAAAAATAAAAGGAATTTGATACTTACAGCTGATTAAGGCTTGACAAGTCGTTGAATACGCCTGGTTGGATTAATGTAATCTGATTAGAATGCAAATTACTACAAAATATAAAATACGTACTAAATACAATGACAACTTGAGACCCAATAAGTATTAGGAAAGTTGGAAGACAACATTTGTGTACCCAGAGCCAACATACCGAACCACAAAGGTCAAAGGGAGAAGGAACACATGGCACACAATGATCCACATTAGAAAACTAAAGTTTGAGCAAGAGGAACCCCATTAAAACTGGAGTTAGACACAAAGGCTCAAGATGGTAAATAAGGTCTGTTCCACAAGTGACATTCATGATTCTGTTGATGCCAACAACGGTCATATATGTCACACATGATGACGAGTTATGGGCGAGAACGAATGGAATCACCTGCAATCAGTACAAACCAAACATAGCAGTGTTTATTCGTGACACGGTCTCGATAAAGGATTATCAAATTCATGAAGCCGAACATCGTGTGATAATATTGACATTTTTAATCTTTCAACCACTTGTGCAAAATTTAGATAATTTTATCCACTTGTGGATAATGTTGAATTTTTAACCTTTAAGACACATGTATCAAATATTGACATTTTGAACCACTTGTATTAAATATTGACATTTTTAGCCACTTGTATAAACTATTGACATTGTTAACCACTTGTATAAAATATTGACATTTTTAGCCAGTTGCATAAAATATTGAAATTTTTAACCACTTGTGTATAATGTTGACATTTTTAATTACTTGTATAAAATATTGTCATTTTTTCCCACTTGTATAATTTTGACATTTTTCACCACTTGTGCATAATTTTGACATATTTAACCTGACAATTAATTCCAACTTGCTTAGAGGTGTCAGTATATTCTAAGAATAGGCTATGGCTATGCTAAGGTATTTCGTCATAGAGGTAGCTTGTTATTTACAAGGGCGGTGTCCCGTCACGGTTAATCTATTTGTGAAACTGTTTACTCGCGCAGTGACATAAATCACATGTGGATTTTGAAAAACTCTAAAGATCTTTTGGATAACCTGAAATCAAGATCTTTCTCTCATGTATCCTCCATCAAAACTTTTGATTTTGCAACTCTATATACCACCCTTCCGCATGACAAATTAAAAACCCGCTTAAAAGAAACAATTCACAAATCTTTCAGTCATAGAAACTATGGCTCAATCTTTGTTGTGTTAGGCTACAATTCCACATATTTTTCAAACACAATTCAAAAAGGTAAAACATGCTACTCCGAGGAAAAAGTGATCAGTATGCTGGGGTTCCTCATCGATAACATATTTGTCTCCTTTGGAGGGACACTGTTTCAGCAGGTCGTCGACATACCAATGGGTACGAATTGTGCCCATCTTCTAGCCGATTTATTTTTATTCTCATATGAGTGGGAGTTTCTTCAAAAGCTTGTAAAAGATAAGAAGATTCATGAGGCTAGAACTTCGTCCGCATCATTTTTGGACTTATACCTCGAATTTGATGACAGTGGTCAACTCAGTACTAACATTTATGATAAATGGGACGACTTCAATATTAAAATCATAAATTTTCCAAATATGTGCAGCAATATACCAGCTTCTCCTGCATATGGTGTTTACATCTTGCAATTGATTCGCTATGCAAGAGCCAGTAGCAATTATTCTGATTTCTTGAAACGTCATCTTCATCTGAGAAACAGGCTACTGGACCAGGGCTATAACAAGACTCGCCTTATTCGATCTCTTAAAAGTTTATATTCCGATACCAAGATCTGGTCGAAATATATTCCGTCTCTGCAGAGACGATGATAAACGATGCGTTTTCATATAGTAAAAATCTATAAAGATAAGGAAGTCAACAAAAATGTCAAAAATATTTTTGTTTATCAATGTGTGACGTAAAATTGTCTTTGCAATTTGCTTCACAGGGTTTGGTACTGCTTTGACCACTATTTAACCTATTTTGTTCCAGCATTGTTATAAATATTGTTATAGTGACAGCAGGAACCTTGGAGCCGTAATGAAAACGGGAGGTTTGGCGCTTTAAAATCTGATTCAACCCACCATTTCTTTAGAAATGCCTGTACCAAGTCAGGGTCATTACGGTTTTCACAGTTTTCCGGTTGTTGACTAATTTTGTCTGTTTATATACTTACGAGTTTTGACTTTCCCTTTGTAAGATTATTCGGAGTTTGGTAATTTTGTTATTACCCTTATTTACTGATTCACACACTATATTGATCGTAGGTCATTAAAAAGTAGGTCTTATCTTGACCCGCCAATTTCTATTTTTACAAGGAAGAAGGAAATTTGTAACTAATGTTCATTGATAATGTCTTCATACTATAATGTTCATGTTACATTACACCAGTTCGTGGTGATCAACCAGGTTTCATATACCTGATTGAAACCGTTCACATTTGATGAGAAACGAATGAAACAGACAAAAACTTGAACTTTCTCCCGATTATTATGCTTATGGAGTGTCTCTGCTTTTAAATTGGAATTTAAAACATCTAAATAGTTGCTTAAAGAAAAAAATGTGTTGTACATTTTTGACTCCTTTCGTGTTGCCATGCATCAAATACTGAAAGTGCTGATTTGTGTTCACTATATTCTAAATATTATCAAAAGTAAGATTTTCCTCCCTCAGGCATAGGTGACCATAGCCAGGTTTGGATACCCTGTTGGGACCCATTGGTTTTCATGCTCTGGACAACATTTATATTATTTTAGCTTCTAATCTTTCGATAATGAATGCACCTCATGAAGATTAATCCAACAAAAGCTTTGTGATCTCTTATGTTCGATATCTTCATTTTTATTCCCTTATTATATTCTTTTACATTTTATCAAATCTGTTTCTTTATGTTCTATCTTAAACAGTTCATACACCAAGTATTGTATAATTTTGGGTTGTTGAAAGAAATGTGTTTGTGTTCTTATCTTTTAGAAATAAACTATCAATTTTAATTAAAATAGCGGTGCACCACTGATTAAATTAATAGATGCGTTCTGTCTATGCATCTGGGTTTTAGCCTTCATGCACAATTACCCTGACTTTGATGATCAGCAATGCCACTAATATCAACAAAATATCAACAAAAGAGTTTGTACCTGTTCCAAGCCAGTACCTAGTTTTTAAACTTTCTTTTCATAATCATATCTCACATAGAATCATTGAATAATAAAGGATCATTGACTAAGAATATTTATGTTTTGTAAGTTACAACATGGAAAGGAGAAAGTATTTGATACTTACAGATAAAACACTTGTGGATTATGTTGATATATTTAACCCTCTAACTACATTTGTTAAATATTGACATGTCTAACCATTTAACAACTTGTGTATAATGTTGACATGTCTAACCATTTAACAACTTGTGTATAATGTTAACATGTCTAACCATTTAACAACTTGTGTATAATGTTATCATGTCTAACCATTTAACAACTTGTGTATAATGTTAACATGTCTAACCATTTAACAACTTGTGTATAATGTTAACATGTCTAACCATTTAACAACTTGTGTATAATGTTAACATGTCTAACCATTTAACAACTTGTGTATAATGTTAACATGTTCATACTTTTAACTACTTGTGTATAATGTAGACATGTTCACCCTTTTAACTACTTGTGTATAATGTTGACATTTTTATCTTTTTAACCACTTGTGTATAATGTTAACTTTTTATATCCCTTTAACTACTTGTGTATAATGTAGACATTTTCACCCTTTTAACCACTTGTGCATAATGTAGACATTTTCACCTTTTAAGCCACTTGTTTATAATGTTGACATTTTCACCCTTTCAACAACTTGTGCATAATGTAGACATTTTCACCCTTTTAACCACTTGTGTATAATGTAGACATTTTCACCCTTTTAACCACGTGGGTATAATGTAGACATTTTCACCCTTTTAACCACTTGTGTATAATGTAGACATTTTCACCTGTTAAGCCACTTGTGTATAATGGTGATATTTTAACCCTTTTAACCACTTGTGTATAATGTAGATATTTTTACTCTTTTAGCCAAATGTGTATAATGTAGACATTTTCACCTTTTTAACCACTTGTGCATAATGTAGACATTTTCACCCTTTTAACCACTTGTGTATAATGTAGATATTTTCACCCTTTTAACCACTTGTATATGATGTTCACATGTTCACCCTTTTAACCACATGTGTATAATGTAGACATTTTCACCTTTTAACCACTTGTGTATAAAGTAGACATTTTCACACTTTAACCAATTGTGCATAATGTAGACATTTTCACCTTTTTAACCACTTGTGTATAATGTAGACATTTTCACCTTTTAACCACTTGTGTATAATGTATACATTTTCACCCTTTTAACCACTTGTGTATGATGTTGACATCTTTAACCTCTTAACCAATAGTGTTTAATGTTGAATGTTTTAATCTTCTAACCACTTGTGTAAAATATTGACATTTTAGCTACTTTTATGTAATGTTGACATTTTTAACTCTTTAACCACTAATGCATAATTTTTACATTTTAACAACCTGTTTATATTGGTGTCATGTTTAACCTTTTATCCACTTGTGTATGATGTTGACATTGTTAACTTTTTAACCACCTTTTTGAAATATTAAAATGTTATAACCTTTTAACCACTTGTGTATAATGTTAACATTTTTAACCTTTTAACCAATTCTGTATAATGTTGAAATTTTTAACCTTTAAGCGACTTGTGCATAATGCTGACATTTTTAGCCTTTATGTCACTTTTGTATAATGTTGAGGAAATTAGCTTGGTTTCTAATCTTTCGACTATGTTTGTACATGATGAATGTTGTTCTAAAAATGTTTCATGATCTCGAAATCTCCATTTTCATTTCCTTATTATTGCTTTGTTTTTTACATTTAATCATATCATATCTGAGTCTTTCTGTTCTACCTTAATACAACAAGTATTGCGTATAATTAGGAGTTGTTGAAAGAAATGACTTGATGTTCTTGTCTTTAAGAAATAAACTATCAATTGACGTAGCCTTTCACCGCTGGTTAAATAAATCTATGTGTTCTGTCTGGATCTTAATTTCATTGTATATCTTTGCATCTGGGATCTAGCCGTCATACACAACTAACCTGACTTTGCTAGAAATTTGATTAGATGAACACATTCAGCTAATATTATTGATTAAACTGGACAGGTGATCATGTAGTTTTAGCTATAAGTAATAAGTTAATAATAAACAATGTTCTTCAATTTTGTGTTGCCATTCTCATGCTTTGTATAAATTGTTTTTTAAATAACAGAAATTGTAGGTATTATGAAAAGAAAGTGTAAACATTGATGGTCAACCATGCCACTTATATCAACAAAAGAACGTGTTTCCCGTCTCAAGCCAGTACCTGGATTTCCAACGTTATATGTCGTGGTCTTTATTGTTGTTAGTGATTTTGAGGAGACAGGTGGGTTTGTTGATATCGATGGAATTGCTGACCATCATGACTTAAAAAACTTTTTTTCATAATCACATCTCACATATAATTGTAAAATATAAAAACATATCATTGGCTAAACATATTCATGTTTTGTAAAATACAACACGGAAAAATAGAAGTAATTTGATACTTACAGAGTAGTAAGGCTTGTCAAGTTGTTGAATGCGCCTTCTTGGATTGATGTAATCTGATTAGAATACAAATAACTGCAAAATATAAAATGCGTACTAAATACAATCCAAATTGAGACTTAATAAGCATAAAGAAAGTCGGAAGACAACATTTGTGTAACCAGAACCAACATACCGAAGGACAAAGGTCAAAGAGAGAGAGAGAGGACAAAAAGCAAGCAATGGTCCATATTCCTCATTAGAAACTAAATTTTGAGCAAAAGGAGCGCCATTAAAACTGGAGTTAGACAAAACGATTCAAGATTGTAAATAAGGTCCTGTTCCAAAAGTGGCATTCGTCATTCTGCTGACGCCAACAACCGGTCATATGTCACACATGGTGACAAGTCATGATGAGCCAAGACAAATGAAATGAACTGCAATCAGTACAAACCAAACATATCAGTGTTTATTTGTAACACGCACTCGATAAAGGGTAATAAAACTCATGAAGGCGATTCTTATGAAGTCGAACATTGTTTGAACTGAGAGACGTATACTGTTGCTGGAATGTGGTTACATATAAATGGAAAATTCACGTGAAAATTGAAATTATCTCCTATTAAAAAGGTTTCGCTTAAGCTATGAAGTAGATCTAGCTGCATTAGTGGTATCTGTTAGTTCAAGTTTAGGGAAATAGAAACGATCAAAAATGTCAATAAACCTTCAATTATTCAGTGAAACAATATCATATATACAGCGGAATTAAAGGACAGGGCTATCTGCATTATTTTGGACATTTTTAACCACTAGTGTAAACCATTGGTGTATAATATTGACACGTTTAACCTTTTGTCCATTGTGTATAAGATGGACATTTTCAGTCTTTCAACAACTTGTGCATAATTTAGATATTTTTAACCCACTTATGTATAATGTTGAATTTCTAACCATTTAGTAACTTGTATAACATATTGACAGTTTTATCCACTTATGTAAAATATTGACATTCTTAAGAACTTGTATAAACTATTGACATTGTTAACCACTTGCATAAAATATTGACATTTTTTACCACTTGTATTAAATATTGACATCTTTATCCACTTGTATAAAATATTGACACTCTTATCCAATTGTATTAAATATTGACATTTTTAGCCACTTGTATAAAATATTGACATTTTTAGCCACTTGAATAAAATATTGACATTTTTTACCACTTGTATCAAATATTGATATTTTTAACCACTTGCATAAAATATTGACATTTCAATCACTAGTATAGACTATTGACATTGTTAACCACTTGAATACAATATTGACATTTTTAACCACCAGTATAAAGTACTGACATTGTTAACCACTTGTGTATAATATTGACATTTGTAATTTTGACATTGTTAACCACTTGTATAGAATTGTGACATTTTTAGCCACTTGTGTATAATTTTGACATTGTTTACCACTTGTGCATAATTTTGACATATTTACCATGACAAATAATTTCAAGTTGCTAAGAGGTGTCAGTATTCGCTAAGTATATGTCATAATTATGCTAAAGTATTTAATCATAGACGTAGCTTGTTTTAGACAAGGCTGGTGTCCTGTGACGGTTAATCTATTTATATTTTTTACAGATTCACACACTATTTTGATTGTAAGTCAATGGATAGTATGTGTTACATTGACCCGCCATTGTCTAATTAAATTTTCAATGTGGACCATAAATACAAACAATGTATATTTTTCCAAGGAAGAAGGAAATTTGTAACTAATTTTCATTTGCAATGTCTTTATATTATAATGTTCATGTTACATTACACCAGTTCTTGGTGTTCAACCAGGTCTCACCTACTTGATACAGACAGTTCACCATTGAGGAGAAACGAATCAAACAGACTAATACTTGGACTTTCTCCCGATTGGAATGCTTTAAAGAATGTCTCTGCTTTTAAATTGGAATTTAGAACATTAAAACACTTAATTGAAGGAAAAAAGTGCTTTACTCTTTTGACTCCTTTCATGTTGCCATGCACCTAAAGCTGAAAGTGGTGATTTCTGTTAACTACATTTTAAATATTATCAAAGGTAAGATTCTCCTCCCTCAGTCATAGGTGACCATAGCCAAGTTTGGATATAATATTGAGACTCGTTGGTTTTCATGCTCCCAACGACTTTTACATTATTTTGGTCTCTAATCTTTTGATTATGAGTGTACCTTATGAAGGTTATTCCAAAAACGCTTCGTGTTCGATATCTAAATTTTTATTCCCTTATTAGCTTGTCTTTTTTTTTTACATCTGATCAAATCTATGGCTTTCTGAACTACCTTAAACAGTTCATACAACTAGTATTGTGTTATTTGGACTTGTTGAAGGAAATGCCTTTATGTTCTTATCTTTTAGAAATAAACTATCAATTTTAAGCAACAGCCTTTCACCACTGGTTAAATAAATAGATGTGTTCTATCTGGATCTTAATTTCATTGTACATCTATGCATCTGTTTCTAGCCTTCATTCACAATTTCCATGACTTTGCTAGAAATTTAACTAAAATAACAGCCAAGATTATTGATGAAAATGGACAAGGTTAGCTTGAAGCTTTAGCAATAAGCAATAAGTCAAAGTAAAAAAAACATGTTCCACAATTTTGTGCTGGCATTCTGATGCTTTGTATAAATGTATTTTTAAATAACAGAAATTGTAGATATTATCAAAAGAAAGTGTAAACACTGATGGTCAACCATGCCACTTATATCAACAAAAGAACGTTCTTGCCCGTCTCGAGCCAGTACCTGGATTTCCAACGTTATATGTCGTGGTCTTTATTGTTGTCAGTGATTTTGAGGAGAGAGGTGGGTTTGTTAATATTGATGGAATTGTTGACCATCATATCTGAAAATTTCTTTATATAGTCACATCTCACATATAATCATTGAATATAAAAAGGATCATTGACTAAACATATTCATGTTTTGTAAGTTACAACATAGAAAAATAGAAGGAATTTGATACTTACAGCTGATTAAGGCTTGACAAGTCGTTGAATACGCCTGGTTGGATTGATTTAATCTGATTATAGCTCAAAGAACTACAAAAAAAAAAGTAAAAAAAAAATGCTGATTTCTGTTAACTATATTTTAAATATTTTCAATATTTTTGCTTGAAATCTTTATTTGTATTCCCTGATTATTTATTTTTTTTACATTATATCTGTGGCTTTCTATTTTACCATAAACAGTTCATTCAATAAGCATTGTGTATAATTAAGAGTTGTTGAAAGAAATAGCTTTATTCTCTTGTTTTTAAGAAATAAACTCAATTTTAATTGAAATAGTCTTTCACTCCTTGTTAAATTAATAGATGTGTTCTGTCTGGATCTTAATTTTACTGTACATCTCAGCATCTGGGTTCTAGCCTTCATACATAATTCCACTGACTTTACTCGTAATTTGATTAAGTGAACACATTCAGTTAAGATTATTGATGAAAGTCAACAGATGACCATGTAGTTTTAGCTATCAGTAATACGTTGATATTAAACAATGTTCTTCACTTTTGTGTTGGCATTCTGATGCTTTGTATAACTTTTTTTATTAAATAACAGAAATTATAGATAATTTTGAAACCAAAGTGAAAAAGTGGTGGTCAACCATACCACCTATATAAAAAAGAACGTTTCTGTCCGTCACGAGCAAGTATCTGGATTTCCAAGGTGTCAGTATATTTTAAGTATATGCTATGGTTATGCTAAGGTATTTCGTCATAGAGGAAGCTTGTTTTTAACAAGGGCGGTGTCCCGTCACGGTTAATCTATTTGTGAAACTGTTTACTCGCGTAGTGACATAAATCACATGTGGATTTTGAAAAACTCTAAAGATCTTTTGGATAACCTGAAATCAAGATCTTTCTCTCATGTATCCTTCATCAAAACTTTTGATTTTGCAACTCTATATACCACCCTTCCGCATGACAAATTAAAAACCCGCTTAAAAGAAACAATTCACAAATCTTTCAGTCATAGCAACTATGGCTCAACCTTTGTTGTGTTAGGCTACAATTCCACATATTTTTCAAACAAAGTTCAAAAAGTATATATTCCGATACCAAGATCTTGTCGAAATATATTCCGTCTCTGCAGAGACGATGTAAAACGATGCATTTTCACATAGTGAAAATGTATAAAGATAAGAAAGTCCACAAAAATGTCAATTTTTTTTTTTTTATCAATGTGTGACGTAAAATTGTCTTTAAAATTTGCTTCACATGGTTTGGCACTGCTTTGACCACTATTTTACCGATTTTTTTCAGTATTGTTATAAATACTGTTATAATGACAGCAGGAACCATGGAGCCGTAATGAAAACGGGAGGTTTGGCGCTTTAAAATCTGATTCAACCCACCATTTCTTTAGAAATGCCTATACCAAGTCAGGGTCATAACGGTTTTCACAGTTTTCCGGTTGTTGACTAATTTTGTCTGTTTATATACTTATGTGTTTTGACTTTCCCTTTGTAAAGTTGTTCGGAGTTCGGTAATTTTGTTATTACCCTTATTTACTGATTCACACACTATATTGATTGTAGGTCATTGAATAGTATGTGTTATTTTGACCCGCCAATTTCTATTTTTACAAGGAAGAAGGAAATTTTTAACTAATTTTCATTGATAATGTCTTCATACTATAATGTTCATGTTACATTACACCAGTTCGTGGTGTTCAACCAGGTCTCATATACCTGATTGAAACCGTTCACCATTGAGGAGAAACGAATGAAGTAGACAAAAACGTGAACTTTCTCCCGATTCTAATGCCTATGGAGTGTCTCTCCTTTTAAATTGGAATTTAAATCATCTAAACAATTGCTTAAAGAAAAAATGTGTTGTATCGTTTTGACTCCTTTTGCGTTGCCATGCAGCAAATACTGAAAGTGCGGATTTTTGTTCACTCTATTCTAAATATTATCAAAAGTAAGATTTTCCTCCCTCAGTCATAGGTGACCATAGCCAGGTTTGGATACCCTGTTGGGATCCATTAATTTTCATGCTCTGGACAACATTTAAATTATTTTAGCTTTTAATCTTTTGATAATGAATGCACCTTATGAAGGTTAATCCAAAAAAGCTTTGTGATCTCTTATGTTCGATATCTTCATTTTAATTCCCTTATTATATTCTTTTACATTTTATCAAATCTGTTTCTTTCTGTTCTACCTTAAACAGTTCATACACCAAGTATTGTATAATTTTGGGTTGTTGAAAGAAATGTGTTTGTGTTCTTATCTTTTAGAAATAAACTATCAATTTTAATTGAAATAGCGGTGCACCACTGATTAAATTAATAGATGCGTTCTGTCTATTCATCTGGGTGTTAGCCTTCATGCACAATTACCCTGACTTTGATGGTCAAAAATGCAACTAATATCAACAAAATATCAACAAAAGAGTTTGTGCTGGTCCCAAGCCAGTACCTAGTTTTTAAACTTTATTTTCATAATCATATCTCACATAGAATCATTGAATAAAAAAGGATCAATGACTAAGCATATCTATGTTTTGTAAGTTACAACATGGAAAATAGAAAGTATTTGATACTTACAGATAAAACACTTGTGGATTATGTTGATATATTTAACCCTCTAACTACATTTGTTAAATATTGACTTGTCTAACCATTTAACTACTTCTGTATAATGTTAACATGTCTAACCATTTAACTACTTGTCCATAATGTTAACACTTTTATCCTTTTAACTACTTGTGTATAATGTTGACATTTTTATCTTTTTAACTACTTGTGCATAATGTTAACATGTTCATACTTTTAACTACTTGTGTATAATGTAGACATGTTCACCCTTTTAACTACTTGTGTATAATGTAGACATGTTCACCCTTATAACCACTTGTGTATAATGTTAGCATGTTTATCCTTTTAACTACTTGTGTATAATGTTGACATGTTCACCCTTATAACCACTTGTGCATAATGTTAACACTTTTATCCTTTTAACTACTTGTGTATAATGTTGACATTTTTATCTTTTTAACTACTTGTGCATAATGTTAACATGTTCATACTTTTAACTACTTGTGTATAATGTAGACATGTTCACCCTTATAACTACTTGTGTATAATGTAGACATGTTCACCCTTTTAACCACTTGTGTATAATGTAGACATGTTCACCCTTTTAACCACTTGTGTATAATGTAGACATGTTCACCCTTTTAACTACTTGTGTATAATGTAGACATGTTCACCCTTTTAACCACTTGTGTATAATGTAGACATGTTCACCCTTTTAACCACTTGTGTATAATGTAGACATGTTCACCCTTTTAACCACTTGTGTATAATGTAGACATGTTCACCCTTTTAACCACTTGTGTATAATGTAGACATGTTCACCCTTTTAACTACTTGTGTATAATGTTGACATGTTCACCCTTTTAACCACCTGTGTATAATGTAGACATGTTCACCCTTTTAACCACTTGTGTATAATGTAGACATGTTCACCCTTTTAACCACCTGTGTATAATGTAGACATTTTCACCCTTTTAACCACTTGTGTATAATGTAGACATGTTCACCCTTTTAACCACTTGTGTATAATGTAGACATGTTCACCCTTTTAACCACTTGTGTATAATGTAGACATGTTCACCCTTTTAACCACTTGTGTATAATGTAGACATGTTCACCCTTTTAACTACTTGTGTATAATGTAGACATGTTCACCCTTTTAACCACCTGTGTATAATGTAGACATGTTCACCCTTTTAACCACTTGTGTATAATGTAGACATGTTCACCCTTTTAACCACTTGTGTATAATGTAGACATGTTCACCCTTTTAACTACTTGTGTATAATGTTGACATGTTCACCCTTTTAACCACCTGTGTATAATGTAGACATGTTCACCCTTTTAACCACTTGTGTATAATGTAGACATGTTCACCCTTTTAACCACCTGTGTATAATGTAGACATTTTCACCCTTTTAACCACTTGTGTATAATGTAGACATGTTCACCCTTTTAACCACTTGTGTATAATGTAGACATGTTCACCCTTTTAACCACTTGTGTATAATGTAGACATGTTCACCCTTTTAACCACTTGTGTATAATGTAGACATGTTCACCCTTTTAACTACTTGTGTATAATGTAGACATGTTCACCCTTTTAACCACCTGTGTATAATGTAGACATTTTCACCCTTTTAACCACTTGTGTACAATGTAGACATTTTCACCTTTTTATCCACTTGTGTATGATGTTCACATTTTTAACCTTTTAGCCACTTGTGTATAATGTTGACATCTTTAACCTCTTAACCAATAGTGTTTAATGTTGAATTTTTTAATCTTCTAACCACTTGTGTAAAATATTGACATTTTAGCTACTTTTATTTAATGTTGACATTTTTAACTCTTTATCCACTAATGCACATTTTTTACATTTCAACAACCTGTTTATATTGGTGTCATGTTTAACCTTTTATCCACTTGTGTATGATGTTGACATTGTTAACTTTTTAACCACCTTTTTGAAATATTAAAATTTTAAAACCTTTTAACCACTTGTGTATAATGTTAACATTTTTAACCTGTTAACCACTTCTGTATAATGTTGAAATTTTTAACCTTTAAGCGACTTGTGCATAATGTTGACATTTTTAGCCTTTATGTCACTTGTGTATAATGTTGAGGAAATTAGCTTGGTTTCTATTCTTTCGACTATGTGTGTACCTGATGAATGTTGTTCCAAAGATGTTACATGATCTCGAAATCTCCATTTTTATTTCCTTATTATTGCTTTGTTTTTTTACATTTAATCATATCATATCTGAGTCTTTCTTTTCTACCTTAATACAACAAGTATTGCGTATAATTAGGAGTTGTTGAAAGAAATGACTTGATGTTCTTGTTTTTAAGAAATAAACTATCAATCTTAATTGACGTATCCTTTCACCACTGGTTAAATTAATAGATGTGCTCTGTCTGGATCTTAATTTCATTGTATATCTATGCATCTGGGTTCCAGCCTTCATACACAATTATCCTGACTTTGCTAGCAATTTGATTAGATGAACACATTCACATAAGATTATTGATTAAACTGGACAGGTGACTATGTAGTTTTAGCTATAAGTAATAAGTTAATATTAAACAATGTTCTTCAATTTTGTGTTGCCATTCTCATGCTTTCTATAACTTGTTTTTTAAATAACAGAAATTGTAGGTATTATGAAAAGAAAGTGTAAACAGTGATGGTCAACCATTCCAGTTATCAACAAAGGTACGTTTTTTCCCGTCTCGAGCCTGTACCTGGATTTCCAACGTTATATATCATGGTCTTTATTGTAGTCAGTGATTTTGAGGAGAGAGGTGGGTTTGTTGATATCGATGGAATTGCTGACCATCGTGATTTAAAGACTTTCTTTTCATAATCACATCTCACATATAATGGTTAAATATAGAAAAAAAAATATCATCGATTAAACATATACATGTTTTGTAAGTTACAACATGGAAAAATAGAAAGGATTCTCAAGTTGTTGAATGTGCCTTCTTGGATTGATGTAATCTGATTAAAATGCATAGAACTGCAACATAGATAATACGTACTAAATACAATGACAATTTGAGACCCAATAAGCATAAAGAAAGTCGGAAGACAACATCTGTGTAACCAGAACCAACATACGAAGGGCAAAGGTCAAAGAGAGAGAGAGAGAGAGAGAACAAAAAGCAAGCAATGGTCCATATTCCGCATTAGAAACTAAAGTTTGAGCAAAAGGAGCGCCATTAAAACTGGAATTAGACAAAACGATTCAAGATTGTAAATAAGGTCCTGTTCCAAAAATGGCATTCATCATTCTGCTGACGCCAACAACCGGTCATATATCACACATGGTGACAAGTCATGATGAGCCAAGACAAATGAAATGACCTGCAATCAGTACAAACCAAACGTATCAATGTTCATTTGTAACACAGACTCGATAAAGGTTAACAAAACTCATGAAGACGTTCCTTATGAAACCGAACATTGCTTCAACTGAGAGACGTATACTCCATCTGCAGGTGTTGCTGGAATGTTGTTGCATATAAATGGAAAATTCATGTGAAAATTGAAATTATCTCTTATTAAAAAGGTTCCGTTCATGTTATGAAGTAGATCTAGCTGCATTAGTGGTAAATGTTAGTTCAAGTTTAGGGAAATAGATACGATCAAAAATGTCAATAAACCTTCAATTATTCAGTGAAACAATACCATCTATGCAGCGGAATTAAAGGACCGGACTATTTGCATTATTTTGGATATTTTTAACCACTAGTGTAAACCATTGGTGTATAATATTGACACGTTTAACCTTTTGTCCAATTGTGCATAAAATGGACATTTTCAATCTTTCAACCACTTGTGCATAATTTAGATATGTTTACCCACTTATGCATAATGTTGAATTTCTAACCTTTAAGCCACTTGTATAACATATTAACATTTTTAACCACTTGTATTAAATATTGACATCTTTATCCACTTGTATAAAATATTGACACTCTTAACCAATTGTATTAAATATTGACATTTTTAACCACTTGTATAAAATATTGACATCTTTAACCACTTGTATAAAATATTGACATTTTGAACCACTTGTATAACATATTTTCATTTTAAGCAACTTGTATAAAATATTGACATTTTAGCCATTTGTAGAAACTATTGACATTGTTAACCACTTATATAAAATATTGATATTTTTAACCACTTGTATTAATTATTGACATCTTTATCCACTTGTAAAAATTATTGACACTCTTAACCAATTGTATTAAATATTGACATTTTTAACCACTTGTAAAAAATATTGACATTTTGAACCACTTGTATAAAATATTGACATTTTGAACCAATTGTATAAAATATTGACATTTTGAACCAATTGTATAAAATATTGATATGTTTAACCACTTGTATACAATATTGACATGTTAGCCACTTGTATAAACTATTGACATTGTTAACCACTTGAATAAAATATTGGCATTTTTAACCACCTGTATAAAATATTGACATTGTTAACCACTTGTATAAAAATATTGACATTTTTAACCACTTGTGTATAATATTGACATTTGTAATTTTGACATTTTTAACCACTCTAATAGAATTGTGACATTTTTAACCACTTGTGTATAATTTTGACATTTTCAACCACTTGTGCATAATTTTTACATATTTAACCTGACAATTAACTTCAACTTGTTAAGAGGTGTCAGTATTCGCTAAGTACATGCTATCATTATGCTAAGGTATTTAGTCATAGACGTAGCTTGTTTTTGACAAGGCTGGTGTCCTGTGAAGGTTAATATATTTATATCTTTTACAGATTCACAGATTATATTGATTGTAGGTCAATGGATAATATATGTTACCTTGACCCGCCATTATCTAATTAAATTTTCAATGTGGACCATAAATAAAAACAGTGTATATTTTTCCAAGGAAGAAGGAAATTTGTAACTAATTTTCATTTATAATGTCTTGATATTATATTGTTCATGTTACATTACACCAGGTCTTGGTGTTCAACCAGGTCTCACATACTTGATACAGACAGTTCATCATTGAGGAGAAACGAATCAAACAGACTAAAACTTGGACTTTCTCCCGATTGGAATACTTAAAAGAATGTCTCTGCTCTTAAATTGGAATTTAGAACATTAAAACACTTAATTGAAGGGATAAAAAGTGCTTTACTCTTTTGAATCCTTTCATGTTGCCATGCACCTAATACTGAAAGTGCTGATTTCTGTTAACTATATTTTAAATATTATCAAAGGTAAGATTCTCCTCCCTCATTCATAGGTGACCATAGCCAAGTTTGGATATAATATTGAGACTCGTTGGTTTTCATTCTCCCAACGACTTTTACATTATTTTGGTCTCCAATCTTTGATTATGAGTGTACCTTTTGAAGGTTATTCCAAAAACGCTTCATGTTCTTATCTTTTAGAAATAAACTATCAAATTTAATTAACAGCCTTTCACCACTGGTTAAATAAATAGATGTGTTCTATCTGGATCTTAATTTCATTGTACATTTATGCATCTGGTTTCTAGTCTTCATACACAATTTCCATGACTTTGCTAGAAATTTAATTAAAATAGCACATTCAGCCAAGATTATTGATGAAAATGGACAAGGTTAGCCTGAAGTTTTAGCAATAGGCAATAAGTCAAAATAAAAAAAAGCATGTTCCACAATTTTGTGTTGGCATTCTGATGCTTTGTATAAATGTATTTTTAAATAACAGAAATTGTAGATATTATCAAAAGAAAGTGTAAACACTGATGGTCAACCATGCCACTTATATCAACAAAAGAACGTTATTGCCCGTCTCGAGCCAGTACCTGGATTTCCAACGTTATATGTCGTGGTCTTTATTGTTGTCAGTGATTTTGAGGAAAGAGGTGGGTTTGTTGATATTGATGGAATTGTTGACCATCATGTCTGAAACTTTCTTTACATAGTCACATCTCACATATAATCATTGAATATAAAAAGGATCATTGACTAAACATATTCATGTTTTGTAAGTTACAACATGGAAAAATAGAAGGAATTTGATACTTACAGCTGATTAAGGCTTGACAAGTCGTTGAATATGCCTGGTTGGATTGATTTGATCTGATTATAGCTCAAAGAACTACAAAAACAAAGTGCTGATTTCTGTTAACTATATTTTAAATATTTTCAATATTTTTGCTTGATATCTTTATTTGTATTCCCTGATTATTTATATTTTTTTACATTTTATCTGTGGCTTTCTATTCTACCATAAATAGTTCAGTCAATAAGCATTGTGTATAATTAAGAGTTGTTGAAAGAAATAGCTTTATTCTCTTGTTTTTAAGAAATAAACTCAATTTTAATTGAAATAGTCTTTCACTCCTTGTTAAATTAATAGATGTGTTCTGTCTGGATCTTAATTTTATTGTACATCTCAGCATCTGGGTTCTAGCCTTCATACATAATTCCACTGACTTTACTCGTAATTTGATTAAGTGAACACATTCAGTTAAGATTATTGATGAAAGTCAACAGATGACCATGTAGTTTTAGCTATCAGTAATACGTTAATATTAAACAATGTTCTTCACTTTTGTGTTGGCATTCTGATGCTTTGTATAACTTTGTTATTAAATAACAGAAATTATAGATAATTTTGAAACCAAAGTGAAAAAGTGGTGGTCAACCATACCACCTATATAAAAAAGAACGTTTCTGTCCATCACGAGCAAGTATCTGGATTTCCAAGGTGTCAGTATATTTTAAGTATATGCTATGGTTATGCTAAGGTATTTCGTCATAGAGGAAGCTTGTTTTTAACAAGGGCGGTGTCCCGTCACGGTTAATCTATTTGTGAAACTGTTTACTCGCGTAGTGACATAAATCACATGTGGATTTTGAAAAACTCTAAAGATCTTTTGGATAACCTGAAATCAAGATCTTTCTCTCATGTATCCTCTATCAAAACTTTTGATTTTGCAACTCTATATACCACCCTACTGCATGACAAATTAAAAACCCGCTTAAAAGAAACAATTCACAAATCTTTCAGTCATAGCAACTATGGCTCAACCTTTGTTGTGTTAGGCTACAATTCCACATATTTTTCAAACAAAATTCAAAAAGGTAAAACATGCTACTCTGAGGAACAAGTGATCAGTATGCTGGAGTTCCTCATTGATAACATATTTGTCTCCTTTGGAGGGACCCTGTTTCAGCAGGTCGTCGACATACCAATGGGTACGAATTGTGCCCCTCTTCGAGCCGTTTTATGGGAGTGGGAGTTTCTTCAAAATCTTGTAAAAGATAAGAAGATTCATGAGACTAGAGCCTTTAATTTAACATACAGGTATTTTGATGACGTTTTATCTATCAATAATTCTAGATTTGCAGAATTTGTTTCATTGATATATCCTCCAGAGCTGGAAGTTAAAGAGACCACATATACAGTTTCGTCCGCATCATTTTTGGACTTATACCATCTAATTTGATGACAATGCTCAACTCAGTAATAACATTTATGATAAACAGAACGACTTCAATTTTAAAATCATAAATTTTCCAGATATGTGCAGCAATATGCCAGCTTCTCCTGCATATGGTGTTTACATCTCGCAATTGATTCGCTATGCAAGGGCCAGTAGCAATTATTCTGATTTCTTGAAACGTCATCTTCATCTGAGAAACAGGCTAAACTCGCCTTATTCGATCTCTTAAAAGTTTATATTCCGATACCAAGATATTGTCGAAATATATTCCATCTCTACAAAGACGATGATAAACGATGCATTTTCACATAGTGAAAATGAATAAAGACAACGTTTGTGTTACCAGAACCAACATACCGAAGAACAAAAGTCAAAGAGAGAGAGAGAACAAAAGGCAAACACTGGGCCTCATTAGAAAACTAAAGTTTGAGCAACAGGAGCCCCAATAAAACTGAAGTTAGACATAGAGACTCAAGATGGTAAATAAGGTCCTGTTCCACAAGTGGCATTCATCATGCTGCTGAAGCTAATAACTGGTCATATGTCATACATGATGACAAGTCATGAGCAAAGACAAATGAAATGATCTGCAAGCAGTAAAAACAAAACATATCAGTGTTCATTCGTGACACGGTCTCGATAAAGGATAGCAAAATTCATGAAGTCGATCCTTATGAAGCCGAACATCTTTTCAACTGAGACATGTATACTCCAGATGCAGGTGTTGCTGGAATGTTGCTACATATAAATGGAAAATTCACAACGTGAAAATTGAACTTATATCTTATTAAAAAGGTTACGTTGAAGTTATGAAGTATATGTAGCTGTATCAGTGGTATCTGTTAGTTCAAGTTCAACGAAATAGATAATATCAAAAAAATCAATAAACCATGAATTATTCATTGAAACAATACCATCTATACAGCGGAATTAAAAGACCGGGCTGTCTACATTATTTTAGACATTTTCAACTACTAGTATAAACCACTTGTGTATAATATTGACATGTTTAACCTGTTGCCCACTTGTGTATAATATTGACATTGTTAACCTTTTAACCACTTGTGTATAATATTGACATTGTTAACCTTTTAACCACTTGTGCATAATGTTGACATTGTTAACCTTTTGACCACTTGTGTATAATGTTGACATTGTTAACCTTTTAACCCTTGTGTATATATTTATCCTTTTAGTTTAAACATATTTTATTGTGCAAAAACATGACAATAGGATTAGATACAAGTTTTTCAACTTAGAACATCTTCTTCTTTATATAAACAATATACAAATACAATTGAACATAAATACACAAAAGCTACAGTCTTTCTTAATAATTAGAAAAAAACAACAAAAAACAACAACATGAAATGTACGAGTGCAACACAATTTGAAATGTACCCAATGACAAATCGAACAAACCTTTACAATTAATGGACTAGTTTATAGAACACACCTAGAATGAAGAAAATCAATAATTGTTATACAATGTAGTGGGATTATTAATTCGGTAAAGGTAGGATCTTTTAAAATTTAGTTTCAAAATATATAACAATATCATTATTTATTCAGTAAGAATTTTAACATAAAGTGCCCACAATTGTGTATTGCAACATTTACTAATTCACACCAGGTCAGCCACAAACCAATTGTCACCTGATTACATTCACGATAATCAGCGGAAAGAAAAGCGACATGTTTCCTTAATATATGTCTGTACAGTAATGAATACATGCCTATTGGTGTCAATATTATAAATTTGACTTCCAAACAGCAAGGTGTTTAAGTCAATGTGTACATTTGCAGCTGATAAAGAACGGTACAAAATATTTCTTTGTGCATCAAACCTCTTGCAGTACAATAAAAAATGTTCAGCATTCTCTGTGGAATATCCACAAGAACAAGATGGAATACAATTATTCCTTATTCTAGTGTGCAGTATATTTAAATATCTATTGCCAATATTATAATAGGAGGGGGGTTTAGCATTTTTATATTAGTGTTGTTTCAATTTGTACTTGAAGGATTGAAAGTTGACGTATTCTCAGGTATAATAAATTCCATAACTTGGTCGTCGACGGAAAAAATGACTGTTGGGATATCAATAATCTGTTTGTAGTTTGACTAATATTATGACTATTTCGTAAATTATAGTTGTTAGTTTCTCCAACACTGGGAGGAATCAAATCACATAAAAACTCAGGAGAATTACCAACATTTAATTTATAAAACATACCTATCTTTTTAACCTTCGCCTAGCGCTAAGTTTCTCCCCCCCCCCCCCCCCCCCCCCTGTATATTGAATCTAAACTTGTGTAGCATGTTAGCCCTGTAACAATACGAGCCGCTTCCAATTGTAGTTTTTCTAGTCTATCAGAATTGACTTGTCCGCAGTTAACCCATACCTCAGATAAATATTCCAAAATTGGTCTAATGAAAGTTAAATAAATATTTTCCAGATATTCCCTCTTTAATCTAAATTTAAGCTTCCTCAAGACATTAAGTTGCTTTGAAGTTCTCTGAATTAGGCTGTCTATATGTTTTGTCCATTTACAATCACTACTGATAATTATGCCTAAATGTTTGTGCTTATTAACAGAATTAAGGACGATTCCGTCGAAATCAAAGCTGAGTTCATCTTGTTGGTTTCTAATATTGAATATCATTATCTCAGTTTTATTAGGATTCAATTTTACTAACCAAGTATCCCCCCACTTTTTTATATTGTTTAGGTCGATATTAATCATATTTTTTAAAGTAGATTCGTCTAAGGCTGTATGTCCAATAGATGTATCGTCGGCAAAAAGTCTACTGAGTCCAAGCATGTCATCGGCAATGTCATTTATGAATACTAAAAATAACAGAGGACCGAGGGCTGACCTTGGGGAACACCAGCTTTTAAGTCATCTAACTCAGATAATGATTCTTTGATAGCTACTTTTGTGATCTGTTAGTAAGATAGCTTTTCATCCACATGAGTAAATCTCCCTTAATGCCATATCTTTCTAATTTTAATAGTAGCCCCCCAATCCAAACACGATCAAATGCTTTACTTACATCAACAAAAGTAATACTTGTGAAAAATTTGCTATCAAGTGCAGTCAAAATAGTGTGATATATCTCAAGTAATTGGTGAATAGTCGAAAGGCCAGGGATAAAACCTGATTGGAATTTGCATAGAAGTTTATTTTTATGTAAATGGTTAAAAAAAAATTAATTACAATTTTTTCAAATATTTTGCTTACACAAGATAATAATGAAACTGGTTTATAATTTGAGGGTAAGGATTTGTCGCCGTTTTTGAATAAAGGAATCACATGAGCAATTTTCCAGGACCATGGATATTTTTTTTGGCGGAAAGATTTGTTAAAAAGTAAACATTTTGGCTATTTGGTTTTTTATAGATATAATCATTTTGTTGCTAATTTTATCAGGACCAGTAGCCTTATTACTATCTAAAATATAAATTATATCAATGATTTCTTCTTCTCTCACCCAAATAGTTTCAAGCACATTACCACTCCTGTCATCAAAATCTAGTAAAGTTTTGTTTTCGTCGACTAAATTAGTGATCGAACAAAAATATTTATTTAAGACATCTGCCTTTTCTTTACCTTCATAAGACAAGCAATAATTATTGTTGGGGTCTTGAATAGGAGGAATATCGTTCATTGTAGACTCCCCCTTCAGAAGTGTATTGATGGTCTTCCAATAAGTTTTACTATTTATAATTTTAAGTTCGTTCAAATTTTCATTTATATTAGTATAACATTTTTCTTTTAATTGTTTCTTTAAATTATTAACCCGGTTTCTTTGTTGTTTGAAAATAGTTTGAGATAATGCAGTCTTGAGTTTTAAGTATTTTCTGCGGAATCGGTCTCGTTTACGTATCTCCCTCCGAATATTTGAATCGAACCATATTTTATCATTACATCTAATAGTAACCTCTCGTCTAGGAATACACTCTTCTGACACAGAAAGAATTACATTGGTAAAATTAATACATGCTTTGTCAATATCAGGTTCTCTTTTAATTAAGGCATCCCAATGAAATTAAAAAATATTGTGTTTCATAATATTATAGTCCCCTTTTTAATAATCCCAGATAAGTCTCTAAAAACTTTTTGAGTTACTATAACCACTTCTTATTTTTATATATGTACCATCATGATCACTAATAGATCTGTCAATATGCATAGTATCAGAGTGCACATACTGAATAGAGTCCATTATCAAAATCGGATCAAGTAATGAAGAGCTACCAGTGCGTGAATCAAAATGAGTAGGCTGGCGTATTGCATTGAAAAGTCCATTAATACTAATCAAATCATTTATATTTGACGGTAAATTTAAAAAGTTTTTGTTCAAATCACCCATGCATATCAAATGATTAGATTCTTCCATTGCATTTTTCAACATAGCATCAAAGAAGTCCCTAAAACGATGATGAGACTGTCTCTCAGATCTGTAAATTATATTTATTAAAATATTGTGTAGTTTGGTTTTTAATTCGAACCACATACATTCAACAAGTGGGTTCTCTAAATATGCGCGTCTTTTGATATTAACATGAGTTTTATAATACATTATTATACCACCTCCATCGGAGTTTCTATCTTTTCGCACTGGAATATCGTAACCCGAAAAATGTATATGTTTGTCTAATAACAATTTATCAAGATGTGTCTCTGAAAAAAATACAATATCATAATCTTCAATAATATTGGAAATATAATCTACCTTATTACGAAGACTTCTAATGTTGCCGTGAAAAATTGACAAACAGTGATTTTCAAAATTTACTGGTGTTTCCCAAGGGCCAGGATTCAGTTCCACATCCCCAGCGATTATAAGCGTATAAATAATAATCAAACAAAATGACATTGCCGTAAAATTAGACCGGAACATAGTCAACCCTGCTTTGATAAACTTAAAAAATCTAACATATAGTGAAAACTGTATGTCGCTAAAACGAAAATGAATAAATGACATCTTTTTACAAGCAATGCTAATGTTATGATAGAACAACCCTATAGCAATTCTATGTGATATGATATCACTACCCATTGTCAAAAATAAGATGTCTGCAAAATAAAAAATGATTGGTCTATCATAAAAATATAATAATAAATGTGACAAGTTGTGGCCGAACTAGGGCATATCATGATAAGTGCAAAAAAATCAAACGGTGTTAAAAACATTACAAACAATATGTACAAAAAACAAATCATTTTTGTAGAAATTGACAAAAACACGAATTCAAAAGAGAAAAAAATGGTGGTATCATATTCTTACAATATAATATTGGTTTGACAATAAAATCAACTAAATTGTTTTCGATTTACTGTTGAAAAAGGAATATCCGACATGAAACATTATGCTTAACGTTTAGAGAAGCAAGCTTTCAACCGTGACTATTTACACAAGATATTACTTATCGAACCGACCGTGATTCATATTATCAACATAGGATAACGTATTTTTATGTCAAAATGCCAACTTATTTTTCTACAAATATATAAGAGAACATTTACACGATTTAATGCTGAATAACAAGATAACACAGCAACTATTTCCGGGACTGATTAAATAATTACGTCAATAAATATATATATATATATATAGTATAACAGTTCAATTACAATGAAATTTCCGTTTTAATTATGATATAGCTACTAACAATACAAAGAAAAATGTAGTACTAAGTAGAATATATATAACAGTAGATTATTCCACAAAATGATAAATAAATATTACTGTTGTTTAACATAGATGGACATTTAACAACAACAACAAAAAAGGTAGATTTAAATCCTTTTGATTCAGATAATTTTATGATTGACATAGCCGCGGTATTCCTAACGTCCGTCCATGCGTACACGGTTAAACAATGAAACTGGAAAACTATTGTTAGTACAGTTAGCATACAAATATTGTTAGTAAACAAACGCACATGGTCTTTCAAAGCAAACTTAACTGACAGATCATTTATATACAAAATGTTTAATAACCATCTACAAGTTCTTCGTCAGTAAATACACCGCCAAGTTTTTGTATATCAGCCTTTGTTTTGACAGTCATGAATCTAGAATTCTCGGAACGTTTCACAATTATTGACCCATCATGAGTCCAAAAAGGATGTAGCTTTCCATCTGCTCGTAGAGAGTTGAGCTTCTTTAATAGTTCGTAACGGTATCTAGTAAGATTGTCGGTAATGAAAAGGTTATCAGGATGTCCCTTCAGCTTTTTCTTGCCGATAAGAATGGAAACGTGTGATGATGGAGATTTTACCATTTCTAACTTCGCCAATGGGATGCGATCTGCATTTGTCCTTGGTATTAAGTTGTAGTCCTAACTTAGTGTTGCATATTTTTAGGTCTAGAGCATCAGTATATATTGGCCTGCGTATTTCGCCCTGATCATTTGTTGGTGCTTTTACGTTATTAAAACGCAGACTCGTTCGTCTCGAGTACTGTTCTTATTCTTCTATTCTAGAGCCCAGTTTGTTGATTTTGCTTGTAAGATTATTTATTGTTTGGTTCTGTTGTTGTATGACAGTTTCCTGTGCTAGTACAGCAGTTTTAGTATGCTCAATTGTTTCTATGTAGGGCTGTAGACGATCGTTAACAATTTTTTCGACGTGCGGTCTCATGGCTTCGAGAACTTTGTCTAGTACCATTGGGATGATAGCATCCACAAATTGCGGATTATTTATAACTGCACATACCACATCTGACAATTTCAATACCGTTTCTCCTTCCGATGGCGATGTAGAGACCGTTTGGTTGGACATCACAGTCTCGGACAGTGATGGAGAAGACGACAAGGTGTTTGTTCTAGCTACTTTTTCCGATTGTTTTATAGAGGGTGATATATCGTTTGGACTATATGGTAAATCTCTTTTCAAACCTGTTTTTATCGGAGTATTATGTTCGTCGGCCATATTTGTTTATATTCACATCAAATCCTTTGTTTACAAAGTTCAAATCACTGATAATAAGAGTTCTGGTAATATTTATTAAGCACACATTTCAATCATATATTGTTCCAATCATTTTCAAGTTATTTCTACATCAGTTAATGTGCTGTTTACATAATTTTTACACCATATTATATCTTTTTGTTACATCTCAAAATTTATTGCCGCCATATTCAAGGCTGGCAACTCTGCTCTACCTTGTGCATAATATTGACATTTATAAACTTTGAACCACATGTACATAATTTAGACAATTTTAACCACTTGTGTATAATGTTGATATTTGTAACCTTTTAACCACTTGTGTATAATGTTGATATTTTTAACCTTGCAATTATTTTCAACTTGTGAAGAGCTGTCAGTATTCGCTAAGTATATGTTATAATTATGCTATGGTATTTAGTCATAGACGTGAATTGTTTTTCACAAGGGCGGTGACCCGTCAACGCTTAATCTATTTATATCTTTTACAGATTCACACACTATGTTGATTGTAGGTCGATGGAGAGTATGTGTTACCTTGACCCGCCATTTTCTATTTGAATTCTCAATGTGAACCATAAATACAAAAAAAAAGTATATTTGTATAAGGAAGAAGGAAATTTGTAACTAGTTTTCATTGATAATGTAATTATATTATAATGTTCATGTTACATTACACAAGTTCTTGGTGATTAACCAGGTCTCACCTACTCGATACAGATAGTTCACCATTGCGGAGAAACGAATCAAACAGACTAAGACTTGGATTTTCTCCCGATTGTAATGCTTATGGAATGTCTCTGCTTTTAAATTGGAATTTAAAACATGCAAACACTTTATTGTGGAAAAAGGTGCTTTACCCTTTTGATCCCTTTCATGTTGCCATGCACCAAATATTGAAAGTGCTGATTTCTGCTAACTATGTTTATCAAAAGTAAGATTCTCCTTTCTCAGACATAGGTGACCATAGCAAAGTTTGGATACCCTGTTGAGACCCGTTGTTTTCATGCTCTTAAGTTTGATATCTTCATTTGTATTCCCTTATTATTTTCTTTTACATTTTATCAAATCTGTTTCTTTCTGTTCTACCTTAAACAGTTCATACAATTTTGAATTGTTGAAAGAAATGTATTTGTCTTATTATCTATTAGAAATAAACAATCAATTTAAATTGAAGTAACTCTTCACCACTGGTTAAATTAATAGATGTGTTCTGTCTGGATCTTAATGTTATTGTACATTTATGCATCGGGGTTCTAGCCTTCATGCACAATTTTCCTGACTTTGCTAGACATTTTTCTAAATGAACACATTCAGCCAAGATTAATGATGAAAGTGGACAGGATACCATTAAGATTTAGCTATAATTAATAAGTTAATATTAAACTCTGTTCTTCAATTTTGTGTTGGCATTCCAATGCTTTTTATAAATTGTTTTTAAATAACAGAAATTGTAGATATTATGAAAAGAAAGTGTAAACTGTGATGCCACTAATATATACAAAAGAAAGTGTGTGCTCGTCTCGAGCCAGTACCTGGATTTCCAACGTTATATGTCCTGGTCTTTATTGTATTTAGTGATTTTAAGGTCAAAGGTGGTGTTGTTGATATTGATGGAATTGTTGACCATCATGTCTTAAACATTTTCAAAATTTAACGCAATCCATTGGATAATAAAAAAGATATAAGCCTTTATGTACTTTTCATGACATTTTCAGGACATTTCAGGTCAATTTTCAGGACATTAGTGTAACCCCATTATTTTGGAGATTTTATACCACAAGTGTAAATTACTTGTGTATAATATTGACATGTTTTACCTTTTGTCCACTTGTGAATAAAATTGACATTTTTAATCTGTCAACCACTTGTGCATAATTTAGATATTTGTATACACTTGTGTATAATGTTGAATATTTAACCTTTTAGACACTTATATAAAATATTGACATTGTTAACCCACTGTGTACAATCGAGTATGGTAACAGTTGTTTGGTTTCACTTCCGGTTAGCTAGGAAGGACGCCAGGACACGAGAGGTGGGCACATTTTTTGAAAATTTGTTATATCTAGAAATGAATTAATAACCCAAGCATTACACTTGCCTTTTTCTAAATATAGTTTTGCGTCAAAACACATTCAATGTTAAGCCCATTATTACAAATGGTATCCAAAAGCATGGGAGATGGTGGTGTTGGTGATCATTTTCACAGATTTTTGCGTGGTTTTCCTCGATTTTGTGTTCCTATTTGGTATATTTCATCTTCTTATTGATTCTGCATTTAGATTAATATGTTCCCTACCTTAGTCACTATCCTACCATTAACGATTCCTGCAAATTATCGCTTGTCATCTCAGTTTGTGTCAGTGGGTTTAAAAGTCGATGTACATGTTTGGTTAATGCAAAAATATTTGCTTGCAACGGTTTGGTAATGCAAACGTGTACGATATGGTATGTATAGGAACATTCGAAAATTCGATTTCAACTGTAGTATGCAACAGCAATTCCATATAATCTTAATCAGAGACATCGATTATCTTTGGGCATTACTCTGTACGTGTAGAGATAAAAAAAACCATACACAATATCCTTTCTTTCTCATGATGAGGTAACACCAAACACTAACATTTGTATTATCGTATTCTCAATTCCTTCTTTACATTAAAGGCTACATAGATGTTGGCCATACATACGACGCTTAAAAGCCAGAGTGTCTATTTAACAGCATCCCAGAAGTAGTAATGCCTTCCTCTTACAAGACACCCGATGAGTGTCTTGACTTCCTGTATGTGCAAAAACGAAAAATCAGTTAATCCATATTTTATTTCATTTCATACTAAGATTTGAAGTAATGAAGCAACCATGCTTCATAAATATTTGACGATATCACCTTTATTCTTAGGTCCACTCATGGACCTTAACCATTTCCCATGGAATATTTTGTATCCAATTCGCCAAAATTAGTTAACTGCAGGATATTCGTACCTCATTAGGGTGGTAGACTCCGAATTATGCCACTTACCAACATCTAGAAATAATAAAAAAGCTATATTGTCCATCGGAAATGAGGCAAGAGCCAACATTTTGTGAAATTGTATCCATATATATCTACTTTTCCATGATTGTTCATTGTTTCTAGTACTGATGGAACGAGATCTAGAAGATGTTTTTCGTCCTCATTTTCAAAATCACCTTCGTCGCTATAATCCATTTACTGGAAATCGACGTCCTTCTTAGCAAGTATTTCATGATTTTCATTTATAGTCATGAACTGGTGAATCATATGGTTTCATCCTTTTATGAAGAGGACTTGAAATAGTAGTAATGTCTGAGCTTTTATCTAATACGATGTGAAGTTTTAAGGAATCAAGTGTAGTGTAGGTTTCGATTTTCTTTCCCGTTGAATCAAGCTCTCTAGGTATAATATTAAAATTATGGCTCCTGTAACCGTATATTCCATTTGTTTCATTTAACTCTAAATGCTTGATCTTTAAAAGACGTCTAAGCTGTGATTTTTTACTGCATGTTTGATGATGTTGTCAAATTCCGTACATGTTGTATTACAATAAGAACAGCAAAATGGATGGTTTGCATGTACATGGTCTATCATTTTCTGATGATGATAACAACTAGAGGCTCAGTGGACTGAGACTGTGTCCCTTACCTTTCATTCTGCTTTGAGGAAACTTAATACAGAGCCTTCCATAGGTGCTTCCCGCCGAGTTTCGGTTCATTTGGCCAAGCAGTTTCAGGGAAGAAGATTTGTAGAAATCAACCAACCAGAAACAAGAATTGTCTATAGTAGCCATGTTTGTTAACAGATCGGGATGAAATGAGCAAGTTTTATAGAGGACCTGCCATAGATGCCTCCTACCAATGTTCGGTTCATTTGGCCAGCTGTTTCAGAGGAGATAAAACAATGGCCAATCAGAAACAAGAATTGCCTGTGGCGGCCATGTTTGTTAATGGATCGTGACAAAATTATCCAACTTTATAGAGGGCATTCCAAGGATTCTTCCCACCAAGTTTTGATTCATTTGGCCAGGCGGTTTCAGAGGGTAAGATTTTTTAGAAATCAACCAACCAGAAACAAGAATGGCCTGTGGCGGCCATGTTTGTTAACGGATCGGCACGAAATGAGCAATCTGTATAGAGGACCTTCCGTAGATGCTTCTGCCAAGTTTCGGTTCATTTGGCCAAGTGGTTTCAGAGGTGAAGATTAAAAAATAATCGGTCAATCAGAAACAATAATTACCTGTGGCGGCCATGTTTGTTAATGGAACGGGACAAAATGAACACTCTTTATAAAGGACCTTCCATAGATGCTTCCTACAAAGTTTCAGTTCATTCTCTAAGCTTTGCAAGACATGCCGTTGAAAGTTTTCCGATATGATAATAATGGTTTTATACAAAAGTCTCTATAATCTTCCGGATGTTGGAAACGGTGTTGGTGAAACATTGCATTTTAGACAACAATATCTAAGCAAAATGGGAAGTTTTCTGACGTATCTACTGAATTTTTTTATATGAAATATTCCAATAAGCAATCTGCCGCAGTATAAAATTACATAGTGAAGAATTTTTCATATTTGACATACGCAAACACGGACCTTTAAACCAACTAAGAGAAAAACCAAACCGTATATTTGTTGTATTGTTTATAATACTGAACCGTACACTTACCTTAAACCAAACACGCACACCGACTGTTAAACCCACTGACAAAAACTTAGATGACAAGCGATAATTTGCAGGAATCGTCAATGGTAGGATAGTGACAAAGGTAGGGAACATATTAATCTAAATGCAGAATCATTAAAAATATGAAATATATCAAATAGAAGCACAAAATCGAGGAAAACCAAGCAAAAATCTGTGAAAATGATCACCAACACCACCATCTCCCATGATTTGTTCATACCATTTGTAATATTGGGCTTAACATTGAATATGTTTTGACGCAAAACTATATCTAGAAAAAGACAAGTGTAATGCTTGGGTTATCAATTTAATTCTAGATAGCAAAAACAAATTTTCCAAAAATGTGCCCACCTCTCGTGTCCTCACGTCCATCCTAGCTAACCGGAAGTGAAACCAAACAACCGTTGCAGTACTCGATTGTACACAGTGTAACCACTTCCATAAAATATTGACATTTTAACCACTTGTATAGAATATTATAATGCAATTATAATGTAGCGCGAATTTTCATCGAGAGCTGTCAAATCTGCAGTTGACATGCCTGAAGTAATGCTATATTCATACGCCGAATGGACTTGTTTGTAAACAATATTGCTGACCCAGAAAACGTGAAATCCTACATGTCATATGTACAAAAATACACAAAAAATAATTAAAATTCCTACCTTGAAAACTTATTTTAGTTAAATTCTGTCAAAATTGTAGTGTACACGAAGCCAATCAACGTCTGATCTTTACATTTTAAACTGGAAGTTCTGATATGACGTCACGTTGTTTATGTGACACAATTTTAAACTGGAAATTTTCATATATTTCGTCATTTATTTGTATGTTTTCCAACTAGTGTGTACACGTTGGGAAAATTTCATGAGAATATGAATAACAGTACAGTATTTGAAGAGTTCTCGGTGTCAATTGTGGATTTCACGGTCCCATGTATCCATTTTACTGGCTCAGCTTCTCGTCGACAGTAAAACTGCATATTGCGATTATCAAATCAACAATTGACACTCCAACTCTTCAAATACAGTACTGTTATTACTTAATTGATATTCTAACCACATGAACAAACTATTGACATTCCTACCACTTGTATAAACTATTTAGATTTTTAACCACTAATATAAAATATTGACATTGTTAACCACTTTTATAAAATATTGATATGTTTAACCACTTTTGCATAATTTTGACATGTTTAACCATTTGTGTATAATTTTGAAATTGTTAACCACTTATATACAATATTGACATTTTTAACCACTTATATAAAATATTGACATGTTTAGCCACATGTATAGAATATTGACAATTTAAACCACTTGTATAAAAGATTGACATTGTTAACAACTTGTATAAAATAGTGACATCTTAACCACTTGTATAAAATATTCGAATGCAATTATAATGAAGCGCGAATTTTCATCGAGAGCTGTCAAATTTGCAGTTGACATGCCTGAAGTAATGCTATTTTCATACGCCAAATGGACTTGTTTGTAAGCAATATGGCTGACCCAGAAAACGTGAAATCCTACATGTCATATGTACAAAAATACACCAAAATAATTAAAATTCCTACCTTGAAAACTTATTTTAGCTAAATTCTGTCAAAATTGAAGTGTACACGAAGCCAAACAACGTCTGATCTTGACATTTTAAACTGGAAGTTCTGATATGACGTCACGTTGTTTATGTGCCAAAATTTTAAACTGGAAATCTTCATATGACGTAACATTGTTTATGTGCCAAAGTCGTTCAATAATATTTCGTGGAATTTTAATTTGTGTGATTTTTAGACCCGGGGATATGCAACAATACTATATGTTATTCGGGATCTCCACAATTGATACGGGTTCATATTCCATGAGCGGGAGGCGAAGAGAATGTAGAACGCAGACAGGGAATATGAACCCGTATCCCCTGTGAAGCCCATATAACAATTATATTCTGTTTAAATCTTCTTGTACCTTTTCATGATTAATTTCACTTTTCGTGTGAGATGCAAATCTTTTTGTTGCCATTTTAGCAGACTATAAATTACTTGTTATCTCCCTTGTTGAGCACAAAGCCAAAATGGGGACGAAGATGAAAGATTCCGTAAAATGCATCTTTTTAATAAAAAAGTTGTATTCAAGATCTTTTTATTTATGTTTTAATATTGTTATGCTAAAACAAATATATGAATCGATAAATAGACGCCATTTTGAAACTGTTTTCAATATTCTCGTCCTTTGATATCCCCGTCTTCATTAGTCAATCAGATTGTAGGAATTCATTGGATACTTTACTTTAACAGAATATATTTTTTTTATGTTCAGCATTGCATTAGAATGGAGATAACTGTATTGTATTTGAAAATTTCAAGGCATCAATTGTCGATTTAATGGGAGAATTACATAAGAATAGGAATAACAGTACTGTATTTAAAGAGTTGTCGGTGTCAATTGTGGATTTTTCTGACTATTTTTTTAGCGGAAGGAATTTGAAAAGTGCATATATTTCGTCATTTATTTGTGTTTTCCAACTAGTGTTTACATGTTGAGAAAATTTCATAAGAATAGGAATAACAGTACAGTATTTGAAGAGTTGTCGGTGTCAATTGTGGATTTCACGATCCCAGGTATCCGTTTTACTGGCTCAGCTTCTCTTCGACAGTAAGACTGCATATTGCGACTATCAAATCAACAATTGACACCTCCAACTCTTCAAATACAGTACTGTTATTCCTTAATTGATATTGTTAACCACTTGAATAAACTATTGATATTTCTAACCACTTGTATAAACTATTTAGATTTTTAACTACTTGTATAAAATAATAACATTTTAAACCACTTGCATAAAATATTGACATTGTTAACCACTTGTATAACATATTGACATGTTTAGCCACTCGTATAAGATATTGACATATTTAACCACTTCTGTATAATTTTTACATTTTTAACCACTTCTGTATAATTTTGACATTTTTTAACCACTTGTGTATAATTTTGACATTGTTAACCACTTGTGTATCATTTTGACATTTTTAGCCACTTGTGTATAATTTTGACATGTTTAACCACTTGTGCATAATTTTGACGTATTTTATCTGATAATTAATTTCAACTTGCTAAGAGCTGACAATATGCGCTAAGTAAATGCTATGCTTATGCTATGGTACTTAGTCATAGACGTAGCCTGTTTTTTGACATGGGCGGTGCCCCGTCACGGTTAATCTATTTATATCTTTTACAGATTCACACACTATATTGATTGTAGGTCAATGGATAGTATGTGTTACATTGACCCGCCATTTTCTATTTAAATTATCAATGTGGACCATAAATACAAAAAAATGTACATTTTTATAAGGAAGAAGGAAATTTGTAACTCGTTTTCATTGATAATGCCTTTATATTATAATGTTCATGTTACATTACACCAGTTCTTGGTGTTCAATCAGGTCTCACATACTTGATTCAGACAGTTCAACATTGAGGAGAAACGAATGAAACAGACTAAAACTTGGATTTTCTCCCGATTGTAATGCTTATGGAATGTCTCTGCTTTTAAATTGGAATTTAAAACATCTAAGCACTTGATTGGAGAAAACAATGTACTACTCTTTTGACTTCTTTCATGTTACCATCTACCAAATACTGAAAGTGCTGATTTCTGTTAGCTATATTTTAAATATGATCAAAAGTAAGATTATCCTCCCTCAGGCATAGGATAGGTGACCATAGCCAGGTTTGAATATCCTATTGAGACCCGCTGGTTTTCATGCTCCCAACTACTTTTACATTATTTTGGTTTCTAATCTTTTGATTATGAGTGTACCTCATGAATGTTATTCCAAAAATGCTTCTTGTTCTATATCTACATTTTTATTCTCATATTAGTTTTTCTTTGCTTACATCTTATCAAATCTGTGGCTTTCTGTTCTACCTTAAACAGTTCAGGCAACAAGAATTGTATAATTAGGAGTTGCTGAAAGATATATCTTTATGTTCTTGTCTTTAAGAAATAAACTATTAACTTTAATTGACGTAGCCTTTCACCACTGGTTAAATTAATATATGTGTTCTGTTTGGATCTTAATGGCATTGTACATCTCTGCATCTGAGTCCTAGAATTCATACATAATTCCCCTGACATTGCTAGAAATTTGATTAAATGAGCACATTCAGCCAATATTATTGATGAAAGAAGGCATGTTACCATGTAGTTTTAGCTATCAGTAATAAGTTAAAATTAAGCAATGTTCTTCGATTTTGTGTTCTGATGCTTTGTGTAAACAGTGATGGTCAACAATGCCACTAATATCCACAAAAGAGTGCTTGTGCCTGTCCCAAGCCAGTACCTGGATTTACAACGTTATATGTCCTGGTCTTTATTGTGGTCAGTGATTTTAAGGTCGGAGGTGATTGTTTTGTTGAAATTGATGTAATTGTTGACCATCAAGTCTTAAGCTTTCTTGTCATGTTGATTGATTTTGTCTGATTATATAATTATGAGTTTTGACTTTGCCTTTGTAAGATTGGTCGGAGTACGGTAGTTTTGTTATTACCCTTATTCATAATCACATCTCACATAGAATCGTCGAATATAAAAAGAATCACTGAATTAACATATTTATGTTTTGTAAGTTACAACATGGGAAATTAGAAGGAATTTGATACTTACAGCTCAGCAAGTCTTGGCAAGTCGTTGAATGCACCTGATTGGATTGATGTAATCTGATTAGAATTCAAACGACTACAAAATATAAAATACGTACTAAATACAATGACAATTTGAGACCCAATAAGCAAAGGGAAAATCGGAAGACAACATTTGTGTAACAAAAACAAGCATACCGAAGGACAAAGGTCAAAGAGAGAGAGAAAGAACAAAAGGCAAACAATGATCCACATTAGAAAACTAAATTTTGGGGCAATAGGAACCTCATTAAAATTGGAGTTAGACACAAAGACTCAAGATGGTAACTAAGGTCCTGTTCTAGAAGTGGCATTCATGATGTTGATCACGCCAGCAACTTGACATATGTCACCCATGGTGAAAAGTCGTGAGCGAAGTACACAATAATTGACCTCCAATCAGTGCAAACCGAACACAACAGTGTTCATTTGAGACACAGACTCGATAAATAAAGAGTGCCCGGATTGCTCAATATATCTATACAACGGAATTAAAGGACCGGGCTATCTACATTATTTTGGACATGCTTAACCACTTGTATAAACCACTTGTGCATAATATTGACATGTTTAACCTTTTCTCCACTTGTGCATGCTAATGACATTTTCAATCTTTTAACCACTTGTGCATAATGTTGACATTAGTAACCTTTTAACCAATAGTGTGTATTTTTTACATTTTAACCACTTGTGTATAATGTTGACATTTTTAACTCTTGGACCACTTGTGTATAATGTTGACACAGTTTTTTGAGCTTCTATTCTTCTGATTATGAGTGATGAAGGTTTTTTTCTCCCTCCAAAATGCTCCGTGATCTCTAAGTTTGATATCTTCATTTGTATTCCCTGATTATTTCTTACATTTTATCAAATCTGTGGCTTTCTATTCTACCTTAAATAGTTCATACAACAAGTATTGTGTATAATTATGAGTTGTTGAAAGAAATGGCTTGATGTTCTTGTCTTTAAGAAATCAATTATCAATTTTAATTGATGTAGCCTTTCACCACTGTTTAAATTACTAGATGTGCATTGATGAACGTTGACAGGTTACCATGTAGTTTTAACTATAATTAATAAGTTAATATTAAACAATGTTCTTCAATTTTGTGTTGGCATTCTGATGCTTTGTATCAATTGTTTTTTAAATAACAGAAATTGTAGATATTATGAAAAGAAAGTGCAAACAGTGATGGTCAACAATACTGCAAATATCAACACAAGAGTCCCAAGCCAGTACCTGGATTTCCAACGTTATGTGATCTTTATTGTGGGCTTCAGGTCAGATATGGTTGTTTGTTTTGTTGATATTGATGGAATTGTTGACCATCTTGATCTTTCATTACATAATCACATATCACATATAATCGTTGAATATAAAAAGGATAGCCCATCTGCCGGTGTTGATGGAATGCTGCTTCATATAAATGGAAAATTCTCGTGAACATTGAAATCAGCTCTTTTATTATAAGGTTTCGTTCTCAACTATTCCTGACTGCCACTTTCTTTGTGTAGTTCAGCGTGTGAATAAGGTCTAGATGGATCGTTACTATCTTTTACTTCAAATTCCAGGACATAGATATGATTAGGATAGTCAATAAACCTTGAAGTAATCAGTGAAAAGATACCATCTATACAGATGAATAAATTTAAAGACTGGGCTAGCAACAATTCGTTTTACTTGAGAAGACAATGCAAGAAATCTGCTTTAACAGGAGAGAAGAGGAGCACAGTATGTACCCATATGAATATCCGTAGCAAACACATGCACCATTTAAAACAAATATCTTGTCAAAGAATAAAGCATTTTGATGATGTCTGTTTCAGAGACATTTTCTATTAGAATCAGATTGTTCTTCTTTTTGGTAAATCATGCATGTCTCTTCCTGCAGAAATATATCTAGCTTGACCATTCTATTTAATAAAACTCTAAATCATACATGATTCTAAGATTAAGCTAGCGGATTGTATTTTGTAAATTTCGTAATTGATTGTATGTTTAAAATCAAATATGAGCTAAAAATGCAAAACAAAGACAAGTACTTGTGAACTACCCTAACACTACAACATTTCACCAGCATCTGGAATTATCCTGGTCTTTCGATGGGTTTCGTGTAGCTCATCTTTTTAGTTTTCTGTGATGTGTTTATTGTTTTGCTTGTCTTAGTACTGTGTCTTGTTCCCAATGTTGCATTATCTCTGGATTTGCCATTTTGATTGACCCTACGGTTTTCTCTAACGTTTGGTTATCAATATAAATTTCACGTTATCCCAAACATTACTGAATCGGTACCTCTGCTGGTGGTCACCGGGAGTATCATCCGCCCAGTATTCATTGCTGAAGGACAGACATGGTTTATTAGAAACATGTATTACTGAAATTTACAGTTCCTATATAAAGTACCTGATGAAGGTTATTCCAGAAACGTGTCGTGCGCACTAAATTAGATATCTGCGTTTTTATGGCAAATAATTTGCACAAATATTACTAAACGTTGTTTTCTATCTCTGATATATTTTCTAACCGCCTATAAATAGTCAATATATATCTTTCGTTTTTACGTAATTAAATTTATTGGTATCTATTGTGTCATAAACAATGCTTATAATAAACTGGGTCTTGATGAGGGTTCACAGAGCCAAACCCATAGAATGCCTTCGTGCGTCCCCAGGTGGGAAATAGAGGTACATAATAACCGTCATCTGTCTTGAGACTGGTTCATCTGAATTGTAGTTTTCCTCATTTTCTACCGACATGTGATACGTTAAAATATAATTTTACTCATGTTGATAAGCAAATACATACTATTATATCACGGATATGAATTTGATACTCAAAGCAATTTTATATGGAATACAAAGTGCAAAACATCAAGGAATAATTGTTTAATAATTTCTCTTTGACAGATACTGGTGAACAATCCGTTCTTTGATGTGTCTATATTTACCACTATATCACTACAATTTAATGAATTAATTATAACAAGTATTAATAAAATATAGCTATACATTTGTATGAAGAGCTTGGAGATACCAAAGGGGTAATCATAAGACGCATTTCGAAGAAGAACAGACAATACATTGGCCAAAAGAAAAACTACAAAAGGACAAACAACGATCTACAAAATATACACATGACACTAACGATAGAGTAGCACGAACCCCACTAAAACCGGTGGTGAACTCAGGTGCTCCGGAAGGGTAAACAGTTCTTGTTGCACTAGTGGCACACGCATAAATCATACTAAGTGATAATCACAGAAGGAAAAAAACGTGGTAGATTGCTGAAAATGTTGTTCCTATTACTTATATGACAAATACTAGCATCATTTGAAGGCATGTAGATGATTGATTGGTTGACGCTTAACGCCAACTTTAGTAATATATCGTGGCATGAACAAATTTTATATAATAAATTAATCAACTACAAGACACTTAGAAATAAAACACTTGTTTATAAAACAATCGGGTTATTTCTACAAAGAAAAGAAATTCTAAGATGATAAAAACATATTTTAAAATATATGTTATCTATTTATATTTTTGTAAGCTAATCAGTTTATGTTGAAGTATTCTGATAAGCTTCAACAACATCTATGCAGTCGATTCAAACATGATTCAATGAATAATTGGAATTATACGAAATACCATCGTTCCTCATTATTTGATAAATAACTAGATTGATCCGTCTGATCAAGCCCATCTGATAATTGCGATTTTGACCATAAGAACAACAAGTCTAGCCAACAAATAACTATGAGTAAGTATACCTTGGCCAGCCATTGTGCTATTTACCGAACAAACAAAGAGTCTTGCTAACTAAAGGATGTACTTCTTGCAATTTGCAATGAATATACTGGATCAAACTGTCCTGCCAGCGCTTTAAGATATAATTCATCATGTACTCTTCATTGTGTGGTTATCTGAGTTTTTACCTGTTTGAATCTAGGCCTTTTCGAATGTTTTAAATGATTTGAGATATGCAATGATAAGCGCTTTAGGTGTTATACCACTAAAGAATTCGCCATAGCCTTCTATGTTAAAAAAAATAATTGAGCTTTCATACAGGATTCATCTTAAGTTTAATCTAAGTGACATTCATATCTCATGGAAGGGGTACCTAATTGGAAGTTTAGCTCCGAAAATCAACATACAGTTAATGGCATATAAGAAAAAACAGACCGTCTGAAGATGTCTACCGTCAAAAATCCTACTTTCACTTTCGATTTAACACAAGTTCAGGTGGTTTCTTTCGAATAGGTTTTTTTTTTATCCAACAATGTAGGAATCCATTTTCTGTTTACGTACCACTTTCCCATACGTTCTGTTCGACTGGTACCCATGCTTAGTGGTAGTACACCTAAGAGCAATGCAAATTTGTTTCTTTAACCTTTTCTTTGTCTTATTTATATTCATATATCAATATCCAGTCAAAAAAACTATATCAGGTATATGGCAGTCCAATATTTGAAAGGATTAATGTCCATATACAAAGGTACCTCCATGAAGCTTTTAATGAACAAATCTGATTTTTCAGCTATTGAGTTCAGATTGTGAAATAACATGACAATGGCTTTTTATCTCAATATATTACAAGTATGAAGTTGATTTTCAACACAATAAGCAACTTATGACATGTATATATGCTTCATTTGTACATTTAACATCTAATTAATATGAAAACAAAATATTTTAAGCATACCCCCCTTGTTTTTGCCTCCTAGAAATAATCTCACAATATACTAAATTATGTTAATTCATGCAATGTTCCCATTAATTATGCATTGGAAGACTTTAAATAAGACCTAATATCTAGATATTAAGCAAAAATTACTTCAAAATGCCCAAAATATGTAAATTTATGATTGTTGATTTTCAGGTTTCTGTTATTTCTTGTGACCTGCAACTGTAATTTTCTTCAAAACTCAATAAATTAATGTTTCTTGACAACGTTTGTTATGTTTCAAGTTAGCCAGGTGCACAAATGTACATTTACAGTCAATTTATACGCTAAAATATAAAATCCACAAATTAACAGTGAATGTCCAGTGACAAATACAATTTTCCTGGGATCACAAAAATTACCTGGTTTTAAGTACATAATTCTGAAATAAAGCTGCTTTCTAAATCCTTATATTTTTTCATGTGTACATTTTACATGTGTTCTAACAATAACAACCAAAATTTATGAGGAAAAACAAGTAGGATTATAAAATTTTCAAAAACGGTATCACCATATACCGTATTTAAAGTCGACTAAATGCTGCAACATGAAATTGTTAAAATTCTTAATTTTAGCAATCTTTTTCCACATCATCTTTTACTACAAAAACACATTAAATCTACCAGTCTCAATAAATGTAAAGTCATAAATAAGTATAAAATTATATTCCAATGCCCTCTGTGCATGTACATCTAGTGCATGGGGAATATTTTCCAAAATATTGCATAATATTCTTATTGAAGCTGTAACATGACACCCTGATGTATTTTGTAACATCTTGGTGTGGAAAATGTCAAACTGGGTCTGTTTTGACTGTTCAAAGCCAATTTGAGCGTGGTACCATCAACATTAAGTTTCTTGTTTTTTGCCTAAAAGGTGTAATACTACTAAAGAATTCTCCATAGCCTTCTATGT
The DNA here is from genome assembly GCA_963383655.1 of Bathymodiolus septemdierum. NCBI lineage: Eukaryota > Metazoa > Mollusca > Bivalvia > Mytilida > Modiolidae > Bathymodiolus > Bathymodiolus septemdierum. The sequence goes on from OY726527.1 coordinate 57,285,601, forward strand.
TAAATAAAAAAAAGAGCTTTCATACAGGATTCATCATAAGTTTAATCTAAGTGACACTCTTATCTCATGGAAGGGATACCTAATTGGAAGCTTAACTCCGACAATCAACATACATTTAATGACATATCAGAAAAAACAGACAGTCTGAAGATGTCTACTGTCAAAAATCCTACTTTCACTTTCGATTTAACACAAATTCAGGTTTCTTTCCAATGCAATCAATTGTTTATTTAAAACCACAATGACATACAATATGGGCTTACAATTATCATAAAATATGTAGGCTTCTGCTGACATTCAGTATTTTGCAGTTTCTAATAGGATTAATTTTTTATCCAACAATTTAGGAATCCATTTTCTGTTTATGTACTACTTTCCCATACGTTTTGTTCGACTGGTACCCATGTTTAGTGGTAATACACCTTTAAATTGTCCAGAGTCCATTTGTAGTTCTTTTTTATCGTAAGAAATGATTACCACAAAGTTGCATGCCTAATACATGCAGTCATCATCATATATTTTGTTGACAAATTTGTTTACATCCCCCACCACGGATAGTCAAACATGTTTTAGTTAAAGTCAGTTATGTCGTCTTACCCTTATTGAAGACCGTTCAATTGTCCAGGTGGCATTTGTAGTTCTACCCTGGTATATTTGTGCTGCTTTCATTGTGAGCAATGATGACCCTGATATACACAATCATTATCACCAGGAACAGTACATGCATATTTGCAGAGGGCCCGGATGGCTGAATCAGTTAGGTAGTTGGATTACCTATCAACTCATATAAGCCTATCACCAATTCGGCCTGGGTTCGCGCCTGTCATTGTAAATTACAAAAAAGGTACACTTGACTTGCAGCCGCACGTGATACAGTTTACCAGTTGTTTGCTCATGCTCGGTGGTTCTCTCCAGGTACTGTGACTTCTTCCATCACTAAAACTGGTCGCCATGATATAGATGAAATATTGCTGAAAGTGGCGCTAAACACCAACAATCAAATAAAAAATCTAATCATATTTGCGGTAAAGACAGTTAGTTTATCTTACTCATATTGACGAAATATACATTCAAAATAATAAATATAACACATACAGCTTATATTTTTGTAATCACAGACTTACAATGAATAAGTGTTATCAGGTAAATCTGTTGGAATACTATCCAGTCATCTACCAGCGCAGTCAACTTCAAGTCGATTTGCATTTTCAGTACAACTACAGACACTAGGACAGGATGATACCACACCGACAAGTAAAATCACAGCAACTAGTGTTGTTATAAGAAACTCCATTTTACGTCGTCGGTCTACAAATATAAGTTGTATTTACTTAATTGTTATTGCGCAATGTTGTTATAACTAAGTTTTAGTGAGAGATATATCATGTGAATATGTATATAGAGATTAATACATGACCTCCTCCATAACAATCAGGGTATCCTCCGAAACCTTCATATCAGCTACAGACGCAATATACAGCTGATATGGGTCGAAGGATAAAAGCAAGGATGATATGGAAAAGTTCATGTATTACTGTCGACAAATTAATACAAAATGAAGTAATTAAAAATCAAGGATTTTATATGGAAGTTTAATTGTGAATTCAACAGATCAATTCATCAGAACTCTATTGTCAAGCAAGAGCATCTCTATCTCCATAAAAAATAATGGCACCATTTCCTACGACCGCATTTTGAAACACCACAAATTTATAAGATAACTTTTCGTGAATATTACAGGCATCCTTACTGGTCATATCCCCTGATTCATGTTGACACGATTAGTAGGGATTTAACAATGGTAAAATATACTTTTTTTCTATATTTTAAATCTCTCTCTCTCTCTCTCTCTCTCTCTCTCTCTCTCTCTCTCTCATATCTATTGTATCTGAACACAAAGCTAAAAAAATGTAATTGTTAAATGTAGCATGCATACATATGTACTCTATATTTAATCATTTATATATGTATGCTACATTTAACAACCGTTTATTATTATAATTATCTTACACAATAATACATATACATGTATGTACATTGTACATGTACATGTATATTGAAGGTTTGTGTAGTAGATCGTGGGTTCGAGCCTCGGTCGGGTAAAACCAAAGACTAAGAAATTGGCATCTGTTGCTTCTCCGCTGCACACGCAGCATTAAGGAGTAAGAACAACGACTGGTTGGCTCTGAATCAGAATAATGTGTTCGAGTGGAGCGAAATGTCTATCCGCAGACTCTTGCTTCAGTGAGCTAGCACAATAAAAATCTAACTCTGGGCGTTGGTCTAGAACAAAGTGGGCCTCATCATCCTCTCATCGAAAATTAACTTGACATAGCTGAAAGATTGTTGAATTGGCGTTAAGCAACAATCACTCACTCACTCACTCACTCACTCACTCACTCACTCACTATATTGAAATTCTCACAGGAACTTGGCCTCTCATTATATGTAACAAGCGTTTGAATAGAATACTATTGTGTTAACATTAAATAGCTAATAGATTTGATTTAAAAAAAACGGGGCTAATTATGACAGGGTTAGACGTTAGATCTATTACAGATCATTCTTTATTATATTGTGAACTACATATAAGTCCGTCATTATCTTCATTAGATACGTCGCTTGCCTCGAAAACAGGGTTCATTAAGTATGACGTAAAAGTGGTTTTTGCTGTAGTGACGAAATTGTCGACAGAGTTACTGAAACGATTAATAATCTTGAATCTCATGAAGTATCGCAACTTAACATACATAAAGCTTATGCTAATTTTTGTAGCATTGTCGGTGAAGAAATGAAGCAGATATTAAAATCAAAGGTTATCGTTATTTCAAATAGTGTTAATATGAACAAGAAAAAACGAATTAAAAAGCCTTGGTGGAATGATAATTTAACTTATTTGGTTAATGATATGTGCTATGCAGAAAAAATATGGAAAAAAGGTAAAATAAGAAGATGTTCTTGTCAAAATCTGAAATCAAATTTGATATCAAAACGTAGAATTTTAGATCGTGAAACTCAAAAAGTCAAACGTAAGTATTGGTACAGTTTACAACAGGAACTTCTAACTGAATCAAAATCTGATCAGCAGTCTTTTTGAAAAACAATAGGTAAGATAGGCATTGCCTCAGATCGTAAAACATCGATTCCCATGGAAGTCATTGACTCATACGATAACGTATCAAATGCAGTAAATGATGTCTTGGAAAAATGGAAGTCGGACTATTCTAATTTACTTAGCCAGCAATCTAGTAACCAGGTTCATTCTGATGTAATAAATCCATTAGTAGATCAAACTGGTAATGCTGTGACAATAAATGATTTTCTCCTCACAGAACAAATTTCCATTGAAGAGGTATGTAATGCCGTTAATACTGTTAAAAAGGGTAAAGCCTCAGGTGTAGATAATATCCTAGGTGATGTGTTTTAATTTTACATTAATTATTTAACCGTTGCTTCAGAACTGGATTGGTTCCTGTTGTATGGAACAATATTATTAATCCAATTCCTAAAAGTAATATGTCTGATAAAAGAGACCCACGTTGTTATAGGGGGATAGCTTTAACACCTGCGGCTTATAAACTTTACTGTAAATTATTAAGCGAAAGGTTGAGTCAATGGATAGATAATAATAATGGTCTGGCTGATGAACAAAATGGTTTTCGTATGGGAAGAAGTTCAGTAGATCAAATAGCATCTCTCACTAATATAATTGATGTTCGTAAAAAACTTCGTAAATCTATATTTTGTGCGTTTATCGATTTTAAAAAGGCGTATGATACAATTGATAGAAATTTGTTATGGGGAAAACTTACCTCTTTAGGTGTTGATACAACAATGTGTCTTGCTATTAAATCTTTGTATAATGGTGTCACATGCTCGGTGAAACTCAATAACTTTAATACTGACTGGTTCTCTGTGAATTGTGATTTCCTCTTTCACCTCTCTTATTTAATATTTTCATAAATGAATTGACAGTTTACTTGAAATCCTTTGACTTGGGAATAGATATTGGTGGAGAGAAGGCATGTATATTGCTATATGCAGATAACATTGCATTGTTGGATAACACTGAAAATGACCTATATTATAAGTTCTAAGCTCCCTATATAAACAGAAAAAATCAGTCAACAACCGGAAAACTGTTAAAATCGTAATGACCCTGACTTGATACAGGCATTTCTAAAGAAATGGTGGGTTGAATCAGATTTCAAGGCGCCAAACTTGCGGCTTTCATTACGGCTCAAAGGTTCCGGCTGTCATTATAACAGTATTTATAACAATACTGGAATAAGTTTTTTTTCACGAACTATGCTTGAAGAACTTTCTTGAAAGTTCTAAGGCTAAAGACGTAATGGTCACTAGACAAAATTAAGCACCGCCCACTGACCTTCTGTACATGTCCGTCTGCATCGTTTCGCAGCTGCACGTTTATCTATCGTCTGCATCGATGTGTAATGGACTAACATAAAACAATGGAGAAAAAGAGGAGATTTGTTTCAACTACCGATGAGGAAATCGAACAAAAGAGACTTAAAATGAATGCACAAAAAACATTAAACAGAATATTGAGGCGACAACTTTATGACGTGAGTATTTAAAGGAAAACATATCGATAGTTTTAGGAATGGAATCTTCGACTGACCAGTAAAGCGTATTAATCTTATTCTATAGATTTCCATCTATGGCTCTGTCTTCTATCGTTATTTTTAGGAATGATTTTATCCAATCATAGATCGTCAAATAAATGCAACATAGTACAAAGGCTGTTAGATGAGTTGCATACGTGGTGTATTAATAATAACATGACTATAAATGCTGGCAAAAGTAATGTTGTGCATTTCAGACTGCCCTCAATGGAACGTTCTAAATACATCTTTAAATGCAGTGATATGAATATTGAGCTAACAAATGATTATGCATATTTAAGTTTGATTTTAAATGAATTTCTTGACTTTAGCTTAACGGCTAAGATTGTTGCCAAGTCTGCTAATAGGGTCTTAGGCTTAGTAATGGAAAAATGCGAGACAATTGGTGGTGTTTCATATAATGTGCTTAAGAAATCGATTGATTTTCTTGTAACTCCTAATATAGAATATGGTGCGGCAATATAGGGTTATAAAAGTTATCCATATATTAATGCTTTTCGATTGCGGGCTTGTCGCTTTTTTCTTGGTGTTGGTAGATATACTCACAACGCAGCCGTCATGGGTGACATGGGTTGGATTCCAATTTATCACACACAATGGAAAATTATAAGTAGCCAATGGTGTACACTCATTAATATGGAACATAACAGAATGAACAGGAAACTTTTTGCTTGGGCCGACAATGTTAGTTTGATAAGTAAACGAGTTAAAAATTGGAACTATGTAGTTAGAAAACATTTTACTTGTTTAGAACTGGCAGATTATTGTAGTATACATAGAGATATAGATAAACGTATCTTAAATGACTTGTTAGTGTCAAACATGTTTTTAAAATATTCCGAAAGTTGGCATATCAATGTGAATGCCGTCGCTCGCATGACAGGAAATGGGGAAATAAAATAAGAGCGTATAAGCTTTTAATTATGAGTATGGGGTTGAGAATTATTGTAAAGTGTTAGTGCCCTTTAATGACCGTAGTGCTTTTGCGAAAATTAGGTGTGGGGTGACTCCAATAAGGTTGGAAACTGGTCGATATGAAAATATAAAACTTGAAGAAAGATGTTATTTTATTGTTCAAATTAGATTGAAGATGAAACCCATGTTATTTTACATTGTTCTGTTTATTCTGATTTTAGAAACAATCTTTTTACTGAAGTTTTAAAAGTTAACAGAAATGTTATGAGTTTGTCAGATTGTCAGAAAATTTTATTTTTATTTTCGAATCAAGATGTTTTTAGAATAGTTGCCAAAACCTGTAATTTTATCTTAAAAAAAAAGTTTTATATTGTAAATAATATTTTTATTAATGTATTAATATTTGTAGTACCCGTATGTACTTGTTGATATATATCGTCTCTCATAAATCTGTATTGATTGGCTTGTGTGTATATATATATGACATGCTTAATTTTATTATTTGTTATTTTATGTATGTATGAAAAAGGTGAGACGCTAATTAAATATTGTATTGAATTGAATTGTATTTAAATAACATAGTTATATTTACAGGTGGGTGATTACAGGTAATTATATAAGTATGTTTCTTTCTTTAATAAAAACGTAGATATCAATTGTCCACCTCTCACATTAACTCACTGAACACAAAAATACTATATGTCGTTGGATATCCAGTTACTAGCTTGGAACAGGCACATAAAGGTGGCGAGGTTGAATCTGTTAATAGGGTCCTAGTCCTCTCCTCATAAATGTGTGAAGGATTAAGATTGAAATATCACATGTAAAACTTTTTTCGTTTGTAATCTCCAGCTTTATTACTAATGGGGGGGGGGGGGGTAAAATATTCGCGAACACTTCGTGTTTATCAACGCCATTTGTCTTGTGTGCCCATTGTTGTCAGTTTCTCTGGATGGTCCATTCTTGATTGACCATTCGGATATCACTATCGTTTATTCATCAATTGATTGAAAGCTTAAAGCATATACAGTGACCAAATTAATTATTATAATCTTAAGTTAGGTATTAAATAAGCCTCAAGAGTGCCAGAATGATTTTCTCCAAATAAAAAATTACAATATCCGATAAATTATCTGAACTTGTAATTCAACGTATCAAGTGGAAATAACTACATGTGTACAAACCATTATAATACAATCATATCACTATATATAGATAAGAATATTCTCACCTCTATAGCTTCTTTCCGTCTTTATATATGAAAAGCTAGTTAAACTTCATTATCAAAAGGACACTTCCTGATCAAGTGGTTTCGTCACGATTACCTAAGGTATATATACAATCTTGATATAACCTGTCATCCGTGTTACCTGCTATTCATGTTTCAAAAAAACACAAAAACATTTTATTTTTATATTATCAAATTGATCTTTCATTCCAAGTAAATAAAATTACATAAAGGGACTAACAAGACAAAGGTAGAGTAAACGTGACAAGTTATTTAAATTAAAGTCACAAGACACGAAATCGATCAAACTGTCACGTATAAGAATAAAGTGAAAATGGGAATTCAGAATAAATTATAATCCACATAGAATTCAAAATCTTATTAAAAAGATACAATGCAATTTTAGAATTAAAAGATACTATCAATCTCTTGGTTTTAATACATTTTCGTTCCGCAGAGCTAAGCTATTTTTCACAAATATTATACATATATATTATTAAATAGTCAAGATTATATCTTTAACATTGATGAACTTTACAATAGCGATGTTCTCTCGTCTAAGTCGAGGGTTGGCATTATGCTCACATGTAAATCGAGGGTTGACATTATGCTCACATATAGAAAGTTAGGGTTAATGTTGACATTATACTCACATGTTGAAAGTTAGGGTTAATATTGACATTATACTCACATGTTGAAAGTTAAGGTTATGGTTGGCATTACACTCACATGTAAATCGAGGGTTGGAATTATACTCATATATTGAAAGTTAGGGTTAGGGTCGGAATTATACTCACATGTTGAAAGTTAGGGTTAGGGTCGGAATTATACTCACATGTTGAAAGTTAGGGTTAATATTGACATTATACTCACATGTTGAAAGTTAAGGTTAGGGTTGGCATTACACTCACATGTAAATCGAGGGTTGGAATTATACTCACATGTTGAAAGTTAGGGTTAATATTGACATTATACTCACATGTTGAAAGTTAGGGTTGGTGTTGGCATTATACTCACATGTAAATCGTGGGTTGGCATTATGCTCACATATAGAAAGTTAGGGTTAGGGTTGGCATTATACTCACATGTTGAAAGCTAGGGTTAATATTGACATTATACTCACATGTTGAAAGTTAGGGTTAGGGTTGACATTGTACTCACATGTTGAAAGTTAAGGTTAGGGTTGGCATAATACTCACATGTAAATCGTGGGTTGGCATTATGCTCACATATAGAAAGTTAGGGTTAGGGTTGGCATTATACTCACATGTTGAAAATTAGGGTTAATATTGACATTATACTCACATGTTGAAAGTTAGGGTTAGGGTTGACATTGTACTCACATGTTGAAAGTTAGGGTTAGGGTTGACATTATACTCACATGTTGAAAGTTAGGGTTAGGGTTGACATTGTACTCACATGTTGAAAGTTAGGGTTAGGGTTGGCTTTATGCTCACATGTTGAAAGTTAGGGTTAGGGTTGACATTGTACTCACATGTTGAAAGTTAGGGTTAGGGTTGACATTGTACTCACATGTTGAAAGTTAAGGTTAGGTTGGCATTATACTCACATGTAAATCGAAGGTTGACATTATGCTCACATATAGAAAGTTAGGGTTAATGTTGACATTATACTCACATGTTGAAAGTTAAGGTTAGGGTTGGCATTACACTCACATGTAAATCGAGGGTTGGAATTATACTCATATGTTGAAAGTTAGGGCTAGGGTCGGAATTATACTCACATGTTGAAAGTTAGGGTTAATATTGACATTATACTCACATGTTGAAAGTTAAGGTTAGGTTGGCATTATACTCACATGTTGAAAGTTAGGGTTAGGGTTGGCTTTATACTCACATGTTGAAAGTTAGGGTTAGGGTTGACATTGTACTCACATGTTGAAAGTTAAGGTTAGGTTGGCATTATACTCACATGTAAATCGAAGGTTGACATTATGCTCACATATAGAAAGTTAGGGTTAATGTTGACATTATACTCACATGTTGAAAGTTAAGGTTAGGGTTGGCATTACACTCACATGTAAATCGAGGGTTGGAATTATACTCATATGTTGAAAGTTAGGGTTAGGGTCGGAATTATACTCACATGTTGAAAGTTAGGGTTAATATTGACATTATACTCACATGTTGAAAGTTAAGGTTAGGTTGGCATTATACTCACATGTTGAAAGTTAGGGTTAGGGTTGGCTTTATACTCACATGTTGAAAGTTAGGGTTAGGGTTGACATTGTACTCACATGTTGAAAGTTAGGGTTAGGGTTGACATTGTACTCACATGTTGAAAGTTAGGGTTAGGGTTGACATTGTACTCACATGGTGAGAGTTAAGGTTAGGGGTGGCATTACACTCACATGTTGAAAGTTAGGGTTAGGGTTGGCTTTATACTCACATGTTGAAAGTTAAGGTTAGGGTTGGTATTATACTCACATGTTGAAAGTTAAGGTTAGGGTTGGTATTATACTCACATGTTGAAAGTTAAGGTTAGGATTGGTATTATATTCACATGTATATCGAGTGTTGGCATTATACTAACTGGTTGAAAGTTAGGGTTAGGATTGGCATTATACTCACATGTTGAAAGTTAAGGTTAGGGTTGGCATTATATTCACATGTATATCGAGTGTTGGCATTATACTAACTGGTTGAAAGTTAGGGTTAGGGTTGGTATTATACTCACATGTTGAAAGTTAAGGTTAGGGTTGGTATTATATTCACATGTATATCGAGTGTTGGCATTATACTAACTGGTTGAAAGTTAGGGTTAGGATTGGCATTATACTCACATGTTGAAAGTTAAGGTTAGGGTTGGTATTATATTCACATGTATATCGAGTGTTGGCATTATACTAACTGGTTGAAAGTTAGGGTTAGGATTGGCATTATACTCACATGTTGAAAGTTAAGGTTAGGGTTGGTATTATACTCACATGTTGAAAGTTAAGGTTAGGGTTGGCATTATACTCACATGTATATCGAGTGTTGGCATTATACTAACTGGTTGAAAGTTAGGGTTAGGGGTGGCATTATACTCACATGTTGAAAGCAACATTGATGAACTTTACAATAACGATGTTCATTCGTCTAAAGCGAGGGCTGGTATTGTAATGTGTAACAGGTTAATAATAGATTCATGTCTTACTTTATTGATCAAGATCGTATGAACTAATTTTGAGACAGCCTCATGTAACTGGATTAAGGAGTTGTCATATCATAAATAACAGTTTTTAACAAAAATATTATGAAAAAAAATCAATATACTTACCAAACGTTAATAGAATAATGATTTCTTCCTATATCTTCTCATATTAACTACCTTAATTAAGCGCCCACTTTATATATAAATATACTAGAAAGGTTAATCCGAAGTGAATGTTTGGTGTGTTCGTGTCATTAAGATGAAAGAGTGTGTTCGATTAAGTAAACTTTAGCTTGGATAATCCACCTGCATGACGCTCAACATTTTTAGTTTTTGTTTGTTTTTGCTTTTTTTTTTCATGTCATCACTTAATATGAAATATGTATCTAATATTATACAAGTTCATTTTGTAGTAATTCATGTATGCATTGGAGAAGACGTTTCTAAGTTGTGAAACTTGTGACCTATCCAAGTATTTCTTATTGAACAATAAAATATATTTAAAGTATTATAATCACATGCTGAAAGCACACGCATGACAACATCATTTCACTAAGAGGGAATGTTTGGTCCCATAAAATTAGTTTACCCTCTTCCCCCATTTTGTATTTCATTACCTGTAGCAAGCCAGGAAAGTATGCCGTGATACATTTGTGATAGGGATGTCCATTTTGTCTCTTTCGTCGATTTATATACTGGATTATGGAAGCGTTCCGACATAGTGATCGTTTTTGTTTTCTATTTTATTCATTCTCTGCGCTTAAATAAAATCCAATACCTGCATTGACGATCAAAATAGTTTAATCTTATGAAATACAAAATTCTTTCTTTTGGTTGACCGAGGAAAAACTTACGTGGGATAACAATTTTGAGAATATGTTCTATATAATTACCAAACTATTGTATTTCTTTCGTCAGAAATAACTACATGATTACTTTTTTTCTGACAAAATATTTTCAAAAGCACAACAGTCATTGTTGCTATGTATCGAGATACCATTCATTTAAATGTAGTGGATGGCCATGCTCTTAACATTATAAATAATTGTTTGGTGTCATGCTCTTTGGAATATGATCTATAGCTGATTAAAACGGTCATGTCCGAAGTTCCACGTTAATATGACCTATCCTAAGTACCGCTGTCTAAAACAGTCATGTCTGAGATTACACATGTATACGACCTACCCCAAGTACCGATGACTAAAACAGTCATGTCTGAAGTTACACGTTTATATGACCTACCCCAAGTACCGATGATTAAAACGGTCATGTCTGAAATTACACGTTTATATGACCTACCCTAAGTACCGCTGACTAAAACAGTCATGTCTGAAGTTACACGTTTATATGACCTACCCCAAGTACCGATGATTGAAACGGCCATATCCGAAGCTATACGTGAATAGGACCTACCCCAAGTACCGCTGATTAAAACGGTCATGTCCGAAACTACACGTTTATATGACCTACCCTAAGTACCGCTGACTAAAACAGTCATGTCTGAAGTTACACGTTTATATGACCTACCCCAAGTACCGATGATTGAAACGGCCATATCGGAAGTATACGTGCATAGGACCTACCCCAAGTACCGCTGACTAAAACGGTCATGTCCGAAGATACACGTTTATATGACCTACCCTAAGTACCGCTGACTAAAACAGTCATGTCTGAAGTTACACGTTTATATGACCTACCCCAAGTACCAATCATTAAAACGGTCATATCCGAAGCTATACGTGCATAGGACCTACCCCAAGTACCGCTGATTAAAACGATCATGTCCGAATCTACACGTTTATATGACCTACCCTAAGTACCGCTGACTAAAACAGTCATGTCTGAAGTTACACGTTTATATGACCTACCCCAAGTACCGCCGAAGAAAACGGTCATGTCTGAAGTTACACGTTTATACGACCTAACCCAAGTACCACTGATCAAAAACGGTCATATCCGAAACTATTCGTGTATAGGACCTACCCCAAGTACCGCTGATTAAAATGATCATGTCCGAAGTTATACGTTTATACGACCTACCCCAAGTACCGATCATTAAAACGGTGATGTCCGAATTTACACGTTTATACGACCTAAGCCAATTACCACTGATTAAAACGGTCATGTCCGAAGTTACGCGTGTATGCGACCTAACCGAAGCACCGCTGATCAAAACGATCATGTCTGAAGTTATACCTTTATATAACCTACCCCAAGTACCGATGATTAAAACGGTGATGTCCGAAGTTACGCGTTTATGCGACCTAAACCAATTACCGATGATTAAAACGGTGATGTCCGAAATTACACGTTTATACGACCTAAACCAATTACCACTGATTAAAACGGTCATGTCCGAAGTTACGCGTTTATGCGACCTAACCGAAGCACCGCTGATCAAAACGATCATGTCTGAAGTTATACCTTGATATGACCTACCCAAAGTACTGATGATTAAACCGGTCATGTCCGAAGTTACACATTTATGCGTCCTATCCCAAGTACCGCTGATTAAAATGATCATGTCCGAAGTTATACGTTCATAGGACCTACCCCAAGTACTGCTGATTAAAGCGGTCATGTTAAAATTTACACTTTTATACGACTTACCTCCAAGTACCGCTGATTAAAACGGCCATGTCTGAAGTTTGTTTTTAAAACAAATATGGATAATTGTAATTGTTTGTGTGGTAAAAAATATGTAACTAATCACTGCCTATCATCACTAAAGTTGTGAGTTCGAAGCTCGCTCATCCGGGTGTACTCAATACTATATTATATGATAAAGTTATTAAAGGGAAATAACTCTTCTATCTGTCATATATATACTATGCTTACATTAGAGAGGTGCCCAGAAAACTAAGAGTCGATCCCCAATTACATTGGGTCTTCACATATATTAAAGGGAAATTCTGACATTCTTCTATCCATACGTATACCAAAATAATCTCCTTCAAATATAAACAAAAATGATTACCTACAAACCTTTTCATAGATTTGTTTTGTTCCTCTATCTGACACACGAATCACAAACTTTTTTATATATTTTTTTGTTCCTCTATCTGACACAAGAATTACAAACTTTTTTATATATTTTTTTGTTCCTCTATCTGACACAAGAATTACAAACTTTTTCCTAGATTTTTTTGTTCCTCTATCTGACACAAGAATTACAAACTTTTTCATAGATTTTTTGGTTCCTCTATCTGACACAAGAATTACAAACTTTTTTTATTGATTTTTTTGTTCCTCTATCTGACACTAGAATTACAAACTTTTTCATAGATTTTTTTGTTCCTCTATCTGACACAAGAATTACAAACTTTTTCATAGATTTTTTTGTTCCTTTATCTGACACAAGAATTACAAACTTTTTCATAGATTTTTTTGTTCCTCTATCTAACACAAGAATTACAAACTTTTTCATATATTTTTTGTTCCTCTATCTGACACAAGAATTACAAACTTGTTCATAGATTTTATTGTTCCTCTATCTGACACAAGAATTAAAACTTTTTTATAGATTTTTTTGTTCCTCTATCTGACACAAGAATTACAAACTTTTTCATAGATTTTTCTGTTCCTCTATCTGACACAAGAATTACAAACTTTTTCATAGATTTTTTTGTTCCTCTATCTGACACAAGAATTACAAACTTTTTTTATTGATTTTTTTGTTCCTCTATCTGACACAAGAATTACAAACTTTTTCATAGATTTTTTTGTTCCTCTATCTGACACAAGAATTACAAACTTTTTCATAGATTTTTTTGTTCCTCTATCTGACACAAGAATTACAAACTTTTTAATAGATTTTTTTCCCTCTATCTGACACAAGAATTACAAACCTTTTAATATATTTATTTGTTCCTTTATCTGACAGCAACAATAATTTTACCAGATTTGACTATGAGAAACATGTGTGTGTGTTATAAGTAACAGGAACTGCTTACACTTCGAGATCATCCCTCATTTTTCTAAATTATGGGGTCCATGTAGATCATCTTTTTAATTTTCTGAGGTGAGTTTTTTGTTTTATTTGTCTTCATTCTGTGTCTCGTTTCCAATGTTACCTGTGTCTCTGGGTTGTTCATGATTGATTCATAGTTGTGGGGGTCGCGATGATATGGTATAAATTAAAAACTACCTGTGCAAAAAATCAGTGCCTATCACCACTGAAGTTATGAGTTCAAGCCCCGTTCGTGGTGAGGTGTACTCGATACAACATTATGCGATAACAATTGTCAGTAAATTGCGACAGGGTGGTGGTTTTCTCCGGATACTCCGGTCTCCTCCATCAAAAAGACTGACCGCCATGATATAACTGAAATATTGTTGAAAGTGACACTAAACACCATAAACCAAACCATACAGTCCTTGATAAGAAAAATTGTTACACATTGACAATTTTTTTTATCATTGACTGTATGAAATTTTATTGATATTGTGTCTAGTGCCTGTTGTTCAATGTTTTGAGGTGAGTGGGGGGATAGTTCTGTTTTTTATACATATATCGGGGGAATGGTTGACAATCACTGCTTAACACTTTCTTTTCATAATTTTAGTATGGGGACAAAGGGAGATAACTCTTAAATTTCTCAAAATTCCATCATATATATTCATTGTTTGTGTCAACATTTTATCCAGATAATTTAAAGGAATATACCTGTAGTGAAATGATAATTTGTAGGCTGTGTGCACCTAATGCATAAGATCACTTTTTTTCAGGTTACGTAGAGAGATTGCAGTAGCTTCGAGTTCATGACCGGCAATATTTCCAAAGATCGACGAGTTCATGCTCAAATAAAATTACAAAAAAATGTAATTGTGTTCATTATATGTGTGTTATTTAAAATAAAATTGCATTCAAATTATATTTATCGCTTCTTCATTGCCTTTTTGAAAATATGCTTTAAAATGTTTTTAATTTGTCAACGGTTGTAATGTTAAATTTGCAAACTAAAAGATATATGCTTTTTTCTTAATATAAAGAACAATCTGGTTAAAACCGAACTGCTCGGCGGTGTTGGTGGTAGAGTAATGGTTAGCATGCTTACCTCAAGTGTGGTAGATCGTGGATTCGAGCCCCGGTCAGGTCAAAGAACCAAACTGCATCGGTGGTGTTGGTGGTAGTGTAATGGTTAGCATGCTTGTCTCAAGTGTGGTAGATCGTGGATTCAAATCCCGGTCAGGTCAAAGAACCAAACTGCATCGGTGGCATTGGTAGTGTAATGGCTAGCATGCTTGTCTCAAGTGCGGTAGATCGTGGATTTAAGTCCCGGTCAGGTCAAAGAACCAAACTGCATCGGTGGTATTGGTAGTGTAATGGCTAGCATGCTTGTCTCAAGTGCGGTAGATCGTGGATTCAAGTCCCGGTCAGGTCAAAAAACCAAACTGCATCGGTGGTATTGGTAGTGTAATGGCTAGCATGCTTGTCTCAAGTGCGGTAGATCGTGGATTCAAGTCCCGGTCAGGTCAAAGAACCAAACTGCATCGGTGGTGTTGGTGGTAGTGTAATGGTTAGCATGCTTGTCTCAAGTGTGGTAGATCGTGGATTCAAGTCCCGGTCAGGTCAAAGAACCAAACTGCATCGGTGGTGTTGGTAGTGTAATGGTTAGCATGCTTGTCTCAAGTGCAGTAGATTGTGGATTCAAGTTCCGGTCAGGTCAAAGAACCAAACTGCATCGGTGGTGTTGGTAGTGTAATGGTTAGCATGCTTGTCTCAAGTGCAGTAGATTGTGGATTCAAGTTCCGGTCAGGTCAAAGAACCAAACTGCATCGGTGGTGTTGGTAGTGTAATGGTTAGCATGCTTGTCTCAAGTGCAGTAGATTGTGGATTCAAGTTCCGGTCAGGTCAAAGAACTAAACTACATCGGTGGTGTTGGTGGTAGTGTAATGGTTAGCATGCTTGTCTCAAGTGCAGTAGATTGTGGATTCAAGTTCCGGTCAGGTCAAAGAACTAAACTACATCGGCGGTGTTGGTGGTAGTGTAATGGCTATCATGCTTGTCTCAAGTGTGGTAGATCGTGGATTCAAGTCCCGGTCAGGTCAAAGAACCAAACTGCATCGGTGGTGTTGGTAGTGTAATGGTTAGCATGCTTGTCTCAAGTGCAGTAGATTGTGGATTCAAATTCCGGTCAGGTCAAAGAACCAAACTGCATCGGTGGTGTTGGTAGTGTAATGGTTAGCATGCTTGTCTCAAGTGCAGTAGATTGTGGATTCAAGTTCCGGTCAGGTCAAAGAACCAAACTGCATCGGTGGTGGTGGTGGTAGCGTAATGATTAGCATGCGTGCCTTAAGTGTGGTAGACTATAAAATTGATGATTGCTTCTGTCATCTAATATAGCCGCATAATATAGAATTTACTTACCTAAAAATGTTCCATAAAAACCTAATGCCCAATAGCTTGTGAGGACAAAAGATATGCCAACACATATACACCCATAGCCTAACAGTAATATCCAGTTTTCATACAACAGCGGCCATTTTGGTTGACTTTCCAATGCAAGATTGAACCTAAAACAAAAAGGTCAAAGTTGAATCTTATGATGAGAAATCATTTTAAGATGAAATGGTTACTGGTAATTGGAATTTTATTTTTCTTATAGTAGGTTTTTTTTTTTTGGTTTATGGTGTTTAACACCATTTTCAACAATATTTCAGTTATGTCGTGGCTGTCAGTTTTATTGGTGGAGGAAACCAACAAACTTTATCACATAATGTTGTATTAAGCACATCTTGCCATGAACAGGGTTCAAACTCACAACTTTAGTGGTGATAGGCACTAATTGCACAGGTTGTTGTAAAAACATCTACCATACAATCACGACCACGACGGCCCAAATTTTCTAATAGTAGAACCTAGTAGTGTTGAAATCCCCTCAGTCGTGTCATGTTTAGTGAGCTTGCCTCGCGTGCTGTTGATCCATGGTCAAGTCAAAATAAAGACGGGTGTCACATGTGGAGCAGGAACTGCTTACCCTTCTGGAGCACCTGAGTTCACCACCGGTTTTTAGTGGGATTTGTGATGCTCGATCTTTTACTTATATCATGGCAGTCGGGTTTTATTGGTGGAGGAAACCGTAGTACCCTGAGAAAACCAGAGTTACTGATAACTTTATCACATAATGTTGCATCGAGTACACAATTGTCACATCGCCACGAACGTGGTTCAAACTCACATCTTTAGTGGTGATAGGCACCAATTGCACAGGTAGTTGTAAATCCAACTACCATATGATCACGACCATGACAGCTCCAACTTTCTGATAGTAGAACCTAGCAATGTTGAAATCAAAGGGACTGATGTTTTTGACTTCTATTTCGACAAATCCCCTTGGTGGTGTCATTGTTAGTGTGTTTTCTGCAAGCGCTGTAGATCCATGGTCGGGTTTTTAGTGGGATTTGTCTTGCTCTATCTATATTTTTTTTGTGTAATGTTTTGTAGATTGTTGTTTGTCCTTTTGTCCTTTTTCTTTTGGCTATTGTGTTGTCTGTCCTTGGATTTTAGGTTTGGTATCTTCAAACTTTTCTTTAAATATACAATCAAATTAAATTTAAAATAAAAGACTAGAATTGGCATTTGTTGATTCTTCACACAGCATTAACGAGTTTAAAGTGCAAAGACTAAAATTTAAAAGAATATATTGTATTGTAAATTATGAAGTATCATTACAAATATCATGATTTAAACCAAAGTGTAGGCGGTGGTGTGAGGATTACCATGTTTGTATTGAGTGTGGCAGATCGTGGGTTCCAGCCTCAGTCCGGTCAAACCAAAAGCTATTAAATTGGGATTTTGCTGGCTCTCTGTGAGAGAAGAAACTTCTCTTTCAGGGAGCTCAAAATGTGTGGAACACAACTGAGAGAAGTTAATGGTGATTAATCAAAACATTGTTTTGCGACCCATCTAAAGTTACCCTGCCCAAATTTAGTAAATAGGTATAAAGCTGTCTCATCTGATATGTTCTGGGTTTTATTTTTATTCATAATTGCCTACAGGACATCTATTTCATGTCAAATAATTATTTCTGTCTACTGTAACAAATAAAGCAGTCGTTATCAAGCTCAAAAATGAATTTTCAGTTACCGGTAATCAGAAACCTTATCTAATTACATAATATACAATGTATACAATATTGCTGATTTCACCATCATTTTCTGTCACAAATACAGTAAAATATATTATAAGATGAAAAGAAAATGGTGGTTGTGATCGTATGGCAGTTGTATTTACAACTACGTATGCAATCAGTGCCTATCACCACTAACTTAGTGAGTTCAAATACCTCTTCTCACTGCCATGATATAACTGAAATAATGTTGTCAGATAGTGTAAAATAATAATAAATACAAAAAAATGTACTTGATGCTTCTAAATATAGTATAATATAAATATTTCAACATCTATTTATACAAATAGGCAATACAGGGACCCGTTCCTGTATAGGTCAATATGTAGTGACAACTTTCATATTGTGACAATGTTGCCCTTTAAGAAATGTAGTCTCTGACGAGTGGACTATTTGTCAGCATTCAACTCCCATATTACTATCTGATAAAAATTAAATGTTTGTTGGTGTGGTATATGTGTCTGTTCACTCACGGATAAAACAAAATAAAATAACATTGAAGGTTCTCATGCTTAAAGCTTTATAACACAGGAAGCACATGCAAGACTAATACATGGGAGATAACTCATAAAACATGTGCCACTAGTGGAGCAGGAACTGCTTATCCTTCCAGAGCATCTGCGTTCACCCCCGTTTTAGTAGGGTTCATGTTACTTGATCTTTAGTTTTATGGGTATGTTTTGAAAGTCGTTGTTGGTCCTTTTGTACTTTTTCTTTGGGCCTACAGGCCTCGACATCAACGTTTGTCCGATTGACCGGTACCAGTGAAAACTGACGTCGGACAAGATCTTGTATTACGGTAGTCCGAGATTCCTCTGTCGTTTCACGGCGGCTACAGCAACTTTATAAAAGCCGTTAAACGACAGAGGAATCTCGGACTAGTATTACGGTTGTCCGACGGGACAAGTGAAAAAATCAGAGATTCCCAAACGTGCTGGGACGACGGGCAAATCTATTTCCACTGGTATAAAATACTGGGTTTGTTGTATAAAAGAGCCCTGTTTGATCTCCAATTTGTCCATAATTCATTTTGACAGGGGATTATAGTATAGGGGAAGGAAACACGTTATACGATCTGCGGAAGATTTTCGTTCGAGGTTTTTTGTATTTTTCATTGTGAAGTATACAATAATTATTCCTTGTAGGGTGGTGCATTCGGAATATATCTTCCAACTGAGAAATCACGCGAGGAACGGCGCTTGTAGATCGCATTGGTCAACTACTGGGTTAATTTTGTACGGATGACCGAATAAGAACTTTGAACTGAATATTATTGATAGAGGACGGAAATATATTTGAAATTAAAATAGTGTTAAAAATAACTTTATAGAAAATTAAATTAAGCTTTGGAATAGTAAAAGAATGGAAAATTACGAATTTATTTTTTATTATACACAGAGACGTGCTAAAAGTATTCGGTCACTGATTTTTTACTATATATTTCATATAAAACCACAATATTTAAAAACATTATTCCAAAGTCGACTCTTGTTCGATTTTGATGATTTTTTTACCAACAAAAACAGGATTAAATGTAGTTTTAGACTGTAATTTTAGCATAATTTTATAATCTATAATTTTTATGAGTTCACGATTTAAACACAAAACTAAATTTTGAACGTCAAAAATACAATACAAACAATGATAGTACATTTGAAGACAAATAATTTAAGTTTGTGTTTAAATCATGAATATTTAAAATCTGTGCTTCCAAAAAATATTTTAAAATAATCACAGAAAACTACGTACGTTCTCGCTTCTATTGGTAAAACTTTCATCAAAATCGAACAATGGAATAATGCTTTGAAAAATTGTGGTTTTATATGAAATATATAGTAAAAAATTACAGTTACATTTAAATATTTCATTTGATACAGTTACCATTGATTTCCTACTATGCATGTATAAATATATAATGTAGTCCTTTCTTCAGAAATATCTGCAACCTTCTGTCTAGCTTTACTCCCGATGTTGTTATCAACGCGTATGCATTCACTGTGACCAGTTACCTGCTGTGACTTATCATATTAGCCTGCAATTTTGCCTGTCCTAAGCCAGTGCTCATGCAGATATTGCAAATTTGTCCAACTTCATTTTAATAATGGTGAAATGTCTTTTTAATTATTTTTCATATAACCCTAACCAGGCGAAAATGATGAGCACTAAAGGATAATTCATGCATCATATAATTTTTTCAAATACCCAATAGCTTGGGAGAAGCAGGGTCCTTTGCTAAATCATGTTCCATGATGAGATAATATTTGCATTTCCAATTGACACCACAATTTTATATAAAAGCCCACAATATGATCCCATACACAATTTGCTTATAAACTTTGAAGTGGTTTCTGAGAAGAAGTGTTTGTATGTATTTTCCACAGGATCTTTTATTTAACTGTGATAAATATGATGAATTAAGAAAAACACTTTTTCACAAGATTAAATCATTGCGCTGTCCAAATGTGAATTTAAATAGTTTCAAAAATGAAATAAACACATATTTAGTTGAGCTTTTTCTTCAAGGAAGTGATGATTTATCTATGGATGATAACATAGTTATATTTCAGTGTGTATATGAATTCATTGAAAATAGCAATAGATTTCAATAGATTCTATGCTTTGTAAATATTTTAACTTGCTATTGAAAATATAATTTGTATTAACTATTATGAGTGAATGAGTGCGAGATAGTCCGTTGTATTGTCTTGTCTTGTATCATATGTATGTTGAGGAGACCAACTTTGTAGCCCTCAGGCTGTTTGCAATCCTCTTGAAATAAATAAAGCATTAAATTAAAATAACTATGTTCCATGCCAAAAGTGGTATTTTTTAATTTGTAATCTAGCTTCTGTACCAGACACTAATGTTGCATACAGTTACTTACATGAAAATACTAAGAAGAGTTGTTATTCCTGTTGGGAGGATCCTGATTTAAAATGAAAAGAAGATTTTCCAGATGCAAAACTTTTAACCAGTGTGAAAAAAAATTAACCTCTAGTATACTTTCTTTGTATTCCTATATATCAAGAATCATTGATATGCATACTAATAGGGGCAGAGCTTGTCGCTCACCTTTATTTCTGCTTCGCGGAAACTTAATACAGAACCTTCCATAGGTGCTTCCCACCAAGTTTCGCTTCATTTGGCTTAGCAGTTACAGAGAAAAAGATTTTTTATAAATCAACCAATCAGAAAATATAATTGCCTGTGGTGGCCATGTTTGTTAACGGATCTGAATTAAATTAGCATTCTGGATAGAGGACCTTCCAAAGATGCTTCCTACCAAGTTTCGATTCATTTGGCCAAGCGCTTTCAGCGGAGATGATTTTTTAGAAATCAACCAATCAGAAACAAGAATTGCCTATGGCGAACATGTTTGTTAATGGATCGGGACGAAATGAGCAATCTTTATAGAGGACCTGCCATAGATGCTTCCTACCAAGTTTTACTTCATTTGGCTGAGGGGCTTCCGAGGAGAAGATTAAAATGTGAAAAGTTAACGGACGATGGACGCCAAGTGATGGCAAAAGTTCGCATTGCCTTTGGCAAGGTGAGCTAAAATGTGTGCAGTCGACTCGCAGCAGCAAGTAATAAAGTTTACCAGTTGCTTGCCCGTGGTCGGTGGTTCTCTACGGCTTCCTTCACCACTAAAACTGGTCGCCATGATATAGCTGATATATTGTTGAAAGTGGAGTTAAAACACCAAAAATCAAATCAAATCAAATCTGGACAATTATACAGGGGTAACAGGCGAAAAATCACAGAAGGTATTAGCCAAGTTGGATATTAATTTTACTCTTATCACAAATACATATGCAGGGTCGCCCTAGGAGGTGTGGACCCCATAACATAATAATCATTGCTGTTCTCTGTAAAACCTAGTGTTTTTGTTTGTGTGTACTTGAACAGCTGAGAGTATGCAACTTCAGTGGGGCTCAATTGGCTTAAGGCAGATCCTGTATATATGGTTCATTCTACCTAGGGCTATCATTTCGTGTTGGTATGCTAGTTGGATTTACAACTACCTGTGCAATCAGTTTCTATCACCACTAAAGTTGTGATTTCGAATCCTGCTCGTGGGGAGGTGTGCTTAATACAACATTATGTGATAAAGTTTGTCAGTGTTTTTCTCCATTTTCCTCTAACAATAAAACTGACCACCATGATATAACTGAAATTTTGTTGACTGTGGCATTAAACACCATAACCCTAACTCTTCATTCTACCTATTAGTACAACAATGTATTACAACTTTTTGAAAATAGACAAAAAATATATATAATTTTTAACCAGAATATGTGGAATACTTTTTTGCTATATTTTGCAGCAGCCAGACAAGACATAACTTAGAAAATAATCCTACATAATATATCTCAATCAGGGCGAGGTGTACAACATTTTGTGATAAAGTTTGTCAGTGATTTTCTCCGGGGTCCTCCACCAATAAAACTGACCACCACAATATAACTGAAACATTGTTGAAAGTGGCGTTAAACACGATCAAACAAACAAACCAAATATATCAGAAAATACATGTAATTCATTCAATCAATATTCAGTAAGTATGATGTTGGTCACCAAACTGGATGGTAGTTATTAATACAAATGTAGATTGCAAAGTCATTATTTTTAATTTAGTTCATCAACTTTGTTGTCAATTGCTTGATAGCTTAATTTCTTTTATATACTCTTACTCTCAGCTGATACTGATATATGTCAATAAAATATAATAAACATAGGCAAAATTTCAACATCACTTTTTTATTAGAAAATCTGAGTCTTAATCCATAATAAGTCTATTATCCTACATCTTTGAACTATGAAAATGTCTTCAAATAAGTTGCATATGGTTATTTCTACTACATGTACGTGATGTCATAAACAATGTAAAATTATTAATACAGATAAAATCCCTGTTTTTAATATTTAATAAAAGAAAAGGTTTTTAAAACAAAATGATAATCAAATAACCTCAATTTTTTTTATTGATTTAGTTAAAGTATTTGTACAAGGAAACTTCCTCCAAAATCATGTAATGTCTCAATAAATTAATTTTAAATAAAAAAAAAAACCTCCCTTCCAGATCTCAGCTAACGTATTCCGATGAATAAGGTTCCTGTTAAATTTATAAAAAATTAACTAATTACTCATGTCACATGAAAAGTTGTCTATTTTCAGCTAAAAAAAAATCCTTTCACCCCTTCTCCCCTGCCACCCCCTCCAAAAAAAACCCCCAAAAACTCAACATAAAATTTAGGATGAAGTCTTTGATGACTTGAAATGAAAACTTAAATAGCGTAAAAATTAGTCATAGCAATGCTCCTCCTATGTTGGAATTTGATCTGTCATCTGAAAGACTTCTAAGCCAACATCCAGTTCATGTTGTATTTGCTACCAAGTTCCTGACAACCATTCTGGAATCCATCAGCTGTAACAAAATAACATTATAGTACTTGATAACAGAAATTCTAAAATAATATGACATTTAAAAAAAATAGATGATGTCTCAAAAGAGGTACCAGTGTTTTAAGGCAAACTTATGTTATATGTTAAAAGAATTCTCTATTTTATTAAAGATATATACCGGTACTTTGATTGTACCTCCCTCGTTTGATACTGTACATCACTTTCTCAGTCAAATGACAAACTTTGTAGTTACTCTATGTAGTACTAAGGTATATATATTGCTGTTTTGTCTTGCATGTAGAACACTACATGTTGATATCAATAGAGGAGTAACAGAATTTGACACTCATCTGATCTTGTATCTCTCATGCATTGTCGTTTCGATATGTATACATGTATGAAAGAAGAAGATACTTTATTTACCAAATATGGGCCCACGAGGGGCATGAATATTCACATATATAATTATTTAAAACATAACATATGTTTAACAAAGACAAAGATACAATTACATATACTTATAACATGCCATTTATATGCTCAGTGTGGTTGATATGTTTTAATACATCCAGCTATGATATATGTATCATATAAATATGATGATAAATAAATAGAGAGAGCCGACTATTTGTATCCTACCCGTGTCTGAAACAAAGAGGCAAACACAATGATAACCTTTCTGCAGGAGACGGTGCTAAAAGGATGATAGTCAACCCTTAATTTTGAGGTACAGGTATGAGCCATTTATATCCTCCCTGTGTCTAAAGCAGAAAGGCAAGCACATCGGTTGCCCTTCAGCAGAAGACACCAGGGGACGATGCTAAAAGGAATATATATAGATGGCTTCATCATGCAGTTTTATAATTATTGCATTCAAGTTTAAATCAAAATACATGTACGATAGCTATCTGAGAAAACTAATTCTACAAGTACATACATGATGAAGTTAGCCATCTCTTTGATCTGCATTGTTATATTCTTTTTTTCCATGATCATAGTGTTATTTTTAGTCAAAATAATGAATCTTCCAGCAATCCAGAGATTTGTATTTTTTAGGTCGCATTAATTTCTGTATTAACAGGAGGAAGCTGATCTAAAAATTGCTAATGAAAGTTATAGCTTCCTGGAGTTATTTGGACTATGAGTGATATTACAGGCAGCTAATGACCAAGTGTTATTGGTGATATGGATATATACATATATGCATATCATTAACCTTTCAACCAAAAATTGTGGCTATTTTTAACCAGAAGCATTGTGAGTCATGTGACATGTTGGTTTGTAAACAAATGCAATTTAAGCATTATTTTCATTCTAAAAAATAATAATCAAATAAAACAATGTTAAAACATCTGAATTATATAATAAATTAAGCAATCGGTCATTTTAAAGTCCTTGTAATGACACCTTTATTTTTTTTTCTATAGCCTCAAATTGCCCGCTATACCACAATATGCGTTGATCAATGAAGATGAACTTGCATGTAGAATTTTTAACTGATTTTACATCGAAACTAACCAATAGTGATATAAATAAATATAAAATCCTAATTTAAATCCAACTACTGAATTTCAAGTCAATAATTTCACCAGATCATGTTCAATTCAGCGATACAAAAATATCTCGGGCACAAGGCTTCATGAAATAAATATGGCCTCTCTTCCGGTTTCATAAAGCTGATTTTGATTAAAACTAAAGTGAAACTAGGGGATGTCATAGGGAAAGGGGATGGAATCAGCAAATAATGATGCTAGAAAATGGCCAATTTTACCATTCGATGTATCTCAGGATTTTATAATAAGCAAGGAAATTCTCGCCTAGTTCTCGTATATCGAGAAACTTTTCATTGGATAATTTTGTGACGTATTTGAAGTGTCTATGCAAATTTTGAATCGACCGAAATAAATCGGAAAATACCGAAGTATAATTGTAATATATGGAAAATATCGAAAGAAATTCGGCAATATATTTACAATAAAGTGGGCGTTGATTATATAAATAAATCTAAAGTTCTTCAAGGTAGGTATATTTAATTTAAATAATTGCAACTATAATATTCATATAAATATTAACATAAAAAAAAATTATTGTTTAATATTGATAACAATTTCAAAATATAACAATTAAATGCAAAAAGTTGAATTAACAATAATTATTGGGAAAAATGCTTTTTAATGAATATAGATAAAGGGAGATAATCATAGTACTATATAGTATTATAAAATTACTACTGAAACACTTTTTGTAAAAAAAAATTGAACCAATAGTGATTAACACAGTTTGTCTATAAGTTTATATTAAATAAAAAAATGAAATAAATATATTTTACAATACTGTCTGTACCCCCTTAGGGGTGTGAAGCCCATTTATGATCTAAATAGATCCTCTGTTTTTAATAACAATTTATATTCATCAAATAAAATAATCAAAATGCATATGTATGTTAAATAAAATTTGGATTAAGTGTTAACTATGTTAGATACAATGTATCTACGTACCATTAGTTGTTTACAAAATACACTTATATATATAATTATTGTTTGTAAACAAACATCTGCTTTGTATATCATAAATCCTCGGATTTACCATATGCTAAGAAAACACGTGTTTCTTTTAATTAATTTATTTCATAAAAACATATAACCTATATTTTCTGTTTTTATATATAATTATTAAGGTAAAAATACCTTACAAAAGAACAAAAAGCCATTCAGAAAAATTTGTCAAACTAAAAATCTTCCCGATTCTGATCCTGCTCGCTGGTAACATTTGGCCCAAATTTTGATTGTATTTTACTTCACATCCAAAATTTTACATGAAGATGTATGCTGAATGTAAAATATTACAAACCTCCTTGGGAAATATATATTTCAAACAATTACATCCATATTTTGTCACAATATATCCATAAATAAATGTCTGGCAAACTCATTTACCTAACACGATACACACATTAGCACCCCCCTATATTTTGTAATGGCTGAGTATATGGCCAAGGGAGATAATCGTTTTCATAGTCCGGTATAATTTATCGTTCCTCCATTTGAAGTTCAAGGACATTGACAATATTAAAGTCGCAATCTCAGAAACGCTTTAAGGAATAACCCGAATAATCCAGTCGCTATATTACGCTCCCGCTGGTCGCTACATTAACGCCTGGATGCATTCATTGAAAAAATCCGTCAAACCGGAAATAGTAAATCGCTATGACTTATGGGTATTACGACACAAAATAGGAGGAGCTAAAGTGTTTGTAAATAATGTCCAATGGAGCGATTAGATGATGTAATGTTGTATGCAATACACATATCCGGATAAATACAACCAAACATGAAATAAAACTTAAATGAATAATTACATTGTACTATTTTTTAGATATTAAAACATAATGATTTTTATTTCAAAGTTGAAAGTAAATAAAAGCTTGAATTGAATTCACTCTTATAATGATTTTTTAATTTCATTTAAAATAAAGATTAAAAAAAATGTATTTTATGATACTGATGGCTGATTAAAATTGTTTGTCATGCATTAGCTGTCAGTTGTAATATACAGGATGTAACCAATATACAAGAAGAGCTCCTACTGTGAAGCCATCTATTTTGAGATGCCATTCAATGAAAATAACAACCTGACCATTGTACAGAAAAGACGTTGAACTGATTCAAGCTTTATTGTATCCAGACCACCGGAGTCGGGTGAAAAACTGAAAAATACAAAATTAACACTCACAAGAATACAGCAAACAATAGCAAATACAACATGTTCAATCTCAAAGTCTACAATAAACAACTTTATGTTCTCTCATGAACGTACTCAAAGTCTACAATAAACAACTTTATGTTCTCTCATGAACGTACTCAAATTCATATAATAAACCTTAAACACATTGCAAATAGTTTGAAAATGCAACCAAAAATGTACAAAATGTAAAGTTATGACTACACTGTACTGTAGTTTTTATGTGGACGGCGAGTATATAATGCAGGTGAAATCCGCGGAGGCTGTACTGTAATTATTGGAAATAAATGAAAATGACCTGTGTGCATGTCTAAAGTAACAAAATAAGAGCTCATGTACGTCTCTTGGGGAAGGGTATGGGATTTAGAATAATATAAACGGGCAAATAACTGGAGTAAATACATATCAAAGAACTGTTTACGCATTCCGGTATACCTTCATGTTTGGTAAGTATAATGTGCCGTTAAACGGTTATCCAATGGTGTAAAGATGAAGACCTGATAAAAACACACAATAAGGTAAGGATGCATAAGTAATAAAGAGGTTAACTTACTCTTGTGGTGGATTAAACTCGAAGAAATTAAACATGGATGCTGCGTTTACAAATCATCGGGGGAAGTGAAAAAGAGGGGAAAGAAACGAACAAAGTGTGTGCGAGGGACAGTACAACAATATTGTTACATAAGAATAAGAATTAGATAAGAAATTAAAATTGATAGAAGGCAAGGATTTATGTAATTAACACATTAAGTCACATTTCATTTATTTAGGCTAACTTGGGTCAGTTATCAATTAAAGACAAAAATGGGTTTAAAAAAATCAGTCTAATAAGTATTTATCTAAATAACGATATTGTGATGGGTATTTCTTTATAAATTGTATTAAAAATCATTTTAATTTATGAAATAATCAACTTTCTGTTTACATATTTATTTTCAATAAAATGTCTTTATTATTTCATCCCATTTTCCTTAATTTAACTTGTGCGTATCCATATTTATACAATCTTATGTTAACGGCAAGTTACGTGTGTCGACCCTATTATCCACAATAAATTCACTTTTATTGTCCCACATACATTACAAAAATACATGTTAGATGTGTATTGTGACATCTTAGCAAATTTAGATTAAAACATAAAAACTTCAAAAAATGATTACACGGCGTTTTATTTTTTTTAAATCTTTAAAGATTTGTGAATCTATGGCAATTTAAATCATAATTATGAGAATAAAGGTGTATTTGTTTTCTAAATATGCAAAGGCACGTGCACAATCTTTCTCCGTGTTTGTTTCGTCAATATTTACAAACGGAAGTAAAAGGAGTCACTAATGCGCATACCCACTAATATCTAACATTTGATTGGTCGGCTGTACCAGCCAGCAACCTGACGGATTTTTACCACTAAGAGCGTTCAAGCCCTCGTCCAGCGAAAGTGCCGATAGAGGGCGCAGTATTATTCAAGTTATTTGATAACTCGAATAATACTGCGCCCTCTATCGGCACTATCGCTGGACGAGGGCTTGAACTCCCCCTGTGATAAAAACGCGTTAGCTGCTCTCTGAAAGAGAGAGCCAATCAGCGATGATTATTTGCCGAGTATGCGCAAGGCGGTTCTTTCAATTTCCGGTAATGTTTACAAACAACAAGAAATGGAGATCGGCAAATTGATTTACGATGTTTAATTCATTATTTAGTTTTCCTACATTTCTTCTCTTTTTTCACGTTTTAGATTAGTAAGGTCAAACACGTGGGTGCAATGCAAACAGTTGACACCTGAACGTCCATTTACCTATGTTTACAAACATTTCCTAAGCTCCTCCTTCTTTTAGTGCCAAAAGTCATCACGCGCAGTTTATATCCAGAATGCATTGCTAATTTGAAACTTCCGATTGACGCGTTTTATCGAGAAAGTCGTTCAGGCGTTAATATAGCAAAGTGTAATATAACGACTGGATTATTCGGGTTATGTCGTAATACCCATAAGTCATAGAGATTTACTATTTCGGTTTGACGGATTTTTTCAATGAATGCATTCAGGCGTTAATGCAGCGACTAGCGGGAGAGTAATATAACGACTGGATTATTCGGGTTAGTTATTTAAGGAAGGGAAATATCAATATTTGAAATATAAGAACAAGAATCACTCCGGAACGGACACGTAAAAATGATCGGATACCAATTTGGCACCAAATTTAATCTGGTCTTTTGTGCAAAATACGATAGAGGACTTGATTTAGGCTTTTGGGAAATATTGAAACCTTGAAATGGACAAATATTACAAGCTTTTTCCTGATCTGGTTGAAAAGATCCACTAACATTTGTATTTCTCTGTGAATTTAAATAAAATACTTTGCTTTATTTATATCACAGGCACTTGTTTCTGGTAAAACAAATATACCTAGATACTGGTATATATAGGATCTAGGTATATTTTTTTTTACCAGAAACAATATATAGCACAAATATGAGTTATTACTATTTGTGTGGTATTGGATCACAACACAGTAATATTTCAAAAGGAAAGAAGGCGGGGGGTGTGGGGGGCATATGGAAATCATTGGTATGCAAGACCCCAATCAAGGTAGACAGAAATAAGAATGTGACATTGAATATATGTCCTTAAGGTAGTTATGCACAAAAAACCCCCAGAACAAATCAGTTCAGGCAGCTTTAACTATTTACTAAATTTGGACAGGGTAACGTCAGTTTCAGAGGTCGCGAAACAATGTTTCGATTAATCGCAATTGACTTCTCCCAGAAGTCTCCCCACTTCTCTCTGTGAGCTCTCTGAAAGAGAAATCACTTTTCCCTCTAATTTGAAAGTAGTGGGAGCCCTGGATAATTATTCTCTAGTTTTTGTAATTTTTATTAAATTTTTCGGACAACTAAAAGATTGAGTCGGACAACTACTTTTTTTAGTTAGTTGTCCGAAGGGACAAGTTGAAAACTATGTTAATGTAGAGGCAAAGGCATTGTGTTGTCTGTTCTTCTTCGTCTCTGATTTATGGATTCTGATTACCTCCCTTTGTCTTAGGTATCAAATTCTTCTTGATATATTATTGAGTTGTCTTTCTTTAGATATTAAATACATTACAAACACTGCAGTTGAAACTTGTTATTACGCAATGCACGAAGCAATAAGTACTTCTGTCAATGCTTTTACACACAAAAAAAATCCCAACTACATAACATTATAATAAAGTGTTATGGTCTATGGTGGTAAACATCACTTTCAACAATATTTCAGTTATATCTCGTGGGGGTCAGTTTTATTGGAGGAGGAAATCACCGACCTGTCGCAAGTCACTGACAAACTTTAATGAACATTGTAAATCAAACTACCATACGATCATGACGACCCTCTGTGAAAAAAGATGATAATTAATATTTATCGTAATTGCCTCACCTATAATCTCTAAATATTCCTATACAAAATATAGTGATACCAAGAAAAATACATCCTGTTTTAGGTGACTTGAAAATCTTAGTCAATGTTTGATTTCTGTATTCCCATCTGGCTACCTGTAAATATTTAAAATAGGAGATCAGGTGTTAGCTGCTAGTTTTCTGTTGTTAAATACTATACTAAAAAAAACGGGGCAATCGTGGAGGTTTAATTCATATGAAATTTTATATGACAGGACAAGAAAAAAAATGACATTTTAATGCAGGTGACTGCTTAATAGTGGTGACCACATGGCCATGTTTGACTTAATAGTGGTGACCACATGGCCATGTTTGACTTAATAGTGGTGACCACATGTACATGTTTGACTTAATAGTGGTGACCACATGTACATGTTTGACTTAATAGTGGTGACCACATGTACATGTTTGACTTAATAGTGGTGACCACATGGCCATGTTTGACTTAATAGTGGTGACCACATGTACACGTTCGACTTAATAGTGGTGACCACATGGACATGTTTGACTTAATAGTGGTGACCACATGTACATGTTTGACTTAATAGTGGTGACCACATGTACATGTTTGACTTAATAGTGGTGACCACATGTACATGTTTGACTTAATAGTGGTGACCACATGGCCATGTTTGACTTAATAGGGGTGACCACATGGCCATGTTTAACTTAATAGTGGTGACCACATGGACATGTTTGACTTAATTGTGGTGACCACATGGACATGTTTGACTTAATGGTGGTGACCACATGGACATGTTTGACTTAATAGTGGTGACCACTTGTACATGTTTGACTAAATAGTGGTGACCACATTGCCATGTTTGACTTAATAGTGGTGACCACATGGATATGTTTGACTTAATAGCCGTGACCACATGGACATGTTTGACTACTTATTAATGGTGACCACATGGACATGTTGACTTAATAGTGGTGACCACATGGACATGTTTGACTTAATAGTGGTGACCACATGGACATGTTTGACTTAAGAGTGGTGACCACATGGACATGTTTGACTTAATAGTGGTGACCACATGGCCATGTTTGACCTAATAGTGGTGACCACATGTACATGTTTGACTTAATAGTGGTGACCACATGTATATGTTTGACTTAATAGTGGTGACCACATGTACATGTTTGACTTAATAGTGGTGACCACATGGCCATGTTTGACTTAATAGTGGTGACCACATGTACACGTTCGACTTAATAGTGGTGACCACATGGACATGTTTGACTTAATAGTGGTGACCACATGTACATGTTTGACTTAATAGTGGTGACCACATGTACATGTTTGACTTAATAGTGGTGACCACATGTACATGTTTGACTTAATAGTGGTGACCACATGGCCATGTTTGACTTAATAGTGGTGACCACATGGCCATGTTTGACTTAATAGTGGTGACCGCATGGACATGTTTGACTTAATAGTGGTGACCACATGGACATGTTTGACTTAATAGTGGTGACCACATGGCCATGTTTGACTTAATAGTGGTGACCACATGGACATGTTTGACTTAATAGTGGTGACCACATGGCCATGTTTGACTTAATAGTGGTGACCACATGAACATGCTTGACTTAATAGTGGTGACCACATGGACATGTTTGACTTAATAGTGGTGACCACATGGACATGTTTGACTTAATAGTGGTGACCACATGGACATGTTTGACTTAATAGTGGTGACCACATGTACATGTTTGACTTAATAGTGGTGACCACATGGCCATGTTTGACTTAATAGTGGTGACCACATGGCCATGTTTGACTTAATAGTTGTGACCACATGGACATGTTTGACTTAATTGTGGTGACCACATGTACATGTTTGACTTAATAGTGGTGACCACATGTATATGTTTGACTTAATAGTGGTGACCACATGTACATGTTTGACTTAATAGTGGTGACCACATGGCCATGTTTGACTTAATAGTGGTGACCACATGTACACGTTCGACTTAATAGTGGTGACCACATGGACATGTTTGACTTAATAGTGGTGGCCACATGTACATGTTTGACTTAATCGTGGTGACCACATGTACATGTTTGAATTAATAGTGGTGACCACATGGCCATGTTTGACTTAATAGTGGTGACCACATGGCCATGTTTGACTTAATAGTTGTGACCACATGGACATGTTTGACTTAATTGTGGTGACCACATGTACATGTTTGACTTAATAGTGGTGACCACATGTATATGTTTGACTTAATAGTGGTGACCACATGTACATGTTTGACTTAATAGTGGTGACCACATGGCCATGTTTGACTTAATAGTGGTGACCACATGTACACGTTCGACTTAATAGTGGTGACCACATGGACATGTTTGACTTAATAGTGGTGGCCACATGTACATGTTTGACTTAATCGTGGTGACCACATGTACATGTTTGAATTAATAGTGGTGACCACATGTATATGTTTGACTTAATAGTGGTGACCACATGTCCATGTTTGACTTAATAGTGGTGACCACATGGCCAAGTTTGACTTAATAGTGGTGACCACATGGACATGTTTGACTTAATAGTGGTGACCACATGGACATGTTTGACTTAATAGTGGTGACCACATGTACATGTATGACTTAATAGTGGTGACCACATGGCCATGTTTGACTTAATAGTGGTGACCACATGGCCATGTTTGACTTAATAGGGGTGACCACATGGACATGTTTGACTTAATAGTGGTGACCACATGGACATGTTTGACTTCATAGTGGTGACCACATGGACATGTTTGACTTAATAGTGGTGACCACATGTACATGTTTGACTAAATAGTGGTGACCACATTGCCATGTTTGACTTAATAGTGGTGACCACATGGACATGTTTGACCTAATAGCCGTGACCACATGGACATGTTTGACTTAATAGTGGTGACCACATGGACATGTTTGACTTAATAATGGTGACCACATGGACATGCTTGACTTAATAGTGGTGACCACATGGACATGTTTGACTTAATAGTGGTGACCACATGGACATGTTTGACTTAATAGTGGTGACCTCATGTACATGTTTGACTTAATAGTGGTGACCACATGGCCATGTTTGATTTAATAATGGTGACTACATGGACATGTTTGACTTAATAGTGGTGACTACATGGCCATGTTTGACTTAATAGTGGTGACCACATGGCCATGTTTGACTTAATAGTGGTGACCACATGGACATGTTTGACTTAATAGCGGTGAACACATGTCCATGTTTGACTTAATAGTGGTGACCACATGGACATGTTTGACTTAATAGTGGTGACCACATGGACATGTTTGACTTAATAGTGGTGACTACATGGCCATGTTTGACTTAATAGTGGTGACCATATGGCCATGTTAACTTAATAGTGGTGACCACATGGACATGTTTGACTTAATAGTGGTGACCACATGGACATGTTTGACTTAATAGTGGTGACCACATGGACATGTTTGACTTAATAGTGGTGACCACATGGACATGTATGACTATATATATATATGAATATTTTCTTTTGTAGTTTTCTTCTTTATTTGGGGGTCATCATGGTCATGATCATTTGGTATTTGGATTTATGACTACCTATGCAATCAGTGCACATCACCACTAACGTTGTGAGTTCGAATCCCACCCAGGCGAGGAGTACTCGAGAAAACATTATGTAATAAAGTTTGTCAGTGACTTGCAGCAGGTCATAGGTTTTTTCCCCGGATACTCTGGTTTTCTTCACCAATAAGTCTGACCGCCCCAATATAACTGAAATATTGTTGAAAGTAGTGTTACGCACCATAAGTATACACCCCTTACAAAAAGAAAGACATGTTCTGTCTGCTAAAGTTGATGAATTAAAGGATAGATACAGGTGAATTGAGGTAGAGAAGACAATAAAGTGAGTGACTGTTGCTTACCATTAGTGAGTGACTGTTGCTTACCATTAGTGAGTGATTGCTGATTTAAAGAAAAAAATGAGTAACAGTCTGCTCCAAAAACCACTAGTCGTCAGCGCAAGTCTAGTAAAAATAGATTCGGACTAGAACATTTTTATAAAATTTGCTTAATCAAATAAAAAAAATATTCTAAGATGCAGTTTGGGCTAGTATGTTAAAATGTTTTTGGCACAGACTGGATTAACTGATGTTTGTTTCCCTGTTACTCAGTATATCATGTCGAGAGCAAGAGATGATAATGATGCATGTACCCCCTTGAAGATTTTTAATGAAAACATCTCCATTTACAACTGTTGAGTTCAGACTGTGTAATATACCAAAACTTACCTATTCTCTTATATATTACAGTTATTAAGCTAATTTCTAACATAATAAGCAATTTTTACACATATATATGCCTCAATTGCATATTTAATAGCTAAATACTATGAAATGTTTACAGTTAGTCCCCCCCCCTTTTTGTCCCATAAAATGAGTTCACATCATTTTTAATTTTGTTAATTCATGCTTTAACCCCATAAATTATGTAGTTTAAGGCATAAAATAAGTTTTTGTATATAGATCTACAGTTGAAATTCCTTCTAATTCCATCAAATATGCAAACATATGATTTATTGATATTCAAGATTTGGAATTTCTTATGGTACAAACTATAATTTTGACAGAACGTAGAGGAATCATGGACGTTTCAGAAAATGTATGGTCTTCGAAAGGTTAAACTTAAGATAAAATGGTCAGGTAGGCTCGAAAAAACACAAATTTAGTAGAAAACCTTAAAGAAATTAATTATAGGTTTCACACCTATAAGGGCCAAAATCGGCCCCACCTCAGATGTCGATAAAATTTTCTCCAAAATGTATTCACAATATGTGCGTTTCAGAAATAAATACAGTTAGTTAATATGTGTATCTAATTACTCACAGTGGACCGACAAAGTCAGGTAATGAAAAGCACTGAACATCATTTTTTTCAGAATACAGAACGTACGTATCATTGTATTATAATGCATATCTTTAAAAAAACAAAAACAAAAAGAAAAACAAAGCATAATAAAACTCAATAAACAAAGCATAAATTTGACTTAATATGCAATGTGGATTGATTTCAGGAATAAAAACATGTTCCGAAACTGTATTATGAAATTAAAGTGAACGAATAGTGATGTCGCAACGTCACCCATTTTCGACCGTCTACTGTTTTCGACGGTTTGCTTCACGTGATAAAATCCCTCGTTATTTTGATTGCTTCATTTGTCAGAGGTTATATTATGATGCTGAAATTGCATGAATGATCTCAAGAAATCTGATCTAAAAATATCATCTTTAAATGTAAGAACTACGTACCACATCTATTATTTCACGTTCAAATTGTATTTTTTCGTAATTCATTTTTTCGTCACATTAACAAAGCTTTAATCATTTAAACAATATATCTCATGCAGACCAATTTTGGTTTCATCGTCTGCTATGACATTGATAATGTACATATTGAGATCATATCAATTCAGAAACTTATTAACATTGTTTGTCGAAAACTGGTCGAAATTTTGGTATTAACCTTAAAGAAGTAATAGATAGATTTATTTGGGGAATAGAACTTTGTCATATTTGAAAAATTGTTAACACTTTTTTAACCGTACTTTATTCTTAACGACAACCAATGTTATGATATATTCCAGTACATTTTTACGGACAACCATCATAAATCTATGAAAAAAAATACACCAAGGTGCGGATTGAGAGAACTTGATAACGTAAAATAAAGCATTTGGTTTTCCGTTTCTAAGAATAAGATTAAATATTAATATGAAAAGTTATGGATAACAGACGACGGACACTAAATGATATTATTTCTACGATTTTTCTATTGAATGTTGGAACTGTTCCGACAGTGTGATATATATTTTTTCATTTTGTTATATAGTATGAAAAAAAAACAGCTGAGTTGCAATTGTTAAAAAAAATATAGTTGTGTTCGTCTTCCGTAATTAAAATCGTCAAAATGAAATATAACCGAATTAATATCAAATGGCGACATGCTTCAACCTCATTTAAAATATACCTTGACATGCTTTCATACTTGTACATCACGTTCACGATATTTTATTACAATACTATTTCACTAAAAAATTTCTGTTCTAGTTAAAGGACTTTATCAAACAGAATAATACAGTTTATATGTAGTGCAGTTAATACGCATTTAAATCACAGAAGAATATTTCTATTTACCAAACCTTGTGGTGTTGGGTCGCTATTGTGCATGCGAAATATTAATTGCAAACCCCATTGACCGGCTATATGCTGCCTGTCTAGAATATTTAATTTTTTTCTCGATCGACAGTTCAGAATCTAGAAAACAATATGATGAATATTGTCTGTCAATCATGCAAACAATAACTTATGCACATGACAGAACGCATATACGGATTCTGATTGCCCCTTTGGTATCTTTAAACTCTTCTTAAGGATATGTTGGATTGTGCCCAAAAAATAACTATTCCTTTTGGATCAAACTATTTTACTTCATTTTAGAAGTAGCATCGATAGACCATTAAACCTACCTCAGTATTCCGGTAGTAATAACTATTTCAGTATCCCGGAAGAAAATATATAATCAATAATTGGAGGCTTATGAAAAAAGCCTATTTTGGATGA
The DNA here is from genome assembly GCA_963383655.1 of Bathymodiolus septemdierum. Classification (NCBI taxonomy): domain Eukaryota; kingdom Metazoa; phylum Mollusca; class Bivalvia; order Mytilida; family Modiolidae; genus Bathymodiolus; species Bathymodiolus septemdierum. Next base: position 57,322,884 of record OY726527.1, read on the forward strand.
AGTGGTGTTTATTTTATTTTTATGTTATATAACTGTTACGTGCCGACATACCATCGTTTTTTACGGAAAATATTGCTTCTCAAACATCAAAACGTCATCTAAGCGCTTGTAATATTTGAACATTTTCCCGTCGTTTTTCAAGAAATTTAACACCTCGTGCACCAAAAAAATATTTTAACAGTAGTTGTGTTTTATTTATTTTAATAATCTGGTAAAATATTGTCTGGTGCACGACTACGGAGGTGCTTAATTTCTTCGAAAACCGTCGAAATATCGCGGGCAAAATTCCACGAAATACAGAAAACAAATAACGCTCATGACGTCACAATGACGTCAAATACGTATCGATTTTGTTGGAAACAAGTTTTAACATCAAAAGTATGATGTCGTCTATAAAATAAAACACATCAAATTTTAATCAAGTATTTTCTAAGATAATGATTCATTAAATATGGGGCCTTATATGGAAGTTATAGTCCCCAGTTCTTTTTATCGCATTGACGCCGGAGTTTTTTTCCTGGTTTTAATGTATGCAAACTGTATTTAAAATAAATACAATTATTTACAGAAACAAGTTATTTGCTGATGAATTGAATTACTTGAAATGAATCATAAAATGTACAGAGATTGTGTATATATACATAATGATATCATATATACAATTAGAAGAGTGAAACTATTGATTTTAAGGGTCTGGTCGAGGTTATTAATAGATTAATATTTAACAACCTCCACAATCCTCCACCAACAAAATGTTTTGATACAATCATTAACTCTCTATACTCAAAACAACTGCTCAATTTGGTGTTGGTGTAAGACTGTGGAGGTATATAAAATAGCTAAAATGTACATTGAATATGTCGTTTATAGTCCATTTGTAGCATTATCCGTCTAATCATGATGTCATTATGACGTCATAGCGCACCCAATCTCACGGAAAGATATATTTTTTGAACATTTGTAAATATAACAATTAAATTAGTAAATTGTTTTTATTCTATGTCAAGCATTATTTTTTGATAAAATGTGGGCCAATTTTGCACATTAACGCCTCTCCCTCTTTGTAAATAATTTCCTAAAACAGCTTAATACTGTATTAGCTTAGTAGTTTTAAGCAAGGATTTATCCTTGTTTTTAGGAATTATTTGTTCATGTCATAAGACTGATATGAGAGGGAAAATCAGGACAAAATGTCACAAATAATATACTTAAATTAAAAAAAAACATTTTCATTTTAGAGTAAAATTTAAACACTGTAGGCAAAAAATCCCATTAAAAAATGTGATTTTCATTGGTATGCAACTTAATTACATATGATTTTAAAATTATAGAAGTCCTGTAATTTTATTAGTCCATTTTACATGTTTAGTATGATTAGCTTCAAGTATCAATTAACAAAGATAAAAAAGAAGGAGCCGTCGTGGTCGTGATCGTATGGTAGGTGGATTTACACTGAACTACTGACTAGTAACTGTGCAATAAGTGTCTATTACAACTAACCTCGTTCATGGCGAGGTGTACTTGATACAACATTATGTGATAAATTTGTCAGTGACTTGCGACAGGTCTGTGGGTTTCTCCGGATGCACCGGTTTCCTCCACCAATAAAACTGACCTCCACGAAATATTGTTGAAAGTGGCGTTAAAACATCATAAACCAAAAATCAACAAGGATACTGACATTTTAAAAATCTGTCTTGAAGTATTAAATTAAATCATGTTATATGTAATTTGCATTTTTTTTAATAAGTTGAATTAGAAATAATTTTAATCTTAATTTGTAGATTATAATCAAACATGATGTGCGGTCATACAAAATGTACATTACATGGAGCAATCAGCAAGTCATGTAAGTGTGAGCCTGTCAGTCATGTAAGTGTGAGCCTGTCAGTCATGTAAGTGTCAGCCTGTCAGTCATGTAAGTGTCAGCCTGTCAGTCATGTAAGTGTGAGCCTGTCAGTCATGTAAGTGTGAGCCTGTCAGTCATGTAAGTGTCAGCCTGTCAGTCATGTAAGTGTCAGCCTGTCAGTCATGTAAGTGTCAGCCTGTCAGTCATGTAAGTGTCAGCCTGTCAGTCATGTAAGTGTCAGCCTGTTAGTCATGTAAGTGTCAGCCTGTCAGTTATGTAGGTGTCAGCCTGTCAGTCATGTAAGTGTCAGCCTGTCAGTCGTGTAAGTGTGAGCCTGTCAGTCATGTAAGTATTAGCCTGTCAGTCATGTAAGTGTGAGCCTGTCAGTCATATAAGTGTCAGCCTGTCAGTCATTTAAGTGTGAGCCTGTCAGTCATGTAAGTGTGAGCCTGTCAGTCATGTAAGTGTGAGTCTGTCAGTCGTGTAAGTGTGAGCCTGTCAGTCATGTAAGTGTGAGCCTGTCAGTCATGTAAGTGTGAGCCTGTCAGTCATGTAAGTGTGAGCCTGTCAGTCATGTAAGTGTGAGCCTGTCAGTCATGTAAGTGTGAGTCTGTCAGTCATGTAAGTGTCAGCCTGTCAGTCATGTAAGTGTCAGCCTGTCAGTCATGTAAGTGTGAGCCTGTCAGTCATGTAAGTGTCAGCCTGTCAGTCATGTAAGTGTCAGCCTGTCAGTCATGCAAGTGTCAGCCTGTCAGTAATGTAAGTGTCAGCCTGTCAGTCATGTAAGTGTCAGCCTGTCAGTCATGTAAGTGTGAGCCTGTCAGTCATGTAAGTGTCAGCCTGTCAGGATTATGATTCAAAAAGAGTTTGAAGATACCAAAGGAGTAACCATGTTGATGGTTCAATATGAGAGATCCAAACCTTGTCTTTTAATGGTATATAAATTGATAAATTAAATATTAGATCGGTATATGTTCGATCAGATAAACCAAGGGAAGTCATTATACGTTTCCAGTATGGTTAAACGTATTCAAAAGGAAGTAACTCTGAGCATAACACAATGACACGATTTCGTTCTTATCATTTATTGCGTATGGCAATGCCTGACAATATACAATAGTCGTTTTAATACAATTTCGCCCGTTTATTAAATACGATACATTCTATAATGGGGACATTTACCAAGAAAATGCACGACAAAATACAATTTTAACAGTTCGATTGTTTATTAAATTCAATACATTCTATCATAACGACAATTACAATGTATGACAATATACAATGTTAACAGTTAGATCGGACGGTACACCACCAATAAAGCTAACCATCACGATAAAGGAGCATAGCATTTATTACTGTTCTACATTTTACAATTAAGACACAATTGTTTTAAGGTAAAGGAGCATAACATTTATTACTGTTCTACATTTTACAATTAAGACACAATTGTTTTACGGTAAAGGAACATAACATTTATTACTGTTCTACATTTTACAATTAAGACACAATTGTTTTACGGTAAAGGAACATAACATTTATTACTGTTCTACATTTTACAATTAAGACACAATTGTTTTAAGGTAAAGGAGCATATCATTTATTACTGTTCTACATTTTACAATTAAGACACAATTGTTTTAAGGTAAAGGAGCATAACATTTATTACTGTTCTACATTTTACAACTAAGACACAATTGTTTTAAGGTAAAGGAGCATAACATTTATTACTGGTCTACATTTTACAATGAAGACACAATTGTTTTACGGTAAAGGAGCATAGCATTTATTACTGTTCTACATTTTACAATTAAGACACAATTGTTTTAAGGTAAAGGAGCATAACATTTATTACTGTTCTACATTTTACAATTAAGACACAATTGTTTTACGGTAAATGAGCATAGCATTTATTACTGTTCTATATTTTACAATTAAGACACAATTGTTTTACGGTAAAGGAGCATAACATTTATTACTGTTCTACATTTTACAATTAAGACACAATTGTTTTAAGGTAAAGGAGCATAGCATTTATTACTGTTCTACATTTTACAAATAAGACACAATTGTTTTAAGGTAAAGGAGCATAGCATTTATTACTGTTCTATATTTTACAATTAAGACACAATTGTTTTACGGTAAAGGAGCATAACATTTATTACTGTTCTACATTTTACAATTAAGACACAATTGTTTTACGGTAAAGGAGCATAGCATTTATTACTGTTCTATATTTTACAATTAAGACACAATTGTTTTACGGTAAAGGAGCATAACATTTATTACTGTTATATATTTTACAATTAAGACACAATTGTTTTAAGGTAAAGGAGCATAGCATTTATTACTGTTCTACATTTTACAAATAAGACACAATTGTTTTAAGGTAAAGGAGCATAGCATTTATTACTGTTCTACATTTTACAAATAAGACACAATTGTTTTAAGGTAAAGGAGCATAGCATTTATTACTGTTCTACATTTCATAGCCACAGTAACGTCTACAATAATGAGCATAGCTTGTTTTTTGTGGGGTTCGAGTTGTAAACTCGATGTTTGGTTTTCTGTGTAGTGTTTTGTAGATAGTTGTTTGTCCTTTTATCATTTTACCTTTGGTCATTGTGCTGTCTGTCCTTCGATTTACGGATTCTGATTACCCCTTTTGTATCTTCAAGCTTTTCCTGTATGCGCATGTTGGGATAATTTCAAGCAATTTTCTAGGTACTGGTGAAGATTCCCAATGTTCACACCTTAAGGGCTGCTCAGCGCGTCCCATGGAGGCGGATAGTGGGAGCCCTCTTCATGATGGTTGCTAGGTTATAATACGAAAAACCTGATCGTGTATCATAATGGGTAACATGTTTGGAGAGTGTCACGCCCCCTGCACCCTAAAAACCTCTTTTGTAGATTTCAGAAGGGTAGGTGCATTGTTGTCGTTACAAGACAAAATTGTTCGTACCTACCAAACTCACCATACTTTTTCAGTGGAAGTCAACAGTCATTGACACGGTTGACCCATCTCGTTCCCCATTTCTATTATATTATTGAACGTGTTCTCGTCCTGAATATGGCTGACATATTGATCGATGGACGTTCAGCCAAAATCAATCAAGAAATCAAGCAACAAGCAAATCCTGTGCTCTTTATGAGCTGTTTTCTTTGGGTTTCACATTTTTAAAGTCTATTGTTGGGAACCAGTGGGTTATATTAAGCCAAACTGTGCTTCGATGTGAGAAAATTCTCAGCAATATTCTCGGGTGGTAGATAACCAAGAAATGTGTCAGACAGCCGTAACCTCCATATAGAATGTAACTTTACTGATATTTGACAATTAATACAAAATAGGTATATTTACTTTAAACATCACTTAAGCATTCATTAAAAGCGAAATGCATTATCTAACCTCATCAGTGGTGTAATGGCTACCGTGTTCGCCACTTGTGCGAAAGATTGTGAGTTCGAGCCTCTGTAGAGTCAAACCAAAGAATATCAAATTAGAATGTGTTGCTACTCCACTAAGCACGCACCAGTCTTTGATCTTACGACTTAATACTGCTTACTTAGAGGAAAAGCATTTTCATAGTAGAGGCAGGTACACTAACCATTGCACCACCGATGTTATTAAATAATACATACTCGGGACGAGAACAAGTTAAATAGTATGTAAATATTATGCAGAAATATGGGAGTGGTGTGTAAACCTGGGCAATAACAGCTGACCGTAATAGGAACATTATGGGGACTAAATGTTTTGCCTTTTGCAGCGGATAAAATGTGTGTACTCTTTTTGTTCTCTCGAAATATTCAATAGAGGTCTTCAACATGCAGACATTCACTCGCCAAACATGTTACACACAATGGCCCACGGTCATGGTTCCGCTTTATCACCCGACAACATCAGTCGAAAGGACATCTCCTATCGGTCACCTGGGGGGCATTGGCGGACAGCATGGAAGGTAGAGCATTGGGAACGTCACCAGTGTACCTAGTCATTGTTATCATCGCCAACCCACGGCTGATTACCACAGTTCCTTCTTAATAGTCCAGTGATTCGATTGTCATTTTGTGTTTCATTATAAGATGCAATTATCCAGTTCGAACCAGTTGAACCAGAATCTGGTACCTTTAGTTTTCAAATCAGGGAACTATGAACTAATAAAGTTTGGTAATTCAAAGAAATTGAGATGTTGTATTATGGTGCTTAACGCTACTTTCAACAATATTTCAGTCATATCGTGGCGGTCCGTTTTATTGGTGGAGGAAACAGGGGTACCCGGAGAAAATTACCGACCTGCTGCAAGTCACTGACAATTTTTTTATAATGTTGTATCAAGTACGCCTCCTCATGAGTAGGATTCGAAATCACAACCTTAGTGGTGAAAGGCACTGATTGCATGCGTTGTAGGTAGTTGGAAATCCAAATACTATGCGATCACCACTACGTCAGCCCCTCAAAGAAATTGAAGATGAACAACATGTTGTATTTCAATTTAATGTCTACTCCGATTGCAGAAAGAAATTTGAAAGTGGAATGGTTTTTTTTCTAAATTCTTTTAAAAGAAATTCAACAACAAAAAAAGAATTATTTCAATATTTAATGTTGTATCTTACTCATTCTTCATTAACTGTTTGATTATTAAAAAAGGTATATTGCAGTAATTTATATATTTTTTGTATACCTAACCGCATCGTTGTTGTCATTGTTAGCGTGCTAACCTCGAGTGCAGTAGATCGTGGGTTCAAGCCCCGGTCAGGTCAACCAATGATTAAAATTGATATAAATTTGTTGCTTCTCGGATGAGCACGCATTATTAAGGAGAAAGAGCAAAGACGGGTTGACTCGGAACAAAGGATAATATGTTCGAGTGAACCGATATGTATATTCACGGATTATTGTTTCAGTGAGCTAACACTATACAAATCCAATAAAACATGTTGGTCTAGTACAAAGTGGACCTCATCATCATCTCTTTGAAAATTAACTTTTTCTCGCCATGATGTAGCTGGGAAAAAATGCTGAGTTGGCGTTAAACAACAATTACTCAATCACTCACCCACTTACGTATGTATACCTCAACAATTGATATTGTAAACTTGAGCCTTTGTTATTCATTGTAAATTAGTTTGAGCCAATAGAGTATTTGTAATAAATATAGTTTCAACTGACTAGTTACACATCATAGTTTTCAGCTTCCAATTGTAATTAAATATTATAACAAAGGAGTAAACTCTAGTTCCCTGTATACTTCTTCAGGTGATATTGATATATTACAAGATTTGAGCTTTTCCCAGTAATCGTATAATACTTCTGGGTTCATATAGTGGGACGTAATGACGTTATTTTTATATAAATCACAATCTTCAAATAGGGTCATCAAATTTGAAAATCCCGCCAATTTTACAGACGTAACATCTGTTTTTTGGATGCACAAAGAAATGTAAACATCTTCTAAGTGAAAAAACGGAACATTCAGCGATTTTCTGAGAATTAATTGGACAACATCTCTACTCATGATATATCCGGTTCCGGAACACATGGGCGGAAACGGATGATGGCGGTAACTTTTGTAGGACACGAACCACTTAGAGAAGATATCTCTGTGTGGAAAAGAAGGCCCCCAACAAAATCCTCCCATGAATAAAGTTCTTGGTGCAGCTTGCACTAAAAGGGGAAGTAACTCTGTATTCACAAACATATCTGTATCAATCTTCATCACATATTCGGCTGAAGCACACACATTTACGGCCCATTTTAAACCAGACAAAGTTTTGTAAGTTAAATTTCCATACGAATCAATAAAATCAAACTGGACGATATCTTTAAAGTCTTCACTCTCCTTTCTCAGTTGAGAGTTATTATACGAGTCATCTACCACTTTACTCGGGAAGGTACGTATTTTGTCGATATTTGCCGAATCGCTACGGAAATTGCCGATCACAAATACACACTTTATTCTGGAATCAATATGATTACACCTGGAACCCCATGTCTGTCGTATTGCCCGCCTCTGTACATATTCTGACGGGGCACTTGATATGAGAATTAAAATATCTATGTTGGTGGCGTTTTACACATTTTCTCTTGGCTTAGAATAATTTTGAAGTCATTTTTCGAACAGTTTACACACGAATCGTCTCTCGCAGGGACAGCATCCTTTAAACTCTTAGATTGAAAACGTCTCTTGAGTTCGTTGAATTTATCAGTGGTTTCGTAAATATTCAGATTTCTGCGCTTAGTAAAGGAATATCTTAGACTCAGGATATCCGTATATTCTTCTTGTACATGGACAAATCTCCGTATTTTCAGTGATTGGAACGAAAACAATAGAAATATCCCGGATATTACGAAAGCAAGGAAAAAGTACACACTGTAGGATTTAATTTTAAATTGTATTGTGTACCTTGTAAGCATCATGTATAGTAGAATTATAAAGTCCACAGCATTTTAACTGTCTTTATTGTACGGATTTGTATATCAATGTTCCGTTTGATCAATTCATTGTTTTTAAAAGATAACAACTTGCAAACGAACATAAAATGGAATTCGTCCTCAACAATAAAATCACCCGAAAAAGTATTTTGATTTTAAACCGATGTTATTCAAATTTGTTCCAAAGCCCTGCGACTATCATGCTCGGTAAAGTTGTATTCAATTGTATTAAAACAATATCGCTTTCACCCTCTACATGTAACAGCATCTCTCCATCGTGAAATGTCTATCTGAAAATAAGAAAAAGGTTAATAGACATTCAATTTAAAAACAAGTATTTACAATGTCTTACGGACACTATGCTCCGCCATTATGCGTTCACAAAGTATAACTATATTGAAAATACATGGAAATGGTAAAGTCCCATAACTCTTACAAAGATCCTCGAATCAAAATGAGCTTGAAGATACCAAAGGGTTAATCAGAATTCGTAAATCGAAGGACAGACAACACAATGGCCAAAAGAAAAAGAACAGACAACGATCTACAAAGCACTACACAGAAAACTAAAGATCGAGCAATACGAACCCACTAAAAACGTGAGTGAATTCGGGTGTCCCGGAAGGGTTAGTTCCGTCGTGTTACCGATAAACAACACAATCGTGTTGAACACCAGTAAAACAAATAAATATAAAAAATAAATCGATAAAGCATGAAATCCTACATAACAAATGGGAGAACAATCATTCTAGCAAATATGAAAGCTATCGGACCAACTCACCTCAGAGGAGGTGCATTTCACAACGTGAAGCGGGACGGACAGACGAACGAAATGATGGATATCAGAAAAAATATATACTCCAATACGCATGTGCGTCATAATTAACATTTATTGAAATATCAACTGATGAACATGTTAGGTGAACAAAAAGCAAGCATTAGTTTCAATTAATAACGACAAAAGTATTTTTAAAGGATAAAAGAAAGAGTTGAGAGTAAATAATGAAGAAGAATACGATTCTATGAAAAGAATGAAAATAGGAAAATATGTCCCTAAGCAGTATTCAAGTTCAATATTGGTTTATGCCAACATCACTTAAAATAGTAATAATTTCAAAAATATTAAAATATCTAATCATTAAATAAACAATGTCAAGATAACCAATTAAGATTGCTCATTGTTAACAAGTTCCTGTTTGATGAGATGATGAAATTTTATAGTGCTCCTTATTAGACACAACTGTCTTAAGATAGAACCACCGACCATGGGCAAGCAACTGGTAAACTTTATCACTTGCGGCTGTGAGTTGAGTGCACTCTTTTTTGTAATTTACAAAGCCGATTGCGAACCAGCGTCATATTGGTGATAGGCTTGTATGAGTTGTTAGGTAATCCAACTACCTAACTCATTGAGCCACCCGGGCCCTAAAAAAATACAAGCAGGATAATGTAAAAACCATGGAGAAGGTAAAAGAGGAGATGTCAAGTGCTTTCATGTTTTTTTTTATTTTTTATTATTATTATCTATCATTTGAAATAATTTTTTCTATAAAATAACAATAACAAAATTTAAAAACAGAATTGTATTCCATCATTGTTATCATCGTACTATAAAACTAAATCTAAGTTGATTAACAACGAACTTTGATGGCAATATAAGTTTATATATAACCCAACATACGCACTATATATCATTGAATGTTTTCAATGTTTACTTTGCTTTAAAGGCATACAAGGCGTTATTTTAATATAGAAAAAATGTTTCCCAATATAAGGCTTAAACTTTGATTTAGAAAACCATAACGATATGTTGCAGTTGAAATTGTTCCTAATATCATATGTAAATAGCCTAGAACGAAGGAAATACATCGCTGTTTGATTTTCTTCCATCCAGGAAAGAATTCAATGTTGACCCGCCCAATATTCGTACGACCTGACAGTGAACTCATTCGGGATAGCGTTTGCACATGTGCGAAATTGTCGGATGTGCAAACATCATTATATAATATTAACTGATTACCCTGGGATCCAATTTCATAGATATATTTCTTAAATTATATTAATTCTAATGAATTTACATGCAACATGTTTACCTCATCATCCATCTTCAGTTATTTATAACACTTATCACACGCTGCTCGGCAAGCTTCGGAACTGCAGCCGATTCATAATAAATTATGTGTTAATTTCGATTCCACCAACAGACGATGCTAAACATTCGAATTCTTTTCACTAATTACGACGTTATAACAGATTTGTTTAAACCTGGCTTTTTGTTCAGAACAATTTATTAGTAAAAACATCGAATATTGACAACTTTTAATATAAACAAAAAATTCAATTCTGACAGCCTTTAAAACTAGTCTGGTTGTTTATTTTATGTATGTTTCATCAACATATTTTGACATTTATTACTGTAACTATCAGCTGGACAAGCGCAGAACTTCATTCACGTGTGGAAAAGAGACTGTTATCCTAAAAACATCAGTTGCTTCTGACATAATGCTCTTTCTATGTCTAAAAAATTTTCATTTATGGAAATAAAATGTTCAATATATACTTGATATATTCTATATATATTAAATATATCTTAATGTAATTAAAATAATTTTCTGAGAAGAAAGGTTTTGCATATTTCCAATAGTCCTACTGTATATTGCACTATATTAGTGCAATGGTTTCAGAGGAGGATTCCCGACTAATTTTTTGTCGAAATCAGCCTAATTTGCATATTTTCTGCATTAATCGACAAAATCAGAGACATCCAATTACACAATGTATAAAATTAAATGTGTATAAAACTAGCATTTTAGATTACATGTATTAATAATATCCAGATCACTACGCGGATCAGCATACAGAACCACTGTATAAAATCCGGACCCGGAGTCAGTACATAAAATATGGAACCGACCCATCAATTCAATACTGACCCGGACAGGCGAACGATCGATGGATAACGTGATATGTCCTTTCTCGTAGCATTTCATACAAGCACATGTTTTAGCTGAGTAGTTGATTTGTGAAATGCAATGAGTAATATTGTAGTGTACATGTAGTTAAAATAATAGTCTACTTTACTTATAGTTCAATCTTGAATCTTGATGTATCTTCATAAAACGAAGGATGTAACACAGAAAAACAATTTAATCCACAACAATATGTTTATCTAGCAATTAATAGGAGAGTAATATCATCTATATATGTGGAAAGTCATAAAGTTATTAAGACATTGCAGAAACAAAATGCACTTAAAAAGTTCACTGAATTGAAAAGGGATTTTTAAAAGAAATCTTTATTGAAACATATAATCTTCTCTAAAATGTGGTATTTTGTAAATAATTAAACATAGCAAACAGTGAAATTAAAGGAATCTCGAGTCATCATATCAATAATTATTATCAAACAATTTGTATATTTGTAGCAACTTTTCTGTTACCAAGGCTGACTACTGTTTAGACGTGCACATTTAATAAAATGAATCGTCTCAAACATAAATAAATATCTCAAGGCTGACTACTGTTTAGACGTGCACATTTAATTAAATGAATCGTCTCAAACATAAATAAATATCTCAAGGCTGACTACTGTTTAGACGTGCACATTTAATTAAATGAATCGTCTCAAACATAAATAAATATCTCAAGGCTGACTACTGTTTAGACGTGCACATTTAATTAAATGAATCGTCTCAAGCATAAATAAATATCTCAAGGCTGACTACTGTTTAGATGTGCACATTTAATTAAATGAATCGTCTCAAACATAAATAAATATCTCAAGGCTGACTACTGTTTAGACGTGCACATTTAATTAAATGAATCGTCTCAAACATAAATAAATATCTCAAGGCTGACTACTGTTTAGACGTGCACATTTAATTAAATGAATCGTCTCAAACATAAATAAATATCTCAAGGCTGACTACTGTTTAGACGTGCACATTTAATTAAATGAATCGTCTCAAGCATAAATAAATATCTCAAGGCTGACTACTGTTTAGACGTGCACATTTAATTAAATGAATCGTCTCAAGCATAAATAAATATCTCAAGGCTGACTACTGTTTAGACGTGCACATTTAATTAAATGAATCGTCTCAAACATAAATAAATATCTCAAGGCTGACTACTGTTTAGACGTGCACATTTAATTAAATGAATCGTCTCAAACATAAATAAATATCTCAAGGCTGACTACTGTTTAGACGTGCACATTTAATTAAATGAATCGTCTCAAACATAAATAAATATCTCAAGGCTGACTACTGTTTAGACGTGCACATTTAATTAAATGAATCGTCTCAAGCATAAATAAATATCTCAAGGCCGACTACTGTTTAGATGTGCACATTTAATTAAATGAATCGTCTCAAGCATAAATAAATAGCTCAAGGATGACTACTGTTTAGACGTGCACATTTAATTAAATGAATCGTCTCAAACATAAATAAATATCTCAAGGCTGACTACTGTTTAGACGTGCACATTTAATTAAGTGAATCGTCTCAAACATAAATAAATATCTCAAGGCTGACTACTGTTTAGACGTGCACATTTAATTAAATGAATCGTCTCAAACATAAATAAATATCTCAAGGCTGACTACTGTTTAGATGTGCACATTTAATTAAATGAATCGTCTCAAACATAAATAAATATCTCAAGGATGACTACTGTTTAGACGTGCACATTTAATTAAATGAATCGTCTCAAACATAAATAAATATCTCAAGGCTGACTACTGTTTAGATGTGCACATTTAATTAAATGAATCGTCTCAAACATAAATAAATATCTCAAGGCTGACTACTGTTTAGATGTGCACATTTAATTAAATGAATCGTCTCAAACATAAATAAATATCTCAAGGCTGACTACTGTTTAGACGTGCACATTTAATTAAATGAATCGTCTCAAACATAAATAAATATCTCAAGGCCATTTTATTGCCACTATACTAACGACCAATATGACCTGCTCTATTGACAAAGTCATATAAACTTCAGTTCCTTTTGTAGGAGTAAATCGACTTTCGTATATAATTTGATCTTATCAGAAGGAGGTTACACGTGTGTTGTTCTTCCCCTCACTACAACTCCTTAACCGAATAATAAAAATGATCCCCTATGGCAGTTCTATCAGATGGACGAAAATCTTATTGAGGAAACAGATGAACGATGAATGGTGATGACCAATCGATCATATCAGTCACGTGGTGATGACAAATCGATCATATCAGTCACGTTTATCAGCAACAGATTATTATATATATTTATTTGCATAGCAACGAAATTCGTCTTGCTTCTAAAACAATGTTTAATATTGGAACTAGGTTTGGTTTAAGACGCTTAACGCCAATTTCAACAATTTTAAGCTATATCGTGGCAGTCAGATGTTTTGGTGGAGGAAACATTGGTACATAGAAAAAAATCACCGACCTGTCGTAAGTCACTGACAAACTTTATCACATAATGTTGTATCGAGTACAACTAGCCATGCACGGGGTTTGAACTCAAAACTTTAGTGGTGATGGACACAAATTGCACAGGTAGTTGTGAATCCAACTACAATACGATCAAGTTCACGATGTATGATATTATGTTAATAGACATTCCATTGGCCATAAACAATTCTTAATTTAAAAGCTTTCTATTGATTGGTTGTTTTAGATATTGAATTTCGAATCTCGAATTTCAGATTTTCATATATTGAATCTCGAATTTCGAATCTTGAATCTCGAATGGTTCTTCTGGACTTTCGCATATATCACACTGTCGGAACAATTCTAAAATTCAAGAGAAAAATCGTAGGTATACTATACAAAGGCAAAATTGATATCCTTAACACACATATACATGACCACTCACTTTCCTGGCTTAGTACAGGCACTTCAATAACAAGTGACGGGGTTAAAATAGTAAACTTATTTGGTTGTCGTATATTTGTGACTACCACCGGCGTATTTTATAAATAGATAAGGCTATAGAGCCTATACGTAGATGTAGAAATAAAGGAAAAAAAAAATAAAACCACATAAATAAAATCATATATTCAGAAAGAACATACTATATATACAGGGGGTCCCTTTAGGTTAAAGAAAAAAGTGGGATTACAAAACAATGTGCATTAAGAAAAAACAAAATATACCGAGGCGTAATTCAAAGCGAAAAGGTATGATAAGGGTAGATTTTGGCTCAATCTCAGAAACTGTTTATATAGATTTAATATTAAACACAATCATTGAAAGGTAAGAAAAATATTTTTTTTGATAATTTCACTTTGTCCTTTGTTGCTTAGCAACGTAAATGGAGGAGGGACAATTAATCATTGGAAATTCAAATATGGTGGTTTTATTTTACATATCTTGCATAGTCTTTTCAACAAAATGTTATATTCTGTGTATGTACACTAAAAATAATATTCCAATACTCTATGGTAGCATATAGTATTTGTGTGTAGTTTTGTCACCCTAGCAACGGTTTTGTAAACATTAAATTAGCCTATATTATTGCAATTAATGGTTGACTTTTGACATCTACGATATTTTGACTTGATATTTGATTAAGCGGTACATTTTTGTCAAGCAATACACACTACAAATGTCATTTCATATTTCAAAAATACATTTTGATATTTTTATTCATAGTTATGCCCCGTCCATAGCAACAGGCTTCCCTATGCACAGTATTTTCCTGTAGATCTCATGGACCTTTTATTTAATCAAGAAAACAAATTCTACAACAGCACCTTAGCAGATCTAGAGACATCTTATCACTTACTAACCAGTATATATTGTAAGAATTCCTTAAACCTTACAATGTCCCTAATAACCAAATATTATCCCTAGCAACCGCAGAAACTCGTCAATGCTGAGCTCTGTAAATTGCTTTTCTTAAATCTTTTTATAACCGAATGTTGATCTTTTTATTTTTTAAATCATGAGAGGAAATTATTCTCAGTAATTAGAATGTCAAAGGAACAAAGTCAACTGCATAACATGGTAAAGCAGCGCTACAGTGGCAGGAGAGGATATAATCCATGTTGAATAATTAAGAAATGAATCATGGAAGCCAGGATGTGTTGGGAGTTTTAACATGGATTGGCGAATATTATACGTTATTAGTCTCGAGATGTTTTATATCCCGTTTTAAAGGGCAGTGGCTTTGTTAAAAGGTGAGGCGTCAGCCGAATCGTGTAACAAAACCACTGCCTTTTAAAACGGGATATATAACATCTACAGACTGATAACATTTTAATCTGAATGTTCCAACATTAATAAATATGTCCTTATTATAGGAAAAACATAAATACGTGTATCTTTGGACAAAGATCACAGAGAGCGATTATTGATTTTCTGTCACCGCACGGCTTCCCTGAAGTTTTAAAAGTACCTTTTTAGCCAATCAAAATTCTACTTGCCACGAGAACATCAGAGAATAATATTTTATCCCGAGCCAGAAGCGAATGATAAAATTTACTAATATCCGCCAATCCATGCTAAAACTCAAAACACATTCTGGTTTCCATGATTTATTTCGATTCTGATATGTCTAAGAGTACAAATACGGTAGTATACTTTGATTGGAAGACGGTCATTTATATATACGGTATCTTCAAACTTTTTTTGTTGAGAAAAGTACACTGTCGTCAAAGACCTCCGATTGAAAATGTTTGGTCAACATCCGGGATATTTTAAAGCGGTATTTTTAAAGCAGACACGGATAATTATCGTAAGTATTTATAAATATACTGTGTATATAATGTTTTGAATTATGATGCTTTATGATTGTTATTATTATTAATTTCATTTTTTGTCTAAATATCATTTATGTTTGCAGTGTAAAATTAGATTTTTCTATAAGTTATAAGGAATCCATCTTCAAAATCATTACAATCAACTGAAATATCGCTATATCTTGCATTTACGAATGAATAAAATGTTGTCCAAAAAGAAAAAAATATTGATGAATGATTGATTTTACTTAAAAATACTATTTTGTTGATGAAAAGTCAATTATTAACTAGTTATGCCCTAAAACATGATGTCAATAGATGTTTTTGAAATCCGGCTTGGTAAAAATGTAAACATGTATACAAACCGGTTGGGTCATTTATAAATAACAGGGTTTGTCAGTATATAAATACCACTGATCTTATTTTCATTGAGCATTATATTGCAATTTAACAATAGTTATGATTAGGAAATATCTTAAAGGCGATAAATACTGATCCATAGTATGAATATTCGCAATGGCTGCTAATTTCAGCTACTTTGTAAATAAAAAAATCGTTATTTCTATGCTAAATTGCTACTGTCGCGAACACTTGATTTTTTTTAATGCTTTTTGTGGCACTGACATCACGGTTGGTGCTCAATATGCTACACTCACTTTAAGTAGCTGTCCAGGCACATCAATTGAGTAGGGTGAGATTCTTTTAATAACGCAATATTTTAATTTTATACTCGTTGATAACGAAGTACGTCACTCTGTGGATATAACTTCATGGATACGATATTTAAGTTTCTTCACAGTATAATGTTTACATTAACATTACAGATAATCAAATAAACAAAGGCTGTAGTATTGAATTCCTTTCCGCAAGGAAGATTTTGGAAGTTTGTATGCAAAGAAAATGTTAGGTGTACTCGATTAATGCAACGTTCGTTACAAGTTGTGATACGACAAATGTTCGTGCTTTGCTCACTGAAAATAGAAGGCTCAGTGGTCTGAACCTATGTCGTTTACTTTTCATTCTGCTTTGAGGAAACTTAATACAGAGAGAACCTTCTATAGGTGCTTCCCACCAAAGTTCGGCTCATTTGGCTAAGCAGTTTCAGAGAAGAAGATTGTTAAAAATCGGCCAATCAGAACCAAGAATTGTCTGTGGCGACCATGTTTGTCAACAGATCGAGATGAAATGTGCCATCGTTATAGAAGACCTTCCGTAGTTGCTTCCTACCAAGTTTCGGTTCATTTGGCTAAGCAGTTTGAGAGGAGAAGATTTTATAAAATCGGCCAATCAGAAACAATAATCGCTTGTGGCGACTATGTTTGTTAACGGATCGGGACGAAATGAGTAATCTTTACAGAGGACCTTCCATTGATACTTCCTACTAAGTTTCACTTCATTTGGTTGAGGCGTTTCAGAGGAGGAGATTAAAATGTGAATAGTTAATGGACGACAGACGACGAACGAAAGACGACAGACAACGCGCGCCAAGTGATGGTAAAAGCTCACCTTGCCTTTCGCAAGGTGAGCTAACAACAATCATTGGGTAGATATGTCGCTCCACTCGGACACATTGTTCTGATTCCGAGCCAACCAGTCTTTGTTCTTTCTCCTTAATGCTGCGTTCTTAACGGAGAAGCAACAAATACCAATTTTATATTCTTTTCCTTTACAAGACCGAAGTTCGTACCCACAATCTATCGCATTCGTGGCGAGCATGCTAACCATTACGCTACCGATGGGGTTCCCTATTTCTATTTTATTTTTATTATTATTTTAATCAAAATTTCTTATTGTCCTTCAATATATTATTTGAAAACAAAAATTAATCCAAAACAATAAGAGTTACTTGATATCTATATAAACAGTGAGAGTTCCTACTTTTGTTCAAACACTCTTTGAATATTGCAATAATCCAACTGCATAGCAAATAAAGAAAAAGAATTATAAGTTCTATACAAAATCATGACCATTCTGTCGAAGGTGACTTGACGAATGCCAATTCTGCACAAATCGTTTTGTATTTCTTTCTTTTAATGTTATACAAAGCATCCACATGTAAAATATTTTGACTATGTGATGTTGTTTTTTTTCCAAAACTTTTATTCATTTTTTACATAGACAAAGCCGGTTCTACTGAAAAACAATTGTTGGGACCCAACCGGAAAGTAGTGGCTGACAGAGCCGGAACGAATGTACGTAAATAAGCATTGTGTTTTTTACTGTAGCAAGTCTAAAACTATTCATGGTGGCACGCCAGTGCAAACTATCATGTATATAAGCATTACAAAGGGTTTGTGTACTTTAATTACACATATAGACTACTTTGTATAACTTTATTTGATGATTTCAATCTCATTATTAGCATTTTTCATTGTTTATGTCCATCATTTTATCTATATCTGAGTAATCTATTAAGTTAACCACAGAAACATATAGGTAAAAACAAACAAAATAATCGACCGATACCGGCATCTTCTGGATTTAAGATATAATAATACTATATGATCATAATACTTACTTTTTGTCGTCGCCTGTATGTCAAACATGCATAATTGACTTGTACCGGAAGATGACAGAGCAATTCCGACCGGAACGCTTTGACGACAGTGAGGTAAAACGTGATAGATCATATAAACAGAATGCTTGGTAATACTGTATTATAGGTCATGGCCCATTAAAGTAAATTCATACCACTAAAATCCCAAGTAATACTACACATCTAGCACTGACTCATAAACGATAGACTATATCAATGACATTCTTAGTAAGGATAACAAAAGGACCATAATAAACAAAACACCGCATATGTAAATCAAACCTGACATCCGTGTGCTATGTTAACACATGCACGCTATATCGTTATATGTACTGTATTAGATGAATTATGAATTATCAAATATATTGTTTGTTTTTCCATACTTTATTGAAATAAGTAAGAATAACATATTGATCATGTGTGCTAAACCATTACGCCACCGCAACGTTAATAGTAAGCTATAAAAAAAATCAAATTTACGTTAATACAATTATTCATCGGGAATTCACTTTGCGAAAGAGCTAAATAAAATATATTTAAACAATATTATTAAGAAAAAACGGGTGGAACGAGCTAATCTGGGTCACGGGTCACTGTAATCGGGCGGCTGTATCGAGAAACAGATACGGTGTTGAAAAAACTGTTGATACTCATAAAATATTGATAAATGCAATACAATTTTATGATTGTCTTCAAGAAATATGATAGACAAAACCATGTGGGAAGATTGATGATGAAATATCTCCGTTTTCTATGTAAAGTTACGTGTTGAAGTTGCGTCTGTATCGAGAAACAGATACGGTGTTGAAAAAACTGTGGGGGGGGGGGGGGGGGGTGAATTTCATTTGTGAATTTTACTGTTATATAACTGTTGCTTCGACAGTTTAAAGAGAAAAATCAAAATTTGTTGCGACTAATGCTTAAATCAGCGTTGGAAATTGAACAAATATCAGTGGTTTTGTAAATGAGATTTATTTTAAATAGAAAATCTGAATTTATTATTTATTAGTTTATTATTAATGATACAATTGTATATCCCTTGGGAGGGAGGGAGGGAGGGGGAGGGGGGCTATGATGAAAATTTGAAATAAAAACACAGGACCAGACTTTAAGCAACAATAATAATCCAGGATTAGTTTTTTATTGGAAAATTCAGGACCCCTGCGTCCATTTTTTTAATTTTTTTTAAAGTTAATAATATGAAATATTGACATCCACACTTGACTTTTGGACAGCACATTTCTGTGTCCACAATTGTTAAAGAAAAAAAAATAAGAAAACGTAAAGGGACTACTAAAAATAGAAAGTTCCGATGTGTTTACATGTCCAATGAATTAATTTCTAAGATAATCTGACGTACTATTTTTTTTGTTGGTTGCTTGTTTTGTTTTCTGTACTTTTTGTGAATTGTGGGTATAATATTAAAGTATACTTTAGTATAGTAACACATGCAATTCCACTGAGGGTTAGAAAAAAAAACCACGTCGGACTCAATGCACAATCAGGTCGGCAGTAAATCACCCCCAGAATTTATTTAACGTCAAAACTGTTTCATAAAAATTGTTCAAGTTTTACTCCCGTAGCCAAACAACTTACGATAACCAACTTTATTTTGGATGAGATTAAAAGGTCGATTTCTATATCTGTCTATTACGGATGAAAACGGTCAATGCAAAATGGCCGCTGACGAGAAATCGACCTTAAAATTATTTTTTGATTGCAGATTTCATACTCTCCACACTCGGGTACCAACACAAAAATTAAATGAGATATGTGTTTATGTATATTAAACATCATACTATAATATGCCGTTGGTACCTGCTTGTGGTTATACTGAAAATTGACATTAAATACACATTTCTTGTTAGATTTCATATATTTTCACGAAACGATAGACTTTTCATTGACTAGTGTGACGTCATTGCACGTGCAAATATGGAAAATTGTTACCAAAATAGTAATTGGGATAAAGGTCTTATAAAATCAAGAAACAACGAAAGCAATACGTTTCATTTATAATTTGTCTATTTTTTAGGCCAATTTCTGCCCTTATCATACCTACTCCTTTACAAAACATGGTAAAAATAAAAAAGACAAGGATGAAATTGGTAATATTCTGTTAAAACACGTTTTTACCAGTCTATAACTTAGCTATAAAAGGGGGCCTGATTCCCTGCCCCTCCACTGGATCCGCCTATGATATGTTAGCGTATAAATTAATTTCTTTTTATAAAATTGCAGCGCTTGTGACCTTTGTAAATAAAGAATTGATGTTGTAGAATGTCTAACGAATATCAGCAATTCTGGTCAAGTCACTACTCTTAAGGGGTAAAAGCTATAACTGATGCTTCTAACATATATAAAGGGAAGGGGGTTATGGTGTTTAACGCCACTTTTCAAGTGATATCGTGGCAGACAGTTTTATTGGTGGAAGAAAGCAGATTACCCGGAGAAAACCTCCGACCTGTCGCAAGTCACCGACAAACTTTATCTATCACATAATGTGTTATCGAGTACACCTCGCCATGAACGGGGTTCGAACTCACAACTTTAGCTGTGATAGGAACTGCTTGCAAGGGTAGCTGTAAATCCAAATACCATACGATCACTACCATGACGGTCCCTCTAACATATATGTAAAGACAGATATATAAATACAATATCAGTTGGTCATGAGCATTACTCATTTTAGTGAAGACATGAACAAAAAATCCCACACTGCTGAAACGGTTCCAAAATTCAATAGAAACATCGTAGAAAGAAGGTAAAGCGATATTTCTAGCATACAAAAAAATGATCCCTCACTTTCCGGTCTTGGTACAAGCAATTTAATAAAAAGTGGCGGGGTTTAACTAATTGTATCGACCCAAACCTCCTCTCCAATAACACCATATATATTCCAAGTCTTGGTTCATTATTTAATCAATATCTATTTGGTTGTCTGTATGACCAATACGACATCTGGTCAATGACCGTCGTGTATTACGAATTTGACCATTAAAGATAGTCGATTTGGCAACTAAGGAATTAATTTCTTGCAATTTGTTATGTCTGTTCTGCTTAAATATATTTTACCTTTTTACCCTTTGTTTATTTCATTATTTCATTATAAAAGACTTTAAATCAGTATATAAAATAGAACAATGAGATATTAGGTTATCTAATGTATGTTTGGCTTCCTAGTTCTTGATATATTAAGAAATCACTTAATTTTATCTGTACATTGACACTAATAAGATGGGCCGTCGTGGTCGTTATCGCATGGTAGTTGGATTTATTACTACATATGCAGTAAGTACCTATCACCACTAAGACACTAACGTTGTGAGTTCGAACCCCTCTCAGGCGATACAACATTATATGATAAAGTATGTCACTGACTTGCGACAGAATGGTGGTTATCTCCGGGTACTCCGTTTCCTCCATCAATAAAACGTACCCCCACGATATAGCTGAATTATTGTTGAAATTGGCGTTAAACACCATAACCCTAACCCCTACAATTGTCTAAAACGATTCAAAGAACAAACACATCTCCAAACTTATTGCTTTTCCTTTCGTTCATTTCATATATAATCCCTCCCCGTGTATTTGTACATAATCGTTCTGTTTTTATTTATATGCATATTACATTGTATATCATTTCAAGGGGAGGTACTCAGAAGCCATAAAGCGAAGAATGACAGACACTATAAGTATAATGCCCGATATGTAAAAAGACAAAAATGATCTAAAAAAACACTACACTGAAAACTAAATATTGAACATCGTGAACACTTATGTATATATTTACAGTTTTATCCCATCCACAATTATTTCTGATTCCGAATAAGATTGAAAAAACACCACACTGTCGGCACTGTTCATTTATCCATTAAGGGGGCACATCAGTAAACCAGCCAATCCGCATTTGAGACAGTCCTCGGAAATAGTACAAAATAGATCACCAGGAACTTTGAATATTTTTTTCAGTCGTTTCTTGATTATGATATTCTTTACAGTTAATCCTATCATGTTTGGTGAGGTTTTAGCTGCAAAAAAAACACGTCATTTGTTGAAATATAACCACATATAAAAACATGGATGTCAAATTACTACACCCTGTGTGGAAGGATTTCCTGGATACTGTAAATACTGTTGTTTTGACCGGATATTGTAAACAAGCTGATTATTTTCTTATTTGACATACAATGTTTGTTTCAAAGTGGATCAGAATGTGGAGCTTGGACCAAAATAATAGGTAATAGTTGTCTTGTTATCCAGAAAATTAATTTGGATTTTGAATGATTTTTTTATTTACAATGCAAGTCAATGGTGGAATATATAGTGGTGTGCCCTCTTAAGTAACATTATATAGGTAGATGATATGATAAGACAAATCTTAGAAACAGAGGCACCATCTCTAACACACATATAGATCACCGTTCACTTTACCGGCTTGGTACAGGCACTTCAATAAAAGGTGGCGGGGTTAATCTTAGTTTTCTGAGCTAAAACCTCCACTCTTAGAATATTTAAATAAAGGATAAATAAACCTGTTTTTCCATATGAATGATAAAGTATAAAAGTTATGCATTAATTATAAACATGAGATGAACATACATACTTGCATTATAAAAATAAAAATAAAAACTCTCGCCGTGTATATTAACAAGTTGCATACCTTAATTGTTATTTAAGATTACAAACGTTATCAGTGACCCCGTGAACGTAAAGGTTATACTCATATCTGATACATATGATTGATGAGGTCAATATTGAGAACGACATCTTGCTTGTCGATATTCGTAACGTTTGACACCCTACTAAATTGTGTTTACATGTTTGAATTGGGTGAACATGCTTATCATATGAATCTATCTTAATTTTATTTTTTCTTCTGTTTGTGAATATTCATCATCGATTCGTTATTAGTGTTATATATAGTAATTACATGCCTTTGATGTACATCTTTAATGTAATTGATTGATTGATTGGTGTTTAATGCCAACTTTAGCAATATTTCGGCTATATCGTGGCGTGAGCAAATTTTATTATTAAACTTAAGACATCTACAAGATCATTAGAAATATAACATAAAACATACGTGTCTATAAAACAAACGGGTTATACGTACAAATAAAACAAACATTAAAAATATAAAACCATATATTTAGAACGTATATTATGTAACTATATTTTTGTATACAAAATTAATTTCTTTTAAACATTTCATAATTGTGTCGCCTAACAAACTGTGATTTGGAGAAGACTTCATAAGTTTTTTTAACTTGTGTCTAATCCTTTTTGTCTATTTTTATTGGCAAATAAAATATGCTTAAACTAAATTAAGCATGTTTACTTCTGGTGGTTTAATGGTTAGTATGCTTGATTGGTTGATGTTTAACACCAACCGTAGCAGTATTTCAACTACATATAAATTAATTTTAGAGTCACATGTCTTTCTATGCGTGTTTTGATAGGCTTAAAAAAAAGTTGAGGTTATTTGCATAGGTACTGAATCTTAAAATAGACGTCATTCTCAAGGCGTCGCGTACTGTTGTCATCAGACGATTTTCTTTAAAGGGGCATTAACTACGATTTTCACCAAAAAAATTATATGTTTTGGAAATTGGTAAATAGCTTTAAAATGATGAAAGAGAGGTAAATATTTCACATTAAGCAGCTTATCGTAGCACTTTTCGCCTTTTGAGAACGAAAATTACCAACGATTTATTATTTCCTTGCAAGCAAATAATTTGACCTCGCTTTTTCTGTATGCAACTGATCTTTCTAGTGACAGGTAAAAACGAATAATTTGTATTTTTTCGCTTATTAACTGCAAACTTGCATGGTTCTTTTGTTCGTAATAAACGCCGACTAAAAGCAGGTTAACAGAAAATAAGAACAAAGTGCATTGTTGTACTGATTTAATGACGATTCGGAAAACTCCGTAAACAATGCCGATAATTAATAACATGGCGTCCATTTCTTGATCGATCTCAAACACGAGCAGTTGCACCTTTTTTCTCCGATGCGCGTACATTTCATAACATTTATGAGTTACAGAAACACGTTTTATTAAGGCATCAATCATATCTGATAGTTTTTATCGGTAGCAAAAATTTACGATTATGGCAGACAATGCCCCTTTAAATGAGGCACAATCACACCTCGAATGTGACGAAACGGGGTTAAAGACAAACGTCGAATTTCAGACAGTAGTGAAATATTTTCAAATATCCTCTATTTTGTCCAAATGGCAGAACATATCTCTTGCATAAACGATGAAAAAGTAAATGTTATTTAACAAACAATTCCAAGTATGACACATTCCAAACATGTTACCAACTATGGCCCACGGTCAAGATTTCGATCCCTATCATAACCTTCCATGGAGAGGGCTACCCCTATCTGCCAACCGGAAACACACCGAGCAGCTCTGAGTATCTTCATCAGTACCAAGTATTCAACCCATGATATAGCTGAAATACGACTAAGGTTTGCGCTAAGCACCAATCAATCAATCAATCAATCACTCACTCACTCACTCACTCACTCACTCACTCACTCACTCACTCAATCAATCAATCAATCAATTGCAACAAGTAGGAAATAAAGAAAGCGATCGGAAAATGTTTTTATCACAACTGTTCACCATGAATTTTGATTAGCTTAGGTTGGATTTATGGTGTTTAACCCCACTTTCAACAATATTTCAGTAATATCGTGGTGGTCAGTTTTGTTGGTGGAGGAAACCGGAGTACCCGGAGAAAACCACCGACCTGTCGCAAGTCACTGACAAACTTTTATCACATAATGTTATATCGAGTCCACAACCTTAGTGGTGATAGACACTGATTGCACAGGTTGTCTTAAATACAACTACCATACGATCACGACGCTCTCCCATGAATTCCAATTTTAAGGTGGAAATGGATAATAATTGTGCGAGTGATTTAGTTATTGTTTTTAACCCCAAGTGAGCAACTGTTCAGATATATCATGGCAGGAATAAATTCCTTTATATGACATGACATCTGCTTGGTATTAGACCAGCACGTTTCTTTAGATTTTGTTGGTGCTACCTCACTAAATCAACAGTCCTCAGGTAGACATGTCACTTAAATCAGACTCAAGCTTTCTTCTTACTCCTTTAAAACCGAGTGTTTCACTTAGAAGTAAGTACTGTCGAGAAATGAGTTGAATGGTTTTGTGTGTGAACCAATTAAGGATTGAATCAGCCATCAACCCGTGTAGCTTTGACCATGCTAATCATTTACTTCTGTTCACGTAACTTTTAGGATTTTTTCGGGTACACCAGGGTTTTTCTGGACGAATAAAACTGAACGCCCCAATAAAACATTGTTGCTTAATAACATAGACGAAACGAAACCAAAACCAAAACCTTTTATTATTATTTGTTTTAAACATTTCTATGGATTGCATAGTTTTGTCCATATAACCGCCATTTTCCTTTAGCAGTTTCGCATGATTTTAAGTGGTAATTTCAAATGAGCATGCAATGGTCATTATTAAATAAAAAAAAAAAATACCTACCTTTCTCACAAGTAGACTTAACTATTTCATAATTCTAATTTTCCAATGACAAGTGTTGTCCTCGTTCAGGTTTGATAAAGAATAATGCAGAAGAGTTCCGAGTGTATGTTCGAGTGGACGTTAACAGATGCTACAGGAGAAAACGAATTAATCGAATTAAAAGAATATCAGAACCTGTCAATATTGAATGTTTTTCATGAGATGGTCAAAGTAGTTTGCTTAAATATATTTTAATCATCAGTCGAGAAAAATAAGAAGAGTTCCGAATGTAACTTTCGCTATGATTGTTTTGTGAGCAATGATAAAAGATCGTGGTCGACAGTGATTTTTTTTTTTTAAATCCAAATGTAGTTTGCTTAAATATAATTTAATCATTCGTCACGAAAAGTCAAAAGAGTTCCGAGTGTAAAATTTGCAACTTTTGTTTTGAGATAAAACCTCAGGCTCGACATTCAATGTGTATATTTTAAAATCCAAATGAAAACGTTGATATTAAACATGAACGTGAGGTTTTATGTTACAGAACAAGCTGACTATTGAGACTGTTGACAATAATTGTATCAACTGTCTATTGTCTATCGATAGTCGGACTGGTACTCTATACTGGTACTCATTGTCTTCGTATTTAAATTCATTGTATTGGATTTCCTACAATCATGATTTTAATTACTTACGGTCGATCATTTCACGGGAGAAACTATATTGATTTAAAGACTATACTTTTAAAGCCAGTAGTATTTGGTTGTAGGAAGTGTTTGAAGTTACCGTAATTCGAAGGACAGGCAACACAATGGTCAAAAGAAAAAGGACAAACAACGATCTACAAAGCACTACACAGAAAACCAAAGATCAAACAACACAAATTCCACTAAAAACCGGAGTGAACTCAGGTTCTCCAGAAGGGTAAGCAGTTCCTGCTCCACTTGTGACACCCGTTGTGTTACTGTTAAACGACACGAACATTATCTAAGATGAAAATTGTGTTGGACACCAGTATGCGTAAATATATATAATGAACATCAACAAAGCATGAGCCCCATACATAAAATACTTACAATCAACTTCCTGGAGATTATTTGACGAAAGAAATTCTGTCTACATATTCCGTTATCACCACCAGTAACATTTAAATAAAGTGCTTGAACTTCGTTATCGATTGACCTCAATTTAAATATATTTACAGTACTCAATTACTTCCAATACAAGACGTCAATCCAAAATGTATAGAAGGCCATTTGGGTCAATATTCTTGGAACAAATTACCATACATTTCTGGAGTATGGAAGGCCATTTGGGTCAAGATTCTTGGTACAAATTACTATACACTTCTGGAGTATGGAAGGCCATTTAGGTTACAATTCTTCATGGAAATTACTGTTCACATCCGGAGTACGGAAGGTTATTTGTTTCAACATTCTTCTTGGAAAGGAAATTGCTATATGCTTCTGGAGTATGGAAGGCCATTTAGGCTAAGATTCTTGGTGGAAATTACTTTACACTCCTGGAATATGGAAGGAAATTTGGGTCAAGATTCTTATTGGAAAGGAAATTACTATATACTTCTGGAGTGTGGAAGGCCATTTGGATCAAGATTACTGGTGGAAATCACTATGTAATGGCATTTGTTCAATATTTTTGGCGGCAATTGCTATGCATTTCTTAGTATGGAAGGTCATCAGTGTAAAGACCTCTTGTTGGAAATTACTGTACACTTTTGGAGTATTAAAGGACATTTCTATCAAAGTTCTTCCTAGAAATTACTATACACATTTAAAATATGGTAGGTGATTTGGGTCAAGATTCTTGGTGGAAATTATTATACACTTCTGAAGTATGGAGTAAAATTATCTAAATGTTATAATTCTGGAAAAGTTTTCTTAATGCCAAAAAAAAAAAATTACAACAGAACAAAACCCCAAAAAACAAACAAACTTCTTAAAAACAGAACAAAACGTTCTTTTTAACACTATTTATATGACAACTGTTCCCTTGTAATACTGACCCGTTATCAGGACATATTTGTTTAATCGTAGATATATACACAAAGAAAAAAGTTAAACACCCCCATGTTTTTTTGAAATGACAAATGATACAAGTATCACGAGATTACTGACCAGAAAATCTCAAGAATGCAATGGTGACCTGTTATGACATTACATTGGCTGTAAGAAACCACAAACAAAAGCAAGAAAAATGTTAATTTAATGAATAGTTAATCACAATATCATAAGGCCAGTTTTTGCAGTAAAACATGTCCATTTTAAGTATTGACCTTCACAATTAGAAAGCACAATAAGATTGTCATTTCGCTTTGAAGACGTCACCTATGCATCACTTGACAACATCTATTGTTCAAAGTTTAGTACCGGGTGTAACCCCCACGTGTTTGGATGACGGCCTTAACCCTGCATCTCATCCCTCCAGTTAGACGTCGGATGTCCTGTTGTGATAGCCGCTGCCATTTCCGATGCAATGCTGCTTCCAACTGACGAATGTGTTGCACAGGACGTTCCCGAGCCTGTATACGACGGCCTAACATGTTCCAAATATGCTCTATGGGATTCAAATCCGTGCTCATGGCTGGCCAAGGAACAGAAGTCACGGTTTCGCTTTGGAGGTAGGCGGTTACTGCTTTTGAACGATGAGACCTGGCGTTGGCATCCATATATACAGGCCTTGTAGCTAGTGGGTGGTTGTCGAAATGGGGGACAACAATTGGTTGCAAGACGTCTCTGGTGTACTGACCACCAGTTAAATGGCCTTGTATGGTGACTAATTCCGGCTTGCAGTCATGAGAGATACACCTCCAATCCATTACTGAGACTCCACAGTAAGGGACAGTTGGCTGGATGTTCCTTGGGGTATAGGTTGTATCTTTGTGTCTCCAAGCCCTCATCCGGCCGTCGGTTACATGAAGCAGAAACCGGCTCTCGTCTGACCAATGGATCTTGCGCCATGTCCTTAAATTCCAACCACGTCGTGCTAAACACCATGCCAAACGTGTTCGTCGATGTCGGTCTACCAACAGTGGACGTTTAACGACTCTCCTTGACTTACGTCCCGCTGATTTCAGACGGTTTATAACTGTTCTTGTTGACAGACGTCTATTGGGAAGTCAGTGTTGTTTGAGTACGGGACTGGTTGCGAATGGCATCCGGCTAACCAAACACTGCAATGCCCTGCCGTCACGATCAGATGTTACCCGTGGTCTGCCGGATCTTGGCAAGTCTTTCACATTGTTGGTTTGTGTGTTTTCTCACCAGTCGGCTGACTACGGTATAGTGGTAGCTCATCTGACGTCCAATAGCTTTGAAGGACATCCTGTTGTATGCATGCCGATTATTTGCCATCTTTGTGCTTCTGATATTCACATTCGTATCATGCTTACTGAGAATTAATACATTTTTAAAAAACACCGGACTTAAATACCAAAATTCGAAGCGTGAACATACTGGATTTTGAGTAATGTGTCAGAGGCATGGTTCACGTGCATGACTGGTCGATATTAGACATAATGGTCACACTTGTGTGAGCACATCTTTTTAATGGAACATTGTTCTTGCTATAATCAATATAAATATTATAATCTAAACTTAGTGTAGCTTATTATGTTTTAATATATCAGGGGTGTTTAGCTTTTGTCTTTGTGTATATGACTTTACATAATGATTGTATAAATATATCTATGATATAATACTTCAAATGAAGTGTTTATTCAAGCAAAGTCTGACTTGAGCATTGGACGAGACATGTATATATATTATGTAATATTATTTATCGTCAAACAGAAACAATGGGGACACTTAAATTAGCATTGATCTCTATGGGTGATTGATTGATTCGTATTTAATGCCAACTTTAGCAATAGTTCATCGTATATCAATATTTTATCTATCAAATTTTACAAGACACTTAGAAATAAAACGTAGCCATGGATGAAGCTTTAACAATGGCTGATACCTCCATCAGAACAAAAACCCCGCGGAATGCGACATTTTTTCAAAATGATTTCATTTATCAAAATACACTTGTGTAGACGAGGTGTAGTCGATACAACAGTGTATGATACAGTTTTTCAATGACTTGCGACAGGTCGGTTGTTTTTCCGGGTACTCCAATTTCCTCTACCAATAAAACTGACCGCCACGATTTAGCTGAAATATTGTTGAAAGTGGCGTTAAACACCATAAACCAAACCAATAAAAAATAGACTGATATTGTTTATAATACTCATTTACATATAGTATAATCAGCTTAATATTCATTATCATTCAATTGCCATCTGTAACAAGTCCAATGTCTAGTTTTCTCTTAGACAAAGAAGAGCAAAGTTTAGCTGTCTTCTTTTTTGGATAATGTAACATCATCGGTGCAACTAGATGTTTGTCCTATTTCCTTTGGCCATTGCGTTTTTCTGTTCGTCTTCGATTTACGGATTCTGCTTACCCTTTTGGTATCTCCAAACTCTCCTTAATTCAACAGGAATTCAATTGCATAGGAAAGGATCGAACTAGTATACTGCAAAGGCCAGTTGTAATTTATTAATTTGATATTTGTAATTGTATATTATCATTAGGTCAAATCGGCCCCAAGTCAAATCGGCCCCAGTCAAATGGTCCCCAAGTCAAATCGGCCCCAAGTCAAATCGGCCCCAGTCAAATCGGCCCCAAGTCAAATCGGCCCCAAGTCAAATCGACCCCATGTCAAATCGGTCTCAAAATGAAAGTCAAATCGGACCCAAAAAATAAAAATAAAAAAAGAATAAATAAATAAAAATTAACTTCTTCTGAACACCGAAATAGAAATAAACCCTTTTATATTTACAAGGGGCTAAGTCAATGACAGAAGGCAAATCCAGCGTCCTTCCCATGACCAATGTACTCGTACATGCATGAGAGCATTGCCATTCATTTGGGGCGTATTTACAAAACGAAAAATGTGTATTTATTTAATTATTTACAATTTTCGTTCATAAATTGGAAGCATTATTCTACTTGCAATAACAATATTTTTCATATGTCGGCAATTTGGGAATCGGCTAATTGGACTCGGCAATTTGGGATTCGGCAAACTGGGAATCGGCAATTTGGGATGCTACAGGCTAGATATAGTCAGACGTTTATATTTAGTTTATTTTCGTATCAATGGTAAACATTTACTGATACAAAACACAACTGTACTTACTAGACAGTTTTACTTGGGGCCGATTTGACTTGGGGCCGATTTGACTGGGGCCGATTTGACTTGGGGTCGATTTGACTTGGGGTCGATTTGACCTGCTTTCGTTAGTGGGACACATGCACACCGAAATTGTGACGGGGCACTGAAGTTGGTCAATCGAGCCACCATGACATGTACGTCAAAAGAAAAAGAAATGTATGATCAGTTCTAACGGGAGAGGGATGGCAAGATCAAAACGACTTATATACAGAAAATAGAAAGTCAAACGGACAACAGAAGAAAATCCCATCAGAAAGAGAACATATATAGAAGAGCTTCTCCTAGGAGAAAGTCAGCCCTATCTAGATTATACAAGCCCTTGGCATTGTGATATGGAGAGGCAAATAACAGAACGACAGGCTATGAACCCAGCAGAAAAGATATCGATAATGCAAAAAATAGTCAAAAGGACAGAGACGGTGGGGAAATGAATGTAAGAACAGTATTCCTAATACCTCTAACACACCTCAAAGTAAGAAGAAACTAGTGCCCTCTCCGCTTCAGAACCGTAAACGAATAGAGGCACTGAACACTCTAGCCGAGGACGTAGAAGCTTCTTCCGATTGTTGTGAAAAGGCCGATGAGCTGTCCATCAGTGTTAATGATGGACAGTTCAGTGACATAAGCTCTGTTGCTGGGGATGATATTGACATAATCTCCCCTCAGGTAGAAGAATATACGGTATCTACAGAAAGTAGACAAGTTATAGAGGAAATGGAAGTTGCTGTAGGTAGCACGAGTTTGAACTACCATACAGTAACCTCTGCAAAGGAAAAATCCAGCACTTGCTACGAAGCATCGTCAATACGCACAGAGAAGTTGAATGCTATAAAAAAAAGTCAAGATCGTCGGTTCATCTTGGGGGATAACGTTTGAAACGTTTGCAGATACCATGATTTCAGACCCAAACTCACACCTCGATTTGATGCAAAATGAATCACCGGTAAAACCTTACAAAGTTGAAGGAAGAAGTTCTTATTTCATAAACACGGACCCTAAACACTTCCATATAACGCTGAACTATCTCTGTTGCCGCGGATGGGGCCATCGTGGCCATGATTGTATATGGTAGTTGAATATAAAACTACCTATGCAATCAGTGCCTGTCACCACTGATGTTGTGAGTTCGAATCTCAATAAGGGCGAGGGTACAACATTATGTGATAAATGTGTGCCAGTGACCAGCGACAGATCTGGGGTTTTCTACGAATGCTCCTGTTTCCTCCACCAATAAAGCTGACCGCCACGATATAACACCATCAAGCAAACAAACCGTAACCGGGCCATCATACATTCGGATCTACTACCCCGTGTTTTGAGATATATTCGCGAACTCCAAACTGAATGTAACTTCTATGGACTAAAACATCTTATACTAAGAAGAGTTAGAAGATACCAGAATACGTGCATCGAAGACGAACAGACAACGCAATGAACAAATGAAAAACTACACTAGAGGTTCAACACTGAGCTGAGCCTGTGTCGCTCACCTTTCATTCTGCTCTGCGGAAATTTAATACAGAACCTTCCATAGCCTATAGGTGCTTCCCACCAAATTTCGGTTCGTCTTGGCAAAGCAGTTTCAGAGAAGAAAGCGACCAATCTAATACAAGACCTGCCTGTGGCAGCCATGTTTGTTAATGGATCAAAACGAAATGAGCAATCTCTATAGAGGACCTTCCATAGCTGGTTCTTACGAAGTTTCATATCATTTGGCCAAGCGGTTTCAGAGGAAAAGCTGTTTTAGAAATCGAACAATAAGAAACAAGAATTGTCTATGAAAGCCATGTTTGTTAACGGATCAAAACGGAATGAGCAATTCCCATAGAGGACCTTCCATAGATGCTTCCTACCAAGGTTCGTTCTATTTGGCCAAGCTGTGTCAGAGTAGAAGATTTTTAGAAATTGACCAATCAGAAAAAAGAATTGTCTGTGGCGGTCATGCTTGTTAACAGATTGGGACAAAATGAGCAATATTTATAAGAGGACTTTCCCTAGATGCTTCCAACCAAGTTTCGGATCATTTGGCCTTGCAGTTTCTTCAGAGAAGATTTTTAGAAATAGACCAATTAGAAACAATAATCGCCTATGGTGGCCATGTTTGTTAATGGATTGGAACATAATGAGCAATCTTTATAGAGGACCTTCCATAGATGCTTCCTACCAAGTTTCCGTTCATTTGGCCATGTTGTTTCAGAGGAGAAAATTTTTAGAAATAGACCAATCAGAAACAAGAATTGCCTGTGGCGGCAATGTTTGCCAATGGATTGGAACGAAATGGGCACTCTTTATAGAGGACAGCCAATAGATGCTTCCTACCATGTTTCGGATCATTTGGCCAAAAGGTTTCAGAGGAGAATAATTTTTAAAATCAGCCAATCAGAAACAAGCGTCGCCTGTGGCGGCCATGTTCGTTAACGGATCGGGACGAAATGAGCAATCTTTATAGAGGACCTACCATAGATGGTTCCTACCAAGTTTCAGTTCATTTGGTTGAGGGGTTTTAGAGGCATATTTATCTGTAATTCAATTCAGAGATAACTGCATTTTGAATAGATTCAAAATGTATCTATATTTAAACTAGAGTTATCTCCATTTTAACAGAAAACATGATTTTTTAGATATCAATCAATCAGAAACAAGAATCGCCTGTGGCGGCTATGTTTGTTAACAGATCAAGATGAAATTAGCAATCTTTATAGAGAACCTTCCATAAATGCTTCCTACCAAGTTTCAGTTCATATGGCTGAGGGGTTTCAGAGGAGAAGATTAAAATGTGAAAAGTTAGCGGACGACAGACGACGGACGACAGACGACGGATGATAGACGACGGACGACAGACGACGGACGACAGACGACGGATGATAGACGACGGACGACAGACGACAGCCGACAGACGACGGATGATAGAGGACGGACGACAGACGACGGACGACGGAAGACAAACGACGGACGCCAAGTGATGGCCAAAGCTCATATTGCCTTTGGCAAGGTGAGCTAAAAAGGACATACGATCTACAAAACATACATATATTGATTGATTAATTGGTGTTTTACGCCAACCTTAGCAATATTTCAGCTATATCGTGGCGTGAACAAATTTTATTATTAAGCATATACACGGACAAGATCCTTAGAAATAAAACATAAAAGATACTTGTCTATAAAACAATCAGATAATATGTACAAATAAAAGAAACTTTAAAAAGATAAATCTATATATTTAGAAGGTATGGAATATAAAAATATTTTTGTATATAAATTAATTTCTTTTAAAAGATTCAAAATTGTGTCGCCTGCGACATTTGTAAATAAATCATATAAATTGTCGACATTATAAAATGTTTGCCGAGCATCAGCAACATCTAAGCAGTCTAAGCATGCTTAAGCGAAAAATTACTGAAACGTACATAAAATTAAAATATGTAATTATTATGAATACATTTAAGGATAATCTCCCTCTGGGTAACAGTAGACGAATTTTTGAGAGCTCTTTCCAGATTTGTTGACTTTCTGCTCCCAACGACTTTAAATTAAATCGCTCTACACGAATTTGAGGTAATACAAAAAGGCATCATGCATACTAAAGTATATATTTACATTTTATATACATACTGAAACATTCTTCAGAAACCAATAAATTACAACAAGAAAATAATAATTCAGTTGTTTTACGATATAAACCATTTTATATACATACTGAAACATTCTTCAGAAACCAATAAATTACAACAAGAAAATAATAATTCAGTTGTTTTACGATATAAACCATTTTATATACATACTGAAACATTCTTCAGAAACCAATAAATTACAACAAGAAAATAATAATTCAGTTGTTTTACGATATAAACCATTTGACAAATCTCTTGCAGTATATCGTAAGATATACGTTCAGTCTGTAGTATATTACACCAATCCAGCATGAGGAAGGATGTTTGCAGTAGCTATCATTACGGTACTTTTGATGGAAAACTGAAATGATAAGACAATTATCACTGATCAGTTTATGCTAGTATATCGCGACAGCAAATTAATTTTACATGTGTTTTTTTTTCATGTTTTTTTTATTCCAGAAGTTCCTTCTGGAATAAAAAAAACATGAAAAAAAAACACATGTAAAATTAATGTATATAAAGCTCTTGCTGATGCGTGAACATTGTTAATCAGACACCACAGAAGGAATACATCATATCGAGGCATACATGTATTTAATATAATGCTTTTGCTGGTACGTGAGCATTGTTAATCAGACATCACAGAAGGTATACATCATATCGAGGCATACATGTATTGGTGAATAGCATACCAACAATTTGATATGACGCCTGGATATTTACACTTTATAGTTCGTCATGTGTAACAGCATGTGTACATTTTCCGTTATTATGCTTCAAATTGACAATTAAGAGGGTTGCATTTTGATACCAGTGTATAAGTACGTATATGTGGATATCAGAATAGGTTGTTCTGGCACGTGGTATGTTTAGATGAACGTAATATTTGCATATTACAATTAACATTGGACAAACGGCTGAACAGTATTTTCTTGCTGGAGCCACTGATCTCATTTGGTATTTTTGAGTGGATATGTCTGAACTGATGCTGTTTGTTGTATTGTTCATGTTCATATAATTCTGTTTCTTTACTGTTGATGTTTTTGAGAATATAGCTATCCTGTTCAGACTTTTCGTTTTCTTTCTCCCAAAGAATATTAAATTATTTGGCTTTCGAATTCCGCGAAGCTTATTCAGTACACAAATCATCATTACACAATAATGGTGTCTTAACTTACAATCTAAGTTATTTCACTAAGAGGTTAGGTTTGGACCAAGAAACTAGTTTAAACCTGCCATGTTTTAATGAAGTGCTTGTATCAAGATAGAAAAGTAAGCAGTCATGTGTGTGTGTGTGCTATGAGTATTTAATTTGTATTTGTTTCAACGATTTTTCTATTAGACATTGGAAGTGTCTATGTTTTATTTTTTGATAAAGGGAATCATGTAAATAAAATATGCTAATATCGTGTGGCTGACAAATACTTAATATTGTATATTTACCTAATATTGCCTGATTGGTCAATTCAGAAGATCAGTAACGTTGTCATGTATCAATGTAATGTTGTGTTCATCTGTAATAGAACAAAATAATTATTATCACTTCGTTAAAGAGTTTTATATTAATTTGATTGATATTCTATTTTGCTATCGTTATTATTTATTAATATACAAATATTGACATCGTTTGTGTAGTTTGTGACAAATACATATACGCTACACGACGGGTGGCACTAGTGGAGCAGGAACTACTTACCCTGCCGGAGCACCTGAGTTCTCACCCGGTTTTTAGTGTGTTTCGTGTTACTCTATCTTTACTTTTATATGTATGTTTTGTATTGTCTGTCCTTCGATATACGGATTCTGATTGTCCCTTTGGTATCTTCAAACTCTTCTTACCACAAATAAAACATTCCACAGGCAATATGAATGTCAGATGACCAGTGTTCATTACTTTGATATTTCCCTGAAGAAAATTCCTTCCTATGTTCAATTAAAATTTAACATTAAATCTAATATTAACAAAATAATTACAACATTTTCTACTAATGCATTAGATAATAGATTAAAAGTTACGTTTGCATTTTCAACAGGACACACTCTATGATAATGTGTATTTCGTGGTATGTCAAATGGATGATCGTCTGAAATATGCACCCTGGCTATATGTTATTCTCGTTAAGTAAATAAATAATTGAATTAAACCATTTATTAGACAGGGACTGTAATGTAGAATGTCAGTAAGCATGCATATACACATTACGACATAACAGGGAAACGTAATCTCCTCATTAATGACTGATCATCAGGTTTTAGCAATTCCGAAATATTTCAACAAAATTAGATATATAATTACAACATGTATGGAACTCTCGCTTTTCCATGGGTCTGGATGACAAGTCACTCCTTTGGTCATAATTGGATAGTACGCTGTATGACCTACATGTCTATTGGTTGACGCATTCCATATCTGTATTTTAGTGGTCACATCAGACACAACCAGCTAAAGTTAAAAATAATAGTACTGTATTGATTACTGTGTTAGAGTATTATTAGGGAACAACTATTTAACATGTACAGAAATAATCATTACTGTCTTGAAAAATGTCCAAAAAAATTGTATGACTGGAGTTTTTAACCAGAATGTTTTGGTCAAATTAAAGAAAAAGAAAATATTTATTTGCCATGTTAAAATGAATTGTTTGCTCGAATGAAAACCTTTTCATACAATTATACACTTTGATATATTACAAATATGTTTTTTTCACTTTGAAACAGCTACACAATACATAACAGTATATCTTCATCACGATCATCTGTCTGAAAAATAACAAAAT
This sequence comes from Bathymodiolus septemdierum, assembly GCA_963383655.1. Lineage (NCBI taxonomy): Eukaryota > Metazoa > Mollusca > Bivalvia > Mytilida > Modiolidae > Bathymodiolus > Bathymodiolus septemdierum. The sequence continues at coordinate 57,360,588 of OY726527.1, forward strand.
TAACAATAAATATTTTTTTATTACAACAAACACCTTATTCAGATAATTTAGACAGTAAGTTGATAGTATTCAACATTTATCTTTTTATTTGAAATTAACCCTTGTTAAAGGTATATTAAGTTTAAATTAACCCTCGTTAAACTTGTATTAAGTTTAAATGTAAACTTTCTATTAAGACTGGCCTATGCTCTTTTTAAATTCTTAGCCAGTTTTCTAGAAATAAAATATTCTTAAATTACGAATAATTGTTGTTGTACATTGGTTCTATTTGTACATTTAATTGAACATTGATTTGTTTTTAATTATTAATTAATAAAATGAATGTATTACTAATATAACATATACAGCATACGATAAGTGCTTATATTTAATTACGACAAGAAACAGTTTAAACAGTAATAGTCAACAATTCTACCAATATTAATATATGATGTTATATAGTATGAACAGTAATGATTATGTAACAAATGTAGACAATATATGATGTTATATAGTATAAACAGTAATAGACAACAATTCTATCAATATTAATATATGATGTTATATAGTATGAACAGTAATGATTATGTAACAAATGTAGACAATATATGATGTTATATAGTATAAACAGTAATAGACAACAATTCTATCAATATCAATATATGATGTTATATAGTATAAACAGTAATAGACAACAATTCTACCAATATTAATATATGATGTTATATAGTATAAACAGTAATAGTCAACAATTCTACCAATATTAATATATGATGTTATATAGTATGAACAGTAATGATTATGTAACAAATGTAGACAATATATGATGTTATATAGTATAAACAGTAATATACAACAATTCTATCAATATCAATATATGATGTTATATAGTATAAACAGTAATAGACAACAATTCTACCAATATTAATATATGATGTTATATAGTATAAACAGTAATAGTCAACAATTCTACCAATATTAATATATGATGTTATATAGTATGAACAGTAATGATTATGTAACAAATGTAGACAATATATGATGTTATATAAATGATTATGCAACACATGTACACAATATATTGATGTTATATAAATGATTATGTAACACATGTAGACAATATTTGATGTTATATAAATGATTATGTAACACATGTAGACAATACATGATGTTATATAAATGATTATGTAACACATGTAGACCATATATGATAATAGACGAAACAGCATCAAACTAAATATACATAATTGGTGATTATAAACAAGTTAGTAATAGCAAGCAGTCAGTAACACATACAGTAAAAATGTCCCAACTATACACCTGTCTATTCTGAACACTAAATGCATGGACGTTCAGCTTAGTCAGGTTCCAAATAAAAATATTGAATGAAAAAACACAATCAATAGAAAAGACACACACACACACACACACATATATATGAAATACATCTGTGATACTATTAAGTAATTTTCACAACATTATGTGACAAAGTTTGACAGTGACTTGCGGTAGGTCGTTGGTTTTCTCCTGGTAACCCGAGCACCTGGGTTTACCCCCTGATTTTGATGTTGCTCATCATTTTAGTGTCTGTGTTGTGTTTCATATTTTGTTTGTGTTCGTACCCTATGTTGCCAGTTTCTCTGGATTGTCCATTTCTCTAACGTTCATGTAATATACTAAGTATCAACTAGAATTATTGTACTTCTTATGCGTCTTGTATCAGTCAATGGACACAATTGTTCTTCACTTTCCACTTTTTCCTTATATATTTCATAGAAAACGACGCGTTTAATAAAAGTAAAACATTCTGTAGTCATTTTTGACCAATGCTAATAAAATTTTGTTGGACGAAAAATAGTTATTTATGGTTCGTTTTTTTCACAGTTTTCAATTTATTTTATTATTAAAACATATAATAAAATTAATGAAATTCAAAAATATTTAAATTATTTAGTAGTTTCTCATATTCACATTAAAACTTGTGTGTAACGCATCATCTTGGCTTAACTCATAAATTCCTTAATAATGATATCATGGGGTAAATTTAAAGTTGTATCGATTTTGCCTCTTTCAACGATTTTGAGATTTGATTTTGGAATTGTGTCGACAGTGTGTTATTTTGTTTTTCGTTTCATCACAAAGGTATATAAAAATCATGAAGAAATGGCATCTGTGTAATTTGCATAAATTTTTTTGTGGTTTTATATGAAATATACAGGTAATATTGACGATGACCAACAACTATGTCCACTGAAATTAAACAAAGATTTTTATAATAAGTTTCTGTTCTATCATTAGTTTACCTTGACAATATTTTTCTGCTTGATTGAAACATTTGGCGATTCCAGATTCATTATAATAACATTCTTCGTCATTACACACTACAGTGCTACATGGTGATACTATAAATAAAATACAGATTTATTAATATATACTAAAAGGGGTACTAGTGACGGTTTACATGACCCATTCCACAAAGATGCTCACCACATTCCAAACGCTGGATAGTAGATGTCTTCTTGATAGGACGGGGTTGTCAGGTTATAATACGGAAAAGCTGAACAAGGACCATAATGTAATTTGAGAGTGCCACATTACTTACACGTCAAATACCCTTTTCCTAGATTTCCAACGAACCGTTATTTGTTTTGAGCACATGACCTGTCCCGTAATAATACCACACTGCTAACACGTCAAATACCTTTTCCGTAGATTATGAACGAGCAGTTATTTTTTGTACGCGTCTGACCTGTCCCGTTGCGCCGAAATATTTGCCTCCTAGACACTAACAACCAACTACCCACCAACAAGAAGGAATGACAACCAAACTGGATTCAATATAAAGTCAATGAAACACTACCATGGTATATTTAATAAAAAAAGCAGACATCTAATTTTATGCGCACGACGCGTTTCAGGAATAACATTCACCAGGCACGCTCACAGCCAAAATACCGGAAAGGCAAACAATTCACATGTTGTTGGGAGCCTCTGAAAATGTTGCATTCAGGATACATGCTATACCCGACTTTATTTTCTCTTTTCTTTTAAATTCTTTGGAATAAGATGTTGTATTAATCCATCCTATTTATATAGTGCTTGTATGACGTCATAATCTGAGATATCTCTAATGAAACTAACGAATTTAAATCAAATACGTATAAACTTATAACTATATTGACAAGATATAGTAGAGGGGAGGTTTGGGCATATAGTTTACCCCCATCACCCAGTAACACTTTTTACTGAAGGGACTGTACCATGCCAGGACAGTCAGTGGTAATATATTTATTTGTTTGTGGTATAGATGTTGCCCTTTTCTACGATTTTATTGTATTTTGGATCCTGTTCTGACAATGACTGTGCCATGCCAGGACAGTCAGTGATAATATATTTATTTGTTTGTGGTATAGATGTTGCCTTTTTCTACGATTTTACTATTAAATTTTGGATGCTGTGCCGACAGTGTCAGCTTTCATGTTTTTCATTTGATAGGCCATTAGTTTATTTTCCGGGAATTTGCCCCGTAGACAAACAATTTTGTGATAAATCATGTATCTCTTTTCTCACTAATACAATAAGTATATATAGTCAATCCTGTATTAAGAGGTCAAGTTGCCTTATATGACCTCTTAAAAGAGGTTCAAATTCATATGAATTTTCTATTTCAGGACTAGAAAAATGTGACCTTTTGATACAGGTGACTTCTTGGGCAGGTTTGACTGTAGATTGGAGTTTATGAGATAAAGTTTGTCGGTTACTTGTGGCAGGTCAGTGGTTTTCTTTGGGTACTCGGATTTCCTCATCCCCACCCCTTTTCTCACAAAAAAAAGAAAAAGAAAAAAAAAAGAATAAAAACGACTGACACGATTTAACGGAAATGTTGTTAAGCGCTAAAACACCAATAACTCTAACCAAATTTATATATATAAATAAAAGTGAATTGTTCCACGAAGATTAAATATATTATGTATAAAAATCAAGATTAGCTGTTCAATCAGTTAAATGTGAGCGTTGGTATTTTACTTACATGTGGAGTACACACGTATGACCGCAGCATTTCATTAAAAGGAGAGATTTGCACACATAAACCTAATTTAACTCGCTACATTTATTTCAAGTGCCTGTACCAATCCAGAAAATTGAACGGTCATTTACACCCATGTCTGGCTTTTAGACGCATCGTGTAATTAGGCGTGCACGATTATTTGTACTTCCGTAAACAAATATCATCTGCTCACCTACGAAAAAAATGTATGTCTACAATAATGATGCACAGATATCAAAATACTTTATTGAAATGATTTATACGGGGTAATGAATTGGGTCAATGACAACTACACATAATCTACAATTGCTTAGATGATTTGCATGAACCGGAAATGATCTTTATTGACCTTTATCATCATTGCATCTAAAAGGCAGAAACACTTTATGTTGCTGAAAATGTGGGGTAGGTCGACACTTGAATGCTGATCGACTTCAATAAAAGTAAGCACAGAAAGGGGTTAGGTAATACACTTTCGTCATACGAAATATTGAACATATATGTTTATAAATAATGTTCCCACCGATGACCTACTCCTTAGGTACGTCAAAAGGCCGACAGCATCGTATATGTGTGTTCAGGTGATTGATTTTGTCTTTTTTATGCGATTGTGGAACTGTTCTGTTGGTTTTGTATTTCTTTATGTGAAGATACACGTATAATATAGACAAATATTGGCTATTGCAATGACTTCATACAGCACACGGAATAAACTTACATTCACATTGACTGCCCGTCCAGTCACCGTGACATGAACACAAAGCTGAGCCATTTCCGTCATTTGTACATAGACCATTTTTCAAACATGGATTACTGTAGCATGGATCCACTGGAATAACATAATATTATACACCAATAGTTGATGTTCCAAAAGCAATACAATACCTAATATGTATATATTACAATTACGCTTTTTCTTTCTTGCTCCATCCATTACGCCTATCTTGTGTTCGACAGGCAATTATCAAGAGGGGCTTTTGATCTTTTTGACGTTGTTTAATCCTACAACATTTCAATGACTGACCCAAGCCAGGACCTGCATTTCCAGTGTCATTTGTCTTGATCTTTTTTCTTTTTGTGTTCAATGATTTGAGGTGAGAAATGTTTTATTTTGCTGATATTTGTGGAGTAACATGACGGGTGCGACTAGGGGAGGAGAAAGATCTTCTTACCCTTCCGCAGCACCTCAGCCTATCTCCTGTTTAGTGGTGTTCGTGTTGCCCAATCTTTAGTCCTTTGTATATCATTGTTTGTCCTTTTGTCCTCTTCTTTTGGGAAAGGATTATGGTGTTTAACGCCACGTTCAACAATATTTCGGTTGTATGGTGATCAGTTTTATTGGTGAAGGAAACCAAAATACCCGGAGAAAATCACCGCAAGTCACTGACAAACTTTATCACATAATGTTGCATAGAGAACAACACACGTCTCAACGGGATTCACAACAGTAGTGGATATACGCACTGATTACATAGGTAGTTATAAATCCTACTATCATACGATGACGACCACGACGACCTCTCTTCTTCCTTTGGCCGTTGATTTGTCTGTTCTTCATTTCTGATTACCCTTTCTATGAACTTTTCTTACAATAAATAATTAAATAAATGAAAATATGGAAGTGACAAATCTTACAATATCTGTCTGTGGAAATCAAATATACTCCATATCAATTAAAATGTAATAAATATATGAAAATCCCAAGTGAAAGTGAAAATGTTTAAGCAATTTAGAAAGTGATTTCATATTTTCATATGTTGTCTCACAATACACTCTGACTAAAATCAGTTATTACCATATGATAATCGCAATCTGATAGAACTCGAATAAAGGTCAAATCCAGATGAACTTTTGTATATAAATACATTTTAAGGAAAATCAACATATCAGAGAAGCTTGCGTTTGTGATGCAATAACTTAATGCACGAATGACGTTGTTGCAATTTTATCAGAGCTTTTTTTTTTGGTTGAGCATGAGTTCATCTGGACATGACTTCTAATCGGGTTCTGTCAGATGTTAGTGGAGCGTAGCGTATTCTACCAATTGATTGATGATTATATACACTGCCTTACAGATTGATCTATATATATATATATATATATATATATATATATATATATATATATATATATACGTCTGAAAATTAAACCAAACAATTAGATTTTTAGAGCTGTCAAATATATATATATGGCAATATCTGGAAGGGTAGTAAATTTTTAGAGAAATATATGGCTTCAAGAAAGGTGTTCAAATAAAAAAAAACGAGTGGACATCTTTGATGGAGATACAATGACTTTGATCGACTGATTATTGCTCAACAACCATGGAGCAGTTTTCAAGCTGAAATTAGGACGAAAACAAGCTCAATAATATATTATATTAAATGGCAATGAGGGAAGGAATGACTCATCGACTATTGACTGCCTTGAAAGGATATGGTCGACAAAATAATGTAGTCTTTTGCAGCGGGAACAATGCGTATTTCCTCTTTCGAAGCATACATATGTCCTCAGCCTGCAGGGATCGTAGCACTTTCCAACCACGTTAACCAAAATGGTCCTCTTTCCGTATTTGCAACCCTTTCAATGAGAGGGTTCCACGATCTGGAGACGTGCGGTGCAGTGTTGAGAGATTGAGCCCTGTGACACATCACCGGTATACAACAATGCATTTGATAACTTTTAAAACTTAAAAATGCACAAATACTCACTAAAGCAACCAGTAAAATCATTTGGTTGTAAGCTAGACAGTTTTTGTTCATCGTAGTCACTACAAGTCACAGATTTAGAAAATGTCTGGTTTCCTTTCAGCCATCTCCAGAATGGGATATTATGACAATTGCCGCAATGCATACGAAACTTTCTAGAAATAAAAATATCTCTGTTGATGACTAATTGATATTAAATATGTTCGAAGTATATACGGAATGAGTGATCTCTGTGTGGCAGGTATGCAGTACAGATCACATCATCACTTCGAAAGGATTACGATTGTAACAATGACTTGGTCGACCACTATGAAATATCTGTCACAAATGACCACGGGTATGTTCCACTTGTCGTACCACTTCCCGGTCCTTTCCTCATTTATGACTTATCAACGGGTATGTAACTAGATTAACAGGACCGGTGCCATTAGCTAGTGGAGTACTCGGAGCACTTGAGTGCATCCCCCGTTTCTAGCTGGGTTCGTGTTTCTCGATCTTTAGTTCTATGTGTATGCTTTGTAGGTCGTTGATTGTCCTTTTTCTTTTGGCCATTGTGTTGTTTCTCCCTCAATTTACGGATTCTGATTACACCTTTGGTATATTCAAACTCTTCTTACAGAAAAATAAGTTATGCAGAGGAAAAAACGATACACATAAGACACATACACAACTGCTTAATTTCCAATCTTGATAGAGGAACATTAATCAAATGCGATGGGGTTAAAAGGAATGACAATTACTCATGCGAAAAAATACGAAATCTTTATATTTTAGTGTAAAATTTATTATCATCAAGGGAACTGACAAATCCCATGTTTTTTTCGGTGAGGTCACATATCGGATGTCATCAGCAAGTTAAGTTTACAGATTACATTTCGTGTGGATACACATTACTACAATTCTACGCACAATACAACTTACAGTGATTGCAGCTGCGGTAGATTCTGGAACACATGTTCACCAACAAATGATATAGGGTTGTCTTTCAATACTCTGAAATATAGCTTCACATTAGAAAGAAATAATATTGTGCTATAAGCCGTGGTCAATTACAAAGAAATCTAAAGATTGAGAAGCACATAACAACAAAAAGCCCCGGAAGGGTAGCAGTTCCTGAAATAGTCCGCTGTATTAGTTTTGTTTATTTACATCGTCTGTTTCACATGTAAATGAATGGGAATACCTTTTGAATTATCACGAGGTTATGTATGTCATTTACCTCAAATTTGACACTAATAGTCAACTATCTACCAGATTATATGGTGGTTTTGTGCATTATCTACTATTTAATTGATTGTTCTCTCCATGATATAACTGAAAAAGGTTGAATTGGCGTTTAACAACAATCACGCACTCACTACCTAAACAATGCACATAACAAACGATTTCCATATTTTGAGTGATTTCTATTCTTTTCATGAAGAAATGAACAATCATTTGAAATGTATGTAGCTATAAAAAAACATTCTTTAGAAACTGGTAAACGTGAATACTTCTACATGTGTGACTGTCACTGTACATTTCACATTACAACTTGGTCCAATGTGCCATTTGTCAATTCCCGACAAGATTCTAAGGTCAACAGTTCTTTTAGAAATCTCTTCACCAATGTGAAAACTGCTTCACTGATATATTTCACACCTTGTACGTTCGAGCATGCAGTCTGTACTCAGACTTTTTACAATGTCACCGTATTCTGAGTACTAAGTTATTAACTAATTGTTTGTTTAAAGAATCATCTTATCTTTCAAATATTTTGCGGAAGATATCAACACCTTGTTGAAAAGTATTGCCACTTGTGCACAGATGACAAACGATGGTATTGGTAATTATGTTTTAGTTCAAAGTTTGTATTTGTTTCCCTATTATGTCTTTTGATGGCCTTGTGTACTATTTAATGCACAACTGCTAGTAAAGGTCATCGGCTCTCTTCATATACGTATGAAGTATCTTTGATGAAAAAACTAAAACAATATTGATATTATTTCTGTATAACACATTAACTATTATATGTATGCAATGATGTGATTATACATTTGTGCAAATAATTCAAAATGATTCTCACAGACCGTCCAAGCTTAGTAGTTTGTTGTACCCTCTCATTGATATGGAATTGTTCTGTAACTCTAAATAAATAGGCAGCAAATGTTTCAAGTACATATATTATTGCTTAAAAATAGACAACTCTTCTAAAGAATGTAGCTATTTACAAATATGGGCTTCAAAAGAGGGTTGAATTAATAGATGCCTTCAAGTTTTCAACTGTTACTTGAGTAGAAAAAAGCACTTTAATTTGGCGGTGAAATTTTGTGTAAATTGTTCTTAAGCTAGATGCATTGTATATATATATGCATTGTAAGTTACAGCATGGAATAAAATAAGAGGAATACTTACAACAAATTAAGGTTCGGCAAGTTGTTGAACATGTCTGATTTGATCGACGTGATTTTATTGCTATTCAAATAACTGAAAGAATATAGACACACAAATACAATCAAAATAATTATAAATCTTTGATACTGTATGTAGTTGTATTTCAATGTAAAACATAGAATAAAGTATAAGAAGTATGTAATAAGTCTGCTAACGTTCTTGGTTTAATTGATAAAAAAGAAATAAAAAAATACCACACCTTTGGTACAGTACTGATATATAATAGGTAATTGTAGACATTGGTGGACAGTACATACCCTAAATACATCAACTCTCCATTTAATTTTGATCTTGTTAAAGCGGTTAGAAATGTGTCGTCCAACATCATTAATTGATTATAAATAAACATAGATTAGATCATCAAAGCTATCATATTAAAACCGTGGATGACTTAGCTCTAATTAATTTACCTGACATTATCAAGATCTGTGTTTATTTTAATTTACTGTACTACAGTGAAATTAGATATCCGATTTCTATAGAAAGGAATCAATCTTTTGTTAACCTTGATATTCAAAGACGATTCAATGAAAATGCTTAAAAACGGGGTTATCGCTTATTAGAAAGGTTTCATTCAAGATATGAGGTAGATCTAGTTGTATTGTTGGTATCTGTTAGTTCAAGTTCAGCAAAATAGATACGATCAAAAAAGTCAAAAGCCTGAATTATTCAGTGAAACAATACATCTATACAGCGGAATTAAAGGACCGGGCTATCTACATTATTTTTGACATTTTTAATCACTAGTGTAAACCACTTGTGTATAAGATTGACATATTTAATCTTTCAACCACTTGTGCATAATTTAGACATTTTTAACGACTTGTGCATAATGTTGAATTTTTAACCTTATAACCACTTGTGCATAATATTGACATTTTAACCTTTCAACCACTTGTGACATTATCAACAAATTGTGTATAATGTTAACATATTAACCACTTGTGAATAGTACACATATTTTTAATATTTTAACTACTGGTGCATAAAGCTGTAATTTTTTACGACTTCTGTATAATGTTGACATTTTTAATCTTTCAACTATTTGTGCATAATTTAGATATTTTTATCTCCTTGTGTATGATGTCGAATTTTTAACCTTTCAACTACTTCTATAAAATATTGACCATTTTAACCAATTGTATAAAATATTGACATTTTTAACCACTTGTGAATAATATTGACATTTTTAACCACTTGCATAAATTATTGACGTTTTTAACAACTTGTATAAAATATTGACATTTTTAACCACTTGTATAAAATATTGACCGTTTTGACCACTTGTATAAAATATTGACATTTTTAACCACTTGAATAAAATATTGACCTTTTTGACCACTTGTGCATAATTTAACCTGACAATTAATTTCAATTTGTTAAGAGCTGTGACTATTTGTTAAGTATATGTTATAATTATGGTAAGGTATTTAGTCATAGATGTAGCTTGTTTTTGACAAGGCTGGTGTCCTGTCACGGTTAATCTATTTATATCTTTTACAGATTCACACACTATATTGATAGTAGGTCATTGGATAGAATGTGTTACCTTGACCCGCCATTTTTTTTTTAAATTATTAATGTGGACCATAAATACAAACAATGTATATTTTTACAAGGAAGAAGGAAATTTGTAGCTAATTTTCATTTATAATTTCTTTATATTATAATGTTCATGTTACATTTAGCCAGTTCATGGTGTTTAACCAAGTCTCACATACTTGATACAGATAGAGAAACGAATCAAACAGACAAAAAGTTGAACTTTCTCCGAATTGGAGTGCATAAAAGAATATCTCTGCTTTTGAATTTGAATTTAAGACATCAAAACACTTGTTTGAAGGAAAAAATGTGTTTTACTCTTTTCACTCCTTCCAAATACTAATAAGAATGCTGATTTCGGTTGACCATATATTAAATATTATCAAAAGTAAGATTTTCCTCCCTCGGGCATAGGTGCCCTAGCCGAGTGTGACTACTGTGATTAAACCCCGTTGGTTGTCATCCTCTAAAAGATTTTTACATTATTTTGGTTTCTAATCTTTTGATTATGAGTGTACCTTATGAGGGTTATTCCAAGAACGCTTCTTGTTCTATATCTACATTTGTATTCCCTTATTAGTTTTTCTTTGTTTACATTTCATCAAATCTGTGGCTTTCTGTTCTACCTTAACCAGTTTTAATTATTTAATTATTTGTTCTTGAAAGAAACGTATTTGTGTTCTTATCTTTCAGAAATAAACTATCAATTTTAATTGATATAGCCTTTCACAACTGGTTAAATTAATTGATGTATTATCTCTGGATCTTAATATCATCTCTGCATCTGGGTTCTAGCCTTCATACACAATGTCCCCAATATTATTGATGAAATTGGACAGACTACCATGTAGTTTTAGCTATCAGTAAAAAGATAAAATTAAACAGTGTTCTTCAATTTTGTGTTGGCATTCTGATGCTTTGTGTAAACAGTGATGGTCAACAATGCTACTACTATCCACAAAAGAGTGTTTGTGGCTGTGCCAAGCCAGTACCGGAATTTCCAAGGTTATATGTCCTGGTCTTTATTGTGGTCAGCGCTTTTGAGGTGAGAGGTGATTGTTTGTTTTGTTGATATTGATGGAATTGTTGACCATCATGTCTTAAACTTTCTTTACATAATCGCATTTCACATAGAATCGTTGCTTTGTAAGTCACAACATGGGAAAATAGAAGGGATTTGATACTTACAGATCAATAAGGTTTGACAAGTTGTTGAATGTGCCTGCTTGGATTGATGTAATCTGATTAGAAGACAACGCGCTACAAAATATAAATGACGTACTAAATACAATGACAATATGAGGATCAATAAGAATAAGGAAAGTCGGAAGACAGCATTTGCATAACCACAACCAACATACCGAAGGACAAAGCTCAAAGAAAGAGAGGGAATAAAAGGCAAACAATGGTCCACATTAAAAAACTAAAGTTTGAGCAACAGGAACCCCATTACAACTGGAGTTAGACACAAAGGCTCAATATGGTAAATAAGATCCTATTCCACAAGTGGCATTCATGATGCTGCTGACGCGAACAACCGGTCATATGTCAGACATGGTGCCAAGTCATGAGCGAAGACAAATCAAATGACCCGCCATCAGTACAAACCAAGCATATCAGTGTTCATTCGTGATATGGTCTCGATAAAGGAAAACAAAATTCATGAAGGCTATCCTGATGAAGCCGAATATCGTTTCAACTGAGAGAGGTATACTCCATCTGCATGTGTTGCTGGAATGTTGCTACATATATATGGAAAATTCACAACTTGAAAATTGAAAATATCTCTCATTAAAAAGGTTGTGTTCAAGCTATGAAGTAGATCTAGCTATATTAGTGGTATCTGTTAGTTCAAGTTCAGGGAAATAGATACGATCAAAAAAGTCAATAAACCTTGAGTTATTCAGTGCAAGAATACCATCTATACAGCAGAAATAAAGAACCGGGCTATGTACAGTATTTTGGATATGTGTAACAACTAGTATAAACCCCTTGTGTCTAATATTGACATGATTAACCTTTTGCCCACTAGTGTATAACATTGACATGTTTAACATTTTCCCCACTAGTGTATAATATTGACATGTTTAACCTTGTGCCCACTAGTGTCTAATATTGACATTTTTAATCTGTCAACCACTTGTGCATAGTACACACATTTTTAATCTTTTAACCACTAGTGTATAATGTTGACATTTTTAACGACTTTTGTATAATGTTGACATTTTTAACCTTTTAACCACTTGTGTATAATATTGACATTTTTAATCTATTAACCACTTGTGTATAATGTTGAGATGTCTAACCACTTGTGAATAATGTTGCTATTTTTAATCTTTTAACCACTTGTGCATAATGATGACATTTTAAACCTTGCAATTAAATTTCAACTTGCTAAGAGCTGTCATTATTCGTTAAGCATATGTTATAATTTTGCTATGGTATTTAGTCATAGACCTAGATTGTTTTTGACAAGGGCGGTGTCCCGTCACAGTTAATCTATTAATATCTTTTACAGATTCAAACCCTATATTGATTGCAGGTAAATGAATAGTATGTGTTACCTTGACCCGCCATTTTCTTTTTAAATTATCAATGTGGACCATAAATACAAACAATGTATATTTGTACAAGGAAGAAGGAAATTTGCAACTAGTTTTCATTTATAATGTCTTTATATTATAATGTCAATGTTACGTTACACCAGTTCTTGGTGTACACCCAGGTCTCACATACTTGATACAGACCGTTCACCATTGATTTTTTCCCGATTGGAATGCTTAAAAGAATTTCTTTGCTTTTAAATTGGAATTTAGAACATCTAAACAGTTGATGGAAGAAAAAAAAGTGTTCTACTCGTTTGACTCCTTTCATGTTGTCATGCACCAAATACTGAAAGTGCTGATTTCTTTTAACTATATTTTAAATATTATCAAAGTAAGATTCTCCTCCCGCAGGCATAGGTGACCATAGCCAAGTTTGGATATCCTATTGAGACCCGTTGGTTTTCATGCTCCCAGCGATTTTTACATTATTTTGGTTTCTAATCTTTTGATTATGAGTGTACTATATCTACATTTTTTTTCTCTTATTAGTTTATCTTTGTTTACATTTTATCAAATCGGTGGCTTTCTATTGAACCTTAAACAGTTCATACAACAAGTATTGTGTAATGTGGATTTGTTGAAATAAATGTCTGTATGTTCTTATCAATTTTAATTAACAGCCTTTCACTACTTGTTAAATTGATATATGTGTTCTGTCTGGATCTTAATTTCATTGTACATCTCTGCATCTGGTTCTAGCCCTCATACATAATTCCCTTGACATTGCTAGAAATTTGATTAAATGAACACATTCAGCCAATATTATTGATGAAAGAAGACAGTTTACCATGTAGTTTTAGCTATCAGTAATAAGTTGAAATTAATCAATGTTCTTCAATTTTGTGTTGGCATTCTAATGCTTTGTGTTATCAGTGATGGTCAACAATGTCACTAATATCAACAAAAGAGTGTTTGTGGCTGTGCCAAGCCAATACCGGAATTTCTAACGTTATATGTGTTGGTCTTTATTGTGGTCAGTGATGTTGAGGTCAGAGTAGATTGCTTTGTTGATATTGATGGAATTGTTGGCTATCATGGCATAAACCTTCATTTCATATTCACATCTCATATAGAATCATGGAATATGAAAAGGATCATTGACTTAACATATTCATATTATGTAAGTTACAACACCAGAAGCTAGAAGAAATGTATTTGATACTTACAGAACAGTAAGGTTTAGCAAGTCGTTGAATGTGTCTGCTTGGATTGATGTAATCTGATTAGTATCCAAAATACTGCAAAATATAAAATACGTACTAAATACAATGATAATTTGAAACCCAATATGCATAAGAAAAGTCAGAAAACAACATTTGTGCTTCCAGAACCAACATACCGAAGGACAAAGGTCAAAGAGAAAGAGAGAACAAAAGGCAAAGCATTGTCCTCATTAAAAAACTAAAGTTTGAGCAACAGGAACCCCACTACAACTGAATTTGGACAAAAAAGCTCAAGATGGTAAATAAGGTCCTGTTCCACAAGTGGCATTCATGATGCTGCTGACGCCAACAACCGGTCATATGTCAGACATGGTGACAAGTCATGAGCGAAGACAAATGAAATGACCTACAATCAGTACAAACCAAACATAGCAGTGCTCATTTGTGACACAGAATCGATAAAGGATAACAAAATACATGAAGGCGATCTTCATGAAGCCGAATATCATTTCAACTGAGAGACGTATACTCCATCTGTAGGTGCTGCTGGGATGTTGCTACATATAAATGGAAAATTTACAACGTGAATATTGAAATTATCTCCATAATTAAAAAAGCATTGTTTAAGGTCTGAAGTATATCTAGCTGTATTGGTAGTATCTGTTAGTTTAAGTTCAAGAAGATAGATGCAATCAACATCGTCAATAAACCTTGAATTATTCAGTGAAAAAATACCATCTATGCAGCGGAATAAAAGGATTGTTTTGGCTACATTTTATGCTGACATGATTAACCTTATAATAACTTGTGCATAATGTTGACAAATTTAACATTTTAGCCACTTGTGTATAATGTTGACATGCTGAACCCTTTAACCACTTGGGTATAATTGTGACATCTTTAACCTTTTAACTACTTCTGTATAATGTTGACATCTTAGGCATTTAACCAATAGTGTAAAATATGTTTAACCACTTAAGTATAATGTTGACGTTTTTAACCTTTTAGCTACTCGTGTATAATTATGTATAACATTTTTAACCTTTTACCCACTTTTGTATAATGTTGACTTTTGTAACCTTTAACCCACTTGTTTATAATGTTGACATTTTTAACTTTTTAGCCACTTGTGTATAATATTGACATTTTTAACCTTTTAATAACTTGTGGATAATATTCACATTTTTAGCATTGTACTCACTTGTATTAAATATTGACATGTCTAACCTTTTAAACACTTGTGCAAAATTTTGAGAACTTTAATCTTTTAACTACTTGTGTATAATGCTCACATCTTTAACGTTTTAACTACTTGTGTATAATGTTGACATTTTTAACCTTTTACCCACTTGTTTATAATGTTGACATTTTTAACTTTTTAGCCACTTGTGTATAATATTGACATGTTTAACCTTTTAATAACTTGTGGATAATATTGACATTTTTAGCATTGTACTCACTTGTATTAAATATTGACATGTCTACCTTTTAACCACTTGTGTAAAATTTTGAGAACTTTAATCTTTTAACTACTTGTGTATAATGCTCACATCTTTAACGTTTTAACTACTTGTGTATAATGTTGACATTTTTAACCTTTTACCCACTTGTTTATCATGTTGTAATACGCTAAAATATTAAACAGTGCTCTTCAATTTTGTGCTGGCATTCTGATGCTTTGTGTAAACAGTGATGGTCAACAATGCCATTGATATCCACAGAATAATGTTTGTACCCACGCAAAGACAGTACCTGAATTTCCAACGTTATATATCCTGGTCTTTATTGTATTCAGTGATTTTAAAGTGAGAGGTGGTTTTGTTGATATTGATGCAATTGTTGACCATCATGGATTAAACCTTCATTTCACAATCACATCTCAATATCATTGAATTCATGTTTTGTTAGTTACAACATGGAAAAAGAGAAAGAATTTGATACTTACAGTTCAAAAAGGCTTGACAAGTTGTTGAATGTGCCTGATTGGATTGATGTAATCTGATTAAAATGTAAATGCCTGCAAAATATTAACTACGTACTAAATACAATGATAATTTAAAAGGCAATAAGTATATGAAAACTCGAAAGACAACATTTGTGTAACCAGAACCAAAACACCGAAGGACAAAGGTCAAAGGTCAAAGATAGCGGGAGAACAAACGACAAGCAAAGGTCCACATTAGAAAACTAAAGAGCAACAGGAATCAAATCAAAACTGGAGTGAGACATAAAGGCTTAAGATGGTAAATAAGGTCCTGTTCCACAAGTGACATTCATGATGCTGCTGATGCCAACAACCGGTCATAGGTCACACATGGTGACAAGTCATGAGAGAAAACAAAAGACATGACCTACAATCAGTACAAACCAAACATATCAGTTCATTTGTGACACAGACTCGATAAAGTATAACAAAATTCATGAAGACGATCCTCATGAAGCCGAACTTCGCTTCAACTGAGAGACGTATACTCCATCTTGAATTATTCAGTGAAAAGATACCATCTATACCGCGGAATAAAAGGTTTGTGCTAGCTACATTTTATGTTGACATTTTTAACCTTTTAACCACATGTGCATAATTGTGACATTTTTAACCTTTTAACTACTTGTGTATAATGTTGACATTTTTAACCTTTTAACCACTTCTGTATAATATTGACATTTTTAACATTTTAACCTCTTTTGCATAATGTTGAAATTTTTAACCTTTTAACCACTTGGGCATGATGTTGACATTTTTAACCTTGCGACCACTTGGGTATAATTGTGACATTTTAACCTTTTAACTACTTGTGCATAATGTTGACATTTTTAACCTTTAAAAACTTGTGTAAATTATTGACATTCTAAAGTACTATTGCATAATGTTGACATGTTTTGCAACTGGTGTAAAATTTTGACATTTTAACCGTTTATCCACATGTACATAATGTTGATATTTTTAAACTTTTACCCACATGTGTATTATATTAGCATTTTAAACCTTTTACCCACTTGCGTATAATATTGACATTTTTAATCTTTTAACCACTTGTGTATAATGTTGACATTTAAATCCTTTTAACCACGTGTGTATAATGTTGACGTTTAACCACTTGTGTACAATGTTGACATTTTAACCACTAGTGTATAATTTTGATATCCTTAACCTTTTAGCCACTTGTGTATAATATTGACATGTTTATCCCTTTAACCATTTTGATAAAATTGTGACATCTTTATCCTTTTAGCTTCTTGTGTTTGATTTTGAAATCTTAACCATTTAACCACTAGTGTATAATGTTGACATTTTTAACATTTTAACCACTTGGGCATAAAGTAGACATTTTTAACCTTTTAGCCACTTGTGTAAAATTGTGACATCTTTAACAATTTAGCTACTCGTGTATAATGTTGATATTTTAATCATTTAACCACTGGTGTATAATGCAGACATTTTTAACATTTTAACCACTTGTGTTCAATTGTGTCATCTTTAACCATTTAACCACTTGTGTAAAATATTGACATTTTTAACCTGTCAACCACTTGTGCAAAATATTGAAATTTTTTACCTTTTAACTACTTGTGCATAATGTTGACATTTTTAACCGTTTAACCACTTGTGTAAAATTATGACACCTTTAACATTTAAACTACTTGTGCATAATGTTGACAATTTAACCTTTTAAGCACTTGTGTATAATGTCGACATATTTAACCTTTTAACCACTTGTGCAAAATTGTGACATATTTAACCTTCAACAACTTGTGTATAATGTTGATATGTTAACCATTTAACCACTAATGCATAATATTGAAATTTTGAATCTTCTAACCACTTGTGTAAAATATTGACATTTTAGCTACTTTTGTGTAATGTTGACATTTTTAACCTTTTAACCATTAATACATAATTTTGACATTTGTAACCTTTTAACCACTTGTGCATAATGTTGGCATGTTGTATAATGTTAACATTTTTAACCTTTTATCCACTTGTGTATCATGTTGACATTTTTAACCTTTAAGCAACATTTGCATAATGTTGACATTGTTAACCTTTAATCCATTTCTGTATAATGTTGACATTTTTACCTTTTAACCACTGGTGTATGATGCTGACATTTTCAATCTTTAAGTGATTTGTGCTTAATGTTGACATCTTTAACCTTTAAACTACTTGTGTATACTCTCGACATTTTAACCATTTAATCACTAGTGTATAATGTTGAAATTTTCAATCTTCTAACTACTCGTGTAACATATTGACAGTTTAGCTACTTTTGCGTAATGTTGATATTTTTAATCTTTTAACCACTAATGCATAATTTTGACAGTTTTAACCTTTTAATCACTTGTGTATAATGTTGACATTTTAACCTTTAAGCAACTTGTGTATAATGTTGACATTTTAGCCTTTTAGCCACTTGTGTATAATATTGACATGTTTAACCTTTAAGCCACTTGTGAATAATGTTGACATTTTTAACATTTAAGCCACTTGTGTATAATGTTGACATTTTTAACCTCTAAGCCACTTGTGTATAATGTTGACATTTTTTACTTTTAAGCCACTTATGTATAATGTTGATATGGTTAACCTTTAAACCACTTGTGCATAGTGTTGACATTGTGAACATTTATGTCACTTGTGTATAATATTGACAACATTAGTTTGGTTTCTAATCTTTTGACTATGTGTGTACATGATGAAGGTTGTTCATTATTATTGGTTTTTTTTACACATAAATTTGATTCAGCCAAGATCAATGATGAAAGTGTACGGGCTACCATGTAGTTTTAGCTATAAGCAATCAGTTACAATTTAAAAAATGTTCTTAAATTTTGGGTTGGCATTCTGATGCTTCGTATCAATGGTTTTTTAAACAACAGACATGGTGGATGTTATGAAAATAAAGTGTAAACACTGATGGTCAACCATGCCACTTATATCAACAAAAGAACGTTCTTGCCCGTCTCGAGCCAGTACCTGGATTTCCAACGTTATATGTCGTGGTCTTTATTGTAATGAGTGATTTAGAGGTGAGATGTGGGTTTGTTGATATTGATGGAATTGTTGACCATCATGGCATAAAGATTACAACATGGAAAAATAGAAGGATTTTGATACTTACAGATAAGTAAGGCTTGGCAAGTCGTTGAATGTGCCAGATTGGATTGATGTAATCTGATTACTTTCCAAAAACCTGCAAAATATTAAATATATACTAAATAGAATGACAATTTAAAACGCTATAAGTATATGGAAATTAGGAAGACAACATTTGTGTAACCAGAACCAACATAATGAAAGGAAAAGGTCAAAAAGATAAAGAACAAAAGGCAAACAATGGTCCACATTAGAAAACTAAAGTTCGAGCAACAGCAACCCCATTAAAACTGGAGTTGGATAGAAAAGTTCACGATGGTAAATAAGGTCCTGTTCCACAAGTGGCATTCATGATGCTGCTGACGCCAATAACCGGTCATATGTCACACATGGTGACAAGTCATGAGCAAGCACAAATGAAATGACCTGCAATAAGTACAAACCAAGCATATCAGTGTTCATTCGTGACACTGTCTCGATAAAAGATAACAAAATTCATGAAGGCGATCCTCATGAAGCCGAACATCATTTCAACTGAGAGACGTATATTCCATCTGCAAGTGTTACTGGAATGTTGCAACATATAAATAGAAAATTCAAAACGTGAAAATTGAAATCAGCTCTATGATTAAAAAAAGTATCGTTAAAGGTATGAAGTATTTCTAGCTGTATTGGTAGTATCTGTTAGGCTAAGTTCAAGAAGATAGATGCAATCAAAATGGTCAATGAACCATGAATTATTCAGTGAATAAAGGTAATAACAAAATTACCGAACTCCGAACAATCTTACAAAGGGAAAGTCAAAACTCATAATTATATAAACAGACAAAATCAGTCAACAACCGGAAAACTGTGAAAACCGTAATGACCCTGACTTGGTACAGGCATTTCTAAAGAAATGGTGGATTGAATCAGATTTTAAGGCGCCAAACCTCCCGCTCTCATTAGGGTTCAAAGGTTCCGGCTGTCACTGTAACAGTATTTAAATACAGGAACAAAATAGGTAAAATAGTAGTCAAAGCAGTACCATATTCGGTGACGTAAATGTCAAAAATATTTTTACGTCACACATTGACAAAAAAAATTCTTGACATTTTTGACTTCTTTATCTTTATACATTTTCACTATATGAAAATGCATCGCTTATAATTTTTTCTGCAGAGACGGAATATATTTCGACAAGATATTGGTATCGGAATATAAACTTTTTAAGAGATCGAATAAGGCGAATCTTTTTATAGCCCTGGTCCAGTAGCCTGTTTCTCAGATGAAGATGACGTTTCAGGAAATCAGAATAATTGCTACTGGCCCTTGCATAGCGAATCAATTGCGAGATGTAAACACCATATGCAGGAGAAGCTGGTATATTGCTGCACATGTTTGGAAAATTTATGATTTTAAAATTGAAGTCGTCCCGTTTATCATAAATTTTAGTACTGAGTTGACCACTGTCGTCAAATTCGAGGTATAAGTCCAAAAATGATGCGGACGAAGCTGTATCGGTGGTCTCTTTAACTTCCAGCTCTGGAGGGTATATCAATGGAAGAAATTCTGCAAATCTAGAATTATTGATAGATAAAACGTCATCAATATACCTGTATGTGAAATTAAAGGCTCTAGCCTCATGAATCTTCTTATCTTTTACAAGCTTTTGAAGAAACTCCGACTCATATGAGTATAAAAATAAATCGGCTAGAAGAGGGGCACAATTCGTACCCATTGGTATGCCGACGACCTGCTGAAACAGTGTCCCTCCAAAGGAGACAAATATGTTATCGATGAGGAACTCCAGCATACTGATCACTTGTTCCTCGGAGTAGCATGTTTTACCTTTATGAATTTTGTTTGAAAAATATGTGGAATTGTAGCCTAACACAACAAATTTTGAGCCATAGTTTCTATGACTAAAAGCTTTATGAATTGTTTCTTTTAAGCGGGTTTTTAATTTGTCATGCAGTAGGGTGGTATATAGAGTTGAAAAATCAAAAGTTTTGATGGAGGATACCTGAGAGAAAGATCTTGATTTCAGGTTATCCAAAAGATCTTTAGAGTTTTTCAAAATCCACATGTGATTTATGCCACTACGCGAGTAAACAGTTTCACAATATTTCTGTTGTCCCTCTTTTACTGCAGACAGAATCTTTGTCAGGTGAATAGACAATTCTTTCGTCGAACAAGTTGATGATCCCGCTATGTACCTTTCTTTGTATGGTGTCTTATGGAGTTTAGGTATCCAATATAAATAGGGTAAAATATACCATCTATACCGCGGAATAAAAGGATTGTGCTAAATACATTGTATGTTGAAATATTTAACCTTTTAATTCACTTGTGTATAATGTTGCCATTTTTAACCTTTTAACCACTTGTGTATAATGTTGCCATTTTAAAACATTTAACCATATGCGTCAAGTTTTGCCATTTTTAACATTTTAACCACTAGGATACAATTGTGACATCTTTAACGTTTAAACTACTTGTGTGAAATGTTGACATTTTAACCTTTTAACCACTAATGTATACTGTTTACATTTTTAAACTTTTAACCACATGTGTAAAATATTTACATTTTTAACCGTTTATCCAATTGTGTATAATGTTGCCATTTTAACCATTTAACCACTAGTGTATAATGTTGAATTTTTTAATTTTCTAACCACTTGTGTAAAATATTGACATTTTAGCTACTTTTGTGTAATATTGACATTTTAAATCTGTTAACCACTAATGTTGACATTTTTAACCTTTAAGCGACTTGTGGATAATGTTGACATTTCTAACCTTTTAAGCAAGTGTGTATAATGCTGACATGTTAAACACTTGTGTATAATGTTGACATTTTAACCACTAGTGTATAATTTTGATACCCTTATCCTTTTAACCACTTGTGTATAAAGTTGACATTTTTAACCTTTTAGCCACTAGTGTATAATATTGACATTGTTATCCCTTTAGCCACTTGTGCATAATTGTGACATCTTTATCCTTTTAGCAACTTGTATATAATGTTGTCATTTTTAATCTTTTCACCACATGTGTAACATATTTGCATTTTTAACATTTTACCCACTTGTGGTAAATTGTGACATCTGTAGCCATTTAAATACTTGTGTAAAATGTTGACATGTTTAACATTTTACCCACTTGTGTATAATATTGACATTTTTAACCTTTTAGTCACTTGTTTATAATGTTGACATATTTAATCTTTTAACCACGAGTGTATAAAGTTGACATTTTTAACCTTTTACCGACTTGTGTATAATGTTGACATTTGAACCACTTGTGTAAAATTGTGATATCATTAACCATTTAACTACTCGTGCATACTATTGACATGTTTACCCTTTTAACCCCTTTAATACAATTTTGACATCTTTATCCTTTTAGCTACTTGTGTATGATTTTGACATTTTAAACATTTAATCACTAGTGTATAATGTTGACATTTTTAACATTTTAACCACTTGTGTAAAATTGTGACATCTGTAGCCATTTAACCACTGGTGTATAATGTGGACATTTTAAACATTTTAACCACTTGTGTAAAATTCTGACATTTTCATCCATTTAGCCACTTGTGTAAAATATTGACATTTTTAACCTTTTAACTACTTGTGCATTATGTTGACTTTTTTAACCGTTTAACAACTTGTGCAAAATATTGACATTTTTAACCATTTAACTACTTGAGCAAAATATTGGCATTTCTATCCGTTTAACAACTTGCGTAAAATTATGACATCTTTAACCTTTAAACTACTTGTGTATAATGTTGACAATTTAACATGTTAACCACTTGTGTAAAATTGTGACATCTTTAACCTTTAACTACTTGTGTATGCTGTTGACATTTTTCATTTTGACCACTTGTGTATGATGCTGACATTTTCAACCTTTAAGTGACTTGTGCATAATGTGAAAATCTTTAACCTTTCAGCCAGTTGTGTATAATGTTGACATTTTAACCATTTAACTACTAGTGTATAATGTTGAAATTTTCATTCTTCTAACCATTTGTGTAAAATATTGACATTTTAGCTACTTTTGTGTAATGTTGACATTTTCAATCTATTAACCACTGATGAATCATTTTGACATTTTGAACCTTTTAACCACTTGTGTATAATGTTGACATTTTAAACCTTTAAGCCACTTGTGGATAATGTTGACATTTTTATCCTTTAAGCCACTTGTGTATAATGTTGACATGTTTAACCTTTAAGCCACTTGTGTAAAATGTTGACATTTTTAACCTTATGTCACTTGTGTATAATGTTGACAACATTAGTTTGGTTTCTAATCTTTTGACTATGTGTGTACATGATGAAGGATGTTCCTTATTATTGTTGTTTTGTTAATTTTACATGTTTGAGCCAAGATTATTGATGAAAGTGGACGGGCTACCATGTAGTTTTAGCTATAAACAATCAGTTAAGATTAAAAAAAATGTTCTTCAATTTTGTGTTGGCATTCTGATGCTTTGTATCCATGTTTTTTGAAATAACAGAAATCATAGATATTATGAAAAGAAAGTGTAAACATTGATGGCCACTTATATAAACAAAAAAATGTTTGTGTATGTTCCTATCCAGTACCTGGATTTCCAATGCTAGGTGTCATGGTCTTCATTGTAGTCAGAGATTTTGAGGTAAGAGGTGGATTTGTTGACATTGATGGAATTGTTGACTATCATGGCTTAAAGATTATCTTTTCATAATCACATCTCACACAGAAAAATAATATAATTGTAAAAAACATATTCATGCTTTGTAAGTTACAACATGGAAAAATAGAAGGAATTTGATACTTACAGATGAGTAAGTCTTGGCAAGTCGCTGACTGTGCCTGATTGGATTGATGTAATCTGATTATCGTTCAAAAACCTGCAAATTATTAAATACGTACTAAATACAATGACAATTTAAAACGGTATAAGTATATGGAAACTCGGAAGACAACATTTGTGTAACCATAACCAACATAATGAAAGAAAAAGGTCAAAAAGATAAAGAACAAAAGGCAAACAATGGTCCACATTAGAAAACTAAAGTTCGAGCAACAGCAACCCCATTAAAACTAGAGTTGGACACAAAAGCTAAAGATGGTAAATAGGATCCTGATCCACAAGTGGCATTCATGATGCTGCTGATGCCAACAACCGGTCATATGTCACACATGGTAACAAGTCATGAGCAAACACAAATGAAATGACCTGCAATAAGTACAAACCAAGCATATCAGTGTTCATTCATGACATGGTCTCGATGAAAGATAACAACATTCATGAAAGCGATCCTCATGAAGTGGAACATCATTTCAACTGAGAGACGTATATTCCAACTGCAGGTGTTACTGGAATGTTGCTACATATAAATAAAAAAATCACAATGTGAAAATTGAAATCAGTCCTATAATTAGAAATGTAATGTTTAAGGTATGAAGTATATCTAACTGTATTGGTAGTATCTGTTAGCTTAAGTTCAATAAGATAGATACAATAAAAATGGTCAATAAACCTTGAATTATTCAGTGAAAAGATACCATCTATACCGCGGATTAAAAGGATTGTGCTAGCTACATTGTATGTTGACATTTTTAACCTTTTAATCACTTGTGTGTAATGTTGCCATTTTTAACCTTTCAATCACCTTTTGTATAAAGTTGCCATTTTTAACCCTTTCACCATGTCCGTCAAGTATTGCCATTTTTAACCTTTTAACCACTTGGTTATAATTGTGACATCTTTAACCTGTTAACTACTTGTGTGAAATGTTGACAGTTTAACCTTTTAACCGCTGGTGTATAATGTTGACATTTTTTAACTTTTAGCCACATGTGTAAAATATTGACATTTTTATCCATTAGTGTATAATGTTGACATATTTAACCACTTATGTAAAATATTGACATTTTTACCTGTTTATCCACTTATGTATAATGTTGATATTGTAACCATTAATGTTGAAATTTTTATTCTTGTAATATTGATATTTAGCTACTTTTGTGTAATGTTGACATTTTTAAGATTTAAGCGGCTTGTGGATAATTTTGACATTTTTTACCTTTTAACCACTTGTTTATAATGTTGACATTTTTAACCTTTAAACCAAGTGTGAATAATGCTTACATTTTAGCCACTTGTGTATAATGTTGCCATTTTAACATCTAGTGTATAATTTTGACATCTTTAACATTTTAGCCACTTGTATATCAAATTAGCATTTTTAAACTTTTAGCCACTTGTGTATACTATTGACATTTCTAACCTTTCAGTCACTAGTGTATAATGTTGACAGTTTTTAACTTTTTACACACTTGGGTGAAATATTTGCAATTTTATCCTTTTACCCACTTGTGTAAAATGTAAACATTTTTAACATTTACCCATTTGTGTATAATGTTGACATTTTTAACCTTTTATCCACTTGTGAAAAATATTGACATTTTTAACTTTTTAACCACTTGTTTATAAAGTTTACATTGATAACCTTTTAACTACGTGTGTATAAAGTTCACATTTTTAACCTTTTAGCTACTTGTGTATAATGTTCACATGTTTAACCTTTTAACCACTTGTGCATAATGTTCATATTTTTATTAAAACTTTAACCACTTGGGCATAAAGTTGACATTTCAAACTTTGTAGCCACTTATGTATAATATTGACATTTTTAACCTTTTAACCACTTGTGCATAATGTTGACATTTTTAACCTTTTAACCACGTCTATATAATGTTGTCATTTTTAACCTTTTACCCACTGGTGTATATTGTTGACATTTTAACGACGTGTATAATTTTTTAGCCACCTGTGTATAAAGATGGCATTTTAAGCTTTTTAGCCACTTGTGTATAATGTTGATATTTTTAACCTTTTAACAACTAATGCATAATTTTGACATTTTTAACCTGTTACCCACTTGTGTATAAAGTTGACATTGTTAACCTTTCACACACTTGTGCATAATATAGACATGTTAACCTTTTAACCAGGTGTGTATAATGTTGACATTTCTAACCTTTTAGCTACTTGTGTTTTTTGTTCAATTGTTTAATCTTTTAACCACCTGTGCATAATGTTCACCTTTTTAACCTGTTAACCACTTGTATACAATTGTGATATCTTTAACCTTTTAACTACTTGTGAATAAAGTTGTCATTTTTAATATCTTGTGTCTAAGATTGACATTTTTACCCTTTAACTACTTGTGTAAAATATTGACATTTTTAACCTTTTACCCACTTGTATTAATTGTTGACATTTCTAACCTTTTATTCACTTGTGTGTAATTGTGACATCTTTAACCTTTTAACCACTTGTGTATAAAGTTGTCATTTTTATCTTTTTAGCCACCTGTGTATCATTTTGACATTTTAACCATTTAACCACTTGTGCATAATGTTGAAATTCTTAAACTTCTAGCCACTTGTGTAAAATATTGACATTTTAGCTACTTTTGTGCACTGTTTTACATTTTTAACCTTTTTACCACTTGTGCATAGTGTTGACATTTTAAACGTTATGACCAGTTGTTCATAGTGTTGACATTTTCAAACTTTTAAACACTTGTGTTTAGAATTGACATGTAAAACTTTTAACCCACTTGTGTAAATTATTGACATTTTATTGACCTTTTTGCCACTTGTGTATAATTTGGATAGCTTTACACTTTAACCACTAGTGTATAATGGTGACATTTTTAACCTTTTAACCACTTGTGTACAATGTAGAATTGTTCAACCTTTTAACCACTTGTGTATAATGTTGACATTTTTAATCTTTCAACCACTTGTGCATAATATTGACATTATGAACCTTTTAACCACTTGTGTATAATGTTGACATTTTTGATTTCTATTCTTCTGCTGATGAGTGTACCTGATGTGTTTTTTTCTCTCTAAGTTTGATATCTTTATTTGTATTCCCTGATTATTATTTGTGTTACATTTTATCTGTGGCTTTCTATTCTACCATAAGCAGTTCATGCAACAAGTATTGTGTATAATTAGGAGTTGCTGAAAGAAATGGTTTTGATTTTCTTGTCTTTAAGAAATAAACTATCAACTGGTGAAATAAATAGATGTGTTCTATCTGGATCTTAATTTCATATATGCATCTCAGTTCTAGCCTTCATACATAATGCCACTGAATTTCCTAAAAAAATTTATTAAATGAACACATTCAGCCAAGATTATTGAATAAAGTGGACATGTGACCATGCAGTTTTAGCTATGAGTAATAAATTAATATAAAACAATGTTCTTCAATTTTGTGTTGGCATTCTGATGCTTTGTATCAAATGTTTTTAAATAACAGACATTGTAGATATTATGAAAAGAAAGTGTAAACAGTGAAGGTCAACCATGCTACGTAATCAACAAAAGAACGTTTTTGCCCTTCCCGAGCCAACGTTATGTATCGTGGTCTTTATTGTAGTCAATGATTTTGAGGTCAGAGGTTTGTTGATATTGATGGAATTGTTGACCATCATGGCTGAATAACTTTCTGTTCATAATCACATCTCGCATATAATTGCTAAATTTAAAAAAAAGTATCATTGACTAAACATATTCATGTCTTGTAAGTTACAACATGGAAAAATAGAAATAATTTGATACTTACAGAAAAGTAAGGCTTGTCAAGTTGTTGAATGCGCCTGTTGGGATGGATGTAATCTGATTAGAAGACAAATAACTGCAAAATATAAAATACGTACTATATACAATGATAATTTGAGACCTAATAAAGATAAGGAAAGTCGGAAGACAACATTTGTGTTACCAGAACCAACATACCGAAGGACAAAGGAAAAAATAGAAAGAACAAAAGGCAAACAATGGTCCACATTAGAAAACTAAAGTTCGAGCAACAGTAACCCCATTAAAACTGTAGTTGGATAGAAAAGTTCACGATGGTAAATAAGGTTATGTTCCACAAGTGGCAATACACCACTTGTGCATAATGTAGAATTTTTAATCTTTTAACTACTTGTGTATAATTTTGACATTATCAACAAATTGTGTATACGCGGGTGTGTTAAGGCTGTTTCATGTCGATTTGTTTCATGCGAGTTGCTCCCCTTTGTAATAGTTTACCTAATGACGTTGCATCAATGGACAATTTTACGTTCATGATTTATTGCTTATGATTGACTGCATGGAATTAATATTGATATAATGTCTGTGTTCAATATAATATCGTAAGTATGTATTGAGTCGGTAAGAAAAAGTGACAGGAAAAAAGTCACAATATATTTTTTCCATATTAACTATACCCCGGAAAGTCTCGGTGTGTATGCTTATTTTTGTTTCGTTTCTGTTTTTGACATTTTTTTCTTCTTTATTTGTTTGTGTGTTTTTTTTGTTTTGGGGTTTATTTTTTATCCACCAATGTAGGAATCCATTTTCTGTTTATGTACTACTTTCTCATGCGTTCTGTTCGACTGGTATCCATGTTTAGTGGTAATACACCTTTAAATTATCCAGAGGCCATTCGTAGTTCTTTTTTATCGTAAGAAATGATTACCACAAAGTTTCATGCCTAATACATGCAGTCATCATCATATATTTTGTTAACAGATTTGCTTACACCCCCCACCACGGACAGTCGAACATCTCTTAGGTAAAGTCAGTTACGTCGTCTTACCCTTATTGAAGACCGTTCAATTGTTCAGATGGCATTTGTAGTTCTACCCTGGTATATTTTTGCTGCTTTCATTGTGAGCAATGATGACCTTAATATACACAATCATTATTACCACTACCAGGAACAGTACATACATATTTGCAGAGGGCCCGGATGGCTGAATCAGTTAGGTAGTTGGATTACCTATCAACTCATATAAGCCTATCACCAATTCGGCCTGGGTTAGCACCTGGCATTGTAAATTACAAAAAGGGTGCACTTGACTTGCAGCCGCACGTGATACAGTTGACAAGTTGCTTGCTCATGGTCGGTGGTTCTCTCCAGGTCCTGTGAATTCTTCCATCAGTAAATCTGGTCGCCTTGATATAGCTGAAATATTGCTGAAAGTGACGCTAAGCATCAAAAATCAAATAAAAAATATAATCATATTTGCGATAAAGACAGTTAGTTTATCTTACACATATTGACGAAATATACATTCAAAATAATAAATATAACACATACAGCTTATATTGTTGTAATCACAGACTTACAAGTAATAAGTGTTGTTAGGTAAATCTGTTGGAATACTATCCAGTCCTCTACTAGCGCAGTTAACTTCAAGTTGATTTCCAAAGTCAACACAATTACAGACACTAGGACAGGATGATACAGCACCGACAAGTAAAATCACAGCAACTATTGTTGTTATAAGAAACTCCATTTTACGTCGTCGGTCTACAAATATAAGATGCATTTACTTAATAGTTATTGTGCAATGTTGTTATAATTTAATTTTGGTGAGAGATATATCATATGAATATCTATATAGAGATTAATACATGACCTTCTCCATAACAATCAGGATATCACCCCGAAACCTCCATATCAGCCAAAGACGCAATATACGGCTGATATGGGTCGAAGGATAAAAGCAAGGATGATATGGAAAAGTTCATGTATTAATCTTTTTATCATATACTGTCGCCAAATTAATGCAAAATGAAATAATTAAAAGTCAAGGACTTTATATGGAAGTTTAATTGTGAATTCAGCAGATCAATTCTTCAGAACTCTATTGTCAAACAAGAGCATCTTTATCGCCATAAAATTAATGGCACCATTTCCTATGACCGCATTTTGAAACACCAAAAATTGATAAGATAACTTCGTGAACTTTACAGGCATCGCTACTGGTCATATCCTCTGATTCATGTTGACACGATTAGTTGGGATTTAACAATGGTGAAATATACTTTTTTTTAATTTTAAATCTCTCTCTCTCTCTCTCATATATATTGTATCTGAACACAAGAAAAAGTTATTTTTAAATGTAGCATGCATACATATGTATTCTATATTAAACATTTATATATGTATGCTACATTTAACAATCGTTTATTATTATAATTATTTTGCACAATAATATATATACATGTATATACATTGTACATGTACATGTATATTGAAAGTTTATGCAGTAGATCGTGGGTTCGAGCCTCGGTCGGGTTAAACCAAAGACTATAAAATTGGCATTTGTTGCTTCTCCGCTGCGCACGTAGCATTAAGGCGTAAGAACAACGACTGGTTGGCTCTGAATCAGAATAATGTGTTCGAGTGGGGCGAAATGTCTATCCGCGGACTCTTGCTTCAGTGAGCTAGCACAATACAAATCTAACTCTGGGCGTTGGTCTAGAACAAAGTGGGCCTCATCATCCTCTCATCGAGAATTAACTTGATATAGCTGAAAGATTGTTGAATTGGCGTTAAACAACAATCACTCACTCACTCACTCACTCACTCACTCACTCACTCACTCACTCACTCACTCACTCACTCACTATATTGAAATTCTCTCAGGGACTAGGCCTCTCATTATATGTAACAAGCGTTTGAATAAAATACTATTGTGTTAACATTAAATAGCTAATAGATTTGATTAAAAAAAAAAATGGGGCTAAATATCACAGGGTTAGACGTTAGATCTATTACAGATCATTCTTTATTATCTTGTGAACTACATATAAGTCCGTCATTGTCTTCATTAGATACGTTGCTTGCCTCGAAAACAGAGTATGACGTAACAAATATGCCCAGTGGTTTTTGTTGTAGTGACGAAATTGTCGACATAGTTACTGAAACGATAAATAGTCTTGAATCTCATGAAGTATCGCAGCTCAACATACATAAAGCGTATGCTAATTTTTGTAGCATTGTCGGTGAAGAAATGAAGCAGAAATTAAAATGAAAGGTTATCTTTTTTTTCAAATAGTGTTAATGTGAACAAGAAAAAACGAATTATAAAGCCTTGGTGGAATGATAATTTAACTTATTTGTTTAATGATATGTGCTATGCAGAACAAATATGGAAAACAAGGTAAAATAAGAAGATGTTCTTGTCAATATCTGAAATCAAATTTTATATCAAAATGTAGAATTTTAGATCGTGAAACTCAAAAAGTCAATAGTAAGTATTGGTACAGTTTACAACAGGAACTTCTAACTGAATCAAAGTCTGATCAGCAGTTTTTTTGGAAAAAAATAGGTAAGATAGGCATTGCCTCAGATCGTAAAACATCGATTCCCATGGAAGTCATTGACTCAATCGATAACGTATCAAATGCAGTAAATGATGTCTTGGAAAAATGGAAGTCGGACTATTCTAATTTACTTAACCAACAGCCTAACAACCAGGTGCATTCTGATGTAATAAATCCATTAGTAGATCAATCTGGTAATGCTGTGACAATAAAAGATTTTCTCCTCACAGAAGAAATTTCCATTGAAGAGGTATGTAATGCCGTTAATACTGTTAAAAAGGGTAAAGCCTCAGGTGTAGATAATATCCCAGTTGATGTGTTTTGTAATCGAACATGTGTTTTAATTTTGCATGAATTATTTAACCGTTGCTTCAGAACTGGATTGGTTCCTGATGTATGAAACAATATTATTATTAATCCAATTCCTAAAAGTAATATGTCTGATAATAGAGACCCACGTTGTTATAGGGGGATAGCTTTAGCACCTGCGGCTTATAAACTTTACTATAGATTATTAAGCGGAAGATTGCGTCAGTGGATAAATGATAATAATGGTCTGGCTGATGAACAGCATGGTTTTCGCAAATGATGAAGTACAGTAGATCAAATAGCATCTCTCACTAAGATAATTGATGTTCTTAAACAACTACGTACACCTACATTGTGTGCGTTTATCGATTATAAAAAGGCGTATGATACAATTGATAGACATTTGTTATGGGGAAAACTTACCTCTTTAGGTGTTGATACAAAAATGTGTCTTGCTATTAAATCTTTGTATAATGGTGTTACATGCTCAGTGAGACTCAATAGCTTTAATACTGACTGGTTCTCTGTGAATTGTGGCTTAAAACAACAATGTCCCGTTTCACCCCTCTATTTAATATTTTCATAAATGAATTGACAGTTTACTTGAAATCCTTTGTCTTGGGTATATATATTGATGGAGTGAAGGCCTGTATATTGCTATATGCAGAAGACATTGCATTGTTGGCCAACACTCAAAATGACCTACATTATAAGTTCTCAGCTGCCTAGTGACCGTCTAAATAATCATATTAAGGGTAATAACAAAATTACCGAACTCCGAGCAATCTTACAATGGGAAAGTCAAAACTCATAAGTATATAAACAGACAAAATCAGTCAACAACCGGAAAACTGTGAAAACCGTAATGATCCTGATTTGTTACAGGCATTTCTAAAGAAATGGTGGGTTGAATCAGATTTCAAGGCGCCAAACCTCCCGCTTTCATTACGACTCAAATGTTCCGGCTGTCACTATAACAGTATTTATAACAATACTGGCACAAGTTTTTTCCACGAACTATGTTTGAAGGACTTTCTTGAAAGTTCTAAGGCTAATGACGTAATGGTCACTAGACAAAATTAAACACCGCCCACTGACCCTCTGTAATTTTCCGTCTGCATCGTTTCGTAACTGCACGTTTATCTATCGTCTGCATCGGTGTAATGGACTGACGTAACGCAATGAAGAAAAAGAGGAGATTTGTTTCAACTACCGATGAGGAAATCGAACAAAAGAGACTTAAAATGAATGCACAAAAAAACCATTAAACAGAATATTGTGTCGGCAATTTTATTACGTGAGTATTTAAAGGAAAAACACATCGTTAATTTTAGGAATGGAATGTTCCACTGGCCAGTAAATCGTATTAATCTTATTCTCTAGATTTCCATATATGGCTCTGTATTCTATCGTTATTTTTAGGAATGATTTTATCCAATCATAGATCGTCAAATAAATGCAACATAGTACAACAGCTGTTAGATGAGTTGCATACATGGTGTATTAATAATAACATGACTATAAATGCTGACAAAGGCAATGTTGTGCATTTTAGACGGCCCTCAATGGAACGTTCTAAATACACGTTTAAATGCGGTGATATGAATATTGAGCTAAACAATGATTATGCATATTTAGGTTTGATTTTAAATGAATTTCCTGACTTTAACTTAACGGCCAAGATTGTTGCCAAGTCTGACAATAGGGCCTTAGGCTTAGTAATGGTGAAATGCAAGAACATTGGTGATGTTTCATATGATGTGCTTAAGAAACTGTTTGATTCTCTTGTAACTCCTATTATAGAATATGGTGCGGCAATATAGGATTATAAAAGTTATTCATATATCAATGCTATTCAATTGCGAGCTTGTCGCTTTTTTCTTGGTGTCGGTAGATATACTCCCAACGCAGCCGTCATGGGTGCCATGGGTTGGATTCCAATTTATCACACACAATGGTGTAAACTCATTAATATGGAACATTACAGAATGAACAGGAAACTTTTTGCTTGGGCCGACGATGTTAGTTTGAAAAATTAACGAGTTAAAAATTAGAACTATGCAGTTAGAAAACATTTTACTTATTTAGAAATGGCAGATTATTGTAATATAAATAGAGATATAGATAAACGTATTTTAAATGACGTCTTAGTGTAAAAAATGTTTTTTAAAATATACCGAAAGTTGGCATATCAATGGGAATGCCGTCGCTCCCATGACAGGAAATTGGCGAAATAAATTAAGAACGTAGAAGCTTTTTAATTATGAGTATGGGATTGCGAATTATTGTAAAGTGTTAGTGCCTTTTAATGACCGTAGTGCTTTTGCGAAATTTAGGTGTGGGGTGACTCCAATAAGATTGGAAGCTGGTCGATATGAAAATATAAAACTTGAAGAAAGATGTTGTTTTACCTGTTCAAATTTAATTGAAGATGAAACCCATGTTATATTACATTGTCCTCTTTATTATGATTTTAGAAACAATCTTTTTACTGAAGTTTTAGAAGTTAACAGAAATGCTATATTTTTATTTTCGAACCAAGATGTTTTTAGAATAGTTGCCAAAACGTGTAATTTTATCTTAAAAAACGCAAGGAAGTTTTATATTGTAAATAATATTTTTATTAATGTATTAATATTTGTATTACCCGTATGTACTTGTTGATATACGATGTCTTATCGTCTGTCATAAATATGTATTGATTGGCTTGTGTGTATATATATATATAACATGCTTAATTTTACTATTTGTTATTTTATGTATGTATGAAAAAGGTGAGACGCTTATAAAATATTGAATTGAATTGAATTGTATTTAAATAACATAGGTATATTTACAGTTGGGTGATTATAGGTAAGTATGTTTCTTTCTTTAATAAAAACGTAGATATCAAATGTCCACCTCTCACATTAACTCACTGAACACAAAAATACTATATGACGTTGGATATCCAGTTACTAGCTTGGAACAGGCACACAAATGTGGCGAGGTTGAATCTGTTAATAGGGTCCCAGTCCTCCCCTCATAAATGTGTGAAGGATTAAGATTGTAATATCACATGTAAAACTTTTTTCGCTTTGTAATTTCCAGCTTTATTGCTAATGGGGAGTAAAATATTCACGAACACTTCGTGTTTATCTACGCCATTTGTATTGTGTGCACATTGTTGTCAGTTTCTCTGGATGGTCCATTCTTGATTGGTCCTTCTGGTTTCTCTATCCTTTATTCATAAATTGATTGAAAGCTTGAAACATATACAGTGATCAAATTTATTATTCTAATCTTAAGTTAGGTATTAAATAAGCCTCAAGAGTGTCAGAATGATTTTCTCCAAATAAAAAATTACAATATCCGATACATTATCTGTACTTGTAATTAGACGTATCAAGTGGACATAACTACATGTGTACAAAACATTATAATAAAATCATATCATTATACATAAATACAGATATTCTCACCTCTATATATTCTTTTCGTCACTATATATATAAAGCTAGTTAAACTTCATTATCAAAAGTAAACTCCCTGATCAAGTCTGGTTTCGTCACGAATACCTAAGGTATATATACAATCTTGATATAACCTGTCATCCGTGTTACCTGCTATTCATGTTTCAAAAAAGCACAAAACACATTTTATTTTGATCTTCCATAGCAATTAAACAATTATATCAAGCAAACAAATGTACATAAAGGGACTAACAAGACAAAGGTAGAGCAAACGTGACAAGTTATTTAAAATTGAAGTCACAAGACACGAAATTGATTAAAATCTTACATTTTAGTACTAAGCTGACCTATTTTATATAACCAACTTTTTTAAATTGGGCAATTGAAATAATTTGCATTAATTTCATTTAAAGAAGTTGTTATTGCAACATACCTATCTACCTAGTCCTTGTTGCACCCGGAGGCGCAAAGGGCAAGGACTAGAGCTTTCCACTCTCCTCTATCCTGAGCTTTCTTCTCTATTTCTCCCCAGGTTGGGTCCGTTTCCTTTAGCTCTGCATCCACAGTTCGCCTCCAAGTTGTTTTTGGGCGACCTTTCTTTCTTTTCCCTTCTGGGGTCCATCTTAAAGATACTCTCGTAATGTCATTCATTGGTTTTCTTAAGACATGACCAATCCATTGCCAGCAGTATTTCTTCAATATTGTTCTCATGACTGTTGATTTTGCCCTCTCATGTAGATTTTGATTAGTTATTTGTGTAGGCCAAAATATCCGCAAGATCTTTCTGAGGCATCCGTTATGAAAACTTCAGTTTGTTCATGTCTTTCTCAGTCATCCTCCAACACTCGGCTCCATATAGCAAAACCGATAGTACACAGCTGTTATATAGTTTAATCTTAATATTCTTGCGGATGCTGTTAGATTCCCATATATTCTTAACCTATTGCAACATAGCATAGCTTAAAAGTTATATTGGTCAGTAGGTCAGTAGGTCACACAAAATGAAAATAAAAAATAACATAGGTTTAAGCTTCTTGTTTACTATGACAGTAATGTATCAAAGTAGTGTTAATTATCACGGGAACTGTCAAAGTAGTGTTAGATAACTGTCTGATCCAGCAGAATGCAATACAAGTACACATACTTCAAATGTCACGGTATCAGTCAAATTATGCTAGATAACTTTCTGATCCAACAGAATGCAATACAAGTACACATACTTCACATGTCACGGAACCAGTCAAATTATGCTAGATAACTTTCTGATCCAACAGAATGCAATACAAGTACACATACTTCAAATGTCACGGGACCAGTCAAATTATGCTAGATAACTTTCTGATCCAACAGAATGCAATACAAGTACATATACTTCAAATGTCACGGTATCAGTCAAATTATGCTAGATAACGTTCTGATCCAACAGAATGCAATACAAGTACACATACTTCAAATGTCACGGGACCAGTCAAATTATGCTAGATAACTTTCTGATCCAACAGAATGCAATACAAGTACACATACTTCAAATGTCACGTGACCAGACAAAGTAGTGTTAATTATCACGGGACTAGTCAAAGTATGTTAGATAACTGTCTGATCCAGCCGAATGTAATACAAGTACACATAACTCTCGTCTTCCAAATATCACGGGACCAATAAAGTAGTGTTAAACAACATTTTGGTCCAGCAGAATGTAATACAAGCACACATAACTCTCGTCTTCCAAATATCACAGGACCAATAAAGTAGTGTTAAACAACTGTTTGGTCCAACAGAATGTAATACAAGTACACATAACTCTCGTCTTCCAAATATCACGGGACCAATAAAGTAGTGTTAAACAACTGTTTGGTCCAACAGAATGTAATACAAGCACACATAACTCTCGTCTTCCAAATATCACGGGACCAATAAAGTAGTGTTAAACAACATTTTGGTCCAGCAGAATGTAATACAAGCACACATAACTCTCGTCTTCCAAATGTCACGGGACCAATAAAGTAGTGTTAAGCAACATTTTGGTCCAGCAGAATGTAATACAAGTACACATAACTCTCGTCTTCCAAATATCACGGGACCAATAAAGTAGTGTTAAACAACATTTTGGCCCAGCAGAATGTAATACAAGTACACATAACTCTCGTCCTCCAAATATCACGGGACCAATAAAGTAGTGTTAAATAACTGTTTGGTCCATCAGAATGTAATACAAGTACACATAACTCTCGTCTTCCAAATGTCACGGGACCAATAAAGTAGTGTTAAACAACTGTTTGGTCCATCAGAATGTAATACAAGTACACATAACTCTCGTCTTCCAAATATCACGGGACCAATAAAGTAGTGTTAAACAACTGTTTGGTCCATCAGAATGTAATACAAGTACACATAATTCTCGTCTTCCAAATATCACGGGACCAATAAAGTAGTGTTAAACAACAGTTTGGTCCAACAGAATGTAATACAAGTACACATAACTCTCGTCTTCCAAATGTCACGGGACCAATAAAGTAGTGTTAAACAACAGTTTGGTCCAACAGAATGTAATACAAGCACACATAACTCTCGTCTTCCAAATATCACGGGACCAATAAAGTAGTGTTAAACAACAGTTTGGTCCAACAGAATGTAATACAAGTACACATAACTCTCGTCTTCCAAATGTCACGGGACCAATAAAGTAGTGTTAAACAACTGTTTGGTCCAACAGAATGTAATACAAGTACACATAACTCTCGTCTTCCAAATGTTACGGGACCAATACAGTAGTGCTAAACAACATTTTGATCCAGCAGAATGTAATACAAGTACACATAACTCTCGTCTTCCAAATATCACGGGACCAATAAAGTAGTGTTAAACAACTGTTTGGTCCAACAGAATGTAATACAAGCACACATAACTCTCGTCTTCCAAATATCACGGGACCAATAAAGTAGTGTTAAACAACAGTTTGGTCCAACAGAATGTAATACAAGCACACATAACTCTCGTCTTCCAAATGTCACGGGACCAATAAAGTAGTGTTAAACAACAGTTTGATCCAGCAGAATGTAATACAAGCACACATAACTCTCGTCTTCCAAATATCACGGGACCAATAAAGTAGTGTTAAACAACAGTTTGGTCCAACATAATGTAATACAAGCACACATAACTCTCGTCTTCCAAATGTCACGGGACCAATAAAGTAGTGTTAAACAACAGTTTGATCCAACAGAATGTAATACAAGCACACATAACTCTCGTCTTCCAAATGTCACGGGACCAATAAAGTAGTGTTAAACAACAGTTTGGTCCAACAGAATGTAATACAAGCACACATAACTCTCGTCTTCCAAATGTCACGGGACCAATAAAGTAGTGTTAAACAACTGTTTGGTCCAACAGAATGTAATACAAGCACACATAACTCTCGTCTTCCAAATATCACGGGACCAATAAAGTAGTGTTAAACAACAGTTTGGTCCAACAGAATGTAATACAAGTACACATAACTCTCGTCTTCCAAATATCACGGGACCAATAAAGTAGTGTTAAACAACAGTTTGGTCCAACAGAATGTAATACAAGTACACATAACTCTCGTCTTCCAAATGTCACGGGACCAATAAAGTAGTGTTAAACAACAGTTTGGTCCAACAGAATGTAATACAAGCACACATAACTCTCGTCTTCCAAATATCACGGGACCAATAAAGTAGTGTTAAACAACTGTTTGGTCCAACAGAATGTAATACAAGCACACATAACTCTCGTCTTCCAAATGTCACGGGACCAATAAAGTAGTGTTAAACAACAGTTTGGTCCAACAGAATGTAATACAAGCACACATAACTCTCGTCTTCCAAATGTCACGGGACCAATACAGTAGTGTTAAGCAACAGTTTGGTCCAACAGAATGTAATACAAGTACACATAACTCTCGTCCTCCAAATATCACGGGACCAATAAAGTAGTGTTAAATAACTGTTTGGTCCAGCAGAATGTAATACAAGTACACATAACTCTCGTCTTCCAAATGTTACGGGACCAATAAAGTAGTGTTAAACAACTGTTTGATCCAGCAGAATGTAATACAAGCACACATAACTCTCTTCTTCCAAATATCACGGGACCAATAAAGTAGTGTTAAACAACTGTTTGGTCCATCAGAATGTAATACAAGCACACATAACTCTCGTCTTCCAAATGTCACGGGACCAATAAAGTAGTGTTAAACAACAGTTTGGTCCAACAGAATGTAATACAAGTACACATAACTCTCGTCTTCCAAATATCACAGGACCAATACAGTAGTGTTAAACAACAGTTTGGTCCAACAGAATGTAATACAAGCACACATAACTCTCGTCTTCCAAATATCACGGGACCAATAAAGTAGTGTTAAACAACAGATTGGTCCAACAGAATGTAATACAAGCACACATAACTCTCGTCTTCCAAATATCACGGGACCAATAAAGTAGTTTTAAACAACAGTTTGGTCCAACAGAATGTAATACAAGTACACATAACTCTCGTCTTCCAAATGTCACGGGACCAATAAAGTAGTGTTAAACAACAGTTTGGTCCAACAGAATGTAATACAAGTACACATAACTCTCGTCTTCCAAATGTCACGGGACCAATAAAGTAGTGTTAAACAACAGTTTGGTCCAGCAGAATGTAATACAAGTACACATAACTCTCGTCTTCCAAATGTCACGGGACCAATAAAGTAGTGTTAAACAACTGTTTGATCCAGCAGAATGTAATACAAGTACACATAACTCTCGTCTTCCAAATATCACGGGACCAATAAAGTAGTGTTAAACAACAGTTTGGTCCAACAGAATGTAATACAAGTACACATAACTCTCCTCTTCCAAATATCACGGGACCAATAAAGTAGTGTTAAACAACAGTTTGGTCCAACAGAATGTAATACAAGCACACATAACTCTCGTCTTCCAAATATCACGGGACCAATAAAGTAGTGTTAAACAACAGTTTGGTCCAACAGAATGTAATACAAGTACACATAACTCTCGTCTTCCAAATATCACGGGACCAATAAAGTAGTGTTAAACAACAGTTTGGTCCAACAGAATGTAATACAAGTACACATAACTCTCGTCTTCCAAATATCACGGGACCAATAAAGTAGTGCTAAGCAACAGTTTGGTCCAACAGAATGTAATACAAGTACACATAACTCTCGTCTTCCAAATATCACGGGACCAATAAAGTAGTGTTAAACAACAGTTTGGTCCAACAGAATGTAATACAAGTACACATAACTCTCGTCTTCCAAATATCACGGGACCAATAAAGTAGTGTTAAACAACTGTTTGGTCCATCAGAATGTAATACAAGTACACATAACTCTCGTCTTCCAAATATCACGGGACCAATAAAGTAGTGTTAAATAACTGTCTGGTCCAGCAGAATGTAATACAATTACATATAGCTCTCGTTCTTTAAATGCCGTGGGAGCAAACAAAGTAGTGTTAAACAACTGTTTGGTCCAGCAGAATGTAATACAAGTACACATAACTCTCGTCCTCCAAATATCACGCGACCAATCAAAGTAGTGTTAAATAACTGTCTGATCCAGCAGAATGTAATACAAGTACACATAACTCTCGTCTTCCAAATGACACGGGACCAATAAAGTAGTCTTAAATAACTGTCTGATCCAGCAGAATGTAATTCAACTACACATAACTCTCCTCCAGCAAATACCACGGCACCAATGAAAGTAGTGTTAAATAACTGTTTGATCCAGCAGAATGTAATACAAGTACACATAACTATCGTGCACCAAATATCACGGCACCAATCAAAGTAGTGCTAAATAACTGTCTGATCCAGCAGAATATAATACAAGTACACATAACTCCCGTCCTCCAAATGTCATGGAACCAATCAAAGTTGTGCTAAATAGTTATGTGGTCCAGCAGAATGCAATGCAAGTACATATAACTCCTGTCCGTCAAATGCCACGGAACCAATCATAGTAGTGTTAAATAATTGATAGCTATTTTAAAAAAAGGTGATGCCATTTTGCTTTCAAATTACCGTGTGATATCTTTGATAAGTTGCGTTGGTAAAATTATGGAGAGAGTAGTCTATACAAATGTTTATCATTATCTTGTTAGAAACAAACTTATATATGAGTATCAATCTGGCTTTCTTCCGAAACATTCTACTATCCACCAGTTGTTAGAACTATACAACTCTATACTCAATTCACTAGAAAAAAAAAATTTAGTTGTTTTTTATTCTGTGACTTTTCCAAAGCTTTCGATAAAGTTTGGCACAGGGGTTTAATACATAAAATGAATTATTATGGTATAAAAGGTCCTTTAATCAAATGGTTTGAAAATTATTTGTATCAAAGAAAGCAAAACGTGATTAACAGGGCAACATCATCAACTGTTTGTGAAGTCTATGCTGGAGTCCCCCACATGTCAGTTTTAGTTCTTTACTATTATTAATTTATATAAATGATATTGGAGAGAAGCTCCTCTTTCTCAGTAGACTCCTTGCAGATGATACTTCTTTAGGTTATTCAAGTCAAAATGTTGTTGAAATTGAAAATGTTATAAATCATGATTTGTGTGAACTAAATACCTGGTCCACAAAATGGATAATGTCTTTTAATCCAGACAAAACTGAGATTAATGTCATTTTCCAATACAGACGTTAGATATAATTTTAATTTCACATTTAATGGAAACAATATCCCTATAACAACCAGCCATAAGCACTTGGGTGTAACCTTGGCAAGCGATGTTAAATGGAATAACCACATTGAAAATATAATCTTAAGCGTATCAAGACATTTAGGTATTCTGCGAAAATTAAAATATAGGCTAAGTAGACAAAATCTAGAAAAACTGTACTTAATATATATCCGTCCAATTTTTGAATATGCCTGTGAAATATGGGATAATTGTGGAGTGTGTTATTCAACCAAACTTGAAAAATTGCAACTAGATGCTGCAAGGATTGTAACTGGATTACCAATTTTCACAAAAACAGATAAATTATACTCAGAAACAGGATGGACTACTCTCTCTAGTAGAAGGCATAATAGGAAACTCCAGTTATTTCATAATATAAAGAATGGACATGCACCAAATTATCTTAGAGAACTTATTTCTCCTACTGTACAAAGCACAACTATTTACCCCTTAAAAAACGGTTCGGATTTAATAATACCTTTTTGTAGACTCTCGATTACAACTGAATCTTTTATTCCATTTACTGTTAAACTCTGGAACGGCTTGATCAATTTGATCGTAATCTTGACACATTAACTAAATTAAAAAAAGCCATTCGAAAGGAACAGTCAGATAACACAAAACGTATCCCGAAACATTTTTATTATGGTCCCAGAAAACTTAATATTATTCTTACTCAACTCCGTAACTCGTATTCCTTTCTAGATAACGATCTATCAAAGGTTAATATAGTAAATGATGCTGCGTGGTCCTGTGGAGCTCCACGGGAAGATGCATTCCGTTATTTTTTTACCTGTCCTAATTATACTGAAATAAGACGTTTTATGATAAACAACTTAAATTGGGTACAGACAAGCGATTTGAATTTGAATCTACTAACCCGTGGGTCGGTGGATTTAACATACGAAGAAAATATCAATATCATCAAACACGTTTTCAATTTTTTTAAATGTTCAAAAACATTCTTTGTATAATTACTCGATAATTATCTACTCTCCAACCTCGTATCCATCCAACACAACCTTTTTATTAATTCGTTAATTATTTACAATATATATCTATATGTATTATATGTATGCTCAGAATGATCATTATACTATGTGAATTTATTTTATAAATGGGAGAAGACTTCATAAGTTGGTAAAACTTGTGTCCTATCCCTTTTGTTAATTTAACAAATAAAATCATCATAAACTATCTTGTCCAGCAGAATGTAATACAAGTAGAAATAGCTCGTGTCCTCCAAATACCACGACACCAATCAAAGTAGTGTTAAATAACTGTTTGATCAGACAGAATCTAATACAAGTACACATAACTCCCGTCCTCAAAATGTCACAAGGCCAATAAAGTAGTGTTAAGCAACAATGTTGTCCAGCAGAATGTAATACAAATAGACATAACTCTCGTCTTCCAAATGTCACGAGACCAATAAAGTAGTGTTAAATAACTGTCTGATCCAGCAGAATGTAATACAAGTACACATATCTCCCGCTCTCCAAATACCACGACACCAATCAAAGTAGTGTTAAATAACTGTTTGATCAGACAGAATGTAATACAAGCACACATAACTCCCGCTCTCCAAATGCCACTGGACCAGTCAAAGTAGTGTTAAATAACTGTCTGGTCCAGCAGAATATAATACAGGTACACATAACTCCCATCCTCCAAATGTCATGGGACCAATCAAAGTTGTGCTAAATATTTATGTGGTCCAGCAGAATGTAATACAAGTACATATAACTCCCGTTCTCCAAGTGCCACGGAACCAATCATAGTAGTGTTAAATAACTCTCTGATCCAGCAGAATGTAATACAAGTAGAAATGGTGCTATCATATTAACAACACATGTCAAAGGGCGACCAAACGAATTCACATTTTACGAAAACTAAAATACTTATTAAGGAGATCCCATTTGAGTAAGATTTATAAAACATATAGTTTACCTATATTAGAGTATGCTTGTGAACTGTGGGATGACTGTTGTTTTCGTGATACCCAAAAATTAGAATGTTTGCAACTTGAAGCAGCAAGGATTGTAACGGGTCTACCTATTTATTCGAGTGCTGAAAGTTTATATTTTGAAACTGGGTGGTCAAAATTGGAAGACCGTCGGAAGTCTAGGAAACTCAATTTATTTTATAAAATTGAAAATAATATGGCTCCCACATACTTATCTGACTGTTTGACAACTACTATTGGAGAAACAGTAACATATAATCTCCGTAATAAAGATGACTATCGCACTCAGAGGTGTCGTCTGCAAACTAGTTCCAAGTCTTTCTTTCCTTCCACTATAAAGTTGTGGAATTCCTTACCTGATAGTGTAAAATCTCTACCCACTTTTTCCAAATTTAAAAAAGCCATTCAGCCTGTCCAAATTCCGGTGGCTTCATTTTACAATATTGGCGATAGGAAAACTAACATAATACATACTAAGCTAAGACATAGATGTAGTGGCCTTAATGCCGATTTATATAGAGTAAATTTGAAGAATGATCCACGTTGTGTATGTGGTCATTTATTTGAGGATGCTATTCATTTTTTTCTTGAATGTCCACTTTATCAACACGATAGAACTTCTCTGTTTAACTATTT
Source organism: Bathymodiolus septemdierum (assembly GCA_963383655.1). Lineage (NCBI taxonomy): Eukaryota > Metazoa > Mollusca > Bivalvia > Mytilida > Modiolidae > Bathymodiolus > Bathymodiolus septemdierum. The sequence continues at coordinate 57,405,427 of OY726527.1, forward strand.
TAATAACATTGTTCCCATCTCTATAGAATATATACTCTTTGGATGTAACGTAATTGAATTGAATACTTTATTGTTCAAATTAGTGCAAACATTTATTCGACAAACTTGTAGATTTAATAATTATTATCCCCAACCGTGATATTATCTCAACACAATTTATTAGTTTTACTCCCCCCCCCTTTTTTTTCTGTTAAATATTAAAACAATATTTAATATGTATGCTTAGTTTGACATGATTTTGCTTAATTTACTAATTATAATTGATATAGCCTGTACATTTGCTGTCATTTGATTTGTTTTGTTTATGCTATTAATGTATTTGTATGGAGAGGGACTAGTAAGTTGTAAAAACTTGTTCCCAATCCAATTGTATATATATATTGACAATAAAATCATTATAAAGTAAAAGTGGGTCGGATGATTTAACATACGAAGAAAATATCAATATCATCAAACACGTTTTCAATTTTATTAAATGTTCAAAAACATTCCTTGTATAATTACTCGATAATTATCTACTCTCCAACCTCGTATCCATCCAACACAACCTTTTTATTAATTCGTTAATTATTTACAATATATATTTATATGTTTTATATGTATGCTCAGAATGATCATTATACTATGTGAATTTATTTTATAAATGGGAGAAGACTTCATAAGTTGGTAAAACTTGTGTCCTATCCCTTTTGTTAATTCAACAAATAAAATCATCATAAGCTAATCTGATCCAGCAGCATGTAATACAAGTAGAAATAGCTCGTGTCCTCCAAATACCACGACACCAATCAAAGTAGTGGTAACTAACTGTTTGATCAGACAGAATCTAATACAAGTACACATAACTCCCGTCCTCCAAATGTCACAAGGCCAATAAAGTAGTGTTAAGCAACAATGTTGTCCAGCAGAATGTAATACAAATTGACATAACTCTCGTCTTCCAAATGTCACGAGACCAATAAAGTAGTGTTAAATAACTGTCTGATCCAGCAGAATGTAATACAAGTACACATAACTCCCGCTCTCCAAATACCACGACACCAATCAAAGTAGTGTTAAATAACTGTTTGATTAGGAAGTACACATAACTCTCGACCACCAAATGCCACGGGACCAGTCAAAGTCGTGTTAAATAATTGTCTTGTCCAGCAGATTGTAAAACAAGTACACATAACTCCCGCTCTCCAAATGCCACTGGACCAGTCAAAGTAGTGTTAAATAACTGTCTGGTCCAGCAGAATATAATACAGGTACATATAACTCCCATCCTCCAAATGTCATGGGACCAATCAAAGTTGTGCTAAATATTTATGTGGTCCAGCAGAATGTAATACAAGTACATATAACTCCCGTTCTTCAAGTGTCACGGAACCAATCATAGTAGTGTTAAATAACTCTCTGATCCAGCAGAATGTAATACAAGTACAAATAACTCTCGTCCTCCAAATGCCACGGAACCAATCATAATAGTGTTAAATAATTTTCTGTTCCAGCAGAATGTAATACACATAGATATAGCTCTAGTTCACCAAATGTCACGGGATCAGTCAAAGTAGTGCTAGATAACTGTCTGATCCAGCAGAATGTAATACAAGCACACATAACTCCCACCCTCCAAATGCCACGGGATCAGTAAAAATAGTGCTAAATAACTGTCTGACTCAGCAGAATATAATACAAGTACACATAACTCCCGTCCTCCAAATGTCATGGTACCAATCAAAGTAGTGCTATATAACTGTCTGATCCAGCAGAATGTAATACAAGAACACATAACTCCTGTACTCCAAATGCCACAGGACTAGTCAAAGCAGTGTTAGCTACCTGTCTGGTCCAGCAGAATGTAATACAAGTACAAATAACTCCCGTCATCCAAATGTCACGGGAACAATCATAGTAGTGTTGAATAACTCTCTGATCCAGCAGAATATAATACAAGTACACATAATTCCTGTACTCCAAATGTCATGGGACCAATCAAAGTAGTGTTAAATAACTGCCTGGTCCAGCAGAATGTAATACAAGTACACAAAACTTCCGTCATCCAAATGCCATAGGACCAGTCAAAGTAGTGTTAGCTACCTGTCTGGTCCAGCAGAATGTAATACAAGTACAAATAACTCCCGTCATCCAAATGTCACGGGACCAATCATAGTAGTGGTAAAGAACTATCTGATCCAGCAGAATATAATACAAGTCCACATAACTCCTGCACTCCAAATGTCATGGGACCAGTCAAAGTAGTGGTAAATAACTGTCTGATCCAGCAGAATGTAATGCAAGTACACATAACTCCTGCACTCCAAATGTCACGTGACCAATCAAAGTATTATTAGCTAACTGTCTGGTCCAGCAGAATGTTATACAAGTACACACAACTCCTGTACTCCAAGTGCCACAGGACCAGTCAAGGTAGTGTTAGCTAACTGTCTGGTCCAGCAGAATGTAATACATGTACCCATAACTCTTGTCCACCAAATGTTACGGGATCAGTCAAAGTAGTGTCAGATAACTGTCTGATCCAGCAGAATGTAATACTAGTACACATACTCTAAATGTCACGGGACCAGACAAAGTATGTTAGATAACTGTCTGATCCAGCCGAATTTAATACAAGTACACATAAGTCCCGTCCACCAATTACCACATGACCAGTCATAGTAGTGGTAAATAACTGTCTGATCCAGCAGAATATAATATAAGTACACATAGCTCCCGCCCTCCAATTGCCACGGGAGCAGTCAACGTAGTGCTAAATAACTGTCTGATCCAGCAGAATGTAATATAAGTACACATACCTCCCGTCCTCCAAATGACACGGGACCAGTCAAAGTAGTGTTAAACAACTGTCTGGTCCAGCAGAATGTAATATAAGAACACATAACTCCCACCCTCCAAATGCCACGGGACCAGTCAAAGTATTGTGAAATAATTGTCGGGTTCAGCAGAATCTAGTATAAGTACACATAAGTACACATAACTCCCGTCCTCCAAATACCACGGGACCAGACAAAGTAGTGCTAAACAAGATGAACTGTTAGCTAATGCTCCCATATGATACCCCCGCTCTTCGGCAAACAGGAAGTAGGAATCTGACGGGTCCAAAGACGCTACCCACAATATGGTATACATATATGACGCTTGTGACCAAATATCAGATTTCTGCCATCAACAGTTACTGAGAAACATGCGACGAAATATATCTTGGACGAACGGAAGGACAGACGGACAGAGGTAAAATAGTATACCCCTCACCCTTCGGAGAGCGGGGGTATAATAACTGTTTTGTCCACCAGAATGTAATATAAGTACAGATAACTCCCGCCCTCCAAATGCCACGGGACCAGTCAAAGTAGTGTTAAATAACTGTCTGGTCCAGCAGAATGTAATATAAGTACACATAGCAGAATGTATAGGTTAGTACATTAATCGATTAGAAATCGCTTAGACCTTTGTATCAATCGAAAAACTGAATAAAAAATAAAACAATTATCTGAATAGCTTAAGGTTTCACTTCCTGATGTGAGAAGTGAAGTATTGATCAATTGAGACAAATCGCTTATGCTGAGAAAGAGATCATTTCTTATTTCAGAATATTTGGTACAAACAAAACAGAAGTGGTTCGAATCTTCTTGGGGGGCACCACAGCTACACGCTGGGTTAGATAAAATATGAACCTTGCATAGATCATGGTTGAGGAAAGAAGCTGTATATCGAAGTTGTGTTATGATCCCGCTTAGCTTTCTAGGGCCATAGTAATAAAGCTTGGTGACCAATCAAAGCAGTGCTAAGTAACTGTCTGGTCCAGCAGAATGCTATAAAAGTACACACAACTCTCGTCCTCGAAATGCCACGGGACCAATCAAAGTAGTGTAAGCTCACTCTCTTGTCCAACAGAATATTATACAAGTACACATAACTCGCGTCCTCCAAATGCCACGGGAGCAAGCAAAGCGGTTGATTGTAAAACAAGAAACGAAATAGAAACGAAATGAAACGAAACAAGCAGAAGCAAAACGAAACGAGACACAACAGAAACGAAACAAGATGAAGCAGAAACGAAACGAAACGAAACGAAACGAGACACAACAGAAACGAAACGAAACGAAACCAAAAAAATCATCAATAAATAAAAAACCGAAACAAACATGAACGAAACGATTGTTTTTACATGAGACAGCAATCCACAAAATGCCAGTGGCGGATTGAAAAACCTTTTAAATTTTCGGGAATTTGGGAAAATTTTGTGCAGCCACCTCCCCTCCAATGTACATAGTATTCTTTTCAGATTTTCAGAATGCCTGGATCAGCTACTGGAAAAGAAAAGCATATTTCCATTTATGTACCCGTTTTTGCCGCCTGATATTTCTAATATGTTTTTTTTTTAATTCTGAATTCCATAAATTTATCAAACTGTTGAGATGGATGAAGACGATGGAGGGGCTTACAATTTTATGCTACAACAATGAGCTTGGACATAAATAACTCCTATTAATTGTGTTTGGAATACGAAATTATAGATTACCTATATCCTTTCTGTCCATCCATCCTTTCTGATAGTTGGCCGCAAAAGTGACGGGAATATTTTCTCGCACTTTTAATAAATGATTTGAGATCAAAGTATAAAAAAGCCCGCCCTTTTCAATCAAACATATGACAGTTTTATGCCGTCAAAAATGACTTAAAAACACCAAAAGATAACTCATTTAAAAGTTCCTTTACGAAACCTATGTTTTTAATTCAAACATTTGCGATCAACTAGCACCTTCGCAACTTCATTTGAACTTTATTAATGACAAATCTTGTGCAGGGGTCTTTTAAGTTACAGCGAGATTTATATTGGCATGGGCTCATTGTTCATTTTGCTTCCATTTTTATTATACCCCGCGATGAAAAGTCGAGCGGCAGATTAATTTATCCATGTCAACCCGTTCGTCCGTCCGGCTAACTTCTTCTACAGTTTTTGATCTAAGAATTTTATATTTTGAAGGGTGTTTGATCAGGATTTTAATAAAAATTCACAAAAGGGCATAATGTTGAACTTGGTATTTTTTTCTAGATACAGGGTACGTTTGTAATTCAAGATTGTCCATGAAGTCACATAATTTTTCTACAGATTTTTAATCCAGAGGTCTGATAGCTTAAACACAAACTAAAGTCAGTGCATATCAACAGGATTTAGAATTTTATTAAAAGATGCTGAACTTGATGGTTTTTTTTTTATACCAGTGGGGGTGGCACCAAAAAATGTCTTGCAAACACAATGTTTGGACTATGAAGACTTTGTACTTGACGACAATTTTGAGGTCAAGGTCGATTTCAGCACAATGCCGAGTTATGCTGTGGACTCCGCATTTTTTTGTTAGGTTTTTTGTTGTTGTTTTCGGGTGTGTTATTTTCCGATTTCCTAATAACTTAGAACAAAATCTAAGCAAATCCTTTAGGAAATCTTATTTTCTCACATTTTGATGAAACTTACACTAATGTTTTACAATGGAACAAGAAGTCTACTGATTTTAACATCGAATTATCAATTTACAAAAACTCAACAGGCTTAGGAAAGTATTTGGTTTCCACAGAGAGATGTATTCACATCTCTGGTTTCCATAGCATAACTTCAACTCCGCTCGACAAACTGTATCAAGGTCCCATGAATTTCTCAGAGCAAAAAATCAGATTTCCTTGGCATAAGATGAAGCTTACTATTAATTGATTGTTTTGTCCGTATAGATCAACCCAACAAATACCGTGAAAAGCTTTGCGCAACCACTTGTCATACTGATGAACCGTTATACTAAATAACTGAAAAAAATGGGAAAAACACGCACAACACAACCAAAAACCAGGTCCATGTAGTTTATTTCTTGAAACTGGTAATCTGCCCAGTAGTTCGTGTGTTTCCATTAGAATATTTAATTTAACTTCACAAATATATATCGAGTGGTGTAGACTGTTGTGTCATGGGCTACTCGGAGATCGCTTCATAGTGTGGTTTTCCATCGTATTGAAGACCATGGCGTGACTTTGTTGACCGTTGTTTCCTGGAGAGGGGATTTGGTATCAATCAAATATATTTCTTCTTTATTATGAATCTCAGAAATTTACATAGCACAAGTGGTGAGCATTTTGATATGAAATTGTGATTATTATTTTTTTCCATAGCCAAATTCTCCCGTCAATTGTAAATGTTTTTCAATCCGACACTGGCATTGTGTGGATTGTTGTCTCATGTAAAAGATATCTTTCGTTAATATTTGTTTTTTTATTTATTGATGCATTTTTGTTTGTTTCGTTTCGCTTCTGCTTGTTTCGTTCCGTTCCGTTTCTGTTTCGTTTCTTGCTTTACAATCACCCAACGAAAGTAGTGTTACATATATGTCTGGTCCAGCAGAATGGTATACAAGTACACATAACTCCCGTCCTCCAAATGCCACGGGACCAATCAAAGCAGTGTTAAATAACTCTCTGCTCCAACAAAATGTAATACAAGTACACATAACTCTCGTTCTCCAAATGCCACAGGACCAATCAAAGTAGCGTTAGCTAACTGTCGAGTCCAGCAGAATGTAATAACAATACACATACCTCCCACCCTCCAAATGGCACGGGGCCAATCAAAGTAGCGTTAGCTAACTGTCGGGTCCAGCAGAATGTAATACAAGTACACATATATCCCGTCCTCCAAATGCCACGGCATCAATCAAAGTAGTGTTAAATAATTGTCGGGTCCACCAGAATGTAATAAAGGTACACATATCTCCCGTCCTCCAATGGATACTGGACCAATAAAGCAGTGTTAAATAACTGTCTGATCCAACAGAATGTAATACAAGTACACATAACTCCGGTCCTCTAAATGCCACGGGACTAATCAAAGTAGTGCTAAATAAGTGTTGGGACCAGCAGAATGTAATACAAGTACACATAACTCTCGTTCTCCAAATGATACTGGACTAATACAATTCAAGATGAATTATTCACTAATACGACGTACATTCTTTCAAATGACACATGTATGATGAGTGCAGGAGATATGAGTGTTATCAACCGTGGGTTACCAAATATTAACAGTGTTGGATGTGTCAACATTCTACATCACACTACATACTCATTATATAGGATGTAAGCTTTAGCAGAGAGAGAACTTATTTCCTCAAAACATACAGATTCATGAGACAAGTACTCCCAGGAAGATAGACACAACAATAAGTCAGTATTGTATTTATACTTACACATACATACAACAGTCAGCTATTAGTCAGTATTGCATTTACACTTACATATACATTCAACAGTCAGCTATAAGCCAACCTTGTATTTAAACTTACACATACATTCAACAGTCAGCTATAAGCCGACCTTGTATTTAAACTTACATTGATACAATTATCAGTATTGTATATATAGCTACATATATAGAATTGTCAGCTAAAAAACCGTCTTGTATTCATACCTACATAGATATAGTTGTCCGCTATAAGTCAGCCTTGTATTTATATCCACATAGATACAATTCTCAGTTATATGCCAGTTTCGTACTTAAACCTATATATACATAGAACTGACATTTATAAGTCAGTCTCGGGTTAAGACTGACAGTTATAAGTCAGTCACGGGTTAATGCTGACATATAGCTAAACAGACATGTATATGTCCGTCCCGTATTGAGACTTTTATTATTCATTAAGATCAATTGATCAAATGGGGAGCAATTCCTGCAATATCAACAAAGCGAACAATGTATGTATTCCTTTAGATAATGTATTAGGAGTACCTTGATTGGTCGCACTTTTATAAGAATCTTACGATTTCCAATTTAATTTTGGATATATATTGCCATACTGATATAGATTTCTTCTCAAATTAATTTTAAAAGCGTTATGCAAATTGTCGCTTTTAATGTAATATATAAGTACTGAACATAGTGTAAAGCAATATTAGAGAATACTGAATGGCCAATCAAAAATGGACAATAAAGAGAAACTGGCAACATAGGGTACACAAGACGAAGATAAGAAAAACAAATACGCAACACAATTATATGTGTTGGACACCACTATACGTAAACAAACACAAGTAACGTAAATAGTATGTAATGTTAGCATTACGTCAATTGATGGGGAAAACTTCACATCTGGTAATGGTGAAAATTGTTAGTGTGCTTTCCTAGAAAGTGGTATATCCTGGGTTTAAGTTCTGTTCGAGTCAAATCTAATACTATGCATTCGGAGCTTTTTAAAGAATGAGATTGATTGGCTAGGAATCAGAATAGTTTGTCCGAAACAAGCGACTTGTCTACCCGTGGACTGTTGCTTCAATGAGCTAGCACTAAAAACTACTAAGCTTTATATATTTATTATATATTTGAAAAATGGTTCATTTTGGGTTAAACAATACTGACTCACTCCAATATTTGTAAATTGCTTGGTACAATATGATTTGATTTTTTGATTTTTGATGTTTTAACGCCACTTTCAGCAATATTTCAGCTATATCGTGCCGACCAGTTTTAGTGGTGGAAGAAGCCGGAGTACCCGGAGAAAACCATTAAGCAGGGGCAAGCAACTGGTAAACTTTATCACTTGCGGTTGTGAGTCGAAAGCACCCTTTTTGCAATTTACAAAGCCGGGCACGAACCCACGCCTTATTGGTGATAGACTTGTATGAGTTGTTAGTTAATCCAACTACCTAACTCATTGAGCCACCCGTGCAAAGCTTGGTACAATATTATTGTTTAAACCTGAGCAGTCATCATCATATTAGTCTACATTACAAATTCAGAGATAGATCCAATTTACATTTAAAAGAAACCAGTCTAACCATACATGTCCAAAATACCACTTACTAAAGCCATTTGATCTTTACTTCTATAATGAGCATCACATGTTGCACGCCGATATATAAAACAACTGGTTGTCATTGTGTATGAAAAGTTATTTCTATTTTGGAAAATATTAAAAGTTACATTATTTTGACAGCATTGAATCATTGTAATGTGAGAATCAAATAAATATTTCACCTATTGTGTAATAGTTTAAACATATACAAAATACATAGTAGAGGTTTAAAATTATTGCTTTGCTTCAGTAGGTCTCGGTATCATTATACTTTATTGTAGTATAACAACATTACAATACAAATTATGTTGCTTACCAATCTAATGATAAGCTATGGACAGCGAGACTAATAAACATGTGTTTCATTGCATACAGGTAAAATACAAAGGAAAACAAATCATCAACTTCTTAATAGTCACACAATTTATGACTCTTAAATCAATATAATATCATCACAGCACATTGAAAGCATACAATAATAAAGGCAGATTCATCACATCACACGAATGTAAGGTTCTGCAGACATAAGAAGTGACGAGCTAAAAATGCATTTAACCATCAAAGAATTAAATAAAATAATATCTCTGGTGATACACATCAAATACTCCACTAGCCAAAGGTGATATTGGAATTTTACTTGTTGATAAATCCACAGTGCAACACAATTATACGGAACGACGACATATAATGAAAGAGTCGTATCACCCATGATATATAATGTTATTTAAAGAGTCAAACAGTATTTGAGTGCAGAAATAAAAAAATAAAAAACTGGCAAAATAATAGATAGAGTTGAAATCCATAAACGAACAGGACGAGGACGAACGATTTCCGTCAAGATGAGATAACTCACCAGGAAAGTATTGATAAAATTTATATTATGAAAAAAATCAAGATAGCAAAGGTGCTCATGAAAACGATAACAAAGGGGGAAATGAAAACAATAACAAAAGGTTAATGAAAACGATAACAATGGACGATAGCAATGGAGGTAAAGAAAACGATAGCAAATGGGTAATAAAAACGATACCAACGTGGGTAATGAAAACAATAACAAAAGGGGAAATAACAACCATAACAAGGGTTAATGAAAACGATAACAAAGGGGGAAATGAAAACTATAACAAAGGGGAAAATGAAAACGATAACAAAGGGGGTAATGAAAACGATAATAAGGGGGTAATGTAAACAATAACAACGGGGGTAATGAAAACGATAACAAAGGGGAAATGAAAACGATAACAAAGGGGGTAATGAAAACTATAACAAGGGGGTAATGTAAACGATAACAACGGGGGTAGTGAAAACGATAACAAAGGGGGAAATTAAAACAAAGTGGTAATGCAAACGGTAACAAAGGGGGCAATGCAAATGATAGCAAAGGGGGTAGTGAAAACGATAACAAAGACGGTAATGAACACGATATCAAATGGGGTAATGAAAACGATAACAAAGGGATAATGAAAACGATAACAAAGGGGGAAATGAAAACGATAGCAAAGGGGGTAATAGAAAAGATTATAAAGGGGATAATGAAAACGACAACAAAGGGTCTAATGAAAAAGATAGCAAAGAGGGTAATGAAAACGATAGCTAAGGGGGTAATGACAACGATAACAAAGGAGGTAATGAAAAGGATTGCAAAGGAGGTAATGGAAAAGATATCAAATGGGGTAATGAAAACCATAACAAATGGATAATGAAAACCATTACAAAGGGGGAAATGAAAACGATAACAAAGGGGGAAATGAAAACGATAGCAAAGGGGGAAATAGAAAAGATTATAAAGGGATAATGAAAACGACAACAAAGGGTCTAATGAAAAGATAGCAAAGAGGGTAATGAAAACGATAGCTAAGGGGGTAATGACAACGATAACAAAGGAGGTAATGAAAAGGATTGCAAAGGAGGTAATGGAAAAGATAACAAAGGGGGTAATGGAAACGATATTAAAAGGTGTATTGAAAAAGATAGCAAAGGAGGTAATGAAAACGATAACAAAGGGAGTAGTGAAAACAATAACAAAGGGAGTAGTGAAAACAATAACAAAGGGGGTGATGCAAACGATTGCAAAGGGGGTAATGAAAACGATAGCAAGAGCGGTAACGAAAACGATAACAAAGGGTGTAATGAAAACGATAACAAAGAGTGTAATGAAAACGATAACAAGGGCGGTAGTAAAAATGATAACAAAGGCGGTAATGAAAACGATAACAAAGGCAGTAAAGAAAACGATAGCAAAGAGGTAATGAACACGATAACAAAGGGGGTAATGAAAACGATAACAAAGGCGGTAATGAAAACGATAGCAAAGGGTGTAATGAAAACGATAGCAAAGGGGGTAATGAAAATGATAACAAAAGAGGTAAATGGAAACGATAAGAAAGGGAGTAATGAAAACGATGACAAAGGGCGTAATAAAAACTATAGCAAAGGGTGTAATGATATTGATAACAAAGACGGTAATGAACAACATAACAAAGGCAGTAAAGAAAACGATAGCAAAGGCGGTAATGAACACGATAACAAAGGGAGTAGTGAAAACAATAACAAAGGGGGTGATGAAATCGTTAACAAAGACGGTAATGAACACGATGTCAAATGGGGTAATGAAAACGATAACAAAGGGATAATGAAAACCATTACAAAGGGGGAAATGAAAACGATAACAAAGGGGGAAATGAAAACGATAGCAAAGGGGGTAATGGAAAAGATAGCAAAAGGGGGTAATGGAAACGTTATTAAAAGGTGTATTGAAAACGATAGCAAAGGAGGTAATGAAAACGATAACAAAGAGGATAATGAAAACGATAACATAGAGGATAATGAAAACGATAGCTAAGGTGGTAATGAAAACGATAATAAAAGGTGCAATGAAAACGATTGCAAAGGAGGTAATGAAAACGATAATAAAAGGTGTAATAGAAACGATAGCAAAGGGGTAATGGAAACGATAACAAAGGGTGTAATGAAAACGATAACAAAGGGTGTAATGAAAACGATCACAAAGAGGAAATGAAAATGATAACAAAGGGGAAATGAAAATGAAAACAGGGGAAATGAAAACGATAGCAAAGGCGGTAATGCAAATGATAGCAAAGGGGGTAATGAACACGATAACAAAGGGAGTAGTGAAAACAATAACAAAGGGGTGATGAAATCGATAACAAAGACGGTAATGAACACGATATCAAATGGGGTAATGAAAACGATAACAAAGGGATAATGAAAACCATTACAAAGGGGGAAATGAAAACGATAACAAAGGGGGAAATGAAAACGATAGCAAAGGGGGTAATAGAAAAGATTATAAAGGGGATAATGAAAACGACAACAAAGGGTCAAATGAAAAGATAGCAAAGAGGGTAATGAAAACGATAGCTGAGGGGGTAATGACAACGATAACAAAGGAGGTAATGAAAAGGATTGCAAAGGAGGTAATGGAAAAGATAGCAAAGGGGGTAATGGAAACGATATTAAAAGGTGTATTGAAAACGATAGCAAAGGAGGTAATGAAAACGATAACAAAGGGAGTAGTGAAAAGAATAACAAAGGGAGTGATGAAAACGATTGCAAAGGGGTAATGAAAACGATAGCAAGAGCGGTAACGAAAACGATAACAAAGGGTGTAATGAAAACGATAACAAAGGGTGTAATGAAAACGATAACAAGGGCGGTAGTAAAAATGATAACAAAGGCGGTAATGAAAACGATAACAAAGGCAGTAAAGAAAACGATAGCAAAGAGGTAATGAACACGATAACAAAGGGGGTAATGCAAACGATAACAAAGGCGGTAATGAAAACGATAGCAAAGGGTGTAATGAAAACGATAGCAAAGGGGGTAATGAAAATGATAACAAAAGAGGTAAATGGAAACGATAAGAAAGGAAGTAATGAAAACGATGACAAAGGGCGTAATAAAAAATATAGCAAAGGGTGTAATGATATTGATAACAAAGACGGTAATGAACAAGATAACAAAGGCAGTAAAGAAAACGATAGCAAAGGCGGTAATGAACACGATAACAAAGGGAGTAGTGAAAACAATAACAAAGGGGGTGATGAAATCGATAACAAAGACGGTAATGAACACGATATCAAATGGGGTAATGAAAACGATAACAAATGGATAATGAAAACCATTACAAAGGGGGAAATGAAAACGATAACAAAGGGGGAAATGAAAACGATAGCAAAGGGGGTAATAGAAAAGATTATAAAGGGGATAATGAAAACGACAACAAAGGGTCTAATGAAAAAGATAGCAAAGAGGGTAATGAAAACGATAGCTAAGGGGGTAATGACAACGATAACAAAGGAGGTAATGAAAAGGATTGCAAAGGAGGTAATGGAAAAGATAGCAAAGGAGTAATGGAAACGATATTAAAAGGTGTATTGAAAACGATAGCAAAGGAGGTAATGAAAACGATAACAAAGAGGATAATGAAAACGATAACAAAGAGGATAATGAAAACGATAACAAAGAGGATAATGAAAACGATAGCTAAGGGGGTAATGAAAACGATAATAAAAGGTGCAATGAAAACGATAACAAAGGGGGTAATGAAAACGATAGCTAAGGGGGTAATGACAACGATAACAAAGGAGGTAATGAAAAGGATTGCAAAGGAGGTAATGGAAAAGATAGCAAAGGAGGTAATGGAAACGATATTAAGAGGTGTATTGAAAACGATAGCAAAGGAGGTAATGAAAACGATAACAAAGGGAGTAGCGAAAACAATAACAAAGGGAGTAGTGAAAACAATAACAAAGGGGGTGATGAAAACGATTGCAAAGGGGGTAATGAAAACGATAGCAAGAGCGGTAACGAAAACGATATCAAAGGGTGTAATGAAAACGATAACAAGGGCGGTAATGAAAACGATAGCAAAGGGTGTAATGAAAACGATAGCAAAGGGGGTAATGAAAATGATAACAAAAGAGGTAAATGGAAACGATAAGAAAGGGAGTAATGAAAACGATGACAAAGGGTGCAATGAAAACGATAACAAAGGGTGTAATGAAAACGATAACAAAGGGTGTAATGAAAAAGATCACAAAGAGGACATGAAAATGATAACAAAGGGGAAATGAAAATGAAAACAGGGGAAATGAAAACGATAGCAAAGGCGGTAATGCAAATGATAGCAAAGGGGGTAATGAACACGATAACAAAGGGAGTAGTGAAAACAATAACAAAGGGGGTGATGAAATCGATAACAACGACGGTAATGAACACGATATCAAATGGGGTAATGAAAACGATAACAAATGGATAATGAAAACCATTACAAAGGGGGAAATGAAAACGATAACAAAGGGGGAAATGAAAACGATAGCAAAGGGGGAAATAGAAAAGATTATAAAGGGGATAATGAAAACGACAACAAAGGGTCTAATGAAAAAGATAGCAAAGAGGGTAATGAAAACGATAGCTAAGGGGGTAATGACAACGATAACAAAGGAGGTAATGAAAAGGATTGCAAAGGAGGTAATGGAAAAGATAGCAAAGGAGGTAATGGAAACGATATTAAAAGGTGTATTGAAAACGATAGCAAAGGAGGTAATGAAAACGATAACAAAGAGGAAAATGAAAACGATAACAAAGAGGATAATAAAAACGATAGCTAAGGGGGTAATGAAAACGATAATAAAAGGTGCAATGAAAACGATAACAAAGGGGATAATGAAAACGATAGCTAAGGGGGTAATGACAACGATAGCAAAGGAAGGGGGAAATGAAAACGATTGCAAAGGAGGTAATGAAAACGATAATAAAAGGTGTAATGGAAACGATAGCAAAGGGGTAATGGAAACGATAACAAAGGGTGTAATGAAAACGATAACAAAGGGTGTAATGAAAACGATCACAAAGACGAAATGAAAAGATAGCAAAGAGTGTAATGAAAACGATAACTAAGGGGGTAATGACAACGATAACAAAGGAGGTAATGAAAAGGATTGCAAAGGAGGTAATGGAAAAGATATTAAAAGGTGTATTGAAAACGATAGCAAAGGAGGTAATGAAAACGATAACAAAGGGAGTAGTGAAAACAATAACAAAGGGAGTAGTGAAAACAATAACAAAGGGGGTGATGAAAACGATTGCAAAGGGGGTAATGAAAACGATAGCAAGAGCGGTAACGAAAACGATAACAAATGGTGTAATGAAAACGATAACAAGGGCGGTAGTAAAAATGATAGCAAAGGCGGTAATGAAAACGATAACAAAGGCAGTAAAGAAAACGATAGCAAAGAGGTAATGAACACGATAACAAAGGGGGTAGTGAAAACGATAACAAAGGCGGTAATGAAAACGATAGCAAAGGGTGTAATGAAAACGATAGCAAAGGGGGTAATGAAAATGATAACAAAAGAGGTAAATGGAAACGATAAGAAAGGGAGTAATGAAAACGATGACAAAGGGCGTAATAAAAACTATAACAAAGGGTGTAATGATATTGATAGCAAAGACGGTAATGAACAAGATAACAAAGGCAGTAAAGAAAACGATAGCAAAGGGGGTGATGAAATCGATAACAAAGACGGTAATGAACACGATATCAAATGGGGTAATGAAAACGATAACAAATGGATAATGAAAACCATTACAAAGGGGGAAATGAAAACGATAACAAAGGGGGAAATGAAAACGATAGCAAAGGGGGTAATAGAAAAGATTATAAAGGGATAATGAAAACGACAACAAAGGGTCTAATGAAAAAGATAGCAAAGAGGGTAATGAAAACGATAGCTAAGGGGGTAATGACAACGATAACAAAGGAGGTAATGAAAAGGATTGCAAAGGAGGTAATGGAAAAGATAGCAAAGGAGGTAATGGAAACGATATTAAAAGGTGTATTGAAAACGATAGCAAAGGAGGTAATGAAAACGATAACAAAGAGGATAATGAAAACGATAACAAAGAGGATAATGAAAACGATAGCTAAGGGGGTAATGAAAACGATAATAAAAGGTGCAATGAAAACGATAACAAAGGGGGTAATGAAAACGATAGCTAAGGAGGTAATGACAACGATAATAAAAGGTGCAATGGAAACGATAGCTAAGGGGTAACGGAAACGATAACAAAGGAAGGGGGAAATGAAAACGATTGCAAAGGAGGTAATGAAAACGATAATAAAAGGTGTAATGGAAACGATAGCAAAGGGGTAACGGAAACGATAACAAAGGGTGTAATGAAAACGATAACAAAGGGTGTAATGAAAACGATCACAAAGAGGAAATGAAAATGATAACAAAGGGGAAAGGAAAATGAAAACAGGGGAAATGAAAACGATAGCAAAGGCGGTAATGCAAATGATAGCAAAGGGGGTAATGAACACGATAACAAAGGGAGTAGTGAAAACAATAACAAAGGGGGTGATGAAATCGATAACAAAGACGGTAATGAACACGATATCAAATGGGGTAATGAAAACGATAACAAAGGGATAATGAAAACCATTACAAAGGGGGAAATGAAAACGATAACAAAGGGGGAAATGAAAACGATAGCAAAGAGGGTAATAGAAAAGATTATAAAGGGGATAATGAAAACGACAACAAAGGGTCTAATGAAAAGATAGCAAAGAGGGTAATGAAAACGATAGCTAAGGGGGTAATGACAACGATAACAAAGGAGGTAATGAAAAGGATTGCAAAGGAGGTAATGGAAAAGATAGCAAAGGAGGTAATGGAAACGATATTAAAAGGTGTATTGAAAACGATAGCAAAGGAGGTAATGAAAACGATAACAAAGGGAGTAGTGAAAACAATAACAAAGGGAGTAGTGAAAACAATAACAAAGGGGGTGATGAAAACGATTGCAAAGGGGGTAATGAAAACGATAGCAAAGGAGGTAATGAAAACGATAACAAAGAGGATAATGAAAACGATAACAAAGAGGATAATGAAAACGATAGCTAAGGGGGTAATGAAAACGATAATAAAAGGTGCAATGAAAACGATAACAAAGGGGTAATGAAAACGATAGCTAAGGGGGTAATGATAACGATAACAAAGGAAGGGGGAAATGAAAACGATTGCAAAGGAGGTAATGAAAACGATAATAAAAGGTGTAATGGAAACGATAGCAAAGGGGTAATGGAAACGATAACAAAGGGTGTAATGAAAACGATAACAAAGGGTGTAATGAAAACGATCACAAAGAGGAAATGAAAATGATAGCAAAGGGGAAATGAAAATGAAAACAGGGGAAATGAAAACGATAGCAAAGGCGGTAATGCAAATGATAGCAAAGGGGGTAATGTACACGATAACAAAGGGAGTAGTGAAAACAATAACAAAGAGGGTGATGAAATCGATAACAAAGACGGTAATGAACACGATATCAAATGGGGTAATGAAAACGATAACAAAGGGATAATGAAAACCATTACAAAGGGGGAAATGAAAACGATAACAAAGGGGGAAATGAAAACGATAGCAAAGGGGGTAATAGAAAAGATTATAAAGGGATAATGAAAACGACAACAAAGGGTCTAATGAAAAGATAGCAAAGAGGGTAATGAAAACGATAGCTAAGGGGTAATGACAACGATAACAAAGGAGGTAATGAAAAGGATTGCAAAGGAGGTAATGGAAAAGATAGCAAAGGGGGTAATGGAAACGATATTAAAAGGTGTATTGAAAAAGATAGCAAAGGAGGTAATGAAAACGATAACAAAGGGAGTAGTGAAAACAATAACAAAGGGAGTAGTGAAAACAATAACAAAGGGGGTGATGAAAACGATTGCAAAGGGGGTAATGAAAACGATAGCAAGAGCGGTAACGAAAACGATAACAAAGGGTGTAATGAAAACGATAACAAAGAGTGTAATGAAAACGATAACAAGGGCGGTAGTAAAAATGATAACAAAGGCGGTAATGAAAACGACAACAAAGGCAGTAAAGAAAACGATAGCAAAGAGGTAATGAACACGATAACAAAGGGGGTAATGAAAACGATAACAAAGGCGGTAATGAAAACGATAGCAAAGGGGGTAATGAAAACGATAGCAAAGGGGGTAATGAAAATGATAACAAAAGAGGTAAATGGAAACGATAAGAAAGGGAGTAATGAAAACGATGACAAAGGGCATAGTGAAAACAATAACAAAGGGGGTGATGAAATCGATAACAAAGACGGTAATGAACACGATATCAAATGGGGTAATGAAAACGATAACAAAGGGATAATGAAAACCATTACAAAGAGGAAATGAAAACGATAGCAAAGGGGGAAATGAAAACGATAGCAAAGGGGTAATAGAAAAGATTATAAAGGGATAATGAAAACGACAACAAAGGGTCTAATGAAAAGATAGCAAAGAGGGTAATGAAAACGATAGCTAAGGGGTAATGACAACGATAACAAAGGAGGTAATGAAAAGGATTGCAAAGGAGGTAATGGAAAAGATAGCAAAGGGGGTAATGGAAACGATATTAAAAGGTGTATTGAAAAAGATAGCAAAGGAGGTAATGAAAACGATAACAAAGGGAGTAGTGAAAACAATAACAAAGGGAGTAGTGAAAACAATAACAAAGGGGGTGATGAAAACGATTGCAAAGGGGGTAATGAAAACGATAGCAAGAGCGGTAACGAAAACGATAACAAAGGGTGTAATGAAAACGATAACAAAGAGTGTAATGAAAACGATAACAAGGGCGGTAGTAAAAATGATAACAAAGGCGGTAATGAAAACGACAACAAAGGCAGTAAAGAAAACGATAGCAAAGAGGTAATGAACACGATAACAAAGGGGGTAATGAAAACGATAACAAAGGCGGTAATGAAAACGATAGCAAAGGGTGTAATGAAAACGATAGCAAAGGGGGTAATGAAAATGATAACAAAAGAGGTAAATGGAAACGATAAGAAAGGGAGTAATGAAAACGATGACAAAGTGCGTAATAAAAACTATAGCAAAGGGTGTAATGATATTGATAACAAAGACGGTAATGAACAAGATAACAAAGGCAGTAAAGAAAACGATAGCAAAGGCGGTAATGAACACGATAACAAAGAGAGTAGTGAAAACAATAACAAAGGGGGTGATGAAATCGATAACAAAGACGGTAATGAACACGATATCAAATGGGGTAATGAAAACCATTACAAAGGGGGAAATGAAAACGATAACAAAGGGGGAAATGAAAACGATAGCAAAGGGGGTAATAGAAAAGATTATAAAGGGGATAATGAAAACGACAACAAAGGATCTAATGAAAAGATAGCAAAAAGGGTAATGCAAACGATAGCTAAGGGGGTAATGACAACGATAACAAAGGAGGTAATGAAAAGGATTGCAAAGGAGGTAATGGAAAAGATAGCAAAGGAGGTAATGGAAACGATATTAAAAGGTGTATTGAAAACGATAGCAAAGGAGGTAATGAAAACGATAACAAAGGGAGTAGCGAAAACAATAACAAAGGGAGTAGTGAAAACAATAACAAAGGGGGTAATGAAAACGATTGCAAAGAGGGTAATGAAAACGATAGCAAGAGCGGTAACGAAAACGATAACAAATGGTGTAATGAAAACGATAACAAGGGCGGTAGAAAAAATGATAACAAAGGCGGTAATGAAAACGATAACAAAGGCAGTAAAGAAAACGATAGCAAAGAGGTAATGAACACGATAACAGAGGGGGTAATGAAAACGATAACAAAGGCGGTAATGAAAACGATAGCAAAGGGTGTAGTGAAAACGATAGCAAAGGGGGTAATGAAAATGATAACAAAAGAGGTAAATGGAAACGATAAGAAAGAGAGTAATGAAAACGATGACAAAGGGCGTAATAAAAACTATAGCAAAGGGTGTAATGATATTGATAACAAAGACGGTAATGAACAACATAGCAAAGGCAGTAAAGAAAACGATAGCAAAGGCGGTAATGAACACGATAACAAAGGGAGTAGTGAAAACAATAACAAAGGGGGTGATGAAATCGTTAACAAAGACGGTAATGAACACGATGTCAAATAGGGTAATGAAAACGAAAACAAAGGGATAATGAAAACCATTACAAAGGGGGAAATGAAAACGATAACAAAGGGGGAAATGAAAACGAGAGCAAAGGGGGTAATAGAAAAGATTATAAAGGGGATAATGAAAACGGCAACAAAGGGTCTAATGAAAAGATAGCAAAGAGGGTAATGAAAACGATAGCTAAGGGGGTAATGACAACGATAACAAAGGAGGTAATGAAAAGGATTGCAAAGGAGGTAATGGAAAAGATAGCAAAGGAGGTAATGGAAACGATATTAAAAGGTGTATTGAAAACGATAGCAAAGGAGGTAATGAAAACGATAACAAAGAGGATAATGAAAACGATAACAAAGAGGATAATGAAAACGATAGCTAAGGGGGTAATGAAAACGATAATAAAAGGTGCAATGAAAACGATAACAAAGGGGGTAATGAAAACGATAGCTAAGGAGGTAATGACAACGATAATAAAAGGTGCAATGGAAACGATAGCTAAGGGGTAACGGAAACGATAACAAAGGAAGGGGGAAATGAAAACGATTGCAAAGGAGGTAATGAAAACGATAATAAAAGGTGTAATGGAAACGATAGCAAAGGGGTAACGGAAACGATAACAAAGGGTGTAATGAAAACGATAACAAAGGGTGTAATGAAAACGATCACAAAGAGGAAATGAAAATGATAACAAAGGGGAAAGGAAAATGAAAACAGGGGAAATGAAAACGATAGCAAAGGCGGTAATGCAAATGATAGCAAAGGGGGTAATGAACACGATAACAAAGGGAGTAGTGAAAACAATAACAAAGGGGGTGATGAAATCGATAACAAAGACGGTAATGAACACGATATCAAATGGGGTAATGAAAACGATAACAAAGGGATAATGAAAACCATTACAAAGGGGGAAATGAAAACGATAACAAAGGGGGAAATGAAAACGATAGCAAAGAGGGTAATAGAAAAGATTATAAAGGGGATAATGAAAACGACAACAAAGGGTCTAATGAAAAGATAGCAAAGAGGGTAATGAAAACGATAGCTAAGGGGGTAATGACAACGATAACAAAGGAGGTAATGAAAAGGATTGCAAAGGAGGTAATGGAAAAGATAGCAAAGGAGGTAATGGAAACGATATTAAAAGGTGTATTGAAAACGATAGCAAAGGAGGTAATGAAAACGATAACAAAGGGAGTAGTGAAAACAATAACAAAGGGAGTAGTGAAAACAATAACAAAGGGGGTGATGAAAACGATTGCAAAGGGGGTAATGAAAACGATAGCAAAGGAGGTAATGAAAACGATAACAAAGAGGATAATGAAAACGATAACAAAGAGGATAATGAAAACGATAGCTAAGGGGGTAATGAAAACGATAATAAAAGGTGCAATGAAAACGATAACAAAGGGGTAATGAAAACGATAGCTAAGGGGGTAATGATAACGATAACAAAGGAAGGGGGAAATGAAAACGATTGCAAAGGAGGTAATGAAAACGATAATAAAAGGTGTAATGGAAACGATAGCAAAGGGGTAATGGAAACGATAACAAAGGGTGTAATGAAAACGATAACAAAGGGTGTAATGAAAACGATCACAAAGAGGAAATGAAAATGATAGCAAAGGGGAAATGAAAATGAAAACAGGGGAAATGAAAACGATAGCAAAGGCGGTAATGCAAATGATAGCAAAGGGGGTAATGTACACGATAACAAAGGGAGTAGTGAAAACAATAACAAAGAGGGTGATGAAATCGATAACAAAGACGGTAATGAACACGATATCAAATGGGGTAATGAAAACGATAACAAAGGGATAATGAAAACCATTACAAAGGGGGAAATGAAAACGATAACAAAGGGGGAAATGAAAACGATAGCAAAGGGGGTAATAGAAAAGATTATAAAGGGATAATGAAAACGACAACAAAGGGTCTAATGAAAAGATAGCAAAGAGGGTAATGAAAACGATAGCTAAGGGGTAATGACAACGATAACAAAGGAGGTAATGAAAAGGATTGCAAAGGAGGTAATGGAAAAGATAGCAAAGGGGGTAATGGAAACGATATTAAAAGGTGTATTGAAAAAGATAGCAAAGGAGGTAATGAAAACGATAACAAAGGGAGTAGTGAAAACAATAACAAAGGGAGTAGTGAAAACAATAACAAAGGGGGTGATGAAAACGATTGCAAAGGGGGTAATGAAAACGATAGCAAGAGCGGTAACGAAAACGATAACAAAGGGTGTAATGAAAACGATAACAAAGAGTGTAATGAAAACGATAACAAGGGCGGTAGTAAAAATGATAACAAAGGCGGTAATGAAAACGACAACAAAGGCAGTAAAGAAAACGATAGCAAAGAGGTAATGAACACGATAACAAAGGGGGTAATGAAAACGATAACAAAGGCGGTAATGAAAACGATAGCAAAGGGGGTAATGAAAACGATAGCAAAGGGGGTAATGAAAATGATAACAAAAGAGGTAAATGGAAACGATAAGAAAGGGAGTAATGAAAACGATGACAAAGGGCATAGTGAAAACAATAACAAAGGGGGTGATGAAATCGATAACAAAGACGGTAATGAACACGATATCAAATGGGGTAATGAAAACGATAACAAAGGGATAATGAAAACCATTACAAAGAGGAAATGAAAACGATAGCAAAGGGGGAAATGAAAACGATAGCAAAGGGGTAATAGAAAAGATTATAAAGGGATAATGAAAACGACAACAAAGGGTCTAATGAAAAGATAGCAAAGAGGGTAATGAAAACGATAGCTAAGGGGTAATGACAACGATAACAAAGGAGGTAATGAAAAGGATTGCAAAGGAGGTAATGGAAAAGATAGCAAAGGGGGTAATGGAAACGATATTAAAAGGTGTATTGAAAAAGATAGCAAAGGAGGTAATGAAAACGATAACAAAGGGAGTAGTGAAAACAATAACAAAGGGAGTAGTGAAAACAATAACAAAGGGGGTGATGAAAACGATTGCAAAGGGGGTAATGAAAACGATAGCAAGAGCGGTAACGAAAACGATAACAAAGGGTGTAATGAAAACGATAACAAAGAGTGTAATGAAAACGATAACAAGGGCGGTAGTAAAAATGATAACAAAGGCGGTAATGAAAACGACAACAAAGGCAGTAAAGAAAACGATAGCAAAGAGGTAATGAACACGATAACAAAGGGGGTAATGAAAACGATAACAAAGGCGGTAATGAAAACGATAGCAAAGGGTGTAATGAAAACGATAGCAAAGGGGGTAATGAAAATGATAACAAAAGAGGTAAATGGAAACGATAAGAAAGGGAGTAATGAAAACGATGACAAAGTGCGTAATAAAAACTATAGCAAAGGGTGTAATGATATTGATAACAAAGACGGTAATGAACAAGATAACAAAGGCAGTAAAGAAAACGATAGCAAAGGCGGTAATGAACACGATAACAAAGAGAGTAGTGAAAACAATAACAAAGGGGGTGATGAAATCGATAACAAAGACGGTAATGAACACGATATCAAATGGGGTAATGAAAACCATTACAAAGGGGGAAATGAAAACGATAACAAAGGGGGAAATGAAAACGATAGCAAAGGGGGTAATAGAAAAGATTATAAAGGGGATAATGAAAACGACAACAAAGGATCTAATGAAAAGATAGCAAAAAGGGTAATGCAAACGATAGCTAAGGGGGTAATGACAACGATAACAAAGGAGGTAATGAAAAGGATTGCAAAGGAGGTAATGGAAAAGATAGCAAAGGAGGTAATGGAAACGATATTAAAAGGTGTATTGAAAACGATAGCAAAGGAGGTAATGAAAACGATAACAAAGGGAGTAGCGAAAACAATAACAAAGGGAGTAGTGAAAACAATAACAAAGGGGGTAATGAAAACGATTGCAAAGAGGGTAATGAAAACGATAGCAAGAGCGGTAACGAAAACGATAACAAATGGTGTAATGAAAACGATAACAAGGGCGGTAGAAAAAATGATAACAAAGGCGGTAATGAAAACGATAACAAAGGCAGTAAAGAAAACGATAGCAAAGAGGTAATGAACACGATAACAGAGGGGGTAATGAAAACGATAACAAAGGCGGTAATGAAAACGATAGCAAAGGGTGTAGTGAAAACGATAGCAAAGGGGGTAATGAAAATGATAACAAAAGAGGTAAATGGAAACGATAAGAAAGAGAGTAATGAAAACGATGACAAAGGGCGTAATAAAAACTATAGCAAAGGGTGTAATGATATTGATAACAAAGACGGTAATGAACAACATAGCAAAGGCAGTAAAGAAAACGATAGCAAAGGCGGTAATGAACACGATAACAAAGGGAGTAGTGAAAACAATAACAAAGGGGGTGATGAAATCGTTAACAAAGACGGTAATGAACACGATGTCAAATAGGGTAATGAAAACGAAAACAAAGGGATAATGAAAACCATTACAAAGGGGGAAATGAAAACGATAACAAAGGGGGAAATGAAAACGAGAGCAAAGGGGGTAATAGAAAAGATTATAAAGGGGATAATGAAAACGGCAACAAAGGGTCTAATGAAAAGATAGCAAAGAGGGTAATGAAAACGATAGCTAAGGGGGTAATGACAACGATAACAAAGGAGGTAATGAAAAGAATTGCAAAGGAGGTAATGGAAAAGAGAGCAAAAGGGGGTAATGGAAACGATATTAAAAGGTGTATTGAAAACGATAGCAAAGGAGGTAATGAAAACGATAACAAAGAGGATAATGAAAACGATAACAAAGAGGATAATGAAAACGATAGCTAAGGGGGTAATGAAAACGATAATAAAAGGTGCAATGAAAACGATTGCAAAGGAGGTAATGAAAACGATAATAAAAGGTGTAATAGAAACGATAGCAAAGAGGTAATGGAAACGATAACAAAGGGTGTAATGAAAACGATAACAAAGGGTGTAATGAAAACGATCACAAAGAGGAAATGAAAATGATAACAAAGGGGAAATGAAAATGAAAACAGGGGAAATGAAAACGATAGCAAAGGCGGTAATGCAAATGATAGCAAAGGGGGTAATGAACACGATAACAAAGGGAGTAGTGAAAACAATAACAAAGGGGGTGATGAAATCGATAACAAAGACGGTAATGAACACGATATCAAATGGGGTAATGAAAACGATAACAAAGGGGGAAATGAAAACGAGAGCAAAGGGGGTAATAGAAAAGATTATAAAGGGGATAATGAAAACGACAACAAAGGGTCAAATGAAAAGATAGCAAAGAGGGTAATGAAAACGATAGCTGAGGGGGTAATGACAACGATAACAAAGTAGGTAATGAAAAGGATTGCAAAGGAGGTAATGGAAAAGATAGCAAAGGGGGTAATGGAAACGATATTAAAAGGTGTATTGAAAAAGATAGCAAAGGAGGTAATGAAAACGATAACAAAGGGAGTAGTGAAAAGAATAACAAAGGGAGTGATGAAAACGATTGCAAAGGGGTAATGAAAACGATAGCAAGAGCGGTAACGAAAACGATAACAAAGGGTGTAATGAAAACGATAACAAAGGGTGTAATGAAAACGATAACAAGGGCGGTAGTAAAAATGATAACAAAGGCGGTAATGAAAACGATAACAAAGGCAGTAAAGAAAACGATAGCAAAGAGGTAATGAACACGATAACAAAGGGGGTAATGCAAACGATAACAAAGGCGGTAATGAAAACGATAGCAAAAGGTGTAATGAAAACGATAGCAAAGGGGGTAATGAAAATGATAACAAAAGAGGTAAATGGAAACGATAAGAAAGGGAGTAATGAAAACGATGACAAAGGGCGTAATAAAAAATATAGCAAAGGGTGTAATGATATTGATAACAAAGACGGTAATGAACAACATAACAAAGGCAGTAAAGAAAACGATAGCAAAGGCGGTAATGAACACGATAACACAGGGAGTAGTGAAAACAATAACAAAGGGGGTGATGAAATCGATAACAAAGACGGTAATGAACACGATATCAAATGGGGTAATGAAAACGATAACAAATGGATAATGAAAACCATTACAAAGGGAGAAATGAAAACGATAACAAAGGGGGAAATGAAAACGATAGCAAAGGGGGTAATAGAAAAGATTATAAAGGGGATAATGAAAACGACAACAAAGGGTCTAATGAAAAAGATAGCAAAGAGGGTAATGAAAACGATAGCTAAGGGGGTAATGACAACGATAACAAAGGAGGTAATGAAAAGGATTGCAAAGGAGGTAATGGAAAAGATAGCAAAGGGTTAATGGAAACGATATTAAAAGGTGTATTGAAAACGATAGCAAAGGAGGTAATGAAAACGATAACAAAGAGGATAATGAAAACGATAACAAAGAGGATAATGAAAACGATAGCTAAGGGGGTAATGAAAACGATAATAAAAGGTGCAATGAAAACGATAACAAAGGGGGTAATGAAAACGATAGCTAAGGGGGTAATGACAACGATAACAAAGGAGGTAATGAAAAGGATTGCAAAGGAGGTAATGGAAAAGATAGCAAAGGAGGTAATGGAAACGATATTAAGAGGTGTATTGAAAACGATAGCAAAGGAGGTAATGAAAACGATAACAAAGGGAGTAGCGAAAACAATAACAAAGGGAGTAGTGAAAACAATAACAAAGGGGGTGATGAAAACGATTGCAAAGGGGGTAATGAAAACGATAGCAAGAGCGGTAGTTAAAATGATAACAAAGGCGGTAATGAAAACGATAACAAAGGCAGTAAAGAAAACGATAGCAAAGAGGTAATGAACACGATAACAAAGGGGGTAATGAAAACGATAACAAAGGCGGTAATGAAAACGATAGCAAAGGGTGTAATGAAAACGATAGCAAAGGGGGTAATGAAAATGATAACAAAAGAGGTAAATGGAAACGATAAGAAAGGGAGTAATGAAAACGATGACAAAGGGTGTAATGAAAACGATAACAAAGGGTGTAATGAAAACGATCACAAAGAGGAAATGAAAATGATAACAAAGGGGAAATGAAAATGAAAACAAGGGAAATGAAAACGATAGCAAAGGCGGTAATGCAAATGATAGCAAAGGGGGTAATGAACACGATAACAAAGGGAGTAGTGAAAACAATAACAAAGGGGGTGATGAAATCGATAACAAAGACGGTAATGAACCCGATATCAAATGGGGTAATGAAAACGATAACAAATGGATAATGAAAACCATTACAAAGGGGGAAATGAAAACGATAACAAAGGGGGAAATGAAAACGATAGCAAAGGGGGAAATAGAAAAGATTATAAAGGGGATAATGAAAACGACAACAAAGGGTCTAATGAAAAAGATAGCAAAGAGGGTAATGAAAACGATAGCTAAGGGGGTAATGACAACGATAACAAAGGAGGTAATGAAAAGGATTGCAAAGGAGGTAATGGAAAAGATAGCAAAGGAGGTAAGGAAACGATATTAAAAGGTGTATTGAAAACGATAGCAAAGGAGGTAATGAAAACGATAACAAAGAGGATAATGAAAACGATAACAAAGAGGATAATGAAAACGATAGCTAAGGGGGTAATGAAAACGATAATAAAAGGTGCAATGAAAACGATAACAAAGGGGATAATGAAAACGATAGCTAAGGGGGTAATGACAACGATAACAAAGGAAGGTGGAAATGAAAACGATTGCAAAGGAGGTAATGACAACGATAATAAAAGGTGTAATGGAAACGATAGCAAAGGGGTAATGGAAACGATAACAAAGGGTGTAATGAAAACGATAACAAAGGGTGTAATGAAAACGATCACAAAGAGGAAATGAAAATGATAACAAAGGGGAAATGAAAATGAAAACAGGGGAAATGAAAACGATAACAAAGGGTGTAATGAAAACGATCACAAAGAGGAAATGAAAACAATAACAAAGGGGGAAATGAAAACGATAGCAAAGGGGGTAATAGAAAAGATTATAAAGGGGATAATGAAAACGACAACAAAGGGTCTAGTGAAAAGAGAGCAAAGAGTGTAATGAAAACGATAACTAAGGGGGTAATGACAACGATAACAAAGGAGGTAATGAAAAGGATTGCAAAGGAGGTAATGGAAAAGATATTAAAAGGTGTATTGAAAACGATAGCAAAGGAGGTAATGAAAACGATAACAAAGGGAGTAGTGAAAACAATAACAAAGGGAGTAGTGAAAACAATAACAAAGGGGGTGATGAAAACGATTGCAAAGGGGGTAATGAAAACGATAGCAAGAGCGGTAACGAAAACGATAACAAATGGTGTAATGAAAACGATAACAAGGGCGGTAGTAAAAATGATTGCAAAAGCGGTAATGAAAACGATAACAAAGGCAGTAAAGAAAACGATAGCAAAGAGGTAATGAACACGATAGCAAAGGGGGTAATGAAAATGATAACAAAAGAGGTAAATGGAAACGCTAAGAAAGGGAGTAATGAAAACGATGACAAAGGGCGTAATAAAAACTATAGCCAAGGGTGTAATGATATTGATAACAAAGACGGTAATGAACAAGATAACAAAGGCAGTAAAGAAAACGATAGCAAAGGGGGTGATGAAATCGATAACAAAGACGGTAATGAACACGATATCAAATGGGGTAATGAAAACGATAACAAATGGATAATGAAAACCATTACAAAGGGGGAAATGAAAACGATAACAAAGAGGGAAATGAAAACGATAGCAAAGGGGGTAATGGAAACGATATTAAAAGGTGTATTGAAAAAGATAGCAAAGGAGGTAATGAAAACGATAACAAAGGGAGTAGTGAAAAGAATAACAAAGGGGGTGATGAAAACGATTGCAAAGGGGTAATGAAAACGATAGCAAGAGCGGTAACGAAAACGATAACAAAGGGTGTAATGAAAACGATAACAAAGGGTGTAATGAAAACGATAACAAGGGCGGTAGTAAAAATGATAACAAAGGCGGTAATGAAAACGATAACAAAGGCAGTAAAGAAAACGATAGCAAAGAGGTAATGAACACGATAACAAAGGGGGTAATGCAAACGATAACAAAGGCGGTAATGAAAACGATAGCAAAAGGTGTAATGAAAACGATAGCAAAGGGGGTAATGAAAATGATAACAAAAGAGGTAAATGGAAACGATAAGAAAGGGAGTAATGAAAACGATGACAAAGGGCGTAATAAAAAATATAGCAAAGGGTGTAATGATATTGATAACAAAGACGGTAATGAACAACATAACAAAGGCAGTAAAGAAAACGATAGCAAAGGCGGTAATGAACACGATAACACAGGGAGTAGTGAAAACAATAACAAAGGGGGTGATGAAATCGATAACAAAGACGGTAATGAACACGATATCAAATGGGGTAATGAAAACGATAACAAATGGATAATGAAAACCATTACAAAGGGAGAAATGAAAACGATAACAAAGGGGGAAATGAAAACGATAGCAAAGGGGGTAATAGAAAAGATTATAAAGGGGATAATGAAAACGACAACAAAGGGTCTAATGAAAAAGATAGCAAAGAGGGTAATGAAAACGATAGCTAAGGGGGTAATGACAACGATAACAAAGGAGGTAATGAAAAGGATTGCAAAGGAGGTAATGGAAAAGATAGCAAAGGGTTAATGGAAACGATATTAAAAGGTGTATTGAAAACGATAGCAAAGGAGGTAATGAAAACGATAACAAAGAGGATAATGAAAACGATAACAAAGAGGATAATGAAAACGATAGCTAAGGGGGTAATGAAAACGATAATAAAAGGTGCAATGAAAACGATAACAAAGGGGGTAATGAAAACGATAGCTAAGGGGGTAATGACAACGATAACAAAGGAGGTAATGAAAAGGATTGCAAAGGAGGTAATGGAAAAGATAGCAAAGGAGGTAATGGAAACGATATTAAGAGGTGTATTGAAAACGATAGCAAAGGAGGTAATGAAAACGATAACAAAGGGAGTAGCGAAAACAATAACAAAGGGAGTAGTGAAAACAATAACAAAGGGGGTGATGAAAACGATTGCAAAGGGGGTAATGAAAACGATAGCAAGAGCGGTAACGAAAACGATATCAAAGGGTGTAATGAAAACGATAACAAGGGCGGTAGTTAAAATGATAACAAAGGCGGTAATGAAAACGATAGTAAAGGCAGTAAAGAAAACGATAGCAAAGAGGTAATGAACACGATAACAAAGGGGGTAATGAAAACGATAACAAAGGCGGTAATGAAAACGATAGCAAAGGGTGTAATGAAAACGATAGCAAAGGGGGTAATGAAAATGATAACAAAAGAGGTAAATGGAAACGATAAGAAAGGGAGTAATGAAAACGATGACAAAGGGTGTAATGAAAACGATAACAAAGGGTGTAATGAAAACGATAACAAAGGGTGTAATGAAAACGATCACAAAGAGGAAATGAAAATGATAACAAAGGGGAAATGAAAATGAAAACAGGGGAAATGAAAACGATAGCAAAGGCGGTAATGCAAATGATAGCAAAGGGGGTAATGAACACGATAACAAAGGGAGTAGTGAAAACAATAACAAAGGGGGTGATGAAATCGATAACAAAGACGGTAATGAACACGATATCAAATGGGGTAATGAAAACGATAACAAATGGATAATGAAAACCATTACAAAGGGGGAAATGAAAACGATAACAAAGGGGGAAATGAAAACGATAGCAAAGGGGGAAATAGAAAAGATTATAAAGGGGATAATGAAAACGACAACAAAGGGTCTAATGAAAAAGATAGCAAAGAGGGTAATGAAAACGATAGCTAAGGGGGTAATGACAACGATAACAAAGGAGGTAATGAAAAGGATTGCAAAGGAGGTAATGGAAAAGATAGCAAAGGAGGTAAGGAAACGATATTAAAAGGTGTATTGAAAACGATAGCAAAGGAGGTAATGAAAACGATAACAAAGAGGATAATGAAAACGATAACAAAGAGGATAATGAAAACGATAGCTAAGGGGGTAATGAAAACGATAATAAAAGGTGCAATGAAAACGATAACAAAGGGGATAATGAAAACGATAGCTAAGGGGGTAATGACAACGATAACAAAGGAAGGTGGAAATGAAAACGATTGCAAAGGAGGTAATGACAACGATAATAAAAGGTGTAATGGAAACGATAGCAAAGGGGTAATGGAAACGATAACAAAGGGTGTAATGAAAACGATAACAAAGGGTGTAATGAAAACGATCACAAAGAGGAAATGAAAATGATAACAAAGGGGAAATGAAAATGAAAACAGGGGAAATGAAAACGATAACAAAGGGTGTAATGAAAACGATCACAAAGAGGAAATGAAAACAATAACAAAGGGGGAAATGAAAACGATAGCAAAGGGGGTAATAGAAAAGATTATAAAGGGGATAATGAAAACGACAACAAAGGGTCTAGTGAAAAGAGAGCAAAGAGTGTAATGAAAACGATAACTAAGGGGGTAATGACAACGATAACAAAGGAGGTAATGAAAAGGATTGCAAAGGAGGTAATGGAAAAGATATTAAAAGGTGTATTGAAAACGATAGCAAAGGAGTTAATGAAAACGATAACAAAGGGAGTAGTGAAAACAATAACAAAGGGAGTAGTGAAAACAATAACAAAGGGGGTGATGAAAACGATTGCAAAGGGGGTAATGAAAACGATAGCAAGAGCGGTAACGAAAACGATAACAAATGGTGTAATGAAAACGATAACAAGGGCGGTAGTAAAAATGATTGCAAAAGCGGTAATGAAAACGATAACAAAGGCAGTAAAGAAAACGATAGCAAAGAGGTAATGAACACGATAGCAAAGGGGGTAATGAAAATGATAACAAAAGAGGTAAATGGAAACGCTAAGAAAGGGAGTAATGAAAACGATGACAAAGGGCGTAATAAAAACTATAGCCAAGGGTGTAATGATATTGATAACAAAGACGGTAATGAACAAGATAACAAAGGCAGTAAAGAAAACGATAGCAAAGGGGGTGATGAAATCGATAACAAAGACGGTAATGAACACGATATCAAATGGGGTAATGAAAACGATAACAAATGGATAATGAAAACCATTACAAAGGGGGAAATGAAAACGATAACAAAGAGGGAAATGAAAACGATAGCAAAGGGGGTAATTGAAAAGATTATAAGGGTCTAATGAAAAAGATAGCAAAGAGGGTAATGAAAACGATAGCTAAGGGGGTAATGACAACGATAACAAAGGAGGTAATGAAAAGGATTGCAAAGGAGGTAATGGAAAAGATAGCAAAGGGGGTAATGGAAACGATATTAAAAGGTGTATTGAAAACGATAGCAAAGGAGGTAATGAAAACGATAACAAAGAGGATAATGAAAACGATAACAAAGAGGATAATGAAAACGATAGCTAAGGGGGTAATGAAAACGATAATAAAAGGTGCAATGAAAACGATAACAAAGGGGATAATGAAAACGATAGCTAAGGGGGTAATGACAACGATAACAAAGGAAGGTGGAAATGAAAACGATTGCAAAGGAGGTAATGACAACGATAATAAAAGGTGTAATGGAAACGATAGCAAAGGGGTAATGGAAACGATAACAAAGGGTGTAATGAAAACGATAACAAAGGGTGTAATGAAAACGATCACAAAGAGGAAATGAAAATGATAACAAAGGGGAAATGAAAATGAAAACAGGGGAAATGAAAACGATAACAAAGGGTGTAATGAAAACGATCACAAAGAGGAAATGAAAACAATAACAAAGGGGGAAATGAAAACGATAGCAAAGGGGGTAATAGAAAAGATTATAAAGGGGATAATGAAAACGACAACAAAGGGTCTAGTGAAAAGAGAGCAAAGAGTGTAATGAAAACGATAACTAAGGGGGTAATGACAACGATAACAAAGGAGGTAATGAAAAGGATTGCAAAGGAGGTAATGGAAAAGATATTAAAAGGTGTATTGAAAACGATAGCAAAGGAGTTAATGAAAACGATAACAAAGGGAGTAGTGAAAACAATAACAAAGGGAGTAGTGAAAACAATAACAAAGGGGGTGATGAAAACGATTGCAAAGGGGTAATGAAAACGATAGCAAGAGCGGTAACGAAAACGATAACAAATGGTGTAATGAAAACGATAACAAGGGCGGTAGTAAAAATGATTGCAAAAGCGGTAATGAAAACGATAACAAAGGCAGTAAAGAAAACGATAGCAAAGAGGTAATGAACACGATAGCAAAGGGGGTAATGAAAATGATAACAAAAGAGGTAAATGGAAACGCTAAGAAAGGGAGTAATGAAAACGATGACAAAGGGCGTAATAAAAACTATAGCCAAGGGTGTAATGATATTGATAACAAAGACGGTAATGAACAAGATAACAAAGGCAGTAAAGAAAACGATAGCAAAGGGGGTGATGAAATCGATAACAAAGACGGTAATGAACACGATATCAAAT
Organism: Bathymodiolus septemdierum; assembly: GCA_963383655.1. Lineage (NCBI taxonomy): Eukaryota > Metazoa > Mollusca > Bivalvia > Mytilida > Modiolidae > Bathymodiolus > Bathymodiolus septemdierum. The sequence continues at coordinate 57,438,701 of OY726527.1, forward strand.
GGGGTAATGAAAACGATAACAAATGGATAATGAAAACCATTACAAAGGGGGAAATGAAAACGATAACAAAGAGGGAAATGAAAACGATAGCAAAGGGGGTAATTGAAAAGATTATAAGGGTCTAATGAAAAAGATAGCAAAGAGGGTAATGAAAACGATAGCTAAGGGGGTAATGACAACGATAACAAAGGAGGTAATGAAAAGGATTGCAAAGGAGGTAATGGAAAAGATAGCAAAGGGGGTAATGGAAACGATATTAAAAGGTGTATTGAAAACGATAGCAAAGGAGGTAATGAAAACGATAACAAAGAGGATAATGAAAACGATAACAAAGAGGATAATGAAAACGATAGCTAAGGGGGTAATGAAAACGATAATAAAAGGTGCAATGAAAACGATAACAAAGGGGGTAATGAAAACGATAGCTAAAGAGGTAATGACAACGATAATAAAAGGTGCAATGGAAACGATAGCTAAGGGGTAACGGAAACGATAACAAAGGAAGGGGGAAATGAAAACGATTGCAAAGGAGGTAATGAAAACGATAATAAAAGGTGTAATGGAAACGATAGCAAAGGGGTAACGGAAACGATAACAAAGGGTGTAATGAAAACGATAACAAAAGGTGTAATGAAAACGATCACAAAGAGGAAATGAAAATGATAACAAAGGGGAAAGGAAAATGAAAACAGGGGAAATGAAAACGATAGCAAAGGCGGTAATGCAAATGATAGCAAAGGGGGTAATGAACACGATAACAAAGGGAGTAGTGAAAACAATAACAAAGGGGGTGATGAAATCGATAACAAAGACGGTAATGAACACGATATCAAATGGGGTAATGAAAACGATAACAAAGGGATAATGAAAACCATTACAAAGGGGGAAATGAAAACGATAACAAAGGGGGAAATGAAAACGATAGCAAAGAGGGTAATAGAAAAGATTATAAAGGGGATAATGAAAACGACAACAAAGGGTCTAATGAAAAGATAGCAAAGAGGGTAATGAAAACGATAGCTAAGGGGGTAATGACAACGATAACAAAGGAGGTAATGAAAAGGATTGCAAAGGAGGTAATGGAAAAGATAGCAAAGGAGGTAATGGAAACGATATTAAAAGGTGTATTGAAAACGATAGCAAAGGAGGTAATGAAAACGATAACAAAGGGAGTAGTGAAAACAATAACAAAGGGAGTAGTGAAAACAATAACAAAGGGGGTGATGAAAACGATTGCAAAGGGGGTAATGAAAACGATAGCAAAGGAGGTAATGAAAACGATAACAAAGAGGATAATGAAAACGATAACAAAGAGGATAATGAAAACGATAGATAAGGGGTAATGAAAACGATAATAAAAGGTGCAATGAAAACGATAACAAAGGGGTAATGAAAACGATAGCTAAGGGGGTAATGATAACGATAACAAAGGAAGGGGGAAATGAAAACGATTGCAAAGGAGGTAATGAAAACGATAATAAAAGGTGTAATGGAAACGATAGCAAAGGGGTAATGGAAACGATAACAAAGGGTGTAATGAAAACGATAACAAAGGGTGTAATGAAAACGATCACAAAGAGGAAATGAAAATGATAGCAAAGGGGAAATGAAAATGAAAACAGGGGAAATGAAAACGATAGCAAAGGCGGTAATGCAAATGATAGCAAAGGGGGTAATGTACACGATAACAAAGGGAGTAGTGAAAACAATAACAAAGGGGGTGATGAAATCGATAACAAAGACGGTAATGAACACGATATCAAATGGGGTAATGAAAACGATAACAAAGGGATAATGAAAACCATTACAAAGGGGGAAATGAAAACGATAACAAAGGGGGAAATGAAAACGATAGCAAAGGGGGTAATAGAAAAGATTATAAAGGGATAATGAAAACGACAACAAAGGGTCTAATGAAAAGATAGCAAAGAGGGTAATGAAAACGATAGCTAAGGGGTAATGACAACGATAACAAAGGAGGTAATGAAAAGGATTGCAAAGGAGGTAATGGAAAAGATAGCAAAGGAGGTAATGGAAACGATATTAAAAGGTGTATTGAAAACGATAGCAAAGGAGGTAGTGAAAACGATAACAAAGGGAGTAGTGAAAACAATAACAAAGGGAGTAGTGAAAACAATAACAAAGGGGGTGATGAAAACGATTGCAAAGGGGGTAATGAAAACGATAGCAAGAGCGGTAACGAAAACGATAACAAAGGGTGTAATGAAAACGATAACAAAGAGTGTAATGAAAACGATAACAAGGGCGGTAGTAAAAATGATAACAAAGGCGGCAATGAAAACGATAACAAAGGCAGCAAAGAAAACGATAGCAAAGAGGTAATGAACACGATAACAAAGGGGGTAATGAAAACGATAACAAAGGCGGTAATGAAAACGATAGCAAAGGGTGTAATGAAAACGATGACAAAGGGCGTAATAAAAACTATAGCAAAGGGTGTAATGATATTGATAACAAAGACGGTAATGAACAAGATAACAAAGGCAGTAAAGAAAACGATAGCAAAGGCGGTAATGAACATGATAACAAAGGGAGTAGTGAAAACAATAACAAAGGGGGTGATGAAATCGATAACAAAGACGGTAATGAACACGATATCAAATGGGGTAATGAAAACGATAACAAAGGGATAATGAAAACCATTACAAAGGGGGAAATGAAAACGATAACAAAGGGGGAAATGAAAACGATAGCAAAGGGGTAATAGAAAAGATTATAAAGGGATAATGAAAACGACAACAAAGGGTCTAATGAAAAAGATAGCAAAGAGGGTAATGAAAACGATAGCTAAGGAGGTAATGACAACGATAACAAAGGAGGTAATGAAAAGGATTGCAAAGGAGGTAATGGAAAAGATAGCAAAGGAGGTAATGGAAACGATATTAAAAGGTGTATTGAAAACGATAGCAAAGGAGGTAATGAAAACGATAACAAAGAGGATAATGAAAACGATAACAAAGAGGATAATGAAAACGATAGCTAAGGGGGTAATGAAAACGATAATAAAAGGTGCAATGAAAACGATAACAAAGGGGGTAATGAAAACGATAGCTAAGGGGGTAATGACAACGATAACAAAGGAAGGGGGAAATGAAAACGATTGCAAAGGAGGTAATGAAAACGATAATAAAAGGTGTAATAGAAACGATAGCAAAGGGGTAATGGAAACGATAACAAAGGGTGTAATGAAAACGATAACAAAGGGTGTAATGAAAACGATCACAAAGAGGAAATGAAAATGATAACAAAGGGGAAATGAAAATGAAAACAGGGGAAATGAAAACGATAGCAAAGGCGGTAATGCAAATGATAGCAAAGGGGGTAATGAACACGATAACAAAGGGGGTAATGAAAACGATAACAAAGGTGGGTAAAGAAAGCCAATACAAAGGGGAAATGAAAACGATAGCGAAGGCGGCAATGAAAACGATAACAAGGGGGAGTAATGAAAACGATAACAAAGGGGGTAATGAAAACGATAACAAATGTGGGTAATGAAAGCGATAACAAAGAGGGAAATGAAAATGAAAACAAAGGGGAAATGAAAACGATAGCAAAGGGGATGATGAACACGATAGCAAAGGGGGTAATGAACACGATAAACAAGGAGGTAATGAAAACGAAAACAAAGAGGGAAATGTAAACGATAACAAAGGGGTTAATAACAACAATAGCAAAGGGGGGCAACGAAAACGACAACAAAGGGGGTAATACAAACGATATCAAAGGGGATATTGAAAACGATTACAAAGGTGGTAATGAAAACGATAATAAAGGGAGTAATGAAAACGATAACAAATGGGGTAATGAAAATGAAAATAAAGGGGGAAATGTAAACGTTAAGAAAGCCCGAAGTATGCCGATCCAGAAAAATTAACACCCGCTATGAATATAGGTGTGCTTCGATTACAATGAGGAAACTACAGGAGAGAACAGAACAGAACATGGCGTTTTTTGACATTACGGAGGATATTAAAGTTTTTTTTTTCCCGCAGAAAAGTATGTCTCACCCCCGTCCCATAAACTGTAGTTAAAGGTAAAAAATATATTTAAGCAACAAATAAAATTAAGCTTCAATGAATAATAAAAAAAACACTGTTTTTAATCCATGAAGCACAAAAAAATTGCTCAAAAGTGCTAAAGCAAGGGTTACAGGTACTATTCCATATTGTCATGGCAAAGTTCCCCATTCCAGAAAATTGCTCAGCCTATGTTCCAAAGATTTTAAAGGAGTTTTGTTCTTCTAAAATCAATGGATTGGTGATGAAAAACTTTTTCAGGGAAATAGTGACATTATTATAGACTCTTGTACATATATATATACACTATTGGTCTGTTGACGGTAAATATAGAATTTATTTGACGAGGCTGAGAAACGGGGTGAAAGAAGAGCTTTTAGCGAGTCTTTCTCTCCGTTTCGCGCCGAGTCAAATAAATTCTATATTTACCATCAACAGACCAATATTATATTAATCCTGCAATCCACGATGTCCTAAAAAAAAAATTTAGCTCGTAAAAATGCATATTTTATAGTGCATTATATCCCAACGCAATCCTCACTATTTGGCGTAGCAAAATACCAGATTCTTTTTCCCGACAAACATTCGCAAACAAATAGTTCTCAAAAGGAAGTGAAATAACTTTATTTAAATGAAGATTTATTGATTAAGATGAAAATCTATATAGAAAATTGATAGTTTAGAACCTGAAATATATATATTTGATATGTTTTTCATAGATATGAAAACACATTAGTTTATATCGCATACGTCACATGTGTGTGTACGACGCTCATAAATGTGCACAGATTGTAAACATTACACATCAACGGTTCGAGCAAGTTTTATGTAACCTAGGCAGAGTAGAGAAAACAGAAAGATTAATCATTTATTTCAACAAATTGAACTGATTCACAGAAATGTATTTACGTGTAGAAAAGCTATATTTGCATCGGAATTTCTTTACAATTAGCATTGTGTAATTACATAGTAATATGATGTTTTTAGATACTCACACATTTTTTTCCCCAAATACGCTCCGTGATCTCTAAGCTTGATATCTTCATTTGTATTCCTTGATCATTATTGTTTACATTTTATAAAATCTCTGGCTTGATGTTCTTCTCTTTAAGAAATGCATTATCAATTTTAATTGGTGTAACCTTTCACCACTGTTTAAATTACTAGATGTGTATTGATGAAAGTGGACAGGTGACCATGTCGTTTAAGTAATAAGCTAAAATTAAAAAAAAAATGTTCTTCAATTTTGTGTTGACATTCTGAAGCTTTGTATGAATTGTTTTTTTAAATAACAGAAATTGTAGATATTATGAAAAAAACGTTATATGTCTTGATCTTTATTGTAGTCAGTGATTTTGAGGTTTTGTTGATATTGATGGAATTGTTTACCATCATGCATTAAACGTTCGCTACATAATCACATCTCACATAGAATCGTTGAATATAAAAAAGGATCATTGACTAAGCATATTTAGGTTTCGCAAATTACAACATGGAAAAATAGAAAGAATTTGATACTTTCATATTAGCAAGGCTTGTCAAGTTGCTGAATGTGCATGCTTGGATTGATGTAATCTGATTAGCATGCCAATAACTACAAAATATAAAATACGTACTAAATACAATGACAATTTGAGACCATATAAGCATAAGGAAAGTAAGAAGACAACATTTGCGTAACCAAAACCAACATACTGAATGACAAAGGTCAACGACAGTGAGAGAACAAAAGGCAAGCAATGATCCTCATTAGCAAACTAAAGTTTGATGCCAACAACCGATCATATGTCACAAATGGTGACAAGTCATGAACGAAGACAAAACGAATGACCGCCAATCAGTACAAACCAAGCATATCAGTGTTCATTCGTGACACAGACTCGATAGGGGATAACAAAATTCATGAAGGCGATCCTGATGAAGCCGAACATTGTTTCAACTGAGAGACGTATACTCCATCTTCAGGTGTTGCTGGAATGTTGCTACATATATATGGAAAATTCACAATGTGAAAATTCAAATCATCTCTTTTTAGAACGGTTTCGTTCAAGTTATGAAGTAAATCTGGCTATAATAGTGGGAAATAAATGCGATCAAAATGGTCAATAAACATTGAATTATTCAGTGACAAAATACAATTTATAAAGCGGAATTAAAAAACCGGGCTATCTACACCTTTTTGATATTTTTTACCACTAGTGTAAACTAATTGTGTATAATATTCCCATGTTTAACCTTTTGCCCATTTGTGTATAATATTGACATGTTTATTCTTTCAACCACTTGTGTATAATTTAGACATTTTTATCCACTTGTGTATAATGTTGAATGTTTAACCTTTTAACTACTTGTGTATAATTTTCACATTATTAACAAATTGTGTATAATGTAGACATTTAAACCACACGTGTATAGTACACACATTTTTAATATTTTAACCACTAGTGTATAAAGTTGACGTTTTTAACGACTTGTGTATAATGTTGATATGTTTTACTTTTTAACCACTAGTGTATAATATTGACAGATTAAACCTTTTAACCAGTTGTGTATAATGCTGACATTTTTAAACTGTTATCCATTTGTGCATAATATTGATATTTTTTTCACTTGTGTATAATGTTGATATTTTTATCCACTTTTGTATAATGTTGATATTTTTAACCTTTTAACCACTAGTGTCCCGTCACGGTTCATCTATTAATATATTTTACAGATTCACACACTATACTGATTGTAGGTCAATGGATAGTATGTGTTACCTTAAATGCAAACAATGTATATTTTTTTTAGGGAAGAATGAATTGTGTCACTAGTTTTCATTTATAATGTCTTTATATTATAATGTTCATATTACAATACATCAGTTCTTGTTGTTCAACCAGGTATCACATACTTGATACAGACAGTTGAGCAGAAACGAATCACACAGACTAAAACAGGAGCGTTCTCCCGCATGGAATGCTTAGAAGAAAGTCTCTGTTTTTAAATTGGAATTTAAAACATCTAAGCACTTGAATGAAGAAATAAAAGTGCTCTACTCTTTTGACTGCTTTCATGTTGCTATGCACCAAATACCAAATGTGCTGATTTCTGTTAACTATATTTTAAATATTATCAAAAGTGAGATTCTCCTCCCTCCGACATATGTGACTACAGCCAAGTTTGGATATCCTATTAAGACCCGTTGTTTTTCATGCTCCCAACGACTTTTACATTATTCTGTTTTCTAATATTTTGATTATGAGTGTACTTCATCAAGGTTATTCCAAAACGCTTCGTGTTCTATATCTACATTTTTATTCCTGTATTAGTTTTTCTTTGCTTACATTTGATCAAATATGTGTCTTTCTGTTCTACAACACGCAATGTATAATTTTGACTTGTTGAAAGAAATGTTTTTATGTTCTTGCCTTTAGAAATAACCTATTAATGTTAATTGACGTAGCCTTTCACTACTGGTTAAATTAATAGATATGTTCTGTCTTGACATTACTGTTATTGTACATTTCTGCATCTTGGTTCTAGTCTTCATACATAATTCCCCTGACTTTGCTAGAGATTTGATTTTACATGAACACATTCAGACAATATTATTGATGAAAGATAACAGTGTACCATGTAGTTTTATCTATAAGTAATAAGTTAAAATTAAGCAGTTCTCATCAATTTCGTGTTGGCATTCTGATGCCTTTTGTAAGCAGTGATGGTCAACAATGCCATTAATATCCACAAAAGAATGTTTGTGCCCGTCCCAAGCCATTACCTGGATTTCCAACGTTATATGTCCTGTTATTTATTGTATTCAGTGATTATAAGGTGAGAGGTGGTTTTGTTGATATTGATGGAATTGTTGACCTTGATGGCTTACACCTTTTACTATATTTTAAATATTATCAAAAGTAAGATTCTCTTCTCTCAGACATAGGTGACCATAGCCAAGTTTGGATATCCTACTGAGAACCGTTGGTTTTCATGCTCCCAACGACTTTTACGCTATTCTGGTTTGTAATCTTTTGATCATAAGTGTACCTCATGAAGGTTATTCCAAATCTTCGTGATATCTTAAGCTCGATATCTTCATTTTTGTTCATTTATTATTTCCTTTTACATTTTATTAAATCTGTTTCTTTCTGTTCTACCTTAAACAGTTAATACAACAAGCATTGTATGATTTTGGGTTGTTGAAAGAAAGGTATTTGTATTTTTATCTTTTAGAAATAAACTATCAATTTTAATTGCCATAGCCTTTCACCACTGATTAAATTATTAGATGTGTTGTGTCTGGATCTTAATTTCATTGTACATTTCTGCCTTTGGGTTCTAGCCTTCATACAGAATTTCCCTGACTTTGCTAGAAATTTGATTAAATGAACACATTCAGCCAGTGGACAGGCTACCATGTAGCTTAGCCATATATAATAAATTTGTTTTCCAATTTTGTGTTGGCATTTTGAAGCTTTGTTTGTATGAATTGTTTCTTTGATACCAGAAATTGTAGATATTGTGAAAGGAAAGTGTAAGCAATGATGGTCAACAATGCCACTAATGTAAACAAATGTATTTGCGCCTATCCCAACCCAGTACCTGGATTTACAACGTTATATGCCTTGGTTTTTATTGTGGTCAATGATTTTGAAGTCAGATGTGGTTGTTTGTTTTATTGATATTGATGGAATTGTTGTCCATCATGTATTAAACTTTCTTTACATAATCACGTCTCACATAGAATCGTTGAATATAAAAGGATCATTGACTAAACATATTTAAGCTTTGTAAGTTACAACATGGAAAACAGATGGAATTTGATACTTACAAAGAATAAAGGCTTCTTAAGTTGTTGAATTCGCCTTCTTGGATTGATGTAATCTGATTAGAACTCAAACGACTAAAAAATATAGAATATGTACTAAATACAATGACAATTTGAGACCCAATAAGAATAAGGAAAGCCGGAAGAAAACATTTGTGCAACCAGAGCCAACATACCGAAGAACAAAGGTCAAAGAGAGATAGAGAGAACAAATGGAAAACAATGGTCCTCATTAGAAACTTAAGGTTTGCGCAACAGGAGCCCCATTAAAACTGTAGTTGAACACAAAGGCTCAATATGGTAAATAAGGTCCTGTTCCACAAGTGGGATTCATGATGCTGCTCACGCCAACAACTGGTCATATGTCACACATCGTGACAAGTCATGAGCGAAGACTAATGAAAATACCTTCAATCAGTACAAACCAAACATATCAGTGTTATTTCGTGACACGGTCTCAATAAAGGGAAACAAATATTAACCACGTGTGAATAATGTTGATATTTTAACAACTTGTGTATAATGTTGACATCTTTAATCTTTTAGACACTTCTATATAAAATTGTCATTTTTAAACCTTTAGCCACCTGTGTATCATATTGATATTTTAACCTTTTAACTACTTGTGTATAATATTGACATTTTTTAAGCTTTCAACCACTTGTGCATAATTGTGACATTTTTAAACTTTTAGCCACTAGTGGATAATGTTGACATTTTTAACCTTTTAGAAACTTGTGTAAAGTTGTGACATCTTTAATCTTTTAACTACTTGTGCATAATGTTCATATGTTTAATCTTTTAACCACCTGAGCATAATGTTGCCATTTTTAACCTTTTAACCACTTGTGTAAAATTGTGACATCTTTAACCTTTTAACCACTTGTTTATAATGTTGACATTTTAACCATTTAACCAATAGTGTATAATGTTGACATTTTTATCCTTACAGGCACTTGTGCAAAATATTGACATTTTTAACTACTGGGTATAATGTTGATATTTTTAACCTCTTAACCACTTTTGTATAATGTTGACATTTTTAACCTTTCAACAAATTGTGAAAAATTGTGACACTTTAACTTTTCAACTACTTGTGCATAATGTTGACATTCTTAACCATTTAACCACTAGTGTATACTATTGAAATGTTTAATCTTCTAACCACTTGTGCATAATGTTGACATGTTTAACTTTTTAACCACTTGTGCATAATATAGACATTTTAACCTTTTAACCACTTGTGTATAATGTTGACATTTTAACCTTTTAACCACTTGTGTAAAATTGTGACATCTTTAACCCTTTAACCACTAGTGTATAAAGTCGACATTTTTAACCTGTAAGCCACTTGTGTATAATGCTGACATTGTTAACCTTTAAGCCACTTGTGTATAATGTTGACAAAATTAGCTTGGATTCTAATCTTTTGACTATGTGTGTCCTTGATGAAGGTTATTCCAAAAACGCTTCATGATCTCGATATCTTCTTTCTTATTCCCTTATTATTTTACATTTAATTAAATCTGAGTCTCTCTGTTCTACCTTAAACAGTCCATACAACAAGTATTGTGTAATGTTGAGTTGTTGAAGGAAATGTCGTTATGTTCTTCTCTTTAAGAAATAATCTATCAATTTTAATTGAAGTAGCCTTTCACTACTGGTGAAATAAATAAATGTGTTCTATCTGGATCCTAATATCATTGTACATCTAAGCATCCCGGTTCTAGCTTTCATACACAATTACACTAACTTTCTAGAAACACATTCAGTCAAGATTATTGATGAAAGTGGACGTGCTACCATGTAGATTTAGGTATAAGCAATAAGTTAAAATGAAAAAAAAAATGTTCTTCAATTTTGTGTTAGCATTCTGATACTGTGTATGCATGTTTTTTTAAATAACAGAAAGTGTAGATATTATGAAAAGGAAGTGTAAACAGTGATGGTCAACAATGCCACTTATATCAAGAAAAAAAACGTTTTTGCCCGTCACGACCAAATATCTGGATTTCCAACGCTATGCATGTATGTTGTGGTATCTATTGTTGTCAGTGATTTGGAGGTGAGAGGTGGGTTTGTTGATATTGATGGAATTGTTGACCATCATGGCTGAAAGACTTTCTTTTCATAATCATATATCGCATTTTTTGTAAGTTACAACATGGAAAAATAGAAATAATTTGATACTTACAGATAAGTAAGACTTGTCAGGTCGTTGAATGTGCCTGCTTGGATTGATGTAATCTTATTATCACGCAAAGTACTACAAGATATAAAATACGTACTAAATACAATGACAATTTGAGTCCCAATAAGAATAAGGAAAGTCGGAAGACAACATTTGTGCTAACAGAGCCAACATACCGAAGGACGAAGGTAAAAAAAGATAAAGAACAATGGTCCACATTATAAAACATGGAGTTAAGCACAAAGGCTCAAGATGGTAACTAAGTGATGCCAACAACCGATCATATGTCACACATGGTGACAAGTCATGAGCCGAAACAAAAGACATGACCTGCAATAAGTACAAACGAGTATATCAGTGTTCATCTGTGACATAGAATCGAAAAAGGATAACCAAATTCATGAAGGCGATCATCACGAAGCTGAAAATCATTTCAACTGAGAGACGTATACTCCATCTGTAGGTGCTGCTGGAATGTTGCTACATATAAATGGAAAATTCACAACGTGCAAATTGAAATCATCTCTATAATTTAAAGAGTATCGTTCAAGGTATGAAGTAGATATAACTGTATTGATAGTATTTGTTAGTTTAAGTACAAGAAGATGGATGCAATCAAAATGGTCAATAAAACTTGAATTATTCAGTGAAAAGATACCATCTATACAGCAGAATAAAAGGATTGTGCTTGCTTCACTTTATGTTGATATTGTTAACCATTTAATGACTGGTGCATAGTGTTGCCATTTTTAACCTTTTAACCACTTGTGTATAATTGTGAGATCTTTAACCCTTTAACCACTTATGTATCATGTTGATATTTTAACCACTTGTGTATAATGTTGATATTTTAACCACTTGTGTATAATGTTGACATTTTAACTACTTGTGTATAATGTTGACATTTTAACCACTTGTGTATAATGTTGATATTTTAACTACTTGTGTATAATGTTGACATTTTAACTACTTGTGTATAATGTTGACATTTTAACCACTTGTGTATAATGTTGACATTTTAACCACTTGTGTATAATGTTGATATTTTAACCACTTGTGTATAATGTTGATATTTTAACCACTTGTGTATAATGTTGATATTTTAACTACTTGTGTATAATGTTTACATTTTAGCTACTTGTGTATAATGTTGACATTTTAACCACTTGTGTATAATGTTGATATTTTAACCACTTGTGTATAATGTTGACATTTTAACTACTTGTGTATAATGTTGACATTTTAACCACTTGTGTATAATGTTGATATTTTAACTACTTGTGTATAATGTTGACATTTTAACTACTTGTGTATAATGTTGACATTTTAACCACTTGTGTATAATGTTGATATTTTAACTACTTGTGTATAATGTTGATATTTTAACTACTTGTGTATAATGTTGACATATTAACCACTTGTGTATAATGTTGACATTTTAACCACTTATGTATAATGTTGACATATTAACCACCTGTGTATAATGTTGATATTTTAACCACTTGTGTATAATGTTGACATATTAACCACCTGTGTATAATGTTGATATTTTAACCACTTGTATATAATGTTGACATTTTAACCACTTATGTATAATGTTGACATTTTAACCACTTGTGTATAATGTTGACATATTAACCACTTGTGTATAAAGTTGACATTTTAACCACTTATGTATAATGTTGACATTTTAACTACTTGTGTATAATGTTGATATTTTAACCACTTGTGTATAATGTTGACATTTTAACTACTTGTGTATAATGTTGATATTTTAACTACTTGTGTATAATGTTGACATTTTAACTACTTGTGTATAATGTTGACATTTTAACCACTTGTGTATAATGTTGATATTTTAACTACTTGTGTATAATGTTGATATTTTAACTACTTGTGTATAATGTTGACATATTAACCACTTGTGTATAATGTTGACATTTTAACCACTTATGCATAATGTTGACATTTTAACTACTTGTGTATAATGTTGATATTTTAACCACTTGTGTATAATGTTGACATATTAACCACTTGTGTATAATGTTGATATTTTAACCACTTGTGTATAATGTTGACATTTTAACCACTTGTGTATAATGTTGACATTTTAACCACTTATGTATAATGTTGACATTTTAACCACTTGTGCATAATGTTGACATATTAACCACTTGTGTATAATGTTGACATTTTAACCACTTATGTATAATGTTGACATTTTAACTACTTGTGCATAATGTTGATATTTTAACCACTTGTGTATAATGTTGATATTTTAACCACTTGTGTATAATGTTGACATTCTAACCACTTGTGTATAATGTTGACATTTTAACCACTTATGTATAATGTTGACATTTTAACCACTTGTGTATAATGTTGACATTTTAACCACTTGTGTATAATGTTGACATTTTAACCACTTATGTATAATTTTGATATTTTAACCACTTGTGTATAATGTTGATATTTTAACCACTTGTGTATACTGTTGATATTTTAACTACTTGTGTATAATGTTTACATTTTAGCTACTTGTGTATAATGTTGACATTTTAACCACTTGTGTATAATGTTGATATTTTAACCACTTGTGTATAATGTTGACATTTTAACTACTTGTGTATAATGTTGACATTTTAACCACTTGTGTATAATGTTGATATTTTAACTACTTGTGTATAATGTTGACATTTTAACTACTTGTGTATAATGTTGACATTTTAACCACTTGTGTATAATGTTGATATTTTAACTACTTGTGTATAATGTTGATATTTTAACTACTTGTGTATAATGTTGACATATTAACCACTTGTGTATAATGTTGACATTTTAACCACTTATGTATAATGTTGACATATTAACCACCTGTGTATAATGTTGATATTTTAACCACTTGTGTATAATGTTGACATATTAACCACCTGTGTATAATGTTGATATTTTAACCACTTGTATATAATGTTGACATTTTAACCACTTATGTATAATGTTGACATTTTAACCACTTGTGTATAATGTTGACATATTAACCACTTGTGTATAAAGTTGACATTTTAACCACTTATGTATAATGTTGACATTTTAACTACTTGTGTATAATGTTGATATTTTAACCACTTGTGTATAATGTTGACATTTTAACTACTTGTGTATAATGTTGATATTTTAACTACTTGTGTATAATGTTGACATTTTAACTACTTGTGTATAATGTTGACATTTTAACCACTTGTGTATAATGTTGATATTTTAACTACTTGTGTATAATGTTGATATTTTAACTACTTGTGTATAAAGTTGACATATTAACCACTTGTGTATAATGTTGACATTTTAACCACTTATGTATAATGTTGACATTTTAACTACTTGTGTATAATGTTGATATTTTAACCACTTGTGTATAATGTTGACATATTAACCACTTGTGTATAATGTTGATATTTTAACCACTTGTGTATAATGTTGACATTTTAACCACTTGTGTATAATGTTGACATTTTAACCACTTATGTATAATGTTGACATTTTAACCACTTGTGCATAATGTTGACATATTAACCACTTGTGTATAATGTTGACATTTTAACCACTTATGTATAATGTTGACATTTTAACTACTTGTGCATAATGTTGATATTTTAACCACTTGTGTATAATGTTGATATTTTAACCACTTGTGTATAATGTTGACATTCTAACCACTTGTGTATAATGTTGACATTTTAACCACTTATGTATAATGTTGACATTTTAACCACTTGTGTATAATGTTGACATATTAACCACTTGTGTATAATGTTGACATTTTAACCTCTTGTGTATAATGTTGACATTTTAACCGCTTGTGTATAATTTTGACATTTTAACCACTTGTGTATAATGTTGACATTTTAACAACTTGTGTATAATGCTGACATTTTAACCACTTGTGTATAATGTTGACATTTTAACCACTTATGTATAATGTTGACATTTTAACCACTTGTGCATAATGTTGACATATTAACCACTTGTGTATAATGTTGACATTTTAACCACTTGTGTATAATGTTGACATTTTAACCGCTTGTGTATAATTTTGACATTTTAACCACTTGTGTATAATGTTGACATTTTAACAACTTGTGTATAATGCTGACATTTTAACCACTTGTGTATAATGTTGACATTTTAACCACTTATGTATAATTTTGACATATTTAGCCATTTAGCAACTTGTGTATAATATTGACATTTTTAACCTTTTATACACATGTGTAAAATATTGACATGCTTAACGTTTTACCCACTTGTATTAAATATTGACATGTCTAACCTTTTAACCACTTGTCTATATTTGTGACATATTTAACCTTTTAACTACTTGTGTATTATTATGTTCAATTGTTTAACCTTTTAACCACATGTGTAAAATTGTGAAATCTTTAACCTTTTAATTACTTGTGTATAATGTTGACATTTTAACATTTTAACCGCTTTTATATAATGTTGACATTTTTAACCTTTTAACCACTTGTGTATAATATTGATATGCTTAACCTTTTAAAGGACAAATGACACGATTTTTTATTTTTCACAAAACTTTGTGAAATACTTCCAAAATGCTGTAAAAAGAATTACTTTTTCACTTTCATGTGATTAACGATACGTACAAAGGGATACACACCCCTTTTATCGCCCTTTTTGCTGACTTAGAAATGATGCAGATTTTGAGTACGAAAACGAGGTTGATTGATATCGATACGAAATTTGTATAACAAAGCCGTGATTAGCAAATCAAAACAAACATCCACGTGGGTGAAATAGCTAGAAGTTCCAAATGGTGTCCTGTGCAGCGATTGGATCCAGCAAAAAAGGAACCAAAGGTAATGGACTGAGTTTTTTCTCGTTCTCAAAGGACGGCCAGCTGAGAAAAGCCTGGATCTATTACTGTCGACGATGGAATTTCGATCCAACATCAGGTCACAGATTGTGCTCCACCCACTTCACCCGTGACTGCTTTGAAAGGGAGCCTTTGAGAATGATGGAATTTGGTGTTGATGGAACCTTCATGAGACGACTGAAGCCAGATGCAACCCCAAATGTGCCCCTAGCATCACCTGACCCGGGGGGGGGGAATGGCGAAACTCCAGTTATACAACACCCACACATTCCCAGGGGAGCGTCAAAAGGCCGAGGTATGTGATTTGTAACATTACAACATTACACATGTGCAAAGGCCAGTCGAGAAGATTGATAATAATTAATGATATTAGAGTGCAAGTCGTGGTTTAGAAGTACATGTAGGTCATCATGCTCCCCCTTTTTCGCAGCTTACCACGATCAGACGATCACGGGGCGTATGCATCAAGTTTTGCATGTTGCAATCCGGTTTAATTTCATGCATAGTATACAAGTGTTATAATTTATTTCCAGTTTCATAAATTACTAGTATATACGTTCTCCACACATGTACAAATGTACGTACTGTCCAGATTCTGACCTTTACCAAATGTAAACAAATAACAATACTATTTTTTAACTCAGATTTGACAACTGAAAATACACCACTGTATGTTACAGTGCATATATGAAAAGCAAAACAAATGTATATAAACATGATGAAGAAGAAAAATGAACAAGCAAGCTCAAAGAAAAAAATACAAGTGTGAAATTGTTTACCAAACAGAAATGTGCAATGCATACAGATGTAACCTTTTGAACATGTAGCTTATAATATTGTTTATTTAGGTTTGCGAGTTGTTTCGAATGATATGACACACATCAAAGGTACATTGTAGTCTAAAATCAGGTGGACTTAAAATGAATGAAAATCTGTACACATCTATTCTACTTGTGAACATTCATAAGAAAAAGTGTTTGCATCCAAAAGATAAAATGTGGTGGTTTTATTTTGTAACAAATCAAATGTAAATATTTGTATATTTTTTTCAAACTGATTTGAATTTTGCAGGTTAGGAATAGCTGCAGTTCATTACAACGAGAACTGCAACAGAGACCAAGCAACAACTAAAGATGGACAGCAATGCTTCAACACCTGCTACCCAAAGAAGGGAGCACACGTTGTTGCAAAACCTAGGATGACACCACCACCATCATTTGGTTAGTGTACAGTCAAACATCAGTAGTTTGAGAACCACTCATTTCTCAATCCACTTTTTCAATCCTGCATATTCTTTTATCAGTAACTAAACAATATGCATTTCTTGAAAAAAATTGTGCAGTCTCTGTGATGTTTTACTGTACATGTATACTTCACACTGTAGTGTAAAATTCATACCTTTTGACAATTTAATTTTGTCAAACTTCCAGTTACACCAATATGAAGAACAGCAATAAATATAAAAACCTTGTTGTTTTGCACTGATTTTCTTTTTTTCTCACATGCATTATGCCCTATCCATCCTGTTTTCAGTTAAAATTTGTTAAAACGCCTTAACGGTTTATTTGATGTGTTGCGAGAATGAGCTATACATTTTTACTGATAATTGTTCATGCTTTTAATTAAAGTTTAATAATTCAAGGAAATATAGTCATGTAGGTACACAGTGTTGAGAAGCAAATTAAAAATATCAACTCCACTAATATAAAGTTGCAATTGTGATATATGTCATTTACCAGATTTTATAACTTTCTGTTTTATTGTAGTGTATGTGGCCCTGATCAAGCAGGCAGTAGTGACAAGAAGATGATCAGAGTGCAGTACCCACTCTAATGCCCTAGATGATGTAAAAGTGCTCAACACTACCAATCCACCGTCTCTGATATCATCATTCACTATATTTGAGAAAGCAGACCTCATTCACAGACATCGATCAAGATTTAGCAGACAATGAAAAGACTGTGTGAACATTCAAATTTAATTCTACATGTAAATGGTATATAATAATCTGCAGTGTATATAATTCACAGTTCATAGAAATAGTACATATTTCAAACAAATGTTACTCAAACAGTAGCATATTTAAACCCACAATATTCTTCTGATGGAAAAGTCTCTCTTAATTTCTGAACAACACAAGTTGGTAACATTTTCCTGTTATGACATCCAGTCTGAGCCAAATCTACTGTACGAAGCGTCTGTAAGCCATAGATCTGTATTATCTTAAATAAAAATATCAACTTTTAGATTCAGTTTCACTTATTATAACAGTTTATAAAATAATTAATTAGAAGATTTTACAGAGTATGATTCTAAACATTTTATATCTTCCTATATTCACGATTATTTGTATATTAAAAATATAATTGTTAATTTGTCCTGTAAATAATTCTTCTGTATATCCAATAATAATTTATATAAAAACAAATTTATGAGTTTACATGACAAAGTCTTGTTTTGTATGTTCTGTATGTTAATAAATATAATTTGCATAAAGATACAAATTATTCATTGTAAATATACCTGTTTATAGTTATGCACATTTTACTGAAAAATGCACATACTGAATAAAATGTTGACATATGATTACATACTCATTTATTGGCTCGTTGTCGTCAAAAGGACCAACATTTTCCAAGAACTCATACATGCTGACGTGAAGAACATGTCGGTTCAGGCAGTTAGAAATGAAAATGTCACTGTCTGTAATACACTGCATGTCCTCTGATAGCATCTGGGAGTGGACTTCGGACACTTCAACACAACAAATACATTCTTCTGGTGTTGTCATTAGGGAACAATTGCCACATTCACACCTAAAAAAGAAGATGCATTACTTACATATAAAGCAAGCATAACATGAACAAATATACACATGGGGTACATTTATAAAGTAAATACATATGGATATAAAGTAGACTGATGGGACTGACAGAGTGGTTCCAGAAACAGATGATGTAAAGCTTATGAAGGGTTTTACTATACAGTTGGGAAGAAAAAGAACAGATATGGAGCAAATGTCAATGAGAGAACATCCCATATCCGGTGTGACTGACTGATCGAAAATAGACATCTATAGGTGGTCACACCATCTTCAACAACTGGGACACCCCACAAAATACAGCAAGCCCTAAATGACCCCCTACAAAAAACAAAGTGGATCAGTGGCCAAAATACTAGAACAATTTTTCAAATATGATTGAAAACTGCCTCTAATCTAGAATGTAATTGAGAAGTAATTGATTCTTGTTGTCTCGAAAACATTTAAATCAACATTTGGGGTAACTCGAAAACGTTTTCTGGATCTTCAACAGTAATTACTATACAAATTTACCCCTCATGAATACAATTACTGGCTGTGTACCCTATCTCGCCAGGTACCCATGCAAGGTGTTTCTGTCAATTTGAAAGTGCCAGTTAAAATGTTATTCATTGTTTGAAATCAACAGGTATTAAATTCACATGGAGCCACTTTACCAGAACTTTCTTTAAAATTTCTGAAAACTTTTTGTAGAAATGTACGTAACATGCATAAATACAATGGCAAGTGGTGAGATTGGGTACTCAGCCAGTAGACCTGACAATTCAATAGAAATGTACCAACTTGCTGACTTGTTCAAGATATGCATAATATCCCAGTAATTGTATAAGCAAATATATAAAGTTGTGGGTTTTCTGGAAAAGAGATTAATGCTTGAGCTGTTGTTGATTGTGGATTATTTGTTTGCTGCTTCATTTGAGGGAAAACAAGGTTAAAATTACTAAATTTTCTCTTTACCTGTGGTAATCTTTACCTGGCAAGACTCACACTATCAGTATCAATATGGCTGTAGCACTAACAAAAGTCAGATGGTCTTAGTCTTTCGTTTTTAATCTCTCTTGTTCGAAATGTGTCGGGGTTAATTTTACACATGTACGAAGTAGAATCCTAAAAAAAGGGGACAGTCATCTTTATTTGTTAAAACTTTCGTAAATTGAGAGGGGGGGGGGAGTAAGATATCATCGTCAGTACAACCTGTTGACTTGTATTATTACAGTTTTTCGTTCAATCGCGTGTTTTTTTTCGAATATTTTCAACAAAACAAACAAAACAAAACCTCACCAGTCGGTGTTGACAATCCTGTCCTGAGCCTGGGAACTTTCGTCGATATCGGAGTCTTCTGATGTTGAATGTTCTCTTTCCTGTTGACTTTCATCATTACATAATGGCTCGAACTGATACGGCTGGATGTCTAAATCACCAACATGGTCGGAGATATTGCTGTCATCACTGTCCATGATATTTATCGGCTGTGTACTGTCTCACTTCGATCGCTCATGATTGTTTATCATGAAGCCATCATTTGGCCATGTGACGTCAGGTAATCATGTGACCACTTAGCTCATTAAATTGTATAGGTCAGAGATCGCGGCGATTTCAAAAGGGAATAATCAATAAAATGGGCGTCCTAGGGGGCTATTTTCAACTAAGACAATGCTTATAGTTTATTTAATGACCAAATCAAACAAAATTGAGTAATTTATTTTTTGTGTCATTAGTCCTTTAACCACTTGTTTATAATTTTGACATTTTTAACCTTTTAACAACGTCGGTCTAATATTGACATGTTTAACCTTTTACCCACTTGTGTATAATGTTGACATTTTTAAATTTGTTGCCACTTGTGCACAATATTGACATTTTATCCATTTAACCACTAGTATATAATGTTGACATTTTCAGCCTTACAGCCACTTGTGCTACATATTGACATGTTTAACATTTTAACTACTTGTGTATAATGTTGACATTTTTAATCTTTTAACTACTTGTGTAAAATTGTGACATCTTTAACCTTTTAACCACTTGTGTATCAAGTTGATATTTTTAACCTTTCACCAAACTTCTGAATAATGTTGACAGTTTTAACCTTTCAGCCTCTTGTGTATAATGTTAACGCCTTAACCTTTTGACCATATGTGAATAATGTTGACAATTTTAATCTGTTGACCACTAATGTATAATTTTCACATTTTTAACCACTTGTGTATAATGTTGACAATTTTAACCTTTTAATTTATGTGTATAATTTTGACAAGTTTAACCTTTTAACCACTTGTATAAAATATCAACATTTTAACCACTTTTGTATAATGTTGACATTTTTAACATTTTACCCACTTGTGTATAATATTGACATTTTAACAACAACTTGTGTATAATATTTACATCGTTAATCTTTTAACCACGTGTGTCTAATATTAACATATTTAACCTTTTATCTACTTGTGCATAATATTGAGAGTTTAGCAACTAGTGTACACATTATATATCAACGACTTTTACATTATTTTGGATTCCAATCTTCTGATTATGAGTGTACCTCATGAAGGTTATTCCAAAAAAGCTTCGTGTTCTATATCTACATTTGTGTTCCCTTATTAGTTTGCCTTTGTTCACATCTTATCAAATCTGTGGCTTTCTGTTCTACCATAAACAGTTCATACAACAAACATTGTATAATTTTGAGTTGTTGAAAGAAATGTCTTTATGTTCTTGTCTTTTAGACATAAACTATCAATTTTAATTGAAGTAGCCTTATGTGTCGTGTTCCTTATTTTAGTCAGTGATTCTGAGGTGAAAGGTGGATTTGTTGATATTGATGGAATTGTTGACCATCATGGCTTACATATTTTGAGCGTACCTGATGAAGGTTATTCCAGAAACGTATTATGCGCACTAAATTTGATATCTACGTTTTATTTCATAATCACCTCTCTCATATAATTGTTAAATATAAAAAAAAGTATCATTGACTAAGCATATTCATGTTTTGTAAGTTACAACATGGAAAAATAGAAATCATTTGATACTTACAGATAAGTAAGGCTTGTCAAGTTGTGGAATGCGCCTGCTTGGATTGATGTAATTTGATTAATATGCAAAAAACTGCAAAATATAAAATACGTACTAAATAAAATGACAATTCAAGACCCAATAAGCATAATCAAAGTGGGAAGACAACATTTGTGTAACAAGAACCAACTTACCGAAGGACAAAGGTGAAAGAGAGAGAGAAAGCAAATGGGAAACAATGGTCGACATTAGAAAACTAAAGTTTGAGCAACAGGAACCCCATTAAAACTGGAGTTAGACACACAAGCTCAAGATTGTAAATAAGGTCTTGTTCTTCAAGTGGCATTCATGATGCTGCTGACGCCAACAACCGGTCATATGTCACACATGGTGACAAGTCATCAGCAAAGACAAATGAAATGATCTGCAATCAGTACAAACCAAGCATATCAGTGTTCATTCGTGACACAGAATTGATAAAGGATAACAAAATTCCTGAAGGCGATCATCATGAAGCCGAACATCGCTTCAGTTGAGAGTCGAATAATCCATTTCAGGTGTTGATGGAATGCTGCTTCATATAAATGGAAAATTCACAACGTAAAAATTGCAATAGGCTCTTTAATTAAAAGGTTTCGTTCTCAACTATTCTTCACTGCCACTTTTTTGGTGTAGTAGTTAAGGGTGTAAAGAAGGTCTAGCTGTATCGTTGATATCTTTAACTTCAAATTTCAGGATATAGATATGATTAGAATAGTCAATAAATCTTGAACTAATCAGTGAAAGGATATCATCTATACAGCTGAATAACATTAAAGGACTGGGCTAGCAACAATTCGCTTTGCTTGAGAAGCCAATGTAAACAGTCTGCTTTAACAGGCAAGAAGAGGAGCACAGTATGTACTCATAGGAATATCTTTAGCAAACACGTGCACCAATCTTAACAAATATCTTGTCAAAGACTGAATCATTTTGATGATATATCAATTTCAGAGAAATTTTATATTGGAATCAGAGTTGGTTTTTCATGTTGGTAAATCAGACATGTCTCTTCCTAAGGAAATATATTAAAGTTGGCCATTCTATTTAATAAAACCATAAAACATGCAGGATTCTAAAATTACGCGAATTGTATTTTGTAAATTTCGTAATTGATAGTATGCATAAAATCAAATATGAGTCAAACATGCACAACAAAGACCTAGACAAGTACTTGTGAATCACCCTAACACTACAACATTTCACCAGTATCTGGGCTTATTCTGGTTTGTCGATGGGTTTTGTGTTGCTTATCTTTTTAGTTTTCTTAGATTTGTTTATTGCTTTACTTGTCTTAGTACTGTGTCTTGTGCCCAATGTTGCATTATCTCTGGATTTCTATTGTGATTGCCCCTACGGTTATCAATATAAATTTCACGTTATCCCAAACATTACTGGATTGGTACCTCTGCTGGTGGACTATTAGTCTCCGAGGGTATCATCCGCCCAGTATTCAGTGCAGAAGCACTGACATGGTTTATTAGATATATTTATTACTGAAATGTGTAGTTCCTATATAATTGATAAAACTAAGGTCCCAAAACTTTAAATTACCTGGCTTTCCAGTATATTGACTGATGAAGGTTATTCCAGAAACATGTCGTGCGCATTAAATTAGATATCTGCGCTTTTATGGCAAATACATTTGTACAAATAATACTAAATTATACTTACATATATCTTAAGCTTGGTAGATTGTTGAAAGCGTTGTTCTCTATCTCTGATATGTCATTACGTTCTAACCGCCTATAAATAGTCAATAAATATCTTTCGTTTTTACTTACTGAAATGTATTGGTATCTGTTGTGTCTGTTGTGTCATAAACAATGCTTATAATAAACTGGGTCTTGGTGACGACTCACAGAACCCAACCCATAGAACCCCTTCGCGTGTCCCCAGGTGAGCAAAAGGGGCACATAATGACCGTCATCTGTCTTGAGACTGGTACATCTGGATTGTAGTTTTCCTCATATCCTACCGACATGTGATACGTTGAAATAAAATTTTTCTCATGTTGATAAGCAGATACATACTATAAATCATGGATATGAATTTGATACTCAAAACAATTTAATAAACTGCAAAACATGAAGCAATAATTGTTTCATAATTTGTCTTTGACAGATACTGGTGAACAATCGTTCATTGATATGTCTATATTTACCACTATATCACTACGATTTAATGAATTAACTATAACAAGTATTAATAAAATATAGTAATACATGTGTATGAAGTGCTTGAAGATACCAAATGGGTAATCCGAATCCGTATATCGAAGAAGAACAGACAATACAATGGCCAAAAGAAAAAGTACAAAAGGACAAACAACGTCTACAAACACATACATGACACTAAAGATCGAGTAACACGAACCCCACTAAGAACCGGCGGTGAACTCAGGTGCTCCGGAAGGGTAAGCAGTTCTTGCTCCACCAGTGGCACACGTATAAATCATACTAAGTGATAATCACAGACGGAACAAAAAACGTGGTAGATTGCTGAAAGGGTTGTTCTTATCACTTACATGACAAATTCAAACACCACTTGAAGACATGTGCATGATTGATTGGTTGGTGCTTAACGCCAACTTTAGCAATATTTCGTGGCGTGAACAAATTCTATATAATAAATTCATCAACTACCAGACACTTATAAAACATACTTGTATATAAAACAATCGGGTTATTTCTGCAAATAAAAGAACATTTAAGAGGATGAAAGCATATATTTAAAATATATGTTATCTATTTATATTTTTGTAAGCTAATCAGTTTATGTTGTAGTATTCTGATAAGCTTCAACAACATCTACGCAGTCCTATCCAGATTCATTATATTTACCAAATACAATATGTTTATACATTGATTTTCCTTAAGCACTAAAAAGTATGTGTTAGATGTTAATGTAGATTTTACCAGTTTGAAAGTCATTACCATTATTTCTTGATATTTGATGCATTTCAGAGAGTTAGGTCTTTTCGAATGTTTTAAATGATTTGAGATATAAAATGCTAAGAGCTTTAAATTGTTCAGAGGCCATTTGTAGTTCTATTTTTAAATTTTGTATCATGAGCAATGATGACCACAAAGTTGCATGCCCAATACATGCAGTCATCATCAGATATTTTGTTGACAAATTTGCTTACACCCTCTGCCCCTTACGGTCGAACATCTCTTAGATAAAGTCAGTTACGCTATCTTACCCTTATTGAAGACCGCTCAATTGTCTAGATGGCATTTGTAGTTCTAGCTTGGTATATTATTGCTGCTTTCATTGTGAGCAATGATGACCCTAATATACACAATCATTATCATCTCTACCCCGAACAGTACATACATATGTGAGGAGGATCCGGATGGCTCATTGAGTTAGGTAGTTGGATTATCTAACAACTCATACAAGCCTATCACCAATACGGTGTGGGTTCGCGCCCGGCTTTGTAAATTAAAATTAAAAGGGTGCACACGACTCGCAGCCGCAAATGATAAAGTTTACCAGTGCCATGCCCATGGTCGGTGGTTCTCTCCATGTACTCCGGCTTCTTCCACCACTAAAACTGGTCGCCATGATTTAGCTGAAATACTGCTGAAAGTGGCGTTATCATATTTGCAGTAAAGTCTTACCTATATTGAAGAAATCTACATTCAAAATAATAAATATAACACATACAGCTTATATTGTTGCAATCACAGACTTACAATATAGAAGTGTTGTTAGGTAAATCTGTTGGAATATTGTCCAGTCCTCTACTGGAGCAGGAAACATAAAGTCTATTCACATTGCCAGTACAACTACAGACACTAGAACATGCTGATACCACACCGACAAGTAAAATCACAGCAACTATTGTTGTTATAAGAAACCCCATTTTCCGTCGTCGGTCTACAAATATAAGATGTATTTACTTAATGGTAATTGTCCAATGTTTTTATGCTTGTATAGCTAAAATTTAGTGAGAGATATATCACATAAATATTTATATAGAGATTAAAATACATGACCTTCTCCATAGCAATCCGGGTATCATCCGATACCCCCATATCAGCCAGAGACGCAATATACGGCTGATGTGGGTCGAGGGATAATAGCAAGAATGATATGGACAAGTTCATGTATTAATCTTTTTATCATATACCTTCGACAAATTAATGAATTTATATGGAGGTTTAATTGTGATTTCAACAGATACATTTTTTCAAAACTCTATTGTCAAACAAGAGCATCTCTATCCCCATAAATATTAGGCACTGGCTACAGTTACCTGGATTAGGGAATAATAACGAAAAATTAGGATTACCTGAGAGAATAAGTACCGGAATACAATTCCGGTTCAGGAACCTATTTCACGGAAACATATCGGGTAATCCTAATTGTATTTGCTAGAGTTACCTGGGGCGCAATTCTTTTAGGTGAATCTGAAACATGATTCTGAATCACATAATTGTTTTGTTGATTTTTTCTTCAAAAACAGAAACGGGTTTTCGAAACATGCGAAACATAAGTGACCCATGTTTCAAATCGAAACATGAACCGGAACCGGACTGAACATTAACTTGTTTTTGATAGAAATGATGGTTTTCGGTTCCAGGCCCGTATGCATAAAACATCTTATCTTAAGTATCCCTTAAACTAAGATTCCACTAAGTAATCCCTTTGTTAAGTGATGATATTTGTCTGTTTATTGACTTATGAGTTTTGCCTTTCCCTTTGGAAGATTGCTCGGTGTTCGGTAATTTTGTTATTACACTTATATAAGTAGTATGCACATAACTACTTAAGCTTGGACTTTACTAAGGAAACCATAAGTGGAAATTATCGGACCTCTTCTCCATTTACCATTTAATATTATATGCTTAAGCAGTTTTCGTTGTTAAGTGTTTTATAAGGAAATTAATTCATATCTCAACAGAAAGTATACGTATCTATCTGTCCAATTTGGCTTCCGTTTAGACATTTTTTTATTTTCAACAGTCACAAATAATAACATTCAAACACACCCGACCTTGTATGTTTACCCGCACAAAGAAATAAAAGCTGCATTATCTATCTATTGAAAAATTAAAGCGAAATTACCAAGGATGAGTAAATATAATATTAAGCGGTAAATGGAGAAGAGTTCCGATAATTTCCACTTAAGGTTTCCCTACTTTAGTCCAAACTTAAGTAATTATGTACATACTACTTAATATCATCACTTAACTAAGGGATTCCTTAGTGGAATCTTAGTTTAAGGGATACTTAAGATAAGATGCTTTATGCATATGGGCCCAGAGTCTTAACTTTTAAAACACTAAATGTGCATCGTACATTTGTATATGATGTACATGTAAGTAGGTATATACATGTAAGTAGGTATGTACATGTAAACAATGCATGTATCTGATGGTGTCAATTGCCGAGGCAATGTATCATTTAAATTTAAAGGGGCATTCTGCCAATATCGTAAATTTTTCCAACCCTAAAAACTATCAGATATTTGTGATGTCTTAATAAAACGTGTTTCTGTAACTTATAAATGTTATGAAATGTACGCGCATCGAGGAAAAAAGGTGCAACTGCTCGTGTTTTGAGATCGATCAAGAAATGGACGCCATCTTATTAATTATCGGCATTGCTTACGGAGTTTGCCGAATCGTCATTAAATCAGTACAACAATGCACTTATTTCTTATTTTCTTTGAATCTGCTGTTAGTCGGCGTTAACTACGGACAAAGAACCATGCACGTTTGCAGTTAATAAGCGACACAATACAAATTATTCGTTTTACCTGTCACTAGTAAGGTCAGTTGCATACGGAGAAAGCGAGGTCAAATTATTTGCTTGCAAAGAAATAATAAATCGATGGTAATTTTCGTTCTCAAAAGGCGAAAGGTGGTACGATAAGTTGTTTAATGTGAAATATTTACCTTTATTTCATCATTTTAAAGCTATTTATCAATTTCCAAAACATATAATTTTGCTTGGGTCAAAATCGTAGCTAATGCCGCTTTAATGTTTTATTAGATCGCTCAATATTTAAGATCTACTTGTCTGTGCAAGATATCTCTGCATTTTCTTATGAAACAAAATATACACATGTAATATTGCTGTTTTTTTCACAAACCGTATGAAATTTTGCGACATGTTAAATAAAATTCGGAATGATTTCCTGAAACATAATTTTGAAACATACCGGTTTTTAAAGCAACAAATCATGAATTTGTTTTCTGGAACACTGAAGTAAAACATGTTCCAGATTCACCTAAAAGAAATGCGCCCCAGGTCTTATTATTACCCGGAAGTTCTAGGGATTTCATTATTGGACATAAAGAATTGAAAGAATCATTATTATTATATATCAATTTGTAATTGATAATACATTTTAAATCAATACATCAAAAAGGTATGAAATATACTACGTAAATATATTTACAAAGATCATTATTTGTAATTGTTTGCTTTGTCTTCGTTGACTCAATTTTGCAACTACTCCTTCTGTACATTTGCATAAATTTTGCATTTGGTAATGTTTAAGCTGGCTCTCAATTTCCTTAAATGACTTAAACTTTTGTCCCACTTCAAAATTGAAGGACTGGACTCCCTCATTCGCGTCCATTTTAAGATTAGCAAATGAACTACATGTCTTCCAAATATAGACAAATTAAATTCAGAATGAACGCTTATAATAAAATTGGTACCTTTAAAAATAAATCAACAACAACAGTAAATAAGATTTAATATGTTATTTACATATAACTATTCCGGGTAATAATAAAACCAGGTAATTCTAACAAATAACCCGATTTTTTTTCCGTGAAATAGGTTCCTCAACAGGAATTGTATTCCGGTGCTTAGTCTTTCAGGTAATCGTAATTTTTCGTTATTATTACCCAATCCAGGTAAATCCGGTGCCTAAATATTAATGACAACATTTCCCATGAGGGCAATTTGAAACACCAAAAATTGATAATTGTTCGTGAACAGTTTTCATTCAAATTCATATTACGTTATCCATGATAATCGTCTGTCATCTAACGTTTTCATGAATTCTGTTTAATTTGGTCTTCATGACGAAATGTCCCCCTCTCAACTCGATTTGTCAATAGTACCGGCATGTAGATGACTGATCAGCTCCACTGATTCTTGTTGAGACGATTAGTAGGGATTTAACAACGGTGAAATATACTTTTAAAAATTTTAAATATCTCTTTCCGGGTATATTGTATCTGAACACAAAGCTAAAAAAAAATAAGTAATTGTTAAATACAACATGCATACATATGAATTATATTCTTAACCATTTATGTATGTACGCTACATTTAACAATTATTTATTATTATATATTACACAATAATATATACAAACATCTATATATATGAAAGATTGTGCGGTAGATCGTGGGTTCAAGCCCCGGTCAGATTAAAATAAAGACTATACAATTGGTAGCTGTTGCTTCTCCACTGCGCACGCATCATTAAGGAGTAAGAACAGCGACTGGTTGGCTCGGAATCAGAATAACGTGTCCGGGTTTGGCGAAATGTATATCCGCGGACTGTTGCTTCAGTGAGCTAGCACTATAA
Source organism: Bathymodiolus septemdierum (assembly GCA_963383655.1). Lineage (NCBI taxonomy): Eukaryota > Metazoa > Mollusca > Bivalvia > Mytilida > Modiolidae > Bathymodiolus > Bathymodiolus septemdierum. Next base: position 57,468,077 of record OY726527.1, read on the forward strand.
AAAATCTAACTCAGCCTGATAGTCTAGAACAAAGCGGGCCTCATCATCCTCCCATCGAAAATTTACTTATTCTCGCCATGATATAGCTGACAGATTGCTGAATTGGCGTTAGACAACAATCACTCACTAACTCACTATATTGAAATTATCACAGGGGCTTGGCCTCTCATTATATGCAACAAGCGTTTGAATAAAATATTATTGTGCTAATATTAAATAGATAATAGATCTGTATCAAATGTGTGAAGGATTAAGATTGAAATATCACATGTAAAACGTTTTTCGTTTTGTAATCTCCAACTTTATTGCTAATTGGGAGTAAGATATTCGCGAATATGTGGTGTTTATCAGCGTCATTTCTCTTGTTTGCACATTGTTGTCAGTTTCTCTGGATGGTCCATTCTTGATTGGACCTTCGAGTTTCTCTATCCTTTATTCATAAATTGATTGAAAATCTAAAACATATACAGTGACCAAATTAATTATTCTAATCTTAAGTTAGGCATTAAATAAGCCTCAAGAGTGCCAGCATGATTTTCTCCAAATAAAAGGTGACAATATCCGATAAATTATCTGAACTTGTAATTCAACGTATCAAGTGGACATAACTGCATGTGTACAAATCATTATAATAAAATCATATCATTATTTATAAATAAAAATATTCTCACCGCTATAGCTTCTTGTCGTCCCTATATATAGAAAGCTAGTTAAACTTCATTATCAAAAGGACACTCCTTGATCAAGTCTGGTCTCGTCACGAATACCTAAGGTATATATAGATCTTAATATAACCTGTCATCCGTGTTACTTGCTACTCATGCTTAAGAAAAAACACAAAAAAACATTTTATTTTGATATTATCAAATTGATCTTTTATATCAAGTAAGCAAACTTACATAAAGGGACTAACAAGACAAAGGTAGAGTAAACGTGACAAGTTATTTAAATTAAAGTCACAAGACACGAAATCGATCAAACTGTCACGTATAAGAATAAAGTGAAAATGGGAATTCAGAATAAATTATAATCCACATAGAATTCAAAATCTTATTAAAAAGATACAATGCAATCATAGAATTAAAAGATACTATCAATCTCTTGGTTTTAATACATTTTTCGTTCCGCAGAGCTAAGCTATTTTTCACAAATATTATACATATATATTATTAAATATTCAAGATTATATCTTTAACATTGATGTACTTTACAATAACGATGCTCACTCGTCTAAGTCGAGGGTTGACATTATGCTCACACGTAAATCGAGGGTTGACATTATGCTCACATATAGAAAGTTAGGGTTAATGTTGGCATTATATTCATATGTTGAAAGTTAAGGTTATGGTTGGCATTATACTCACATGTAAATCGAGGGTTGGAATTATACTCACATGTTGAAAGTTAAGGTTGGGGTTGACATTATACTCACATGTTGAAAGTTAAGGTTATGGTTGACATTATATTCACATGTTGAAAGTTAGGGTTATGGTTGGCATTATACTCACATGTAAATCGAGGGTTGGAATTATACTCACATGTTGAAAGTTAGGGTTGGGGTTGGCATTACTAACATGTTGAAAGTTAAGGTTGGGGTTGACATTATACTAACATGTTGAAAGTTAGGGTTATGGTTGACATTATACTCACATGTTGAAAGTTAAGGTTATGGTTGACATTATACTCACATGTTGAAAGTTAAGGTTATGGTTGGCATTATACTCACATGTTGAAAGTTAAGGTTGGGGTTGACATTACTAACATGTTGAAAGTTAGGGTTGGGGTTGGCATTACTAACATGTTGAAAGTTAGGGTTATGGTTGACATTATACTCACATGTTGAAAGTTAGGGTTATGGTTGACATTATACTCACATGTTGAAAGTTAAGGTTATGGTTGGCATTATACTCACATGTTGAAAGTTAAGGTTGGGGTTGACATTATACTCACATGTTGAAAGTTAGGGTTGGAGTTGGCATTACTAACATGTTGAAAGTTAGGGTTATGGTTGACATTATAATCACATGTTGAAAGTTAAGGTTATGGTAGGCATTATACTCACATGTTGAAAGTTAAGGTTGGGGTTGACATTATGCTCACATGTTGAAAGTTAAGGTTGGGGTTGACATTATACTCGCATGTTGAAAGTTAGGGTTGGGGTTGGCATTACTAACATGTTGAAAGTTAGGGTTATGGTTGACATTATACTCACATGTTGAAAGTTAAGGTTATGGTTGGCATTATACTCACATGTAAATCGAGGGTTGGAATTATACTCACATGTTGAAAGTTAAGGTTGGGGTTGACATTATACTCACATGTTGAAAGTTAAGGTTATGGTTGACATTATACTCACATGTTGAAAGTTAAGGTTATGGTTGGCATTATACTCACATGTAAATCGAGGGTTGGAATTATACTCACATGTTGAAAGTTAAGGTTAGGGTTGACATTATACTCACATGTTGAAAGTTAAGGTTGGGGTTGACATTATACTCACATGTTGAAAGTTAAGGTTATGGTTGGCATTATACTCACATGTTGAAAGTTAAGGTTATGGTTGGCATTATACTCACATGTAAATCGAGGGTTGGAATTATACTCACATGTTGAAAGTTAAGGTTAGGGTTGACATTATACTCACATGTTGAAAGTTAGGGTTATGGTTGACATTATACTCACATGTTGAAAGTTAAGGTTGGGGTTGACATTATACTCACATGTTGAAAGTTAAGGTTATGGTTGGCATTATACTCACATGTTGAAAGTTAAGGTTGGGGTTGACATTATACTCACATGTTGAAAGTTAAGGTTGGGGTTGACATTATACTCACATGTTGAAAGTTAAGGTTAGGGTTGACATTATACTCACATGTTGAAAGTTAGGGTTGGGGTTGGCATTACTAACATGTTGAAAGTTAGGGTTATGGTTGACATTATACTCACATGTTGAAAGCTAAGGATATGGTTGGCATTATACTCACATGTTGAAAGTTAAGGTTGGGGTTGACATTATACTCACATGTTGAAAGTTAAGGTTGGGGTTGACATTATACTCACATGTTGAAAGTTAAGGTTATGGTTGACATTATACTCACATGTTGAAAGTTAGGGTTGGGGTTGGCATTACTAACATGTTGAAAGTTAGGGTTATGGTTGACATTATACTCACATGTTGAAAGTTAAGGTTATGGTTGACATTATACTCACATGTTGAAAGTTAGGGTTGGGGTTGGCATTACTAACATGTTGAAAGTTAGGGTTATGGTTGACATTATACTCACATGTTGAAAGTTAAGGTTATGGTTGACATTATACTCACATGTTGAAAGTTAGGGTTGGGGTTGGCATTACTAACATGTTGAAAGTTAAGGTTAGGGTTGACATTATACTAACATGTTGAAAGTTAGGGTGATGATTGACATTATACTCACATGTTGAAAGTTAGGGTTGGGGTTGGCATTACTAACATGTTGAAAGTTAAGGTTATGGTTGACATTATACTAACATGTTGAAAGTTAGGGTGATGATTGACATTATACTCACATGTTGAAAGTTAGGGTTGGGGTTGGCATTACTAACATGTTGAAAGTTAAGGTTAGGGTTGACATTATACTCACATGTTGAAAGTTAGGGTGATGATTGACATTATACTCACATGTTGAAAGTTAGGGTTGGGGTTGGCATTACTAACATGTTGAAAGTTAAGGTTAGGGTTGACATTATACTCACATGTTGAAAGTTAGGGTTATGGTTGACATTATACTCACATGTTGAAAGTTAAGGTTATGGTTGACATTATACTCACATGTTGAAAGTTAGGGTTGGGGTTGGCATTACTAACATGTTGAAAGTTAAGGTTAGGGTTGACATTATACTAACATGTTGAAAGTTAGGGTGATGATTGACATTATACTCACATGTTGAAAGTTAGGGTTGGGGTTGGCATTACTAACATGTTGAAAGTTAAGGTTAGGGTTGACATTATACTCACATGTTGAAAGTTAGGGTGATGATTGACATTATACTCACATGTTGAAAGTTAGGGTTGGGGTTGGCATTACTAACATGTTGAAAGTTAAGGTTAGGGTTGACATTATACTAACATGTTGAAAGTTAGGGTGATGATTGACATTATACTCACATGTTGAAAGTTAGGGTTGGGGTTGGCATTACTAACATGTTGAAAGTTAAGGTTAGGGTTGACATTATACTAACATGTTGAAAGTTAGGGTGATGATTGACATTATACTCACATGTTGAAAGTTAGGGTTGGGGTTGGCATTACTAACATGTTGAAAGTTAAGGTTAGGGTTGACATTATACTCACATGTTGAAAGTTAGGGTTATGGTTGACATTATACTCACATGTTGAAAGTTAGGGTTGGGGTTGGCATTACTAACATGTTGAAAGTTAAGGTTAGGGTTGACATTATACTCACATGTTGAAAGTTAAGGTTAGGGTTGACATTATACTCACATGTTGAAAGTTAGGGTTGGGGTTGGCATTACTAACATGTTGAAAGTTAGGGTTATGGTTGGCATTATACTCACATGTAAATCGAGGGTTGGAATTATACTCACATGTTGAAAGTTAAGGTTAGGGTTGACATTATACTCACATGTTGAAAGTTAAGGTTGGGGTTGACATTATACTCACATGTTGAAAGTTAAGGTTATGGTTGGCATTATACTCACATGTTGAAAGTTAAGGTTATGGTTGGCATTATACTCACATGTAAATCGAGGGTTGGAATTATACTCACATGTTGAAAGTTAAGGTTGGGGTTGACATTATACTCACATGTTGAAAGTTAGGGTTATGGTTGACATTATACTCACATGTTGAAAGTTAAGGTTGGGGTTGACATTATACTCACATGTTGAAAGCTAAGGTTATGGTTGGCATTATACTCACATCTTGAAAGTTAAGGTTGGGGTTGACATTATACTCACATGTTGAAAGTTAAGGTTGGGGTTGACATTATACTCACATGTTGAAAGTTAAGGTTATGGTTGACATTATACTCACATGTTGAAAGTTAGGGTTGGGGTTGGCATTACTAACATGTTGAAAGTTAGGGTTATGGTTGACATTATACTCACATGTTGAAAGCTAAGGATATGGTTGGCATTATACTCACATGTTGAAAGTTAAGGTTGGGGTTGACATTATACTCACATGTTGAAAGTTAAGGTTGGGGTTGACATTATACTCACATGTTGAAAGTTAAGGTTATGGTTGACATTATACTCACATGTTGAAAGTTAGGGTTGGGGTTGGCATTACTAACATGTTGAAAGTTAGGGTTATGGTTGACATTATACTCACATGTTGAAAGTTAAGGTTATGGTTGACATTATACTCACATGTTGAAAGTTAGGGTTGGGGTTGGCATTACTAACATGTTGAAAGTTAGGGTTATGGTTGACATTATACTCACATGTTGAAAGTTAAGGTTATGGTTGACATTATACTCACATGTTGAAAGTTAGGGTTGGGGTTGGCATTACTAACATGTTGAAAGTTAAGGTTAGGGTTGACATTATACTCACATGTTGAAAGTTAGGGTGATGATTGACATTATACTCACATGTTGAAAGTTAGGGTTGGGGTTGGCATTACTCACATGTTGAAAGTTAAGGTTAGGGTTGACATTATACTAACATGTTGAAAGTTAGGTTGATGATTGACATTATACTCACATGTTGAAAGTTAGGGTTGGGGTTGGCATTACTAACATGTTGAAAGTTAAGGTTAGGGTTGACATTATACTAACATGTTGAAAGTTAGGGTGATGATTGACATTATACTCACATGTTGAAAGTTAGGGTTGGGGTTGGCATTACTAACATGTTGAAAGTTAAGGTTAGGGTTGACATTATACTCACATGTTGAAAGTTAGGGTTATGGTTGACATTATACTCACATGTTGAAAGTTAAGGTTATGGTTGACATTATACTCACATGTTGAAAGTTAGGGTTGGGGTTGGCATTACTAACATGTTGAAAGTTAAGGTTAGGGTTGACATTATACTAACATGTTGAAAGTTAGGGTGATGATTGACATTATACTCACATGTTGAAAGTTAGGGTTGGGGTTGGCATTACTAACATGTTGAAAGTTAAGGTTAGGGTTGACATTATACTAACATGTTGAAAGTTAGGGTGATGATTGACATTATACTCACATGTTGAAAGTTAGGGTTGGGGTTGGCATTACTCACATGTTGAAAGTTAAGGTTAGGGTTGACACTATACTAACATGTTGAAAGTTAGGGTGATGATTGACATTATACTCACATGTTGAAAGTTAGGGTTGGGGTTGGCATTACTAACATGTTGAAAGTTAAGGTTAGGGTTGACATTATACTAACATGTTGAAAGTTAGGGTGATGATTGACATTATACTCACATGTTGAAAGTTAGGGTTGGGGTTGGCATTACTAACATGTTGAAAGTTAAGGTTAGGGTTGACATTATACTCACATGTTGAAAGTTAGGGTTATGGTTGACATTATACTCACATGTTGAAAGTTAGGGTTGGGGTTGGCCTTTCTAACATGTTGAAAGTTAAGGTTAGGGTTGACATTATACTCACATGTTGAAAGTTAAGGTTAGGGTTGACATTATACTCACATGTTGAAAGTTAGGGTTGGGGTTGGCATTACTAACATGTTGAAAGTTAGGGTTATGGTTGGCATTATACTCACATGTTGAAAGTTAGGGTTATGGTTGACATTATACTCACATGTTGAAAGTTAAGGTTATGGTTGGCATTATACTCACATGTTGAAAGTTAGGGTGATTATTGACATTATACTAACATGTTGAAAGTTAAGGTTAGGGTTGACATTATACTCACATGTTGAAAGTTAAGGTTAGGGTTGACATTATACTAACATGTTGAAAGTTAGGGTTATGGTTGACATTATACTCACATGTTGAAAGTTAGTGTTGGGGTTGGCATTACTAACATGTTGAAAGTTAGGGTTATGGTTGGCATTATACTCACATGTTGAAAGTTAGGGTTATGGTTGACATTATACTAACATGTTGAAAGTTAAGATTATGGTTGGCATTATACTAACATGTTGAAAGTTAAGGTTAGGGTTGACATTATACTCACATGTTGAAAGTTAGGGTTATGGTTGACATTATACTCACATGTTGAAAGTTAGGGTTATGGTTGACATTATACTCACATGTTGAAAGTTAAGGTTAGGGTTGACATTATACTCACATGTTGAAAGTTTGGGTTAGGGTTGACATTATACTCACATGTTGAAAGTTAAGGTTAGGGTTGACATTATACTCACATGTTGAAAGTTAGGGTTATGGTTGACATTATACTCACATGTTGAAAGTTAGGGTTGGGGTTGGCATTACTAACATGTTGAAAGTTAAGGTTATGGTTGGCATTGTACTCACATGTTGAAAGTTAGGGTTATGGTTGACATTATACTAACATGTTGAAAGTTAAGGTTATGGTTGGCATTATACTCACATGTTGAAAGTTAGGGTTATGGTTGACATTATACTCACATGTTGAAAGTTAGGGTTGGGGTTGGCATTACTAACATGTTGAAAGTTAGGGTTATGGTTGGCATTATACTCACATGTTGAAAGTTAGGGTTATGGTTGACATTATACTAACATGTTGAAAGTTAAGGTTATGGTTGGCATTATACTCACATGTTGAAAGTTAGGGTTATGGTTGACATTATACTAACATGTTGAAAGTTAAGGTTAGGGTTGACATTATACTCACATGTTGAAAGTTAGGGTTATGGTTGACATTATACTCACATGTTGAAAGTTAGGGTTGGGGTTGGCATTACTAACATGTTGAAAGTTAGGGTTATGGTTGGCATTATACTCACATGTTGAAAGTTAGGGTTATGGTTGACATTATACTAACATGTTGAAAGTTAGGTTATGGTTGGCATTATACTCACATGTTGAAAGTTAGGGTTATGGTTGACATTATACTAACATGTTGAAAGTTAAGGTTATGGTTGGCATTATACTCACATGTTGAAAGTTAGGGTTATGGTTGACATTATACTCACATGTTGAAAGTTAGGGTTATGGTTGACATTATACTCACATGTTGAAAGTTAGGGTTGGGGTTGGCATTACTAACATGTTGAAAGTTAGGGTTATGGTTGGCATTATACTCACATGTTGAAAGTTAGGGTTATGGTTGACATTATACTAACATGTTGAAAGTTAAGGTTAGGGTTGACATTATACTCACATGTTGAAAGTTAAGGTTATGGTTGGCATTATACTCACATGTTGAAAGTTAGGGTTATGGTTGACATTATACTAACATGTTGAAAGTTAAGGTTAGGGTTGACATTATACTCACATGTTGAAAGTTAAGGTTAGGGTTGACATTATACTCACATGTTGAAAGTTAGGATTGGGGTTGGCATTACTAACATGTTGAAAGTTAAGGTTATGGTTGGCATTATACTCACATGTTGAAAGTTAGGGTTATGGTTGACATTATTCTCACATGTTGAAAGTTAAGGTTAGGGTTGACATTATACTCACATGTTGAAAGTTAAGGTTAGGGTTGACATTATACTCACATGTTGAAAGTTAAGGTTAGGGTTGACATTATACTCACATGTTGAAAGTTAAGGTTAGGGTTGACATTATACTCACATGTTGAAAGTTAAGGTTATGGTTGGCATTATACTCACATGTTGAAAGTTAAGGTTAGGGTTGACATTATACTCACATGTTGAAAGTTAAGGTTAGGGTTGACATTATATTCACATGTTGAAAGTTAAGGTTAGGGTTGACATTATACTCACATGTTGAAAGTTAGGGTTATGGTTGGCATTATACTCACATGTTGAAAGTTAAGGTTAGGGTTGACATTATACTCACATGTTGAAAGTTAAGGTTAGGGTTGACATTATACTCACATGTTGAAAGTTAAGGTTAGGGTTGACATTATACTCACATGTTGAAAGTTAGGGTTAGGGTTGGCATTATACTCACATGTTGAAAGTTAGGGTGATGATTGACATTATACACATATGTTGAAAGTTAGGGTTCCCATTATACGCACATGTTGAAAGCATCATTGATGAACTTTACAATAACGATGTTCACTCGTCTAAAGCGAGGGATGGCATTTCTCACATGTTGGAAGTTAGTGTTAGGTTTGGCTTTATACTCACATGTTGAAATATATGGTTAGGGTTGGTATTATACTCACATGATGAAAGTTAGGGTTATGGTTGACATTACACTCACATGTTACAATAACGATATCCACTCGTCTAAATCGAGGGTTGGCATACTATTAACAATTTGAAAGTTAGAGTTAGGGTTGGCTTTATACTCACCTGTAAATCGAGGGTTGGCATTATACTAACTGGTTCAAAGTTAGGGTTAGTGTTGTCATGATACTCATATGTTGAAAGTTACGGTGAGGATTGGCATTATACGCACATGTTGAAAGTTAGGGTTGCCATTATGCGCACATGTTGAAGGCATCATTGATGAACTTTTCAATAATGATGTTCACTCGTCTAAAGCGAGGGTTGGCATTTCTCACATGTTGAAGGTTAGTGTTAGATTTGGCCTTATACTCACATGTTGAAAGATATGGTTAGGTTGGTATTATACTCACATGTTGAAAGCTAGGGATAAGGTTGGCTTTATACTCACATGTTGAAAGATAGGGTTAGGGTTGGCATTTCAAATTGAAGTAACAAGACACGAAGTTTATTCAAATCTTACATTGTAGTACTATGCTGACCTATTTTTTTAACCAACTTTTTTCATATTGGACAATTGAAATAATTTGCATTGATTTCACGTAAGTAAGTTGTTATTGCAACATACCTATCTACCTAGTCCTTGTTGCACCCGGAGGCACAAAGAGCAATGACTAGAGCTTTTCATTCTCCTCTATCCTGAGCTTTCTTCTCTATTTCTCCCCAGGTTGAGTCCATTTCCTTTTGCTCTGCCTCCACAGTTCGCATCCAAGTTGTCTTTGGGCGATCTTTCTTTCTTTTCCCTTCTGGGGTCCATCTTAAAGGTACTCTCGTAATGTCATTCATTGGTTTTCTTAAGACATGACCAATCCATTGCCAGCGGTATTTCTTCAATATTGTTCTCGTGTCTGTTGATTTTGCCTTCTCATGTAGATTATGGTTAGTTATTTGTGTAGGCCAAAATATCCGCAAGATCTTTCTGAGGCATCCGTTATGAAAACTTGAGAGTTTGTTCATATCTTTCTCAGTCATCCGCCAACACGCGGCTCCATATAGCAAAACTGATAGTACACAGCTGTTCTATAATGTAATCATAGTATTCTTGCTGATGCTGTTAGATTTCCATATATTCTTAAGCTATTGCAACACAGCATAGCTTACAAGATGTATTGGTCAGTAGGTCAGTAGGTCAGTAGGTCACACAAAATAAAAAAAAAAAAAAGCATAGGACTAAGCTTCTTGTTTACTATGGCAGTAATGTATCAAAGTAGTGTTAATTATCACGGGACTAGTCAAAGTAGTGTTAGATAACTGTCTGATCCAGCAGAATGCAATACAAGTACACATACTCCAAATTTCACGGGACCAGTCAAAGTAGTGTTAGATAACTGTCTGATCCAGCAGAATGCAATACAAGTACACATACTCCAAATTTCACGTGACCAGTCAAAGTATGTTAGATAACTGTCTGATCCAGCAGAATGCAATACAAGTACACATACTCCAAATGTCACGGGACCAGTCAAAGTAGTGTTAGATAAATGTCTGATCCAGCAGAATACAATACAAGTACACATACTCCAAATTTCACGGGACCAGTCAAAGTATGTTAGATAACTGTCTGATCCAGCAGAATGCAATACAAGTACACATACTCCAAATGTCACGGGACCAGTCAAAGTAGTGTTAGATAACTGTCTGATCCAGCAGAATGCAATACAAGTACACATACTCCAAATGTCACGGGACCAGTCAAAGTAGTGTTAAATAACTGTCTGATCCAGCAGAATGCAATACAAGTACACATACTCCAAATGTCACGGGACCAGTCAAAGTAGTGTTAGATAACTGTCTGATCCAGCAGAATGCAATACAAGTACACATACTCCAAATGTCACGGGACCAGTCAAAGTAGTGTTAGATAACTGTGTGATCCAGCAGAATGCAATGCAAGTACACATACTCCAAATGTCACGGGACCAGTCAAAGTAGTGTTAGATAACTGTCTGATCCAGCAGAATGCAATACAAGTACACGTACTCCAAATGTCACGGGACCAGTCAAAGTAGTGTTAGATAACTGTCTGATCCAGCAGAATGCAATACAAGTACACATACTCCAAATGTCACGGGACCAGTCAAAGTAGTGTTAGATAACTGTCTGATCCAGCAGAATGCAATACAAGTACACATACTCCAAATGTCACGGGACCAGTCAAAGTAGTGTTAGATAACTGTCTGATCCAGCAGAATGCAATACAAGTACACATACTCCAAATGTGACGGGACCAGTCAAAGTAGTGTTAGATAACTGTCTGATCCAGCAGAATGCAATACAAGTACACATACTCCAAATGTCACGGGACCAGTCAAAGTAGTGTTAGATAACTGTCTGATCCAGCAGAATGCAATACAAGTACACATACACCAAATGTCACGGGACCAGTCAAAGTAGTGTTTGATAACTGTCTGATCCAGCAGAATGCAATACAAGTACACATACTCCAAATGTCACGGGACCAGTCAAAGTAGTGCTAGATAACTGTCTGATCCAGCAGAATGCAATACAAGTACACATACTCCAAATGTCACGGGACCAGTCAAAGTATGTTAGATAACTGTCTGATCCAGCAGAATGCAATACAAGTACACATACTCCAAATGTCACGGGACCAGTCAAAGTAGTGTTAGATAACTGTCTGATCCAGCAGAATGCAATACAAGTACACATACTCCAAATGTCACGGGACCAGTCAAAGTAGTGTTAGATAACTGTCTGATCCAGAAGAATGCAATACAAGTACACATACTCCAAATGTCACGGGACCAGTCAAAGTAGTGTTAGATAACTGTCTGATCCAGCAGAATGCAATTCAAGTACACATACTCCAAATGTCACGGGACCAGTCAAAGTAGTGTTAGATAACTGTCTGATCCAGCAGAATGCAATACAAGTACACATACTCCAAATGTCACGGGACCAGTCAAAGTAGTGTTAGATAACTGTCTGATCCAGCAGAATGCAATACAAGTACACATACTCCAAATGTCACGGGACCAGTCAAAGTAGTGTTAGATAACTGTCTGATCCAGCAGAATGCAATACAAGTACACATACTCCAAATGTCACGGGACCAGTCAAAGTAGTGTTAGATAACTGTCTGATCCAGCAGAATGCAAGACAAGTACACATACTCCAAATGTCACGGGACCAGTCAAAGTAGTGCTAGATAACTGTGTGATCCAGCAGAATGCAATACAAGTACACATACTCCAAATGTCACGGGACCAGTCAAAGTAGGGTTAGATAACTGTCTGATCCAGCAGAATGCAATACAAGTACACATACTCCAAATGTCACAGGACCAGTCAAAGTAGTGTTAAATAACTGTCTGATCCAGCAGAATGCAATACAAGTACACATACTCCAAATGTCACGGGACCAGTCAAAGTAGTGTTAGATAACTGTCTGATCCAGCGGAATGCAATACAAGTACACATACTCCAAATGTCACGGGACCAGTCAAAGTAGTGTTAGATAACTGTCTGATCCAGCAGAATGCAATACAAGTACACATACTCCAAATGTCACGGGACCAGTCAAAGTAGTGTTAGATAACTGTCTGATCCAGCAGAATGCAATACAAGTACACATACTCCAAATGTCACGGGACCAGTCAAAGTAGTGTTAGATAACTGTCTGATCCAGCAGAATGCAATACAAGTACACATACTCCAAATGTCACGGGACCAGTCAAAGTAGTGTTAGATAACTGTCTGATCCAGCAGAATGCAATACAAGTACACATACTCCAAATGTCACGGGACCAGTCAAAGTAGTGTTTGATAACTGTCTGATCCAGCAGAATGCAATACAAGTACACATACTCCAAATGTCACGGGACCAGTCAAAGTAGTGCTAGATAACTGTCTGATCCAGCAGAATGCAATACAAGTACACATACTCCAAATGTCACGGGACCAGTCAAAGTATGTTAGATAACTCTCTGATCCAGCAGAATGTAATACAAGTACACATACTCCAAATGTCACGGGACAAGTCAAAGTAGTGTTAGATAACTGTCTGATCCAGCAGAATGCAATACAAGTACACATACTCCAAATGTCACGGGACCAGTCAAAGTAGTGTTAGATAACTGTCTGATCCAGCAGAATGCAATACAAGTACACATACTCCAAATGTCACGGGACCAGTCAAAGTAGTGTTAGATAACTGTCTGATCCAGAAGAATGCAATACAAGTACACATACTCCAAATGTCACGGGACCAGTCAAAGTAGTGTTAGATAACTGTCTGATCCAGCAGAATGCAATTCAAGTACACATACTCCAAATGTCACGGGACCAGTCAAAGTAGTGTTAGATAACTGTCTGATCCAGCAGAATGCAATACAAGTACACATACTCCAAATGTCACGGGACCAGTCAAAGTAGTGTTAGATAACTGTCTGATCCAGCAGAATGCAATACAAGTACACATACTCCAAATGTCACGGGACCAGTCAAAGTAGTGTTAGATAACTGTCTGATCCAGCAGAATGCAATACAAGTACACATACTCCAAATGTCACGGGACCAGTCAAAGTAGTGTTAGATAACTGTCTGATCCAGCAGAATGCAATACAAGTACACATACTCCAAATGTCACGGGACCAGTCAAAGTAGTGTTAGATAACTGTGTGATCCAGCAGAATGCAATACAAGTACACATACTCCAAATGTCACGGGACCAGTCAAAGTAGGGTTAGATAACTGTCTGATCCAGCAGAATGCAATACAAGTACACATACTCCAAATGTCACAGGACCAGTCAAAGTAGTGTTAAATAACTGTCTGATCCAGCAGAATGCAATACAAGTACACATACTCCAAATGTCACGGGACCAGTCAAAGTAGTGTTAGATAACTGTCTGATCCAGCGGAATGCAATACAAGTACACATACTCCAAATGTCACGGGACCAGTCAAAGTAGTGTTAGATAACTGTCTGATCCAGCAGAATGCAATACAAGTACACATACTCCAAATGTCACGGGACCAGTCAAAGTAGTGTTAGATAACAGTCTGATCCAGCAGAATGCAATACAAGTACACATACTCCAAATGTCACGGGACCAGTCAAAGTAGTGTTAGATAACTGTCTGATCCAGCAGAATGCAATACAAGTACACATACTCCAAATGTCACGGGACCAGTCAAAGTAGTGTTAGATAACTGTCTGATCCAGCAGAATGCAATACAAGTACACATACTCCAAATGTCACAGGACCAGTCAAAGTAGTGTTAGATAACTGTCTGATCCAGCAGAATGCAATACAAGTACACATACTCCAAATGTCACGGGACCAGTCAAAGTAGTGTTAGATAACTGTCTGATCCAGCAGAATGCAATACAAGTACACATACTCCAAATGTCACAGGACCAGTCAAAGTAGTGTTAGATAAATGTCTGATCCAGCAGAATGCAATACAAGTACACATACTCCAAATGTCACGGGACCAGTCAAAGTAGTGTTAGATAACTGTCTGATCCAGCAGAATGCAATACAAGTACACATACTCCAAATGTCACGGGACCAGTCAAAGTAGTGTTAGATAACTGTCTGATCCAGCAGAATGCAATACAAGTACACATACTCCAAATGTCACGGGACCAGTCAAAGTAGTGTTAGATAACTGTCTGATCCAGCAGAATGCAATACAAGTACACATACTCCAAATGTCACGGGACCAGTCAAAGTAGTGTTAGATAACTGTCTGATTCAGCAGAATGCAATACAAGTACACATACTCCAAATGTCACGGGACCAGTCAAAGTAGTGTTAGATAACTGTCTGATCCAGCAGAATGCAATACAAGTACACATACTCCAAATGTCACGGGACCAGTCAAAGTAGTGTTAGATAACTGTCTGATCCAGAAGAATGCAATACAAGTACACATACTCCAAATGTCACGGGACCAGTCAAAGTAGTGTTAGATAACTGTCTGATCCAGCAGAATGCAATTCAAGTACACATACTCCAAATGTCACGGGACCAGTCAAAGTAGTGTTAGATAACTGTCTGATCCAGCAGAATGCAATACAAGTACACATACTCCAAATGTCACGGGACCAGTCAAAGTAGTGTTAGATAACTGTCTGATCCAGCAGAATGCAATACAAGTACACATACTCCAAATGTCACGGGACCAGTCAAAGTAGTGTTAGATAACTGTCTGATCCAGCAGAATGCAATACAAGTACACATACTCCAAATGTCACAGGACCAGTCAAAGTAGTGTTAGATAAATGTCTGATCCAGCAGAATGCAATACAAGTACACATACTCCAAATGTCACGGGACGAGTCAAAGTAGTGTTAGATAACTGTCTGATCCAGCAGAATGCAATACAAGTACACATACTCCAAATGTCACGGGACCAGTCAAAGTAGTGTTAGATAACTGTCTGATCCAGCAGAATGCAATACAAGTACACATACTCCAAATGTCACGGGACCAGTCAAAGTAGTGTTAGATAACTGTCTGATCCAGCAGAATGCAATACAAGTACACATACTCCAAATGTCACGGGACCAGTCAAAGTAGTGTTAGATAACTGTCTGATCCAGCAGAATGCAATACAAGTACACATACTCCAAATGTCACGGGACCAGTCAAAGTAGTGTTAGATAACTGTCTGATCCAGCAGAATGCAATACAAGTACACATACTCCAAATGTCACAGGACCAGTCAAAGTAGTGTTAGATAAATGTCTGATCCAGCAGAATGCAATACAAGTACACATACTCCAAATGTCACGGGACGAGTCAAAGTAGTGTTAGATAACTGTCTGATCCAGCAGAATGCAATACAAGTACACATACTCCAAATGTCACGGGACCAGTCAAAGTAGTGTTAGATAACTGTCTGATCCAGCAGAATGCAATACAAGTACACATACTCCAAATGTCACGGGACCAGTCAAAGTAGTGTTAGATAACTGTCTGATCCAGCAGAATGCAATACAAGTACACATACTCCAAATGTCACGGGACCAGTCAAAGTAGTGTTAGATAACTGTCTGATCCAGCAGAATGCAATACAAGTACACATACTCCAAATGTCACGGGACCAGTCAAAGTAGTGTTAGATAACTGTCTGATCCAGCAGAATGCAATACAAGTACACATACTCCAAATGTCACGGGACCAGTCAAAGTAGTGTTAGATAACTGTCTGATCCAGCAGAATGCAATACAAGTACACATACTCCAAATGTCACGGGACCAGTCAAAGTAATGTTAGATAACTGTCTGATCCAGCAGAATGCAATACAAGTACACATACTCCAAATGTCACAGGACCAGTCAAAGTAATGTTAGATAACTGTCTGATCCATCAGAATGTAATACAAGTACACATAACTCTCGTCCTCCAAATGTCACAGGACCAATAAAGTAGTGCTAAATAACAGTCGGATCCAGCAGAATGTAATACAAGTACAAATAACTCTCGTCCTCCAAATACCACGGCACCAATCAAAGTAGTGTAAAATAACAGTCTGGTCCAGCAGAATGTAATACAAGTACACATAACTCTCGTCCACCAAATGCCACAGGACCAGTCAAAGTAGTGCTAAATAACTGTCTGATCCAACAGAACATAATACAATTCCCCAAATTACCGTTCTCCAAATGTCACGGGGTCAATAAAGTAGTGTTAAACAACTGTCTTGTCCAGCAGAATGTAATACAAATACACATAACTCTCGTCTTCCAAATGTCACGAGGCCAATAAAGTAGGACGAAACAAAGTTATTGAACCTCATCAAGAAAACAGGGGACGAGCCAATGTGCTCGCGAAAGGGAAGTAATTCCTGATATGATTACCAAAACTACATGCTTAAGAGGGAAGATAGTAGACAGTGTCGGATTGACCTATAGGCTTGGCAGGCTGAAATCTAGGGCTTCAAAATCTAGGGGAACATCCGGTGAAAGTGTCTAATAATTTTGACATTGTCGTAGACCCTGCTCACATATGCTGCTTTTACGCACTGTAGTCTCTAAATTACATTTGTTTAAAACACTCTTCCATCTTCCTCTACTAGTAAGTCTCTTTATCTAAGTCTGACACTGATGGTAGATGTGCATACTGCCTAGTAACAGGTCATCAACGACCTCCTGTTTATCGAGGGCTTGATGTAAGATGCTATACTACACTCGTCAATCCTACAGTGTGGTACTTGATAGGCCTTGTCGTGAGATTGTCGTAGTCTTCTTGTTGGTCTGTCGAGGCGGTCTCTCTTGGAGATGGCGACTCGTTCGTGGTCGATCTTATAGAGCATGGTAAGTCTAGCGTCCCTTCTCTTGTCCTCTAATGACCTCCAACCAAGGCGTTGGATGATGGCAGTGACGCTAGACCTATTGTGTTGGCTACTTAAGACGAACCTTGCTGCCCTTCGATGTACACACTCCAGCTTCCTGATGTCTGTCTGATGATGAGGATCCCATACGGGGCTGGAATACTCCACCAGTGGACGGACTAGGGTCTTGTACGCTTGCTCCTTGATCGATATTGATGAGATCTTCAGATTTCTGCTTAGGAGGCCTAGAGTCCTATTCGCCTTGTTTGTGATGGAATCGATGTGTTGGCTCCAGTTCACCTTGTCGGTGATGGTAACCCCCAGGTACCTGGCTAATGTCACTGCTGCAAGTAATTGTCCTCGAATGGTATACTCTGTCACTATGGGGTTCCGCTTGATGGTGACGGTGAGGACGGTACATTTTGCTAGATGGAACTGCATGAACCAGTCTTCTTCCCATTGTGAGAGTTTGTCGAGGTCTTCCTGGAGGTTTTCTGCATCATCCTCAGATGTTATAGTGAGGTAGGCGATAGTGTCGTCCGCAAATAGTCGAACAGTGGATCGCAACCGGTCTTGGAGGTCATTGATGTAATATATGAAGAGGGATGGTCCAAGTACTGATCCCTGTGGTATTCCGGAGTCTATATCGACCTGTGATGAGCTCACTCCCTCGATAACGACTGTCTGGTTCCTTCCGGAGAGGCAACTTTTGATCCAGCTGTGTACCTTACCCCGGATGCCATACTGGTGTATCTTGTGGACGAGGAGGCTGTGGTTGACTGTCAAAAGCCTTGGCGAATTCCATGATGAGCACGTCTGTTTGAAGGCCTTCCTGGAGGTTCTTGGTGAGATCGTCGATAAACTCGATCACCTGTGACTCACAGGATCTGTTCCTCCGGAAAACGTGCTGTAGCTGGTATAGGATGCCATTATCCTCTCCGTGTCGCATAATGTTACTCGCCAACACGTGTTCCATTTTCTTGCAGCAGACCGAGGTAAGTGAGACTGGGTGGTAGTTTTCTGCGAGATACGTTGGTCCCTTTTTGTAGGTGTTATATTCGCTTTGCGCCAATCTTCCGGTACACAGCTGGTGTCTAGAGACTTCTGGTATACAAGCTGGAGTAGAGGTGCTATCTCACTGCTAAGTTCCTTCAGAAGTCTAGGAGAAAGGTTGTCCGATCCGGGAGCTTTGTGCGCATGCAAGCCTTTCAGGAGTTTTTCTATGCCGTTTGATGTGAATTTGAAGTCTGGCATAATGGGATAGTCAGCATAGGGCATTCTGTGAGAGTCTGCAAACTCGTTAGAAGTGAAGGTGGTCCTCTGGGACAACGCCGATTTAAATTGCTGGTTCAGAATGTTGGATGCTGTTGTAGGATCACAGTACAGTTTACCAGTTAGCTTGAGTGACGGTGCTCCTGAGTTGTCTTTCCTTCGGTGCTTGATGTAGGTCCAGCATTTCTTCATCCCTGGGTATGGTCGATCGTGATCATCTGGTGTTATGATTCCTTCGATGTATCGCCAATATGCTTGTCTGGTGAGTTTTTGTAGGTGATGTTTGTGTTTACTGTAACCTTTCTTGATGTCGGGATCACCAGTCTTTTTTATCTTTTTATAGAGTCGTTGTTGACGTCATATCTGCTTTTTAAGCTCTGCGTCTATCCAAGGGTGTCCATTTTTGTTCTTCGCTGTTTTATGGGGGATGTTCTTGCTTGTAGAGTTGATGAGTGTATCTCTGAAGGTGTTCCACATGGTGTTGGCGGTGTACTTAGCATCGTTGAACATATTGGTGAGATCTTGGAGAAGGTTCATCATATCTAATCTGATGGAGTCCCAGTCAGCTTTGCTATGTAAAGGAATGCTGCGTGGTTTTTGGCGGTGTATGGCAGGCCTAAAGTGAAGTTCGGAATAAACAATGTCATGATCTGAGATGCCTGGTAGTGTCGGTTTGGAGAACTTTACTAGGGCTGTTAGTGAGAATCAAGTCCAGAGTGTTGTCTAGTCGGTTGGTGTCTTCGACTATCTGTGCGAGACCATTGTTGTTGATGATATCCAGGAACTGCTGGTGTAAGTTGGGATACGTAGCGTTGGGTTTGAGAGTCGTTGACCTCCAATCCCATCCAGGAAGGTTAGTCACCTCCAATAATGATACGATCATTCGGAATACTTGAGGCTCGGTGGAGGAAAGTTTCTAATTGTTCCAAGCTTTCCCCATCGGTTAAACTTGGGCCATACAACCTCACAGTTGGAGTCGAGATCGTGGAAGGTTTCACTGTTGTATTCCGATTTCACGACGATGAGATTCCCCCTCCCTCCCACCTCCAGTCGGCTGAGCGGTCTTTACGGTGAAGTCTATGACCATCAGGCCAGATTTCAGGGTCTTTAATATCTGTGTTTAACCATGTCTCCGTTCCTATTATGACATCCGGTTTTACTGTTGATAACGTTGCTCAGTCTACACAGTTTTGATTTTATTGACTGAAAGTTGATATCAAATACCTTCAGCGGGCTAGTGATCTTTGTTAGCCCCTCATTCCGCGTAGGTGTTGAGGAATGTATTGGTTGTAGCAAAAGACGGTTATCATGACTGTGCGGTGATATTGAAGGTATGGATGCGTCATTTGTGACATCGACTGACATATCTACTGTCTGGTAGTCGCGTACCGTTGAGCTGTAATTGGGGTTATTGCATATGATGCAATGCCAACTGATATTCAGCTCTGTATCCTCTAGTTTGTTGTAAGATAGGGTGTGTATGCTCTGGCAGCTCGCGTGATACCATTGGTCATAAGTCTCACACTTTACTCCTCTATCCTCCCAATCTACTAATATGTCGCATGTTCCACATAAATAGTCTCCATCATGTACTGTATCATTGTGTGTAGGGCCAGGGTTGATGTTTACATCTTTGGCATGAATAATAAGTAAGAGTGATAAATATTGTAGAAGTGAGTTGTTCCTGTGTCTGCTGTTGTTGATGATGGCCTTACGTCGAAGCACTCCACTTAATATAACAAAGTATGTGTGTGAAATGCACGGGACAACAGGACAGAAGTACAAGGACTCCACACATGAATATCGATCAAGTCACCAATTGTGGGTATGCAGTATAGCACAGTGTAAAAAGAATCAACCCTGCCGATAAGAGAATCATGTTTGGGTAAGTAGGACACATTATTTACCATCTTATGAAGTTAACAAGGCATATCCAATCTGCTCGCTGGGCGCCGCCATATTGTTGTTGTTGATGACAAGCCAACTTCCGGTTGCCGGTTGCAGTGATAAATTTCGACAGAATGAAATCAAGTCTAAACTTCTATTGTGTGACCACATAAACGCAGTGAGAATACTTGAATAGAGATGGATCCAAAAGAATTAGACCTGTTTGGAGGTCAGGGTTGTAGAATAAATAAGAAATCTCAGAGCGAAGAACGAGTGAGTACTTGTAACATTGTGTTCTTTCCACCAGTGTATTCTTTCCAGAGGACAAGTTACACTAGTGTATTATTTCCAGAGGAATTATTGCACTTGGTTATTTTTTCCGTGCTTAGTGTAAATTATCCTTTGTTTAATTGTGTATCCAAAACACTCTTAAAAGGGATTTTTTAGGGGGACTATTAAAAAAAATGGGGCATGGGCTTTTTGGGGGGTTAAAAAATATTGAAGTGATTATTTCAAAATGAATTGTTTGGTGGAAATTATACACTAGTATAATTTATCCTGGGAAAAATTACCTAGTGCAGTTATTCTTCAAAGAAATACTACACTACCTTAAGTGTCATTCTTTTCCTAATAGATGTGATAATAAATTGTATATCAATTTATGCAATATTTCCAGAGGAATTATTGCAGTATGTAATTTTTTCCATGCTTAGTGTAAATTATCCTTTGTTTAATTGTGTAACCAAAACACTCATAAAAGGAATTATTTTAGGGGAACTATGCAAAAAAATGGGGCATGGGATTTTTGGGGGGTTAAAACATATTGAAGTGGTTATTTCAAAATGAATTGTTATGTGGAAATAATACACTAGTATAATTTATCCTGCTAACAATTACCTAGTGCAGTTATTCTTCAAGGAAATAATATACTACCTTAGGTGTCATCCTTTTTCTAATAGATGTGATAATAAATTGTATATCAATTTATGCAAAACTATTTAAAAATTTATCAATTCAAACAATAAATAGTACATTCATAATATTTTACAGCTTTGAACAGTTGAGCACATATATGTCAAGGACAATAATATTTATAAATATTAGATTGTTTCATTTTTCTACTCCGTTTTGTCTACTTGAGGTTTCTTTGGTAATGGGTTGTAACATCTCCTCTAATCCAATGTCGAAATTCATATTATCATCACATTCAGCTCCTAAAACAATCCTCCTACTCCATATTTTAATATTTAATCTTTGTCATTATAATATTAGAATAAATTGATGAGATGCTATTAAATGAAAAGCACGGGTGACAACAATAGGAAAACCGGTTGTGAGTGATTAACGCGTTTATAAACTTGTGTGTTAATTATAATAAACAAAACTTCCCTGTGTTTGTTAAAGTTCACACTATTTATGGAAAGACAACACTAGTAATGGATAGACAACACTAGTGTAAATGTTCTCATCGGAAATTCTACACACCAGAATAAAAGTACGCTTACATACTTCCCTTGACGCTTGCGCAATCCATCCTAGGAGCGTGATATCCTATATAATACACTCGTTTACGCCCTGTATGTTGTATAGCAAGATGTGTGTTACGTGCTAGGAGCGTGATATCCTATATAATACACTCGTTTACGCAGTGTATGTTGTAGAGTAAGATGTGTGTTGCATACTAGGAGTGTGATATCATATAAAATACTCTCGTTTACGCCCTGTATGTTGAATAGTAAGATGTGTGCTACGTGCTAGGAGCATGATATCCTATATAATACACTCGTTTACGCCTTGTATGTTGAATACTAATATGTGTGTTACTTGCTAGGAGCGTGATATCCTATATAGTACACTCGTTTATGCCCTCTATGTTGTATAGTAAGATGTGTGCTACATGCTAGGAGTGCGATATCCTATATAATACACTCGTTTACGCCCTGAATGCTGTATAGTAAGATGTGTGTTGCGTACTAGGAGCGTGATATCCTATATAATACACTCGTTTACGCCCTGTATGTTGCATAGTAAGATGTATGTTGCGTACTAGGAGCGTGATATTCTATATAATACACTCGTTTACGACCAGTATGTTGTATAGGAAGATGAGTGTTATGTGCTAAAAGTGTGATATCCTTTATAATACACTCGTTTATGGCCTGTATATTGCATAGTAAGATGTGTGTTACGTGCTAGGAGCGTGATATCATATATAGTACACTCGTTTACGCCCTGTGTGTTGTATAGTAAGATGTGTGTTACGTGCTAGGAGCGTAACATCCTATATAATACACTCGTTTGCGCCCTGTATGTTGTACAGTAATACGTGTGTTATGTGATAGGAGCGTGCTATCCTATATAATACTCGTTTATGCTTTGTATATTGCATAGTAAGATGTGTGTTACGTGCTAGGAGCGTGATATCCTATATAATACACTCGTTTACGCCCTGCATGTTGTATAGTAAGGTATGTGTTACGTGCTAGGAGTGTAATATCCTATATAATACACTCGTTTACGCCCTATATGTTGTATACCAAGATGTGTGTTACGTGCTAGGAGTGTGATATCCTATATAATACACTAGTTTGCGCCCTGTATGTTGTATAGTAAGATGTGTGTTACGTGATAAAAGCGTGATATCCTATATAATACACTCGCTTACGCCCTGTATGTTGCATAGTAAGTTGTGTGTTACGTGCTAGGAGCGTGATATCCTATATAATACACTCATTTAAGCCCTTTCTGTTGTATAGTAAGGTATGTGTTACGTGCTAGGAGTGTGATATCCTATATAATACACCCGATTACGCCCTGTATTTCTCATAGTAAGATGTGTGTTACGTGCTAGGAGCGCGACATCCTATATAATACACTCGTTTACGCCCTGTATGTTGTACAGTAAGATGTGTGTTGCGTGCTAGGAGCGTGATATCCTATATAATACACTGGTTTACGCCCTGTATGGTGTATAGTAAGATGTGTGTTACGTGCTAGGAGCGAGATATCCTATATAATACACTCGATTACGCACCGTATGTTGCATATTAAGGTGTGTGTTATGTGCTAGGAGCGTGATATCCTATATAATACACTCGTTTACGCCTTGTATGTTGTATAGTAAGATGTGTGTTACGTGCGAGGAGCGTGATATCCTATATAATACACTCGTTTACGCCCTGTATGTAGCATAGTAAGATGTGTGTTACGTGCTAGGAGTGTGATATCCTATATAATACACTCGTTTACGCCCCGTATGTTGCATATTAAGGTGTGTGCTATGTGCTAGGAGCGTGATATCCTATATAATACAC
The DNA here is from genome assembly GCA_963383655.1 of Bathymodiolus septemdierum. Classification (NCBI taxonomy): domain Eukaryota; kingdom Metazoa; phylum Mollusca; class Bivalvia; order Mytilida; family Modiolidae; genus Bathymodiolus; species Bathymodiolus septemdierum. The sequence continues at coordinate 57,492,159 of OY726527.1, forward strand.
TCGTTTGCGCCCTGTATGTTGTATAGTAAGATGTGTGTTACGTGCTAACAGCGTGATATCCTATATAATACACTGGTTTACGCCCTGTATGTTGCATAGTAAGTTGTGTGCTACGTGCTAGGAGTGTGATATCCTATATAATACACCCGATTACGCCCTGTAAGTATTATAGTAAGATGTGTGTTGCGTGCTAGGAGCGCGACATCCTATATAATACACTCGTTTACGCCCTGTATGTTGTACAGTAAGATGTGTGTTGCGTGCTAGGAGCGTGATATCCGATATAATACATTGGTTTACGCCCTGTATGTTGTATAGTAAGATGTGTGTTACGTGCTAGGAGCGTGATATCCTATATAATACACTCGTTTACGACCTGTATGTTGCATAGTAAGATGTGTTTTACCTGCTAGGAGTGTGCACGTGATATCCTATATAATACACTCGTCTACGCCCTGCATGTTGTACAGTAAGATGTGTGTTGCGTGCTAGGAGCGTGATATCCGATATAATACATTGGATTACGCCCTGTATGTTGTATAGTAAGATGTGTGTTACGTGCTAGGAGCGTGATATCCTATATAATACACTCGTTTACGACCAGTATGTTGCATAGTAAGATGTGTGTTACCTGCTAGGAGTGTGCACGTGATATCCTATATAATACACTCGTTTACGCCCTGCATGTTGTACAGTAAGATGTGTGTTGCGTGCTAGGAGCGTGATATCCGATATAATACATTGGATTACGCCCTGTATGCTGTATAGTAAGATGTGTGTTATTTGCTAGGAGTGTGATATACTTTATAATACATTCGTTTATGGCCTGTATATTGCATAGTAAGATGTGTGTTACGTGCTAGGAGCGTGATATCATATATAGTACACTCGTTTACGCCCTGTGTGTTGTATAGTAAGATGTGTGTTGCGTGCTAGGAGCGTGATATCCTATATAATACACTCGTTTGCGCCCTGTATGTTGTAGAGTAATACGTGTGTTACGTGCTAGGAGCGTGCTATCCTATATAATACTCGTTTATGCTTTGTATATTGTATAATAAGATGTGTGTTACGTGCTAGAAGCGTGATATCCTATATAACACACTCGTTTACTCCCTGTATGTTGCACAGTAAGATGTGTGCTACGTGCTAGGAGCGTGATATCCTATTTAATACACTCGTTTACGCCCTGTATGTTGTATAGTAAGATGTGTGTTACGTGCTAGGAGCGAGATATCCTATATAATACTCTCGTTTACGCCCTGTATGTTGTATAGTAAGATGTGTGTTGCGAGCTAGGAGTGTGATATCCTATATAATACACACGTTTACGCCCTGTTTTTTGTATAGTAAGATGTGTGTTACGTGCTAGGAGCGTGATATCCTATATAATACACTCGTTTACGCCCTGTATGTTGTATAGTAAGATGTGTTTTACGTGCTAGGAATGTGATATCCTATATAATACACTCTTTTAAGCTCTGTATGCAGTAAAGTAAGATTTGTGTTACGTGCTAGGAGCGTGATATCCTATATAATACACTCGTTTACTCCCTGTATGTTGCACAGTAAGATGTGTGCTACGTGCTAGGAGCGTGATATCCTATTTAATACACTCGTTTACGCCCTGTATGTTGTATAGTAAGATGTGTGTTACGTGCTAGGAGCGAGATATCCTATATAATGCACTCGTTTACGCCCTGTATGTTGTATAGTAAAGTTTGTGTTATGTGCTAGGAGCATGATATCCTATATAATACACTGGTTTACGCCCTGTATGTTGTATAGTAAGATGTGTGTTACGTGCTAGGAGCATGATATCCTATATAATACACTGGTTTACGCCCTGTGTGTTGCTTAGTAAGATGTGTGTTACATGCGAGGAGCGTGATATCCTATATAATACACTCGTTTACGCTCTGTATGTTGTATACTAAGATGTGTGTTGCGAGCTAGGAATGTGATATCCTATATAATACACACGTTTACGCCCTGTATCTTGTATAGTAAGATGTGTGTTACGTGCTAGGAATGTGATATCCTATATAATACACTCTTTTAAGCTCTGTATGCAGTATAGTAAGATTTGTGTTACGTGCTAGGAGCGTGATATCCTATATAATACACTCGTTTACGCCCTGTATGTTGCATAGTAAGATGTGTGCTACGTGCTAGGAGCGTGATATCCTATATAATACACTCGTTTACGCCCTGTATGTTGTATAGTAAGATGTGTGTTATTTGCTAGGAGCGTGATATCCTATATAATACACTCGTTTACGCCCTGTATGTTGTATAGTAAGATGTGTGTTACGTGCTAGTAGCGTGATATCCTATATAATACACTCGTTTACGCCCTGTATGTTGCATAGTAAGATGTTTGTTACATGCTAGGAGCGTGCTATCCTATATAATACACTCGTTTACGCCCTGTATGTTGTATGGTAAGATGTGTGTTACGTGCTAGGAGTGTGATATCCTATATAATACACTCGTTTACGCTCTGTATGTTGCATAGTAAGATTTGTGTTACGTGCTAGGAGCGTGATATCCTATATAATACATTAGTTTACGCCCTGTATGTTGCATAGTAAGATGTGTGTTACCTGCTAGGAGTGTGCACGTGATATCCTATATAGCAAGATGTGTGTTACGTGCTAGGAGTGTGATATCCTATATAATACACTAGTTTGCGCCCTGTATGATGTATAGTAAGATGTGTGTTACGTGCTAAATGCGTGATATCCTATATAATACACACGCTTACGCCCTGTATGTTGCACAGTAAGTTGTGTGTTACGTGCTAGGAGCGTGATATCCTATATAATACACTCATTTAATCCCTTTCTGTTGTATAGTAAGATGTGTGTTACGTGCTAGCAGTGTGATATCCTATATAATACACCCGATTACTCCCTGTATGTCTTATAGTAAGATGTGTGTTACGTGCTAGGAGCGCGACATCCTATATAATACACTCGTTTACGCCCTGTATGTTGTACAGTAAGATGTGTGTTGCGTGCTAGGAGCGTGATATCCTATATAATACACTGGTTTACGCCCTGTATGGTGTATAGTAAGATATGTGTTACGTGCTAGGAGCGAGATATCCTATATAAAACACTCGATTACGCCCCGTATGTTGCATATTAAGGTGTGTGTTATGTGCTAGGAGCGTGATATCCTATATAATACATTCGTCTACGCCTTGTATGTTGTATAGTAAGATGTGTGTTATTTGCTAGGAGCGTGATATCCTATGTAATACACTCGTTTACGCCCTGTATGTTGTATAGTAAGATGTGTGTTACGTGCTAGTAGCGTGATATCCTATATAATACACTCGTTTACGCCCTGTATGTTGCATAGTAAGATGTTTGTTACATGCTAGGAGCGTGCTATCCTATATAATACACTCGTTTACGCCCTGTATGTTGTATGGTAAGATGTGTGTTACGTGCTAGGAGTGTGATGTCCTATATAATACACTTGTTTACGCTATGTATGTTGCATAGTAAGATTTGTGTTACGTGCTAGGAGCGTGATATCCTATATAATACACTAGTTTACGCCCTGTATGTTGCATAGTAAGATGTGTGTTACCTGCTAGGAGTGTGCACGTGATATCCTATATAGCAAGATGTGTGTTACGTGCTAGGAGTGTGATATCCTATATAATACACTAGTTTGCGCCCTGTATGATGTATAGTAAGATGTGTGTTACGTGCTAAATGCGTGATATCCTATATAATACACTCGCTTACGCCCTGTATGTTGCACAGTAAGTTGTGTGTTACGTGCTAGGAGCGTGATATCCTATATAATACACTCATTTAATCCCTTTCTGTTGTATAGTAAGATGTGTGTTACGTGCTAGCAGTGTGATATCCTATATAATACACCCGATTACTCCCTGTATGTCTTATAGTAAGATGTGTGTTACGTGCTAGGAGCGCGACATCCTATATAATACACTCGTTTACGCCCTGTATGTTGTACAGTAAGATGTGTGTTGCGTGCTAGGAGCGTGATATCCTATATAATACACTGGTTTACGCCCTGTATGGTGTATAGTAAGATATGTGTTACGTGCTAGGAGCGAGATATCCTATATAAAACACTCGATTACGCCCCGTATGTTGCATATTAAGGTGTGTGTTATGTGCTAGGAGCGTGATATCCTATATAATACATTCGTCTACGCCTTGTATGTTGTATAGTAAGATGTGTGTTACGTGCGAGGATCGTGATATCCTATATAATACACTCGTTTACGCCCTGTATGTAGCATAGTAAGATGTGCGTTACGTGCTAGGAGTGTGATATCCTATATAATACACTCGTTTTCGCCTTGTATGTTGTATAGTAAGATGTGTGTTGCGTACTAGGAGCGTGATATCCTATATAATACACTCGTTTACCCCCTGTATGTTGTAGAGTAGATGTGTTTTACGTGCTAGGAGCGTGATATCCTATATAATACTGGTTTATGCTTTGTATATTGTATAGTAAGATGTGTGTTACATGCTAGGAGCGTGATATCCTATATAATACTCTCGTTTACGCCCTGTATGTTGCATAGTAAGATGTGTTACGTGCTAGGAGCGTGATATCCTATATATTACATTCGATTACGCCCTGCATGTTGCATAGTAAGATGTGTGTTACGTGCTAGGAGCATGATATCCTATATAATACACTCGTTTACGCCCTGTATGCTGCATAGTAAGATGTGTGTTACCTGCTAGGAGTGTGCACGTGATATCCTATATAATACACTCGTTTACGCCCTGCATGTTGTATAGTGAGGTATGTGTTAGGTCCTAGGAGTGTGATATCCTATATAATACATTCGTTTACGCCCTGTATGTTGTATAGTAAGATGTGTGTTACGTGCTAAAAGCGTGATATCCTATATAATACACTCGCTTACGCCCTGTATGTTGCATAGTAAGTTGTGAGTTACGTGCTAGGAGCGTGATATCCTATATAATACACTCATTTAATCCCTTTCTGTTGTATAGTAAGATGTGTGGTACGTGCTAGCAGTGTGATATCCTATATAATACACTGGTTTACGCCCTGTATGTTGTATAGTAAGTTGTGTGCTACGTGCTAGGAGCGTGATATCCTATATAATACACTCATTTAAGCCCTTTCTGTTGTATAGTAAGATGTGTGTTACGTGCTAGTAGCGTGATATCCTATATAATACACTCGTTTACGCCCTGTATGTTGCATAGTAAGATGTGTGTTACGTGCTAGGAGTGTGATATCCTATATAATACACTCGTTTACGCTCTGTATGTTGCATAGTAAGATTTGTGTTACGTGCTAGCAGCGTGATATCCTATATAATACACTAGTTTACGCCCTGTATGTTGCATAGTAAGATGTGTGTTACCTGCTAGGAGTGTGCACGTGATTTCCTATATAGCAAGATGTGTGTTACGTGCTAGGAGTGTGATATCCTATATAATACACTAGTTTGCGCCCTGTATGTTGTATAGTAAGATATGTGTTACGTGCAAAAAGCGTGATATCCTATATAATACACTCGCTTACGCCCTGTATGTTGCATAGTAAGATGTGTGTTACCTGCTAGGAGTGTGCACGTGATATCCTATATAGCAAGATGTGTGTTACGTGCTAGGAGTGTGATATCCTATATAATACACTAGTTTGCGCCCTGTATGTTGTATAGTAAGATGTGTGTTACGTGCTAAAAGCGTGATATCCTATATAATACACTCGCTTACGCCCTGTATGTTGCATAGTAAGTTGTGAGTTACGTGCTAGGAGCGTGATATCCTATATAATACACTCATTTAATCCCTTTCTGTTGTATAGTAAGATGTGTGGTACGTGCTAGCAGTGTGATATCCTATATAATACACCCAATTACTCCCTGTATGTCTTATAGTGAGATGTGTGTTACGTGCTAGGAGCGCGACATCCTATATAAAACACTCGTTTACGCCCTGTATGTTGTACAGTAAGATGTGTGTTGCGTGCTAGGAGCGTGATATCCTATATAATACACTGGTTTACGCCCTGTATGGTGTATAGTAAGATGTGTGTTACGTGCTAGGAGCGAGATATCCTATATAATACACTCGATTACGCCCCGTATGTTGCATATTAAGGTGTGTGTTATGTGCTAGGAGCGTGATATCCTATATAATACATTCATCTACGCCTTGTATGTTGTATAGTAAGATGTGTGTTACGTGCGAGGAGCGTGATATCCTATATAATACACTCGTTTATGCCCTGTATGTAGCATAGTAAGATGTGTGTTACGTGCAAGGAGTGTGATATCCTATATAATACACTCGTTTGCGCCTTGTATGTTGTATAGTAAGATGTGTGTTGCCTACTAGGAGCGTGATATCCTATATAATACACTCGTTTACCCTCTGTATGTTGTAGAGTAGATGTGTTTTACGTGCTAGGAGCGTGATATCCTATATAATACTGGTTTATGCTTTGTATATTGTATAGTAAGATGTGTGTAACGTGCTAGGAGCTTGATATCCTATATAATACACTCGTTTACGCCCTGCATGTTGCATAGCAAGATGTGTGTTACATGCTAGGAGCGTGATATCCTATATAATACTCTCGTTTACGCCCTGTATGTTGCATAGTAAGATGTGTTACGTGCTAGGAGCGTGATATACTATATATTACATTCGATTACGCCCTGTATGTTGCATAGTAAGATGTGTGTTACGTGCTAGGAGCGTGATATCCTATATAATACACTCGTTTACGCCCTGTATGCTGCATAGTAAGATGTGTGTTACCTGCTAGGAGTGTGCACGTGATATCCTATATAATACTCTCGTTTACGCCCTGCATGTTGTATAGTGAGGTATGTGTTAGGTGCTAGGAGTGTGATATCCTATATAATACATTCGTTTACGCCCTGTATGTTGTATAGTAAGATGTGTGTTACGTACTAAAAGCGTGATATCCTATATAATACACTCGTTTACGCCCTGTATGTTGCATAGTCAGTTGTGTGCTACGTGCTAGGAGCGTGATATCCTATATAATACACTCATTTAAGCCCTTTCTGTTGTATAGTAAAATGTGTGTTACGTGCTAGGAGTGTGATATCCTATATAATACACCCGATTACGCTCTGTATTTCTTATAGTAAGATGTGTGTTACGTGCTAGGAGTTCGACATCCTATATAATACACTCGTTTACGCCCTGTATGTTGTACAGTAAGATGTGTGTTGCGTGCTAGGAGCGTGATATCGGATATAATACACTGGTTTACGCCCTGTATGTTGTAAAGTAAGATGTGCGTTACGTGCTCGGAGCGAGATATCCTATATAATACACTCGATTACACCCTGTATGTTGCATATTAAGGTGTGTGGTACGTGCGAGGAGCGTGATATCCTATATAATACACTCGTTTACGCTCTGTATGTTGTATGGTAAGATGTGTGTTACGTGCTAGGAGTGTGATATTCTATATAATACACTCGTTAACGCTCTGTATGTTGCATAGTAAGATTTGTGTTACGTGCTAAGAGCGTGATATCCGATATAATACACTGGTTTACGCCCTGTATGTTGTATAGTAAGATGTGTGTTACGTGCTAGGAGCGAGATATCCTATATAATACGCTCGATTACGCCCCGTATGTTGCATATTAAGGTGTGTGTTACGTGCGAGTAGCGTGATATCCTATATAATACACTCGTTTACGCTCTGTATGTTGTATGGTAAGATGTGTGTCACGTGCTAGGAGTGTGATATCCTATGAAATACTCTCGATTACGCCCTGTATGTTGCATAGTAAGATTTGTGTTACGTGCTAAGAGCGTGATATCCTATATAATACACACGTTTAGGCCCTGTATGTTGTATAGTAAGATGTGTGTTACGTGCTAGGAGCGCGATATCCTATATAATACACTCGTCTACGCCCTGTATGTTGTATAGTAAGATGTGTGTTACCTGCTAGGAATGTGCACGTGATATTCTATAAAATACACACGTTTACGCGCTGTATGTTGTATGGAAAGATGTGTATTACGTGCTAGGAGTGTGATATCCTATATAGTACACTCGTTTGCGCCCTGTATGCTGTATAGTAAGATGTGTGTTACGTGCTAAAAGCGTGATATCCTATATAATACACTCGTTTTCGCCCTGTATGTTGTATAGTAAGATGTGTGTTACGTGCTAGGAGCGTAATATCATATATAATACACTCGTTTGCGCCCTGTATGTTGTTTAGTAAGATGTGTGTTACGTGCTAGGAGCGAGATATCCTATATAATACACTCGTTTACGTCCTGTATGTTGTATAGTAAAGTGTGTGTTATGTGCTAGGAATTTGATATCCTATATAATACACTCATTTACATCCTGTATGTTGTATAGTAAGATGTGTGTTGCGAGCTAGGAGTGTGATATCCTATATAATACACACGTTTACGCCGTGTATGTTGTATAGTAAGATGTGTGTTACGTGCTAGGAATTTGATATCCTATATAATACACTCATTTACTCTCTGTATGCTGTATAGTAAGATTTGTGTTACGTGCTAGGAGCGTAATATCATATATAATACACTCGTTTGCGCCCTGTATGTTGTTTAGTAAGATGTGTGTTACGTGCTAGGAGCGAGATATCCTATATAATGCACTCGTTTACGTCCTGTATGTTGTATAGTAAAGTGTGTGTTATGTGCTAGGAGCATGATATCCTATATAATACACTGGTTTACGCCCTGTATGTTGCATAGTAAGATGTGTGTTGCGAGCTAGGAGTGTGATATCCTATATAATACACACGTTTACGCCCTGTATGTTGTATAGTAAGATGTGTGTTACGTGCTAGGAGCGTGATATCCTATATAATACACTCGTTTGCGCCCTGTATGTTGCATAGTAAGATGTGTGTTACGTGCTAGGAATGTGATATCCTATATAATACACTCATTTACTCTCTGTATGCTGTATAGTAAGATTTGTGTTACGTGCTAGGAGCGTGATATCCTATATAATACACTCGTTTACGCCCTGTATGTTGCATAGTAAGATGTGTGCTACGTGCTAGGAGCGTGATATCCTATATAATACACTCGTTTACGCCCTGTATGTTGTATAGTATGATGTGTGTTACGTGCTAGTAGCGTGATATCCTATATAATACACTCGTTTACGCCCTGTATGTTGCATAGTAAGATGTGTGTTACATGCTAGGAGCGTGATATCCTATATAATACACTCGTTTACGCCCTGTATGTTGTATGGTAAGATGTGTATTACGTGCTAGGAGTGTGATATCCTATATAATACACTCGTTTACGCCCTGTATGTTGCATAGTAAGATGTGTGCTACGTGCTAGGAGCGTGATATCCTATATAATACACTCGTTTACGCCCTGTATGTTGCATAGTAAGATGTGTGTTATGTGCTAGGAGCGTGATATCCTATATAATACACTCGTTTACGCCCTGTATGTTGTATAGTAAGATGGGTGTTACGTGCTAGTAGCGTGATATTCTATATAATACACTCGTTTACGCCCTGTATGTTGCATAGTAAGATGTGTGTTACATGCTAGGAGCGTGATATCTTATATAATATACTCGTTTACGCCCTGTATGTTGTATGGTAAGATGTGTGTTACGTGCTAGGAGTGTGATATCCTATATAATACACTCGTTTACGCTCTGTATGTTGTATAGTAAGATGTGTGTGACGTGCTAGGAGCGTGATATCCTATATAATATACTCGTTTACGCCCTGTATGTTGCATAGTAAGATGTGTGTTACGTGCTAGGAGCGTGATATCCTATATATTACACTCGTTTACTCCCTGTATGTTGCATAGTAAGATGTGTGTTATGTGCTAGGAGCGTGATATCCTATATAATACACTGGTTTACGCCCTGTATGTTTTATGGTAAGATGTGTGTTACGTGCTAGGAGTGTGATATCCTATATAATGCACTCGTTCACGCTCTGTATGTTGCATAGTAAGATTTGTGTTACGTGCTAGGAGCGTGATATCCTATATAATACACTCGTTTACGCTCTGTATGTTGCATTGTAAGATGTGTGCTACGTGCTAGGAGCGTGATATCCTATATAATACACTCGTTTGCGCCCTGTATGTTGTATAGTAAGATGTGTGTTGCGTGCTAGGAGCGTGATATCCTATATAATACACTCGTTTACCCCCAGTATGTTGCATAGTCAGATGTGTGCTACGTGCTAGGAGCGTGATATCCTATATAATACACTCGTTTACGCCCTGTATGTTGCATAGTAAGATGTGTGTTACATGCTAGGAGCGTGATATCCTATATAATACACTCGTTTACGCCCTGTATGTTGTATGGTAAGATGTGTGTTACGTGCTAGGAGTGTGATATCCTATATAATACACTCGTTTACGCCCTGTATGTTGCATAGTAAGATGTGTGCTACGTGCTAGGAGCGTGATATCCTATATAATACACACGTTTAGGCCCTGTATGTTGTATAGTAAGATGTGTGTTACGTGCTAGGAGCGCGATATCCTATATAATACACTCGTCTACGCCCTGTATGTTGTATAGTAAGATGTGTGTTACCTGCTAGGAATGTGCACGTGATATTCTATAAAATACACACGTTTACGCCCTGTATGTTGTATGGAAAGATGTGTATTACGTGCTAGGAGTGTGATATCCTATATAGTACACTCGTTTGCGCCCTGTATGCTGTATAGTAAGATGTGTGTTACGTGCTAAAAGCGTGATATCCTATATAATACACTCGTTTTCGCCCTGTATGTTGTATAGTAAGATGTGTGTTACGTGCTAGGAGCGTAATATCAGATATAATACACTCGTTTGCGCCCTGTATGTTGTTTAGTAAGATGTGTGTTACGTGCTAGGAGCGAGATATCCTATATAATGCACTCGTTTACGTCCTGTATGTTGTATAGTAAAGTGTGTGTTATGTGCTAGGAATTTGATATCCTATATAATACACTGGTTTACGCCCTGTATATTGCATAGTAAGATGTGTGTTACGTGCGAGGAGCGTGATATCCTATATAATACACTCATTTACATCCTGTATGTTGTATAGTAAGATGTGTGTTGTGAGCTAGGAGTGTGATATCCTATATAATACACACGTTTACGCCCTGTATGTTGTATAGTAAGATGTGTGTTACGTGCTAGGAATTTGATATCCTATATAATACACTCATTTACTCTCTGTATGCTGTATAGTAAGATTTGTGTTACGTGCTAGGAGCGTAATATCATATATAATACACTCGTTTGCGCCCTGTATGTTGTTTAGTAAGATGTGTGTGACGTGCTAGGAGCGAGATATCCTATATAATGCACTCGTTTACGTCCTGTATGTTGTATAGTAAGATGTGTGTGACGTGCTAGGAATGTGATATCCTATATAATACACTCATTTACTCTCTGTATGCTGTATAGTAAGATTTGTGTTACGTGCTAGGAGCGTGATATCCTATATAATACACTCGTTTACGCCCTGTATGTTGCATAGTAAGATGTGTGCTACGTGCTAGGAGCGTGATATCCTATATAATACACTCGTTTACGCCCTGTATGTTGTATAGTATGATGTGTGTTACGTGCTAGTAGCGTGATATCCTACATAATACACTCGTTTACGCCCTGTATGTTGCATAGTAAGATGTGTGTTACATGCTAGGAGCGTGATATCCTATATAATACACTCGTTTACGCCCTGTATGTTGTATGGTAAGATGTGTATTACGTGCTAGGAGTGTGATATCCTATATAATACACTCGTTTACGCCCTGTATGTTGCATAGTAAGATGTGTGCTACGTGCTAGGAGCGTGATATCCTATATAATACACTCGTTTACGCCCTGTATGTTGCATAGTAAGATGTGTGTTATGTGCTAGGAGCGTGATATCCTATATAATACACTCGTTTACGCCCTGTATGTTGTATAGTAAGATGGGTGTTACGTGCTAGTAGCGTGATATTCTATATAATACACTCGTTTACGCCCTGTATGTTGCATAGTAAGATGTGTGTTACATGCTAGGAGCGTGATATCTTATATAATATACTCGTTTACGCCCTGTATGTTGTATGGTAAGATGTGTGTTACGTGCTAGGAGTGTGATATCCTATATAATACACTCGTTTACGCTCTGTATGTTGTATAGTAAGATGTGTGTGACGTGCTAGGAGCGTGATATCCTATATAATATACTCGTTTACGCCCTGTATGTTGCATAGTAAGATGTGTGTTACGTGCTAGGAGCGTGATATCCTATATATTACACTCGTTTACTCCCTGTATGTTGCATAGTAAGATGTGTGCTACGTGCTAGGAGCGTGATATCCTATATAATACACACGTTTAGGCCCTGTATGTTGTATAGTAAGATGTGTGTTACGTGCTAGGAGCGCGATATCCTATATAATACACTCGTCTACGCCCTGTATGTTGTATAGTAAGATGTGTGTTACCTGCTAGGAATGTGCACGTGATATTCTATAAAATACACACGTTTACGCCCTGTATGTTGTATGGAAAGATGTGTATTACGTGCTAGGAGTGTGATATCCTATATAGTACACTCGTTTGCGCCCTGTATGCTGTATAGTAAGATGTGTGTTACGTGCTAAAAGCGTGATATCCTATATAATACACTCGTTTTCGCCCTGTATGTTGTATAGTAAGATGTGTGTTACGTGCTAGGAGCGTAATATCAGATATAATACACTCGTTTGCGCCCTGTATGTTGTTTAGTAAGATGTGTGTTACGTGCTAGGAGCGAGATATCCTATATAATGCACTCGTTTACGTCCTGTATGTTGTATAGTAAAGTGTGTGTTATGTGCTAGGAATTTGATATCCTATATAATACACTGGTTTACGCCCTGTATATTGCATAGTAAGATGTGTGTTACGTGCGAGGAGCGTGATATCCTATATAATACACTCATTTACATCCTGTATGTTGTATAGTAAGATGTGTGTTGTGAGCTAGGAGTGTGATATCCTATATAATACACACGTTTACGCCCTGTATGTTGTATAGTAAGATGTGTGTTACGTGCTAGGAATTTGATATCCTATATAATACACTCATTTACTCTCTGTATGCTGTATAGTAAGATTTGTGTTACGTGCTAGGAGCGTAATATCATATATAATACACTCGTTTGCGCCCTGTATGTTGTTTAGTAAGATGTGTGTGACGTGCTAGGAGCGAGATATCCTATATAATGCACTCGTTTACGTCCTGTATGTTGTATAGTAAGATGTGTGTGACGTGCTAGGAATGTGATATCCTATATAATACACTCATTTACTCTCTGTATGCTGTATAGTAAGATTTGTGTTACGTGCTAGGAGCGTGATATCCTATATAATACACTCGTTTACGCCCGGTATGTTGCATAGTAAGATGTGTGCTACGTGCTAGGAGCGTGATATCCTATATAATACACTCGTTTACGCCCTGTATGTTGTATAGTATGATTTGTGTTACGTGCTAGTAGCGTGATATCCTATATAATACACTCGTTTACGCCCTGTATGTTGCATAGTAAGATGTGTGTTACATGCTAGGAGCGTGATATCCTATATAATACACTCGTTTACGCCCTGTATGTTGTATGGTAAGATGTGTATTACGTGCTAGGAGTGTGATATCCTATATAATACACTCGTTTACGCCCTGTATGTTGCATAGTAAGATGTGTGCTACGTGCTAGGAGCGTGATATCCTATATAATACACTCGTTTACGCCCTGTATGTTGCATAGTAAGATGTGTGTTATGTGCTAGGAGCGTGATATCCTATATAATACACTCGTTTACGCCCTGTATGTTGTATAGTAAGATGGGTGTTACGTGCTAGTAGCGTGATATTCTATATAATACACTCGTTTACGCCCTGTATGTTGCATAGTAAGATGTGTGTTACATGCTAGGAGCGTGATATCTTATATAATATACTCGTTTACGCCCTGTATGTTGTATGGTAAGATGTGTGTTACGTGCTAGGAGTGTGATATCCTATATAATACACTCGTTTACGCTCTGTATGTTGTATAGTAAGATGTGTGTGACGTGCTAGGAGCGTGATATCCTATATAATATACTCGTTTACGCCCTGTATGTTGCATAGTAAGATGTGTGTTACGTGCTAGGAGCGTGATATCCTATATATTACACTCGTTTACTCCCTGTATGTTGCATAGTAAGATGTTTGTTACGTGCTAGGAGCGTGATATCCTATATAATACACTGGTTTACGCCCTGTATGTTTTATGGTAAGATGTGTGTTACGTGCTAGGAGTGTGATATCCTATATAATGCACTCGTTCACGCTCTGTATGTTGCATAGTAAGATTTGTGTTACGTGCTAGGAGCGTGATATCCTATATAATACACTCGTTTACGCTCTGTATGTTGCATTGTAAGATGTGTGCTACGTGCTAGGAGCGTGATATCCTATATAATACACTCGTTTGCGCCCTGTATGTTGTATAGTAAGATGTGTGTTGCGTGCTAGGAGCGTGATATCCTATATAATACACTCGTTTACCCCCAGTATGTTGCATAGTCAGATGTGTGCTACGTGCTAGGAGCGTGATATCCTATATAATACACTCGTTTACGCCCTGTATGTTGCATAGTAAGATGTGTGTTACATGCTAGGAGCGTGATATCCTATATAATACACTCGTTTACGCCCTGTATGTTGTATGGTAAGATGTGTGTTACGTGCTAGGAGTGTGATATCCTATATAATACACTCGTTTACGCCCTGTATGTTGCATAGTAAGATGTGTGCTACGTGCTAGGAGCGTGATATCCTATATAATACACACGTTTAGGCCCTGTATGTTGTATAGTAAGATGTGTGTTACGTGCTAGGAGCGCGATATCCTATATAATACACTCGTCTACGCCCTGTATGTTGTATAGTAAGATGTGTGTTACCTGCTAGGAATGTGCACGTGATATTCTATAAAATACACACGTTTACGCCCTGTATGTTGTATGGAAAGATGTGTATTACGTGCTAGGAGTGTGGTATCCTATATAGTACACTCGTTTGCGCCCTGTATGCTGTATAGTAAGATGTGTGTTACGTGCTAAAAGCGTGATATCCTATATAATACACTCGTTTTCGCCCTGTATGTTGTATAGTAAGATGTGTGTTACGTGCTAGGAGCGTAATATCAGATATAATACACTCGTTTGCGCCCTGTATGTTGTTTAGTAAGATGTGTGTTACGTGCTAGGAGCGAGATATCCTATATAATGCACTCGTTTACGTCCTGTATGTTGTATAGTAAAGTGTGTGTTATGTGCTAGGAATTTGATATCCTATATAATACACTGGTTTACGCCCTGTATATTGCATAGTTAGATGTGTGTTACGTGCGAGGAGCGTGATATCCTATATAATACACTCATTTACATCCTGTATGTTGTATAGTAAGATGTGTGTTGTGAGCTAGGAGTGTGATATCCTATATAATACACACGTTTACGCCCTGTATGTTGTATAGTAAGATGTGTGTTACGTGCTAGGAATTTGATATCCTATATAATACACTCATTTACTCTCTGTATGCTGTATAGTAAGATTTGTGTTACGTGCTAGGAGCGTAATATCATATATAATACACTCGTTTGCGCCCTGTATGTTGTTTAGTAAGATGTGTGTGACGTGCTAGGAGCGAGATATCCTATATAATGCACTCGTTTACGTCCTGTATGTTGTATAGTAAGATGTGTGTGACGTGCTAGGAATGTGATATCCTATATAATACACTCATTTACTCTCTGTATGCTGTATAGTAAGATTTGTGTTACGTGCTAGGAGCGTGATATCCTATATAATACACTCGTTTACGCCCTGTATGTTGCATAGTAAGATTTGTGCTACGTGCTAGGAGCGTGATATCCTATATAATACACTCGTTTACGTCCTGTATGTTGTATAGTATGATGTGTGTTACGTGCTAGTAGCGTGATATCCTATATAATACACTCGTTTACGCCCTGTATGTTGCATAGTAAGATGTGTGTTACATGCTAGGAGCGTGATATCCTATATAATACACTCGTTTACGCCCTGTATGTTGTATGGTAAGATGTGTATTACGTGCTAGTAGTGTGATATCCTATATAATACACTCGTTTACGCCCTGTATGTTGCATAGTAAGATGTGTGCTACGTGCTAGGAGCGTGATATCCTATATAATACACTGGTTTACGCCCTGTATGTTGCATAGTAAGATGTGTGTTATGTGCTAGGAGCGTGATATCCTATATAATACACTCGTTTACGCCCTGTATGTTGTATAGTAAGATGGGTGTTACGTGCTAGTAGCGTGATATTCTATATAATACACTCGTTTGCGCCCTGTATGTTGCATAGTAAGATGTGTGTTACATGCTAGGAGCGTGATATCTTATATAATATACTCGTTTACGCCCTGTATGTTGTATGGTAAGATGTGTGTTACGTGCTAGGAGTGTGATATCCTATATAATACACTCGTTTACGCTCTGTATGTTGTATAGTAAGATGTGTGTGACGTGCTAGGAGCGTGATATCCTATATAATATACTCGTTTACGCCCTGTATGTTGCATAGTAAGATGTGTGTTACGTGCTAGGAGCGTGATATCCTATATATTACACTCGTTTACTCCCTGTATGTTGCATAGTAAGATGTGTGTTACGTGCTAGGAGCGTGATATCCTATATAATACACTGGTTTACGCCCTGTATGTTTTATGGTAAGATGTGTGTTACGTGCTAGGAGTGTGATATCCTATATAATGCACTCGTTCACGCTCTGTATGTTGCATAGTAAGATTTGTGTTACGTGCTAGGAGCGTGATATCCTATATAATACACTCGTTTACGCTCTGTATGTTGCATTGTAAGATGTGTGCTACGTGCTAGGAGCGTGATATCCTATATAATACACTCGTTTGCGCCCTGTATGTTGTATAGTAAGATGTGTGTTGCGTGCTAGGAGCGTGATATCCTATATAATACACTCGTTTACCCCCAGTATGTTGCATAGTCAGATGTGTGCTACGTGCTAGGAGCGTGATATCCTATATAATACACTCGTTTACGCCCTGTATGTTGCATAGTAAGATGTGTGTTACATGCTAGGAGCGTGATATCCTATATAATACACTCGTTTACGCCCTGTATGTTGTATGGTAAGATGTGTGTTACGTGCTAGGAGTGTGATATCCTATATAATACACTCGTTTACGCCCTGTATGTTGCATAGTAAGATGTGTGCTACGTGCTAGGAGCGTGATATCCTATATAATACACACGTTTAGGCCCTGTATGTTGTATAGTAAGATGTGTGTTACGTGCTAGGAGTGTGATATCCTATATAGTACACTCGTTTGCGCCCTGTATGCTGTATAGTAAGATGTGTGTTACGTGCTAAAAGCGTGATATCCTATATAATACACTCGTTTTCGCCCTGTATGTTGTATAGTAAGATGTGTGTTACGTGCTAGGAGCGTAATATCAGATATAATACACTCGTTTGCGCCCTGTATGTTGTTTAGTAAGATGTGTGTTACGTGCTAGGAGCGAGATATCCTATATAATGCACTCGTTTACGTCCTGTATGTTGTATAGTAAAGTGTGTGTTATGTGCTAGGAATTTGATATCCTATATAATACACTGGTTTACGCCCTGTATATTGCATAGTAAGATGTGTGTTACGTGCGAGGAGCGTGATATCCTATATAATACACTCATTTACATCCTGTATGTTGTATAGTAAGATGTGTGTTGTGAGCTAGGAGTGTGATATCCTATATAATACACACGTTTACGCCCTGTATGTTGTATAGTAAGATGTGTGTTACGTGCTAGGAATTTGATATCCTATATAATACACTCATTTACTCTCTGTATGCTGTATAGTAAGATTTGTGTTACGTGCTAGGAGCGTAATATCATATATAATACACTCGTTTGCGCCCTGTATGTTGTTTAGTAAGATGTGTGTGACGTGCTAGGAGCGAGATATCCTATATAATGCACTCGTTTACGTCCTGTATGTTGTATAGTAAAGTGTGTGTTATGTGCTAGGAGCATGATATCCTATATAATACACTGGTTTACGCCCTGTATGTTGCATAGTAAGATGTGTGTTACGTGCGAGGAGCGTGATATCCTATATAATACACTCATTTACATCCTGTATGTTGTATAGTAAGATGTGTGTTGCGAGCTAGGAGTGTGATATCCTATATAATACACACGTTTACGCCCTGTATGTTGTATAGTAAGATGTGTGTTACGTGCTAGGAGCGTGATATCCTATATAATACACTCGTTTGCGCCCTGTATGTTGCATAGTAAGATGTGTGTGACGTGCTAGGAATGTGATATCCTATATAATACACTCATTTACTCTCTGTATGCTGTATAGTAAGATTTGTGTTACGTGCTAGGAGCGTGATATCCTATATAATACACTCGTTTACGCCCTGTATGTTGCATAGTAAGATGTGTGCTACGTGCTAGGAGCGTGATATCCTATATAATACACTCGTTTACGCCCTGTATGTTGTATAGTATGATGTGTGTTACGTGCTAGTAGCGTGATATCCTATATAATACACTCGTTTACGCCCTGTATGTTGCATAGTAAGATGTGTGTTACATGCTAGGAGCGTGATATCCTATATAATACACTCGTTTACGCCCTGTATGTTGTATGGTAAGATGTGTATTACGTGCTAGGAGTGTGATATCCTATATAATACACTCGTTTACGCCCTGTATGTTGCATAGTAAGATGTGTGCTACGTGCTAGGAGCGTGATATCCTATATAATACACTGGTTTACGCCCTGTATGTTGCATAGTAAGATGTGTGTTATGTGCTAGGAGCGTGATATCCTATATAATACACTCGTTTACGCCCTGTATGTTGTATAGTAAGATGGGTGTTACGTGCTAGTAGCGTGATATTCTATATAATACACTCGTTTACGCCCTGTATGTTGTATGGTAAGATGTGTATTACGTGCTAGGAGTGTGATATCCTATATAATACACTCGTTTACGCCCTGTATGTTGCATAGTAAGATGTGTGCTACGTGCTAGGAGCGTGATATCCTATATAATACACTCGTTTACGCCCTGTATGTTGCATAGTAAGATGTGTGTTATGTGCTAGGAGCGTGATATCCTATATAATACACTCGTTTACGCCCTGTATGTTGTATGGTAAGATGTGTATTACGTGCTAGGAGTGTGATATCCTATATAATACACTCGTTTACGCCCTGTATGTTGCATAGTAAGATGTGTGCTACGTGCTAGGAGCGTGATATCCTATATAATACACTCGTTTACGCCCTCTATGTTGCATAGTAAGATGTGTGTTATGTGCTAGGAGCGTGATATCCTATATAATACACTCGTTTACGCCCTGTATGTTGTATAGTAAGATGGGTGTTACGTGCTAGTAGCGTGATATTCTATATAATACACTCGTTTACGCTCTGTATGTTGCATAGTAAGATGTGTGTTACATGCTAGGAGCGTGATATCTTATATAATACACTCGTTTACGCCCTGTATGTTGTATGGTAAGATGTGTGTTACGTGCTAGGAGTGTGATATCCTATATAATACACTCGTTTACGCTCTGTATGTTGTATAGTAAGATGTGTGTGACGTGCTAGGAGCGTGATATCCTATATAATATACTCATTTACGCCCTGTATGTTGTATAGTAAGATGTGTGTTACGTGCTAGGAGCGTGATATCCTATATATTACACTCGTTTACTCCCTGTATGTTACATAGTAAGATGTGTGTTACGTGCTAGGAGCGTGATATCCTATATAATACACTGGTTTACGCCCTGTATGTTTTATGGTAAGATGTGTGTTACGTGCTAGGAGTGTGATATCCTATATAATGCACTCGTTCACGCTCTGTATGTTGCATAGTAAGATTTGTGTTACGTGCTAGGAGCGTGATATCCTATATAATACACTCGTTTACGCTCTGTATGTTGCATTGTAAGATGTGTGCTACGTGCTAGGAGCGTGATATCCTATATAATACACTCGTTTGCGCCCTGTATGTTGTATAGTAAGATGTGTGTTGCGTGCTAGGAGCGTGATATTCTATATAATACACTCGTTTACCCCCAGTATGTTGCATAGTCAGATGTGTGCTACGTGCTAGGAGCGTGATATCCTATATAATACACTCGTTTACTCCCTGTATGTTGCATAGTAAGATGTGTGTTACATGCTAGGAGCGTGATATCCTATATAATACACTCGTTTACGCCCTGTATGTTGTATGGTAAGATGTGTGTTACGTGCTAGGAGTGTGATATCCTATATAATACACTCGTTTACGCCCTGTATGTTGCATAGTAAGATGTGTGCTACGTGCTAGGAGCGTGATATCCTATATAATACACTCGTTTACGCCCTGTATGTTGTATAGTAAGATGTGTGTTACGTGTTAGTAGCGTGATATCCTATATAATACACTCGTTTACGCCCTGTATGTTGTATAGTAAGATGTGTGTTACATGCTAGGAGTGTGATATCCTATATAATACACTCGTTTACGCCCTGTATGTTGCATAGTAAGATGTGTGCTACGTGCTAGGAGCGTGATATCCTATATAATACACTCGTTTACGCCCTGTATGTTGTATGGTAAGATGTGTGTTACGTGCTAGGAGTGTGATATCCTATATAATACACTCGTTTACGCCCTGTATGTTGCATAGTAAGATGTGTGCTACGTGCTAGGAGCGTGATATCCTATATAATACACTCGTTTGCGCCCTGTATGTTGTATAGTAAGATGTGTGTTACGTGTTAGTAGCGTGATATCCTATATAATACACTCGTTTACGCCCAGTATGTTGCATAGTAAGATGTGTGTTACATGCTAGGAGCGTGATATCCTATATAATACACTCGTTTACGCCCTGTATGTTGTATGGTAAGATGTGTGTTACGTGCTAGGAGTGTGATATCCTATATAATACACTCGTTTACGCCCTGAATGTTGCATAGTAAGATGTGTGCTACGTGCTAGGAGCGTGATATCCTATATAATACACTGATTTACGCCCTGTATGTTGCATAGTAAGATGTGTGTTATGTGCTAGGAGCGTGATATCCTATATAATACACTCGTTTACGCCCTGTATGTTGTATAGTAAGATGGGTGTTACGTGCTAGGAGCGTGATATCCTATATAATACACTCGTTTACGCCCTGTATGTTGCATAGTAAGATGTGTGTTACATGCTAGGAGCGTGATATCCTATATAATACACTCGTTTACGCCCTGTATGTTGTATAGTAAGATGGGTGTTACGTGCTAGGAGTGTGATATCCTATATAATACACTCGTTTACGCTCTGTATGTTGTATAGTAAGATGTGTGTGACGTGCTAGGAGCGTGATATCCTATATAATATACTCGTTTACGCCCTGTATGTTGTATAGTAAGATGTGTGTGACGTGCTAGGAGCGTGATATCCTATATATTACACTCGTTTACTCCCTGTATGTTGCATAGTAAGATGTGTGTTACGTGCTAGGAGCGTGATATCCTATATAATACACTCGTTTACGCCCTGTATGTTTCATGGTAAGATGTGTGTTACGTGCTAGGAGTGTGATATCCTATATAATGCACTCGTTCACGCTCTGTATGTTGCATAGTAAGATTTGTGTTACGTGCTAGGAGCGTGATATCCTATATAATACACTCGTTTACGCTCTGTATGTTGCATAGTAAGATGTGTGCTACGTGCTAGGAGCGTGATATCCTATATAATACACTCGTTTGCGCCCTGTATGTTGTATAGTAAGATGTGTGTTGCGTGCTAGGAGCGTGATATCCTATATAATACACTCGTTTACCCCCAGTATGTTGCATAGTAAGATGTGTGCTACGTGCTAGGAGCGTGATATCCTATATAATACACTCGTTTACGCCCTGTATGTTGTATAGTAAGATGTGTGTTACGTGCTAGGAATGTGATATCCTATGTAATACACTCGTTTACGCTCTGTATGCTGTATAGTAAGATTTGTGTTACGTGCTAGGAGCGTGATATCCTATATAATACACTCGTTTACGCCCTGTATTTTGCATAGTAAGATGTGTGCTACGTGCTAGGAGCGTGATATCCTATATAATACACTCGTTTACGACCTGTATGTTGTATAGTAAGATGTGTGTTATTTGCTAGGAGCTGATATCCTATATAATACACTCGTTTACGCCCTGTATGTTGTATAGTAAGATGTGTGTTACGTGCTAGGAATGTGATATCCTATGTAATACACTCGTTGACGCTCTGTATGCTGTATAGTAAGATTTGTGTTACGTGCTAGGAGCGTGATATCCTATATAATACACTGGTTTACGCCCTGTATGTTGTATGGTAAGATGTGTGTTATGTGCTAGGAGCTGATATCCTATATAATACACTCGTTTACGCCCTGTATGTTGTATAGTAAGATGTGTGTGACGTGCTAGTAGCGTGATATCCTATATAATACACTCGTTTACGCCCTGTATGTTGCATAGTAAGATGTGTGTTACATGCTAGGAGCGTGATATCCTATATAATACACTCGTTTACGCCCTGTATGTTGTATGGTAAGATGTGTGTTACGTGCTAGGAGTGTGATGTCCTATATAATACACTCGTTTACGCTCTGTATTTTGCATAGTAAGATTTGTGTTACGTGCTAGGAGCGTGATATCCAATATAATACACTCGCTTACGCCCTTTATGTTGTATAGTAAGATGTGTGTTACGTGCTAGGAGCGTGATATCCTATATAATACACTGGTTTACGCCCTGTATGTTGTATGATAAGATGTGTGTTACGTGCTAGGAGTGTGATATCCTATATAATACACTCGTTTACGCTCTGTATGTTGCATAGTAAGATTTGTCTTACGTGCTAGGAGCGTGATATCCGATATAATACACTCGTTTACGCCCTGTATGTTGTATAGTAAGATGTGTGTTACGTGCTAGGAGCGCTATATCCTATATAATACACTGGTTTACGTCCTGTATGTTGTATAGTAAGATGTGTGTGACGTGCTAGGAGCGTGATATCCTATATAATATACTCGTTTACGCCCTGTATGTTGTATACTAAGATGTGTGTTACGTGCTAGGAGCGTGATAACCTATATATTACACTCGTTTACGCCCTGTATGTTGCATAGTAAGATGTGTGTTACGTGCTAGGAGCGTGATATCCTATATAATACACTGGTTTGCGCCCTGTATGTTGTATGGTAAGATGTGTGTTTCGTGCTAGGAGTGTGATATCCTATATAATGCACTCGTTCACGCTCTGTATGTTGCATAGTAAGATTTGTGTTACGTGCTAGGAGCGTGATATCCTATATAATACACTCGTTTGCGCCCTGTATGTTGTATAGTAAGATGTGTGTTGTGTGCTAGGAGCGTGATATCCTATATAATACACTCGTTTATCCCCAGTATGTTGCATAGTAAGATGTGTGTTACGTGCTAGGAGCGTGATATCCTATATAATACACTCGTTTACGCCCTGTATGTTGTATAGTAAGATGTGTGCTACGTGCTAGGAATGTGATATCCTATGTAATACACTCGTTTACGCTCTGTATGCTGTATAGTAAGATTTGTGTTACGTGCTAGGAGCGTGATATCCTATATAATACACTCGTTTACGCCCTGTATGTTGCATAGTAAGATGTGTGCTACGTGCTAGGAGCGTGATATCCTATATAATACACTGGTTTACGCCCTGTATGTTGTATGGTAAGATGTGTGTTATGTGCTAGGAGCTGATATCCTATATAATACACTCGTTTACGCCATGTATGTTGTATAGTAAGATGTGTGTTACGTGCTAGGAGCGCTATATCCTATATAATACACTGGTTTACGTCCTGTATGTTGTATAGTAAGATGTGTGTTACGTGCTAGTAGCGTGATATCCTATATAATACACTCGTTTACGCCCTGTATGTTGCATAGTAAGATATGTGTTACATGCTAGGAGCGTGATATCCTATATAATACACTCGTTTACGCCCTGTATGTTGCATGGTAAGATGTGTGTTACGTGCTAGGAGTGTGATGTCCTATATAATACACTCGTTTACGCTCTGTATGTTGCATAGTAAGATTTGTGTTACGTGCTAGGAGCGTGATATCCAATATAATACACTCGCTTACGCCCTTTATGTTGTATAGTAAGATGTGTGTTACGTGCTAGGAGCGTGATATCCTATATAATACACTGGTTTACGCCCTGTATGTTGTATGATAAGATGTGTGTTACGTGCTAGGAGCGTGATATCTGATATAATACACTCGTTTACGCCCTGTATGTTGTATAGTAAGATGTGTGTTACGTGCTAGGAGCGCTATATCCTATATAATACACTGGTTTACGTCCTGTATGTTGTATAGTAAGATGTGTGTGACGTGCTAGGAGCGTGATATCCTATATAATATACTCGTTTACGCCCTGTATGTTGTATACTAAGATGTGTGTTACGTGCTAGGAGCGTGATAACCTATATATTACACTCGTTTACGCCCTGTATGTTGCATAGTAAGATGTGTGTTACGTGCTAGGAGCGTGATATCCTATATAATACACTGGTTTGCGCCCTGTATGTTGTATGGTAAGATGTGTGTTTCGTGCTAGGAGTGTGATATCCTATATAATGCACTCGTTCACGCTCTGTATGTTGCATAGTAAGATTTGTGTTACGTGCTAGGAGCGTGATATCCTATATAATACACTCGTTTGCGCCCTGTATGTTGTATAGTAAGATGTGTGTTGTGTGCTAGGAGCGTGATATCCTATATAATACACTCGTTTACCCCCAGTATGTTGCATAGTAAGATGTGTGCTACGTGCTAGGAGCGTGATATCCTATATAATACACTCGTTTACGCCCTGTATGTTGTATAGTAAGATGTGTGTTACGTGCTAGGAATGTGATATCCTATGTAATACACTCGTTTACGCTCTGTATGCTGTATAGTAAGATTTGTGTTACGTGCTAGGAGCGTGATATCCTATATAATACACTCGTTTACGCCCTGTATTTTGCATAGTAAGATGTGTGCTACGTGCTAGGAGCGTGATATCCTATATAATACACTCGTTTACGCCCTGTATGTTGTATAGTAAGATGTGTGTTATTTGCTAGGAGCTGATATCCTATATAATACACTCGTTTACGCCCTGTATGTTGCATAGTAAGATGTGTGTTACGTGCTAGGAATGTGATATCCTATGTAATACACTCGTTGACGCTCTGTATGCTGTATAGTAAGATTTGTGTTACGTGCTAGGAGCGTGATATCCTATATAATACACTGGTTTACGCCCTGTATGTTGTATGGTAAGATGTGTGTTATGTGCTAGGAGCTGATATCCTATATAATACACTCGTTTACGCCCTGTATGTTGTATAGTAAGATGTGTGTGACGTGCTAGTAGCGTGATATCCTATATAATACACTCGTTTACGCCCTGTATGTTGCATAGTAAGATGTGTGTTACATGCTAGGAGCGTGATATCCTATATAATACACTCGTTTACGCCCTGTATGTTGTATGGTAAGATGTGTGTTACGTGCTAGGAGTGTGATGTCCTATATAATACACTCGTTTACGCTCTGTATTTTGCATAGTAAGATTTGTGTTACGTGCTAGGAGCGTGATATCCAATATAATACACTCGCTTACGCCCTTTATGTTGTATAGTAAGATGTGTGTTACGTGCTAGGAGCGTGATATCCTATATAATACACTCGTTTACGCCCTGTATGTTGTATAGTAAGATGTGTGTTATTTGCTAGGAGCTGATATCCTATATAATACACTCGTTTACGCCCTGTATGTTGTATAGTAAGATGTGTGTTACGTGCTAGGAATGTGATATCCTATGTAATACACTCGTTGACGCTCTGTATGCTGTATAGTAAGATTTGTGTTACGTGCTAGGAGCGTGATATCCTATATAATACACTGGTTTACGCCCTGTATGTTGTATGGTAAGATGTGTGTTATGTGCTAGGAGCTGATATCCTATATAATACACTCGTTTACGCCCTGTATGTTGTATAGTAAGATGTGTGTGACGTGCTAGTAGCGTGATATCCTATATAATACACTCGTTTACGCCCTGTATGTTGCATAGTAAGATGTGTGTTACATGCTAGGAGCGTGATATCCTATATAATACACTCGTTTACGCCCTGTATGTTGTATGGTAAGATGTGTGTTACGTGCTAGGAGTGTGATGTCCTATATAATACACTCGTTTACGCTCTGTATTTTGCATAGTAAGATTTGTGTTACGTGCTAGGAGCGTGATATCCAATATAATACACTCGCTTACGCCCTTTATGTTGTATAGTAAGATGTGTGTTACGTGCTAGGAGCGTGATATCCTATATAATACACTGGTTTACGCCCTGTATGTTGTATGATAAGATGTGTGTTACGTGCTAGGAGTGTGATATCCTATATAATACACTCGTTTACGCTCTGTATGTTGCATAGTAAAATTTGTCTTACGTGCTAGGAGCGTGATATCCGATATAATACACTCGTTTACACCCTGTATGTTGTATAGTAAGATGTGTGTTACGTGCTAGGAGCGCTATATCCTATATAATACACTGGTTTACGTCCTGTATGTTGTATAGTAAGATGTGTGTGACGTGCTAGGAGCGTGATATCCTATATAATATACTCGTTTACGCCCTGTATGTTGTATACTAAGATGTGTGTTACGTGCTAGGAGCGTGATATCCTATATAATACACTCGTTTACGCCCTGTATGTTGTATAGTAAGATGTGTGTTACGTGTTAGTAGCGTGATATCCTATATAATACACTCGTTTACGCCCTGTATGTTGTATAGTAAGATGTGTGTTACATGCTAGGAGTGTGATATCCTATATAATACACTCGTTTACGCCCTGTATGTTGCATAGTAAGATGTGTGCTACGTGCTAGGAGCGTGATATCCTATATAATACACTCGTTTACGCCCTGTATGTTGTATGGTAAGATGTGTGTTACGTGCTAGGAGTGTGATATCCTATATAATACACTCGTTTACGCCCTGTATGTTGCATAGTAAGATGTGTGCTACGTGCTAGGAGCGTGATATCCTATATAATACACTCGTTTGCGCCCTGTATGTTGTATAGTAAGATGTGTGTTACGTGTTAGTAGCGTGATATCCTATATAATACACTCGTTTACGCCCTGTATGTTGCATAGTAAGATGTGTGTTACATGCTAGGAGCGTGATATCCTATATAATACACTCGTTTACGCCCTGTATGTTGTATGGTAAGATGTGTGTGACGTGCTAGGAGTGTGATATCCTATATAATACACTCGTTTACGCCCTGAATGTTGCATAGTAAGATGTGTGCTACGTGCTAGGAGCGTGATATCCTATATAATACACTGATTTACGCCCTGTATGTTGCATAGTAAGATGTGTGTTATGTGCTAGGAACGTGATATCCTATATAATACACTCGTTTACGCCCTGTATGTTGTATAGTAAGATGGGTGTTACGTGCTAGTAGCGTGATATCCTATATAATACACTCGTTTACGCCCTGTATGTTGCATAGTAAGATGTGTGTTACATGCTAGGAGCGTGATATCCTATATAATACACTCGTTTACGCCCTGTATGTTGTATAGTAAGATGGGTGTTACGTGCTAGGAGTGTGATATCCTATATAATACACTCGTTTACGCTCTGTATGTTGTATAGTAAGATGTGTGTGACGTGCTAGGAGCGTGATATCCTATATAATATACTCGTTTACGCCCTGTATGTTGTATAGTAAGATGTGTGTTACGTGCTAGGAGCGTGATATCCTATATATTACACTCGTTTACTCCCTGTATGTTGCATAGTAAGATGTGTGTTACGTGCTAGGAGCGTGATATCCTATATAATACACTGGTTTACGCCCTGTATGTTTCATGGTAAGATGTGTGTTACGTGCTAGGAGTGTGATATCCTATATAATGCACTCGTTCACGCTCTGTATGTTGCATAGTAAGATTTGTGTTACGTGCTAGGAGCGTGATATCCTATATAATACACTCGTTTACGCTCTGTATGTTGCATAGTAAGATGTGTGCTACGTGCTAGGAGCGTGATATCCTATATAATACACTCGTTTGCGCCCTGTATGTTGTATAGTAAGATGTGTGTTGCGTGCTAGGAGCGTGATATCCTATATAATACACTCGTTTACCCCCAGTATGTTGCATAGTAAGATGTGTGCTACGTGCTAGGAGCGTGATATCCTATATAATACACTCGTTTACGCCCTGTATGTTGTATAGTAAGATGTGTGTTACGTGCTAGGAATGTGATATCCTATGTAATACACTCGTTTACGCTCTGTATGCTGTATAGTAAGATTTGTGTTACGTGCTAGAAGCGTGATATCCTATATAATACACTCGTTTACGCCCTGTATTTTGCATAGTAAGATGTGTGCTACGTGCTAGGAGCGTGATATCCTATATAATACACTCGTTTACCCCCAGTATGTTGCATAGTAAGATGTGTGCTACGTGCTAGGAGCGTGATATCCTATATAATACACTCGTTTACGCCCTGTATTTTGCATAGTAAGATGTGTGCTACGTGCTAGGAGCGTGATATCCTATATAATACACTCGTTTACGCCCTGTATGTTGTATAGTAAGATGTGTGTTATTTGCTAGGAGCTGATATCCTATATAATACACTCGTTTACGCCCTGTATGTTGTATAGTAAGATGTGTGTTACGTGCTAGGAATGTGATATCCTATGTAATACACTCGTTGACGCTCTGCATGCTGTATAGTAAGATTTGTGTTACGTGCTAGGAGCGTGATATCCTATATAATACACTGGTTTACGCCCTGTATGTTGTATGGCAAGATGTGTGTTATGTGCTAGGAGCTGATATCCTATATAATACACTCGTTTACGCCCTGTATGTTGTATAGTAAGATGTGTGTGACGTGCTAGTAGCGTGATATCCTATATAATACACTCGTTTACGCCCTGTATGTTGCATAGTAAGATGTGTGTTACATGCTAGGAGCGTGATATCCTATATAATACACTCGTTTACGCCCTGTATGTTGTATGGTAAGATGTGTGTTACGTGCTAGGAGTGTGATGTCCTATATAATACACTCGTTTACGCTCTGTATTTTGCATAGTAAGATTTGTGTTACGTGCTAGGAGCGTGATATCCAATATAATACACTCGCTTACGCCCTTTATGTTGTATAGTAAGATGTGTGTTACGTGCTAGGAGCGTGATATCCTATATAATACACTGGTTTACGCCCTGTATGTTGTATGATAAGATGTGTGTTACGTGCTAGGAGTGTGATATCCTATATAATACACTCGTTTACGCTCTGTATGTTGCATAGTAAGATTTGTCTTACGTGCTAGGAGCGTGATATTCGATATAATACACTCGTTTACGCCCTGTATGTTGTATAGTAAGATGTGTGTTACGTGCTAGGAGCGCTATATCCTATATAATACACTGGTTTACGTCCTGTATGTTGTATAGTAAGATGTGTGTGACGTGCTAGGAGCGTGATATCCTATATAATATACTCGTTTACGCCCTCTATGTTGTATACTAAGATGTGTGTTACGTGCTAGGAGCGTGATAACCTATATATTACACTCGTTTACGCCCTGTATGTTGCATAGTAAGATGTGTGTTACGTGCTAGGAGCGTGATATCCTATATAATACACTGGTTTGCGCCCTGTATGTTGTATGGTAAGATGTGTGTTTCGTGCTAGGAGTGTGATATCCTATATAATGCACTCGTTCACGCTCTGTATGTTGCATAGTAAGATTTGTGTTACGTGCTAGGAGCGTGATATCCTATATAATACACTCGTTTGCGCCCTGTATGTTGTATAGTAAGATGTGTGTTGTGTGCTAGGAGCGTGATATCCTATATAATACACTCGTTTATCCCCAGTATGTTGCATAGTAAGATGTGTGTTACGTGCTAGGAGCGTGATATCCTATATAATACACTCGTTTACGCCCTGTATGTTGTATAGTAAGATGTGTGCTACGTGCTAGGAATGTGATATCCTATGTAATACACTCGTTTACGCTCTGTATGCTGTATAGTAAGATTTGTGTTACGTGCTAGGAGCGTGATATCCTATATAATACACTCGTTTACGCCCTGTATGTTGCATAGTAAGATGTGTGCTACGTGCTAGGAGCGTGATATCCTATATAATACACTGGTTTACGCCCTGTATGTTGTATGGTAAGATGTGTGTTATGTGCTAGGAGCTGATATCCTATATAATACACTCGTTTACGCCCTGTATGTTGTATAGTAAGATGTGTGTTACGTGCTAGTAGCGTGATATCCTATATAATACACTGGTTTACGTCCTGTATGTTGTATAGTAAGATGTGTGTTACGTGCTAGTAGCGTGATATCCTATATAATACACTCGTTTACGCCCTGTATGTTGCATAGTAAGATGTGTGTTACATGCTAGGAGCGTGATATCCTATATAATACACTCGTTTACGCCCTGTATGTTGTATGGTAAGATGTGTGTTACGTGCTAGGAGTGTGATGTCCTATATAATACACTCGTTTACGCTCTGTATGTTGCATAGTAAGATTTGTGTTACGTGCTAGGAGCGTGATATCCAATATAATACACTCGCTTACGCCCTTTATGTTGTATAGTAAGATGTGTGTTACGTGCTAGGAGCGTGATATCCTATATAATACACTGGTTTACGCCCTGTATGTTGTATGATAAGATGTGTGTTACGTGCTAGGAGTGTGATATCCTATATAATACACTCGTTTACGCTCTGTATGTTGCATAGTAAGATTTGTCTTACGTGCTAGGAGCGTGATATCCGATATAATACACTCGTTTACGCCCTGTATGTTGTATAGTAAGATGTGTGTTACGTGCTAGGAGCGCTATATCCTATATAATACACTGGTTTACGTCCTGTATGTTGTATAGTAAGATGTGTGTGACGTGCTAGGAGCGTGATATCCTATATAATATACTCGTTTACGCCCTGTATGTTGTATAGTAAGATGTGTGTTACGTGCTAGGAGCGTGATAACCTATATATTACACTCGTTTACGCCCTGTATGTTGCATAGTAAGATGTGTGTTACGTGCTAGGAGCGTGATATCCTATATAATACACTGGTTTGCGCCCTGTATGTTGTATGGTAAGATGTGTGTTTCGTGCTAGGAGTGTGATATCCTATATAATGCACTCGTTCACGCTCTGTATGTTGCATAGTAAGATTTGTGTTACGTGCTAGGAGCGTGATATCCTATATAATACACTCGTTTGCGCCCTGTATGTTGTATAGTAAGATGTGTGTTGTGTGCTAGGAGCGTGATATCCTATATAATACACTCGTTTACCCCCAGTATGTTGCATAGTAAGATGTGTGCTACGTGCTAGGAGCGTGATATCCTATATAATACACTCGTTTACGCCCTGTATGTTGTATAGTAAGATGTGTGTTACGTGCTAGGAATGTGATATCCTATGTAATACACTCGTTTACGCTCTGTATGCTGTATAGTAAGATTTGTGTTACGTGCTAGGAGCGTGATATCCTATATAATACACTCGTTTACGCCCTGTATTTTGCATAGTAAGATGTGTGCTACGTGCTAGGAGCGTGATATCCTATATAATACACTCGTTTACGCCCTGTATGTTGTATAGTAAGATGTGTGTTATTTGCTAGGAGCTGATATCCTATATAATACACTCGTTTACGCCCTGTATGTTGTATAGTAAGATGTGTGTTACGTGCTAGGAATGTGATATCCTATGTAATACACTCGTTGACGCTCTGTATGCTGTATAGTAAGATTTGTGTTACGTGCTAGGAGCGTGATATCCTATATAATACACTGGTTTACGCCCTGTATGTTGTATGGTAAGATGTGTGTTATGTGCTAGGAGCTGATATCCTATATAATACACTCGTTTACGTCCTGTATGTTGTATAGTAAGATGTGTGTGACGTGCTAGTAGCGTGATATCCTATATAATACACTCGTTTACGCCCTGTATGTTGCATAGTAAGATGTGTGTTACATGCTAGGAGCGTGATATCCTATATAATACACTCGTTTACGCCCTGTATGTTGTATCGTAAGATGTGTGTTACGTGCTAGGAGTGTGATGTCCTATATAATACACTCGTTTACGCTCTGTATTTTGCATAGTAAGATTTGTGTTACGTGCTAGGAGCGTGATATCCAATATAATACACTCGCTTACGCCCTTTATGTTGTATAGTAAGATGTGTGTTACGTGCTAGGAGCGTGATATCCTATATAATACACTGGTTTACGCCCTGTATGTTGTATGATAAGATGTGTGTTACGTGCTAGGAGTGTGATATCCTATATAATACACTCGTTTACGCTCTGTATGTTGCATAGTAAGATTTGTCTTACGTGCTAGGAGCGTGATATCCGATATAATACACTCGTTTACGCCCTGTATGTTGTATAGTAAGATGTGTGTTACGTGCTAGGAGCGCTATATCCTATATAATACACTGGTTTACGTCCTGTATGTTGTATAGTAAGATGTGTGTTACGTGCTAGTAGCGTGATATCCTATATAATACACTCGTTTACGCCCTGTATGTTGCATAGTAAGATATGTGTTACATGCTAGGAGCGTGATATCCTATATAATACACTCGTTTACGCCCTGTATGTTGTATGGTAAGATGTGTGTTACGTGCTAGGAGTGTGATGTCCTATATAATACACTCGTTTACGCTCTGTATGTTGCATAGTAAGATTTGTGTTACGTGCTAGGAGCGTGATATCCAATATAATACACTCGCTTACACCCTTTATGTTGTATAGTAAGATGTGTGTTACGTGCTAGGAGCGTGATATCCTATATAATACACTGGTTTACGCCCTGTATGTTGTATGATAAGATGTGTGTTACGTGCTAGGAGCGTGATATCCGATATAATACACTCGTTTACGCCCTGTATGTTGTATAGTAAGATGTGTGTTACGTGCTAGGAGCGCTATATCCTATATAATACACTGGTTTACGTCCTGTATGTTGTATAGTAAGATGTGTGTGACGTGCTAGGAGCGTGATATCCTATATAATATACTCGTTTACGCCCTGTATGTTGTATACTAAGATGTGTGTTACGTGCTAGGAGCGTGATAACCTATATATTACACTCGTT
Source organism: Bathymodiolus septemdierum (assembly GCA_963383655.1). Lineage (NCBI taxonomy): Eukaryota > Metazoa > Mollusca > Bivalvia > Mytilida > Modiolidae > Bathymodiolus > Bathymodiolus septemdierum. The sequence continues at coordinate 57,525,595 of OY726527.1, forward strand.
TACGCCCTGTATGTTGCATAGTAAGATGTGTGTTACGTGCTAGGAGCGTGATATCCTATATAATACACTGGTTTGCGCCCTGTATGTTGTATGGTAAGATGTGTGTTTCGTGCTAGGAGTGTGATATCCTATATAATGCACTCGTTCACGCTCTGTATGTTGCATAGTAAGATTTGTGTTACGTGCTAGGAGCGTGATATCCTATATAATACACTCGTTTGCGCCTTGTATGTTGTATAGTAAGATGTGTGTTGTGTGCTAGGAGCGTGATATCCTATATAATACACTCGTTTACCCCCAGTATGTTGCATAGTAAGATGTGTGCTACGTGCTAGGAGCGTGATATCCTATATAATACACTCGTTTACGCCCTGTATGTTGTATAGTAAGATGTGTGTTACGTGCTAGGAATGTGATATCCTATGTAATACACTCGTTTACGCTCTGTATGCTGTATAGTAAGATTTGTGTTACGTGCTAGGAGCGTGATATCCTATATAATACACTCGTTTACGCCCTGTATTTTGCATAGTAAGATGTGTGCTACGTGCTAGGAGCGTGATATCCTATATAATACACTCGTTTACGCCCTGTATGTTGTATAGTAAGATGTGTGTTATTTGCTAGGAGCTGATATCCTATATAATACACTCGTTTACGCCCTGTATGTTGTATAGTAAGATGTGTGTTACGTGCTAGGAATGTGATATCCTATGTAATACACTCGTTGACGCTCTGTATGCTGTATAGTAAGATTTGTGTTACGTGCTAGGAGCGTGATATCCTATATAATACACTGGTTTACGCCCTGTATGTTGTATGGTAAGATGTGTGTTATGTGCTAGGAGCTGATATCCTATATAATACACTCGTTTACGCCCTGTATGTTGTATAGTAAGATGTGTGTGACGTGCTAGTAGCGTGATATCCTATATAATACACTCGTTTACGCCCTGTATGTTGCATAGTAAGATGTGTGTTACATGCTAGGAGCGTGATATCCTATATAATACACTCGTTTACGCCCTGTATGTTGTATGGTAAGATGTGTGTTACGTGCTAGGAGTGTGATGTCCTATATAATACACTCGTTTACGCTCTGTATTTTGCATAGTAAGATTTGTGTTACGTGCTAGGAGCGTGATATCCAATATAATACACTCGCTTACGCCCTTTATGTTGTATAGTAAGATGTGTGTTACGTGCTAGGAGCGTGATATCCTATATAATACACTGGTTTACGCCCTGTATGTTGTATGATAAGATGTGTGTTACGTGCTAGGAGTGTGATATCCTATATAATACACTCGTTTACGCTCTGTATGTTGCATAGTAAGATTTGTCTTACGTGCTAGGAGCGTGATATCCGATATAATACACTCGTTTACGCCCTGTATGTTGTATAGTAAGATGTGTGTTACGTGCTAGGAGCGCTATATCCTATATAATACACTGGTTTACGTCCTGTATGTTGTATAGTAAGATGTGTGTGACGTGCTAGGAGCGTGATATCCTATATAATATACTCGTTTACGCCCTGTATGTTGTATACTAAGATGTGTGTTACGTGCTAGGAGCGTGATATCCTATATAATACACTCATTTACGCCCTGTATGTTGTATAGTAAGATGTGTGTTACGTGTTAGTAGCGTGATATCCTATATAATACACTCGTTTACGCCCTGTATGTTGTATAGTAAGATGTGTGTTACATGCTAGGAGTGTGATATCCTATATAATACACTCGTTTACGCCCTGTATGTTGTATGGTAAGATGTGTGTTACGTGCTAGGAATGTGATATCCTATATAATACACTCGTTTACGCCCTGTATGTTGCATAGTAAGATGTGTGCTACGTGCTAGGAGCGTGATATCCTATATAATACACTCGTTTGCGCCCTGTATGTTGTATAGTAAGATGTGTGTTACGTGTTAGTAGCGTGATATCCTATATAATACACTCGTTTACGCCCTGTATGTTGCATAGTAAGATGTGTGTTACATGCTAGGAGCGTGATATCCTATATAATACACTCGTTTACGCCCTGTATGTTGTATGGTAAGATGTGTGTGACGTGCTAGGAGTGTGATATCCTATATAATACACTCGTTTACGCCCTGAATGTTGCATAGTAAGATGTGTGCTACGTGCTAGGAGCGTGATATCCTATATAATACACTGATTTACGCCCTGTATGTTGCATAGTAAGATGTGTGTTATGTGCTAGGAACGTGATATCCTATATAATACACTCGTTTACGCCCTGTATGTTGTATAGTAAGATGGGTGTTACGTGCTAGTAGCGTGATATCCTATATAATACACTCGTTTACGCCCTGTATGTTGCATAGTAAGATGTGTGTTACATGCTAGGAGCGTGATATCCTATATAATACACTCGTTTACGCCCTGTATGTTGTATAGTAAGATGGGTGTTACGTGCTAGGAGTGTGATATCCTATATAATACACTCGTTTACGCTCTGTATGTTGTATAGTAAGATGTGTGTGACGTGCTAGGAGCGTGATATCCTATATAATATACTCGTTTACGCCCTGTATGTTGTATAGTAAGATGTGTGTTACGTGCTAGGAGCGTGATATCCTATATATTACACTCGTTTACTCCCTGTATGTTGCATAGTAAGATGTGTGTTACGTGCTAGGAGCGTGATATCCTATATAATACACTGGTTTACGCCCTGTATGTTTCATGGTAAGATGTGTGTTACGTGCTAGGAGTGTGATATCCTATATAATGCACTCGTTCACGCTCTGTATGTTGCATAGTAAGATTTGTGTTACGTGCTAGGAGCGTGATATCCTATATAATACACTCGTTTACGCTCTGTATGTTGCATAGTAAGATGTGTGCTACGTGCTAGGAGCGTGATATCCTATATAATACACTCGTTTACCCCCAGTATGTTGCATAGTAAGATGTGTGCTACGTGCTAGGAGCGTGATATCCTATATAATACACTCGTTTACGCCCTGTATGTTGTATAGTAAGATGTGTGTTACGTGCTAGGAATGTGATATCCTATGTAATACACTCGTTTACGCTCTGTATGCTGTATAGTAAGATTTGTGTTACGTGCTAGAAGCGTGATATCCTATATAATACACTCGTTTACGCCCTGTATTTTGCATAGTAAGATGTGTGCTACGTGCTAGGAGCGTGATATCCTATATAATACACTCGTTTACGCCCTGTATGTTGTATAGTAAGGTGTGTGTTATTTGCTAGGAGCTGATATCCTATATAATACACTCGTTTACGCCCTGTATGTTGTATAGTAAGATGTGTGTTACGTGCTAGGAATGTGATATCCTATGTAATACACTCGTTGACGCTCTGTATGCTGTATAGTAAGATTTGTGTTACGTGCTAGGAGCGTGATATCCTATATAATACACTGGTTTACGCCCTGTATGTTGTATGGCAAGATGTGTGTTATGTGCTAGGAGCTGATATCCTATATAATACACTCGTTTACGCCCTGTATGTTGTATAGTAAGATGTGTGTGACGTGCTAGTAGCGTGATATCCTATATAATACACTCGTTTACGCTCTGTATGTTGCATAGTAAGATGTGTGTTACATGCTAGGAGCGTGATATCCTATATAATACACTCGTTTACGCCCTGTATGTTGTATGGTAAGATGTGTGTTACGTGCTAGGAGTGTGATGTCCTATATAATACACTCGTTTACGCTCTGTATTTTGCATAGTAAGATTTGTGTTACGTGCTAGGAGCGTGATATCCAATATAATACACTCGCTTACGCCCTTTATGTTGTATAGTAAGATGTGTGTTACGTGCTAGGAGCGTGATATCCTATATAATACACTGGTTTACGCCCTGTATGTTGTATGATAAGATGTGTGTTACGTGCTAGGAGTGTGATATCCTATATAATACACTCGTTTACGCTCTGTATGTTGCATAGTAAGATTTGTCTTACGTGCTAGGAGCGTGATATTCGATATAATACACTCGTTTACGCCCTGTATGTTGTATACTAAGATGTGTGTTACGTGCTAGGAGCGCTATATCCTATATAATACACTGGTTTACGTCCTGTATGTTGTATAGTAAGATGTGTGTGACGTGCTAGGAGCGTGATATCCTATATAATATACTCGTTTACGCCCTGTATGTTGTATACTAAGATGTGTGTTACGTGCTAGGAGCGTGATAACCTATATATTACACTCGTTTACGCCCTGTATGTTGCATAGTAAGATGTGTGTTACGTGCTAGGAGCGTGATATCCTATATAATACACTGGTTTGCGCCCTGTATGTTGTATGGTAAGATGTGTGTTTCGTGCTAGGAGTGTGATATCCTATATAATGCACTCGTTCACGCTCTGTATGTTGCATAGTAAGATTTGTGTTACGTGCTAGGAGCGTGATATCCTATATAATACACTCGTTTGCGCCCTGTATGTTGTATAGTAAGATGTGTGTTGTGTGCTAGGAGCGTGATATCCTATATAATACACTCGTTTATCCCCAGTATGTTGCATAGTAAGATGTGTGTTACGTGCTAGGAGCGTGATATCCTATATAATACACTCGTTTACGCCCTGTATGTTGTATAGTAAGATATGTGCTACGTGCTAGGAATGTGATATCCTATGTAATACACTCGTTTACGCTCTGTATGCTGTATAGTAAGATTTGTGTTACGTGCTAGGAGCGTGATATCCTATATAATACACTCGTTTACGCCCTGTATGTTGCATAGTAAGATGTGTGCTACGTGCTAGGAGCGTGATATCCTATATAATACACTGGTTTACGCCCTGTATGTTGTATGGTAAGATGTGTGTTATGTGCTAGGAGCTGATATCCTATATAATACACTCGTTTACGCCCTGTATGTTGTATAGTAAGATGTGTGTTACGTGCTAGTAGCGTGATATCCTATATAATACACTGGTTTACGTCCTGTATGTTGTATAGTAAGATGTGTGTTACGTGCTAGTAGCGTGATATCCTATATAATACACTCGTTTACGCCCTGTATGTTGCATAGTAAGATGTGTGTTACATGCTAGGAGCGTGATATCCTATATAATACACTCGTTTACGCCCTGTATGTTGTATGGTAAGATGTGTGTTACGTGCTAGGAGTGTGATGTCCTATATAATACACTCGTTTACGCTCTGTATGTTGCATAGTAAGATTTGTGTTACGTGCTAGGAGCGTGATATCCAATATAATACACTCGCTTACGCCCTTTATGTTGTATAGTAAGATGTGTGTTACGTGCTAGGAGCGTGATATCCTATATAATACACTGGTTTACGCCCTGTATGTTGTATGATAAGATGTGTGTTACGTGCTAGGAGTGTGATATCCTATATAATACACTCGTTTACGCTCTGTATGTTGCATAGTAAGATTTGTCTTACGTGCTAGGAGCGTGATATCCGATATAATACACTCGTTTACGCCCTGTATGTTGTATAGTAAGATGTGTGTTACGTGCTAGTAGCGTGATATCCTATATAATACACTGGTTTACGTCCTGTATGTTGTATAGTAAGATGTGTGTGACGTGCTAGGAGCGTGATATCCTATATAATATACTCGTTTACGCCCTGTATGTTGTATACTAAGATGTGTGTTACGTGCTAGGAGCGTGATAACCTATATATTACACTCGTTTACGCCCTGTATGTTGCATAGTAAGATGTGTGTTACGTGCTAGGAGCGTGATATCCTATATAATACACTGGTTTGCGCCCTGTATGTTGTATGGTAAGATGTGTGTTTCGTGCTAGGAGTGTGATATCCTATATAATGCACTCGTTCACGCTCTGTATGTTGCATAGTAAGATTTGTGTTACGTGCTAGGAGCGTGATATCCTATATAATACACTCGTTTGCGCCCTGTATGTTGTATAGTAAGATGTGTGTTGTGTGCTAGGAGCGTGATATCCTATATAATATACTCGTTTACCCCCAGTATGTTGCATAGTAAGATGTGTGCTACGTGCTAGGAGCGTGATATCCTATATAATACACTCGTTTACGCCCTGTATGTTGTATAGTAAGATGTGTGTTACGTGCTAGGAATGTGATATCCTATGTAATACACTCGTTTACGCTCTGTATGCTGTATAGTAAGATTTGTGTTACGTGCTAGGAGCGTGATATCCTATATAATACACTCGTTTACGCCCTGTATTTTGCATAGTAAGATGTGTGCTACGTGCTAGGAGCGTGATATCCTATATAATACACTCGTTTACGCCCTGTATGTTGTATAGTAAGATGTGTGTTATTTGCTAGGAGCTGATATCCTATATAATACACTCGTTTACGCCCTGTATGTTGTATAGTAAGATGTGTGTTACGTGCTAGGAATGTGATATCCTATGTAATACACTCGTTGACGCTCTGTATGCTGTATAGTAAGATTTGTGTTACGTGCTAGGAGCGTGATATCCTATATAATACACTGGTTTACGCCCTGTATGTTGTATGGTAAGATGTGTGTTATGTGCTAGGAGCTGATATCCTATATAATACACTCGTTTACGCCCTGTATGTTGTATAGTAAGATGTGTGTGACGTGCTAGTAGCGTGATATCCTATATAATACACTCGTTTACGCCCTGTATGTTGCATAGTAAGATGTGTGTTACATGCTAGGAGCGTGATATCCTATATAATACACTCGTTTACGCCCTGTATGTTGTATGGTAAGATGTGTGTTACGTGCTAGGAGTGTGATGTCCTATATAATACACTCGTTTACGCTCTGTATTTTGCATAGTAAGATTTGTGTTACGTGCTAGGAGCGTGATATCCAATATAATACACTCGCTTACGCCCTTTATGTTGTATAGTAAGATGTGTGTTACGTGCTAGGAGCGTGATATCCTATATAATACACTGGTTTACGCCCTGTATGTTGTATGATAAGATGTGTGTTACGTGCTAGGAGTGTGATATCCTATATAATACACTCGTTTACGCTCTGTATGTTGCATAGTAAGATTTGTCTTACGTGCTAGGAGCGTGATATCCGATATAATACACTCGTTTACGCCCTGTATGTTGTATAGTAAGATGTGTGTTACGTGCTAGGAGCGCTATATCCTATATAATACACTGGTTTACGTCCTGTATGTTGTATAGTAAGATGTGTGTGACGTGCTAGGAGCGTGATATCCTATATAATATACTCGTTTACGCCCTGTATGTTGTATACTAAGATGTGTGTTACGTGCTAGGAGCGTGATAACCTATATATTACACTCGTTTACGCCATGTATGTTGCATAGTAAGATGTGTGTTACGTGCTAGGAGCGTGATATCCTATATAATACACTGGTTTGCGCCCTGTATGTTGTATGGTAAGATGTGTGTTTCGTGCTAGGAGTGTGATATCCTATATAATGCACTCGTTCACGCTCTGTATGTTGCATAGTAAGATTTGTGTTACGTGCTAGGAGCGTGATATCCTATATAATACACTCGTTTGCGCCCTGTATGTTGTATAGTAAGATGTGTGTTGTGTGCTAGGAGCGTGATATCCTATATAATACACTCGTTTATCCCCAGTATGTTGCATAGTAAGATGTGTGTTACGTGCTAGGAGCGTGATATCCTATATAATACACTCGTTTACGCCCTGTATGTTGTATAGTAAGATGTGTGCTACGTGCTAGGAATGTGATATCCTATGTAATACACTCGTTTACGCTCTGTATGCTGTATAGTAAGATTTGTGTTACGTGCTAGGAGCGTGATATCCTATATAATACACTCGTTTACGCCCTGTATGTTGCATAGTAAGATGTGTGCTACGTGCTAGGAGCGTGATATCCTATATAATACACTGGTTTACGCCCTGTATGTTGTATGGTAAGATGTGTGTTATGTGCTAGGAGCTGATATCCTATATAATACACTCGTTTACGCCCTGTATGTTGTATAGTAAGATGTGTGTTACGTGCTAGTAGCGTGATATCCTATATAATACACTCGTTTACGCCCTGTATGTTGTATAGTAAGATGTGTGTTACGTGCTAGTAGCGTGATATCCTATATAATACACTCGTTTACGCCCTGTATGTTGCATAGTAAGATGTGTGTTACATGCTAGGAGCGTGATATCCTATATAATACACTCGTTTACGCCCTGTATGTTGTATGGTAAGATGTGTGTTACGTGCTAGGAGTGTGATGTCCTATATAATACACTCGTTTACGCTCTGTATGTTGCATAGTAAGATTTGTGTTACGTGCTAGGAGCGTGATATCCAATATAATACACTCGCTTACGCCCTTTATGTTGTATAGTAAGATGTGTGTTACGTGCTAGGAGCGTGATATCCTATATAATACAGTGGTTTACGCCCTGTATGTTGTATGATAAGATGTGTGTTACGTGCTAGGAGTGTGATATCCTATATAATACACTCGTTTACGCTCTGTATGTTGCATAGTAAGATTTGTCTTACGTGCTAGGAGCGTGATATCCGATATAATACACTCGTTTACGCCCTGTATGTTGTATAGTAAGATGTGTGTTACGTGCTAGGAGCGCTATATCCTATATAATACACTGGTTTACGTCCTGTATGTTGTATAGTAAGATGTGTGTGACGTGCTAGGAGCGTGATATCCTATATAATATACTCGTTTACGCCCTGTATGTTGTATACTAAGATGTGTGTTACGTGCTAGGAGCGTGATAACCTATATATTACACTCGTTTACGCCCTGTATGTTGCATAGTAAGATGTGTGTTACGTGCTAGGAGCGTGATATCCTATATAATACACTGGTTTGCGCCCTGTATGTTGTATGGTAAGATGTGTGTTTCGTGCTAGGAGTGTGATATCCTATATAATGCAATCGTTCACGCTCTGTATGTTGCATAGTAAGATTTGTGCTACGTGCTAGGAGCGTGATATCCTATATAATACACTCGTTTGCGCCCTGTATGTTGTATAGTAAGATGTGTGTTGTGTGCTAGGAGCGTGATATCCTATATAATACACTCGTTTATCCCCAGTATGTTGCATAGTAAGATGTGTGTTACGTGCTAGGAGCGTGATATCCTATATAATACACTCGTTTACGCCCTGTATGTTGTATAGTAAGATGTGTGCTACGTGCTAGGAATGTGATATCCTATGTAATACACTCGTTTACGCTCTGTATGCTGTATAGTAAGATTTGTGTTACGTGCTAGGAGCGTGATATCCTATATAATACACTCGTTTACGCCCTGTATGTTGCATAGTAAGATGTGTGCTACGTGCTAGGAGCGTGATATCCTATATAATACACTGGTTTACGCCCTGTATGTTGTATGGTAAGATGTGTGTTATGTGCTAGGAGCTGATATCCTATATAATACACTCGTTTACGCCCTGTATGTTGTATAGTAAGATGTGTGTTACGTGCTAGTAGCGTGATATCCTATATAATACACTCGTTTACGCCCTGTATGTTGTATAGTAAGATGTGTGTTACGTGCTAGTAGCGTGATATCCTATATAATACACTCGTTTACGCCCTGTATGTTGCATAGTAAGATGTGTGTTACATGCTAGGAGCGTGATATCCTATATAATACACTCGTTTACGCCCTGTATGTTGTATGGTAAGATGTGTGTTACGTGCTAGGAGTGTGATGTCCTATATAATACACTCGTTTACGCTCTGTATGTTGCATAGTAAGATTTGTGTTACGTGCTAGGAGCGTGATATCCAATATAATACACTCGCTTACGCCCTTTATGTTGTATAGTAAGATGTGTGTTACGTGCTAGGAGCGTGATATCCTATATAATACAGTGGTTTACGCCCTGTATGTTGTATGATAAGATGTGTGTTACGTGCTAGGAGTGTGATATCCTATATAATACACTCGTTTACGCTCTGTATGTTGCATAGTAAGATTTGTCTTACGTGCTAGGAGCGTGATATCCGATATAATACACTCGTTTACGCCCTGTATGTTGTATAGTAAGATGTGTGTTACGTGCTAGGAGCGCTATATCCTATATAATACACTGGTTTACGTCCTGTATGTTGTATAGTAAGATGTGTGTGACGTGCTAGGAGCGTGATATCCTATATAATATACTCGTTTACGCCCTGTATGTTGTATACTAAGATGTGTGTTACGTGCTAGGAGCGTGATAACCTATATATTACACTCGTTTACGCCCTGTATGTTGCATAGTAAGATGTGTGTTACGTGCTAGGAGCGTGATATCCTATATAATACACTGGTTTGCGCCCTGTATGTTGTATGGTAAGATGTGTGTTTCGTGCTAGGAGTGTGATATCCTATATAATGCAATCGTTCACGCTCTGTATGTTGCATAGTAAGATTTGTGCTACGTGCTAGGAGCGTGATATCCTATATAATACACTCGTTTGCGCCCTGTATGTTGTATAGTAAGATGTGTGTTGTGTGCTAGGAGCGTGATATCCTATATAATACACTCGTTTATCCCCAGTATGTTGCATAGTAAGATGTGTGTTACGTGCTAGGAGCGTGATATCCTATATAATACACTCGTTTACGCCCTGTATGCTGTATAGTAAGATTTGTGTTACGTGCTAGGAGCGTGATATCCTATATAATACACTCGTTTACGCCCTGTATGTTGCATAGTAAGATGTGTGCTACGTGCTAGGAGCGTGATATCCTATATAATACACTGGTTTACGCCCTGTATGTTGTATGGTAAGATGTGTGTTATGTGCTAGGAGCTGATATCCTATATAATACACTCGTTTACGCCCTGTATGTTGTATAGTAAGATGTGTGTTACGTGCTAGTAGCGTGATATCCTATATAATACACTCGTTTACGCCCTGTATGTTGTATAGTAAGATGTGTGTTACGTGCTAGTAGCGTGATATCCTATATAATACACTCGTTTACGCCCTGTATGTTGCATAGTAAGATGTGTGTTACATGCTAGGAGCGTGATATCCTATATAATACACTCGTTTACGCCCTGTATGTTGTATGGTAAGATGTGTGTTACGTGCTAGGAGTGTGATGTCCTATATAATACACTCGTTTACGCTCTGTATGTTGCATAGTAGGATTTGTGTTACGTGCTAGGAGCGTGATATCCAATATAATACACTCGCTTACGCCCTTTATGTTATATAGTAAGATGTGTTACGTGCTAGGAGCGTGATATCCTATATAATACACTGGTTTACGCCCTGTATGTTGTATGGTAAGATGTGTGTTACGTGCTAGGAGTGTGATATCCTATATAATACACTCGTTTACGCTCTGTATGTTGCATAGTAAGATTTGTCTTACGTGCTAGGAGCGTGATATCCTATATAATACACTCGTTTACGCCCTGTATGTTGTATAGTAAGATGTGTGCTACGTGCTAGGAGCGCTATATCCTATATAATACACTGGTTTACGTCCTGTATGTTGTATAGTAAGATGTGAGTGACGTGCTAGGAGCGTGATATCCTATATAATATACTCGTTTACGCCCTGTATGTTGTATAGTAAGATGTGTGTTACGTGCTAGGAGCGTGATATCCTATATAATACACTCGTTTACGCCCTGTATGTTGCATAGTAAGATGTGTGTTACGTGCTAGGAGCGTGATATCCTATATAATACACTGGTTTACGCCCTGTATGTTGTATGGTAAGATGTGTGTTACGTGCTAGGAGTGTGATATCCTATATAATGCACTCGTTTACGCTCTGTATGTTGCATAGTAAGATTTGTGTTACGTGCTAGGAGCGTGATATCCTTATAATACACTCGTTTACGCCCTGTATGTTGTATGGTAAGATGTGTGTTACGTGCTAGGAGTGTGATGTCCTATATAATACACTCGTTTACGCTCTGTATGTTGCATAGTAAGATTTGTGTTACGTGCTAGGAGCGTGATATCCAATATAATACACTCGCTTACGCCCTTTATGTTGTATAGTAAGATGTGTGTTACGTGCTAGGAGCGTGATATCCTATATAATACACTGGTTTACGCCCTGTATGTTGTATGATAAGATGTGTGTTACGTGCTAGGAGTGTGATATCCTATATAATACACTCGTTTACGCTCTGTATGTTGCATAGTAAGATTTGTCTTACGTGCTAGGAGCGTGATATCCGATATAATACACTCGTTTACGCCCTGTATGTTGTATAGTAAGATGTGTGTTACGTGCTAGGAGCGCTATATCCTATATAATACACTGGTTTACGTCCTGTATGTTGTATAGTAAGATGTGTGTGACGTGCTAGGAGCGTGATATCCTATATAATATACTCGTTTACGCCCTGTATGTTGTATACTAAGATGTGTGTTACGTGCTAGGAGCGTGATAACCTATATATTACACTCGTTTACGCCCTGTATGTTGCATAGTAAGATGTGTGTTACGTGCTAGGAGCGTGATATCCTATATAATACACTGGTTTGCGCCCTGTATGTTGTATGGTAAGATGTGTGTTTCGTGCTAGGAGTGTGATATCCTATATAATGCACTCGTTCACGCTCTGTATGTTGCATAGTAAGATTTGTGCTACGTGCTAGGAGCGTGATATCCTATATAATACACTCGTTTGCGCCCTGTATGTTGTATAGTAAGATGTGTGTTGTGTGCTAGGAGCGTGATATCCTATATAATACACTCGTTTATCCCCAGTATGTTGCATAGTAAGATGTGTGTTACGTGCTAGGAGCGTGATATCCTATATAATACACTCGTTTACGCCCTGTATGTTGTATAGTAAGATGTGTGCTACGTGCTAGGAATGTGATATCCTATGTAATACACTCGTTTACGCTCTGTATGCTGTATAGTAAGATTTGTGTTACGTGCTAGGAGCGTGATATCCTATATAATACACTCGTTTACGCCCTGTATGTTGCATAGTAAGATGTGTGCTACGTGCTAGGAGCGTGATATCCTATATAATACACTGGTTTACGCCCTGTATGTTGTATGGTAAGATGTGTGTTATGTGCTAGGAGCTGATATCCTATATAATACACTCGTTTACGCCCTGTATGTTGTATAGTAAGATGTGTGTTACGTGCTAGTAGCGTGATATCCTATATAATACACTCGTTTACGCCCTGTATGTTGTATAGTAAGATGTGTGTTACGTGCTAGTAGCGTGATATCCTATATAATACACTCGTTTACGCCCTGTATGTTGCATAGTAAGATGTGTGTTACATGCTAGGAGCGTGATATCCTATATAATACACTCGTTTACGCCCTGTATGTTGTATGGTAAGATGTGTGTTACGTGCTAGGAGTGTGATGTCCTATATAATACACTCGTTTACGCTCTGTATGTTGCATAGTAGGATTTGTGTTACGTGCTAGGAGCGTGATATCCAATATAATACACTCGCTTACGCCCTTTATGTTATATAGTAAGATGTGTTACGTGCTAGGAGCGTGATATCCTATATAATACACTGGTTTACGCCCTGTATGTTGTATGGTAAGATGTGTGTTACGTGCTAGGAGTGTGATATCCTATATAATACACTCGTTTACGCTCTGTATGTTGCATAGTAAGATTTGTCTTACGTGCTAGGAGCGTGATATCCTATATAATACACTCGTTTACGCCCTGTATGTTGTATAGTAAGATGTGTGCTACGTGCTAGGAGCGCTATATCCTATATAATACACTGGTTTACGTCCTGTATGTTGTATAGTAAGATGTGTGTGACGTGCTAGGAGCGTGATATCCTATATAATATACTCGTTTACGCCCTGTATGTTGTATAGTAAGATGTGTGTTACGTGCTAGGAGCGTGATATCCTATATAATACACTCGTTTACGCCCTGTATGTTGCATAGTAAGATGTGTGTTACGTGCTAGGAGCGTGATATCCTATATAATACACTGGTTTACGCCCTGTATGTTGTATGGTAAGATGTGTGTTACGTGCTAGGAGTGTGATATCCTATATAATGCACTCGTTTACGCTCTGTATGTTGCATAGTAAGATTTGTGTTACGTGCTAGGAGCGTGATATCCTTATAATACACTCGTTTACGCCCTGTATGTTGTATATGGGATTCTTCTCGCAGAAACAACGGACACCTCATCTCGTTCGGAGGTGTTATACCCAACATCAGAGAAACCATCCCAATTATGTAAGAAAATGATATGTATGTAAATGAAACATCTTTTTTCCTATTTATAGGAACTTGCTAAAAGAAATTGAGGAGAGCTACGTGTAGCCGTTGTCTAATAGTAATCCTCATTAAAATTTAAAATGACGTCCTTCTTTGGCTATATATATTACAATGACTAAGCTCGCGATATATTTTAATTTGCACGTGTGCATTGACGAGCAAATTACGAAAATCATTCCTTAATGAATTCATGTATTCATACTGTACCGTGGTGCATACAAACATAAAAATATCCGTATTGTTTTTTACCTGTTTTTTTTTGGCGGAATAAATACTTAAGACTTCGACTTGAAATGTAACGTCTTCCAGTGACGTAGTTTACAAGGAACGCTGATGACGCTACTGATTTATTTTACAATTGTGTTGGCATCTTACTTGTTTAAGTTGCTAAATTCAAAATGCCATCAAATTGGAAAATATCAGTTACTTAATTGCATCACATTGCATACATAAAAGAAAACCAATTGTTAACATGAAGGTTAGTGAATTTTGTTATGAAATGCATTTGCATTACTGACTTCCACTTATAGCAAATAAATTATATTTTTTCCCCCTACTAGAATCTAGATAATTCATGGAAGCCATGGGTAACATTGTTTTCGTTGCATTTTATCCCTCGTTTTCGCTCTGGATCTGGTCACAAATTAAAATTTGACATTTTTGAGAATTTCACAAATCAAGGGGAATCAATAAGAGACATAAATCAAGGGTCACGAGAATAAAAAAAATACGCCAATCATAGTCCGTCAGATCATGAAAAAAAAATGGTGAAAGAGAGATAAGAAATGCATGCATGGCAGTGAAAAGGGGAGTGGGAGTCAGACGAAATTGCAATGTTTTTAACCTTGCCATGGAAAATGTGCTAAAAGGCTTACCTGACAAAATCTGAGATCAGTTGTCCTGACATTATACACAAATGCACTTCTATAAAAGTACACATTTTTGAATCACTTTCAAATTGCGAGATCGTGGATATGATATAGGTTTCCTGTATACATAAAAACGATGCAGAGCTGTTCTTCAATGTTTGACACCAGCTAACAAAGTATTCAGAGCCAGGATAACCAAGAAATGCATGCAACTTCATGTTTCCTTTCCGAAGCAGACGAAATGCAATACATATGTGCACACTAGAAAATGACGTCATCCATGTACACTGTAAACGATCATTTCTCGTAGCACGCGATTTTGATATTATAATTTTCTTTTAAGTTTATTTCAATTGAGAAGAATTGAAATGGTTACAGATTGGCGAATTTCTTATTGAAATAATTTTTGTTTTGTTTTTAAATACCACTTTGTTCTATAATTTCATCATGCTTCCGGTGAAAAGTTATTTGGCTATGAATACATTTTGTAGGAGTATGACTTATTACCAAAAATCACATTGCCTACAGTTAAAAGGGCGCTGCCTTTTATTAAGCGTAAGCTGCCCCCAAACCAGATTATATTGTATAACCTGTTCAAAAGTTTAAAATATTCCTTAAATAACATACGTTCTAAATACGTGGTTTTATCCTTTTAATTTTTCTTTTATTTGCACATATAACCCGATTATTTTATACACAGATATGCTTTATTTCTAATATTTCTTGTAGTTAAGGAAATTAATTTATGAAAATTGTTCACGCGACCATTTAAGGATTCATCGCAATTTTTTTTCGGTTCATTCGAAATAACTTCAATCAGGTTGTACACATGCGCATGCGTATGGGGTCAGCAACTTGCTTTCTACCAGCTCCACTTCAAAAGGAAATTTTACATATTTATACCTTACATTATACGCAAGTGGCTTATATGTTAAAATGTCAACCATTATTCACAACCCAGCAGGCACACAACGTTGATTCAACGTTGTTTTTAGGTTGAATTTTGGTCATGACGTTGAACAACGTTGAACCAACGTTGTTTCAACGTCAAATTTTCACCGTTTAAATAGGGTTGATTTATGACGTTGACTCAACGTTGAAAATAGGTTGATTTTAATAAAGTTTGTCAATGTTGAACTTTAGTTGAATTTGCAACGTTGACACAACGTTGAAAACAGGTTGTATATCCGACTTGTGAGTAATTTCCCACCTATTTTTTCTACGAACATGTTTAAGAAATAATTCCCTGATGCCGGACATTCGAGAATTATTTCGATTCTAACAGGGCATTTACGGTAATTTTATACCTTCAAGCGTACCTAGACAGAGGTTATTTTGGGCGCTGTTCCAATTACCTCCCGCTATTATTTACAAGAATATATAACGCTACAGAAACGTTATAGAAATTGATAACGATGAAAAATTAGTTTCATCTGATTTAAGAAATAATTGTCTCATATCATGCGTTATGCTCATTGCATAACCATGGTGAATACAAACATAAACATTCTAGAATTGTTTCTTGACATATGACTTTTTCCGAAAAAAAATACTTAAGACAACCATCTATCGATTTTGACTTTTGTAATTTGTCGTCATCCGGTGACGTACAATGTAGTTTACAAGGAACGCTGGTGACATTGACACAAGCTGGTTACTGATTTATTTTACGATTTTGTGGGCATTTTACTTGTTTAAGTAGCTAAATGCAAAATGCCATCAAATTGGAAAATATCAGTAACTTAATTACATCACCGTCCAGTTATCAATGTAGGACAAGTATGACATGAAGCCATTGAATTTGAAGGTTAGTTGATTTTGCTATGTTATGCATTTCCATTATATTTCCTACTAGAATCGAAATAATTCATGGAAGAGATAGTTTGTATAACAAAGGTAACATTATTTTCGTTTAATTTAGTCATTACTTTTCTGTAATTCATCGTAGAATGTGAAATTGTCATTCGGGGAGGTAATCGGAACAGCCAAATCATTCGGTATCCATAACATGTAAGGCCGCATTGATTTGCAAAATTATTGTAAATGCCCTATTAGAATCGAAATATTTCTCCCATGTCATGTGCTATGCTCTTTTTGTATATTTAATATTTTTTATTCTTTTAATTTAACATACATAAAGTACAAATATGCAAAATACGCTGTCGATTAGATATGCCTTCTGCGAATGTGCTTAGGGTGTTCTGTGCTATTTAGAGCTCTCTGTTGTTTTTGGAGGGGGTATACTGTTTTACCCCTGTCTGTCATGATGTCCCTCCCACAAATTTGTCACATTTATTGAGACTATTTATTTATCACATATTTTTATGCAGTTTTCCCATATTCTGTTAAATATTTTTAAATAGAAAATCGACAAATTTTATATAGCTTTTCTATTTCCTAAATATAAAAGGGCTGAAATGATCGTTTTCCTTTTATGTTCCAATTTGAGATATTTCATATCGTGTAGGTGCTGAGAAGTTTCAAATTATAACGGATTCCATTGAGGGTCACAAGGGCTCGATCCCACAGAGCTGCCCAGCGCGTCCCCGGGTGGCGGATAGGGAGAGGCCCTCTTGTTGGGGGGTAATCGGGTCATGATAGGAAAGCCTGATCGTGGACCATAGTGGGTACCCGTGTATGGAAAATGCCACACTCCATGCACGTTAAAGATCCATTGTAGTGTTCAATAAGAGTAGGCCTCTTGGGGCCGCTACGTTCGGCTAAATTTGCCATCCCTACCCACACCTTTTTCAGTGACAGTCAAAAACTGTTATCCCGGTCTTACCACCCAACTTACTTTTTACAATTGTTTGTATTCATTAAATTGTTCTCGTCCTGAATATAGCTGAAATACTGTTCACTGGACGTTGAACTCCTATTAATCAATCAATCAATCAATCAATCAATAGAAAAGTCTTGATTTGCATTGGATGTGGATGAGTCTTAAGAAACTTGGTTCATTTTCATTGTTGCCATTCTTGTAATGTTGTCAGCAAAGCATGTCTCCTTTTTCTTATCTTTTTGCCAACAAAGTTGTAATGAATTCCCGACCATGACATATGTTTGAATGACTGAATACCAAGCTAGTAATATTGCTAGTTGATATGTGACGTTGATCCAAAGTCATTTTTCAACATCCATTCAACTTTCAAATCCAACTATAATTCAACGTCTTTTCAACGTTGATGGTCAACTAAAATTCAACGTTGTTTCAACGTTGATGTGCCTGCTGGGGAGTGGTTAAAAGGTTAAAAATGTCAACATTATACACAAGTGGTTAAAATGTTAAAAATGTCAACATTATACACGAGTGGTTAAAATGTTAAAAATGTCAACATTATACACTAGTGGTTAAAGGTTAAAGGTGTACAAATTATACACAAGTGGTTAAGGTAAGTTTAACATGTCAACACTAAACACAAGTAGCTAAAAATTTGAAAATGGCAACACTATCCACAACTGGTTAAAACGTTTAAAATGTCAACGCTATGAACAAGTGGTTAAAAGGTTAAAAATGTCAACATTATGCCCAAGTGGTTACAATTTTTAACATATCAACAATATGCACAAGTGGTTAAACGGTTAACAATGTCAATGTTATGCAAATGTTGCTCAAAGGTTAAAAATGACAATTTGATATACAAGTGGCTAAAAGGTTAATGATGTCAAAATTATACACTAGTGGTTAAAATGTCAACATTATACACAGGTGGTTAAACAACCAATCGATGTACGATATTAACTACCAATCAAATAAACCATTAAAATATTCGACCATCAATTGTTTCTTCTTTAACAAACCTTTGCACATTACACCAAGATCCCCTTCACCTTCACGAAAAACAAGAACACATCGGGTACACTCATGATCAGAAGAATGGAAACCACAAATGTCAACGTCGTGCCTCCTCTGGTAAAACCCCAACTATTTAGACCCTCAAAATATACCCAAAAGGGCCCCAGTGCAAAATGCAATCCCTTTATGCACAACTACATTGATAGATCTATTATCACCTCACGTGTCACAGAAATATTAATGATAATAGTCGGCGTTCAACGTTGGGGCGGATTTCTATAAAATGAGGCGACAAATAACAATACAATGGAGCGGTGAAATTGTATACATTGGGGTGGATAAGAAAATATAAAAAAAGGGGCGATTTTAATTACTATAATTAATATTAACCTACGGTGTATATCATGGCAAACAAAATTAACAAGTTGTATATGATGATACATGTATGAGATGAATCCTGCTTATAGCGTAACAGCAACAAATACCAATTTTAAAGTTTAAAATTTAAAGATTTAGTCAATACAATTAGGAATTGTTCAGTTATGTCATGGTCTATGTATGAAATGAATTATGATTTGCACAAGATACTCCTTTCTAATAATAATGATAACGTTAAAAATAAAAAAATAACAGTAATGTTAATAATAAAAAATAATAGTAATGTTAATAATAAAAATATTAATAATAGTATTATTAATTATAATTAAAAAAAGAGCAGCATTCATAAAGGTTACGATATCAACTATTGTATATGAATTATTCATAAAGGTCAAAATATCAAACATTTTATATGATTTATTCATGAACATCAGGAATGAAAAACCAAACAATGATGACCCTTTATATGAGTTCGTCATCAAGATGCATAAACAATTCTACTCTGACCCACGATTTAAATATATGATATCAACATAAAGGTGTTACAGAGAAGATGCTCTATAAAAAATTCAGCTCTAGGATACAAGGAATCAAACGTTATAATCACTATGTATGATATACTGTGGTTTTTTTTGTTGGTCTTTGGGGGAATGTAGTGGGTGTTATTGCAGGTATCACGCTGTTAATCTTCTCCTGTTGCTGTTCAAATTTAACATCTTTATCCTTGGAGCGTCTCCATACTCGACAAATGACGCAAAACAACAATATGCCTCCAGCTAGAGAACCAGCTCCAATGGCTATTCCAATCACAGTTCGATGTGCAAATGCTGTTGCCTCTAATTTCTGGAAATAAAAATGGAAGTGATGGATTAAATATGAAAAATAATATTGGTAATAGAAGCAACTGCTATACAAGTAAAAATGATTTAGTTTTGCCGCTGCGAGGTAAAATTCGTACAAAGGGATAATTTATCTTTCAGATGCATTGCTGACAAACTTTATCACATGACGCTATATCGAATATAGATTATTATAGGGGAATCAAACTCTAAATTGTAGTGGTGATAGCCGTAGGTAAATGTAAATGTATGTGCGTAGACGATAACACCTTTGTTATTATTAAAATTTGTCACTGTATTATGCTCAAACATTTACAATTGAAAGTGAATATGCTAGCTCATCGACTAACTATATTATCACCATAGTTAACAGGTACCTTTCTAGTAATTCTAGCTGCAGATGTGGTGGTGATAGTTGTCCTGCTCGTTGGTGTAGCTGTTGTCCTGCTCGTTGGTGTAGCTGTTGTCCTGTTCGTTGGTGTAGCTGTTGTCCTGCTCCTTGGTGTAGGTGTTGTCCTGCTCGTTGGTGTAGCTGTTGTCCTGCTCTTTGTTGTACTCGGGGTCGACGGAGCTTCTACAATGTAAACCATATTACCAAAATTTCTTTAGAAATGCCTGTACTAAGTCAGGGTCATTACGGTTTTCAGTTTTCCGGTTGTTGACTGATTTTGTCTGTCTATATACTTATGAGTTTTGACTTTCAATTTGTAATATTGTTCGGAGTTCGGTAATTTTGTTATTACCCTTATTTACAATAGATTGATATTATCCTTAAATCTTACATGTACGAATCTTATAACATCATGTGCACTATATTCTGGTTAATCATGTATTCTTATGTTCAAGTCGTTTTTGACAAAAAACAAGCATTAATTTTCACATTTTCAACCTTATTTTGCATTGGCAGCCATCATTATGGAGAACTTTCCGAGGAACATTCTATGCAAATTTGATTTTATATGATTCAGAGCGTTCGATAAATAACAATGTTTACAATTTTCTCAATTTGGATTTCCGATCAACATAACACGTAATAGTTTTGTCAGCGACATCCTATTTATCATTGATGCACAGTTTGGGTTATATCATGATATAAGTTTATTGATATTGGTAGAGTAGACAACCATTACTGTCTAAGCTTTCTTTTTTGATGATCCAGATGTTATTTACATCTGTGGTCCCTCTTTCTACCGGGGGTTATTATCTACAGATTTAATGACCGCTGACATTCCCAGAAGTTTTATTCTACTGAAACATGTGGAATATATTACCAGCAATAACCCGATATTGTAATGAAAGACAGGTGTCATTAGTGGAGCAGAAACTGCTTACCCTTCCGGATCACCTGAGTTCACCCCCGGTTTTTAGTGGGGTTCGTGTTACCCGATCTTTAGTTTTATGTGTATGTTTTGTAGATCGTTGTTTGTCCTTTTGTACTTTTTCTTTTGTCTGTTCTTCTTCGATATAAGGATTCTGATTACCGCTTTGGTTTCTTTTTATTTCATAATATATATCCCAGTATATTCGTGCGAGGACACGGTCGAGAACCCGGGTCTCTTTTATCTCGATGTTTCTTGTGAGAATTTTTGTTGTTCGACTTTTTATTACTTATACTTTTAATGTTTTTGGTCTATCTGAAGTTTCTACGTTGCCCCCTGATTAGTACTGGCTTCAGATAGTTATACTTCTACAGTCTGACCCCCGGCCACTAATTTTGTCCCACTGAATATTGTTTTAATGTCACAGTATTATCCACTTAGAAATCACAAGGAAGGACACCATTACTAATCTCTCCTCATTTCAACTAGTTCTATTTTTATTTCTCTTCCATTCCTCACCTTTTCACCTGTACGGATCTTTTAAATAATCCCTTTTACAATGATTTGTCACATAATTTATCCTATATGCACCAATTATCATTCCATACATCTAAAAGTTAAGATATTACAGCATTCTCGACACATAATGTTCGGAAACTTTCGGCGTCTTTCATACAAGGATAACAACTAGAATGGCGTTGTCCTTCTATATATTCTAATTGCCATTCTAGTCGTTTCAAAGCTAGCTTATCCTTCTGATTGCCCCTTTGGTATCTTCAAACTCTTCTTCTAGTGTTTATTCTTGTATCAATGGTAAGTGGGTAATAGACAGTAAAAAATTCAGTGGGGCAAATTTAGTGGCCGGGAGCAAGTCCCTGTGGTCTGATCATATCAATATATTAGTAATACGTTACATTACTATATAACATTATAAAATACAGTCAAACTCCAGTGCCTCGAACTCGGATGGGTGGAATACCATGGATGGCTCGAACTGATTTGAAAGTCCCGTCAAATTTCCATATATTTCTAAGTAAAAATAACCTCGGTGCCTCGAACTCGGATGGGTCGAATACCATGGATGGCTCGAACTGATTTGAAAGTCCCGTCAAATTTCCCTATGTTTCTAAGTAAAAATATCTCGGTGCCTTGAACTCGGATGGATCGAATACCATGGATGACTTGAACTGCTTTGAAAGTCTCGTCAAATTTCCATATATTTCTAAGTAAAAATACCCTCGGTGCCTCGAACTCGTATGGGTCGAATACCATGGATGGCTCGACCTGATTTGAAAGTCCCGCAATAATAAAATCACGAGTTTTACCATGCCAAACTCGAACATGGGAATTTAATTGACAGATGTATGTTACGGTTGAATGTGGTTACTGGAAGGTGTGATAAATGTCAGATTACCAACAGATAATTGTTTACTTAACAATTACAGGTAGCGGGATAAACTTGTCATCATTTGTATTAATTAGTCATTAAATTCAGTTGTGGCTTGATTATTGACCATTAATTACGATTAATAAAGAACAATTATTGAACTCGAGATCCGTGTCGCTGATAGTACACTCGACAATAATTAAAACAATCAAATGTTTACAATCGTAATCAAGTTGATTAAAACAATATTTAAAATTGTTATTACATTATTATTGAGTGTTATTTTTTTTTTTTAATATTTAATAGTTGAAGGTGCTATGATCGAATAATATCAAACTGCATGGTCTCAAGGTTCATCTAAATGTCAAAAACAAAAGAAATGTATTCGTCCTGAAATTTTGATTAACCTGAGTTTTTATGTGTATGTAATACCAAAAAAAAACAATTATTCTTCAAATTCAAATAAAAAAAATTGGAAAATGGCTACAATTTTAAAATTGGCCATTAAAAATATATATCCGAATAATCAGTATTATACCAGATAGATATGGTAAATCAGGTAGTATACGGTACGGAATTATAATATTGGTATGAAATGTATATCTTTCTGTTGATGCAATACTAACTATCTATAGAGATTGTTGATTACTGCTAGCATACACATGGGCTACTTAGGAAAAAGATCGTAGTCACCAAGTTGAATTCATCACTTCGAATGTTTGTAGTCTCGTTATTGTATGTCTTGGTATTCGTTGTGAAATATTTGTGCAACACATGACGGCGGATACGTTCCGTTTTCCCTAGTCACATACCCATCCTTCTTTTCGCTTTCATGACTTACACTGGATTTTAAACAAGAATATAACGGGACGGATGCCACTGGTACAACATGAATTGATTATCCTTCCGGGGAGATATTTACTGGTGTTCGTGTTGTTCAATCATTAGTTTTATGGTTGCAGTAATTATTTATTCATTTATTTTCCTTTGTGTTAAGCTGAACTCGTTGAAGCTTGATGTGATAAAGTCAGTCAGTCAGTAACGTTCGATTCGAGGGCGGGTTCTCCACGTACTCCGCATGAAGATATTATCATGTGTATACACGAAAGCAGATGGTAAATTTTTAACGCGTAAATATAGGGATTAAGACATTATGTTTAATCCTTACACACATATATATATATATAGCCGATTCGACAGAGATGCCAACCTCTTGATCTCGGCTTTGGACATTTATACTAACCATTGCATTTATAAAAGTCTTTTGTCTCTAAGTCTTCCAGATATAACCCAGTGTAGTCATAGCAACTAATAGAATGTGGAAGTTGAATTCATCACTTCGAATGTTTGTGGTCTCGTTATTGTATGTCTTGGTATTCGTTGTGAAATATTTGTGCAACACATGACGGCGGATACGTTCCGTTTTCCCTAGTCACATACCTATCCTTCTTTTCCCTTTCAGGACTTACACTGGATTTTAAACAAGAATATAACAGGGCGGATGCCACTGGTACAACATGAATTGATTATCCTTCCGGGGAGATATTTACTGGTGTTCGTGTTGTTCAATCATTAGTTTTATGGTTGCAGTAATTATTTATTCATTTATTTTCCTTTATGTTAAGCTGAACTCGTTGAAGCTTGATGTGATAAAGTCAGTCCGTCAGTAACGTTCGATTGGAGGGCGGGTTATCCACGTACTCCGCATGAAGATATTGTCATGTGTATACACGAAAGCAGGTGGTAAATTTTTAACTCGTAAATATATGGATTAAGACAACATGCTCAGGCCTCGACATTAACGTTTGTCCGATACCAGTTAATACTGACGTCGGACAAGTAGATCTTGTATTACGGTTGTCCGACGGGACAAGTGAAAAAATCAGATTCCCAAACGTGCCGGTACGACGGACAAATTTATTTCCACTGGTTAATCAATCAATTAATCAAAGTTTTACTTAAAGTCGGTACATTTTATAACAGTACAACATAAGCTCTCAAGAGCTTTTCAAACCGACATGCATAATAAAATTACATGAATTAAATACTGCACAATAACACATGTCATACAATACAAAATTAATAGATATCCAGATAATATTTATGCATACATTTTTGTGTTTTGACCTCTGGACCCCTACATCCAGTGCGCATGTGGCAAGTGCCTCTCTGCGCACCTACTGTCATGGGACCAGAAGTCAAAACAAAATAGATGCCGACATTTAGCAGCCATTACACATACAAGTATATTCATGGAAATTATAAGCAGTTTATAATTAAGCAAATAAGCAAATTAACTCAAAACGCATATAAAATATTCATGTACTTTTAAAACATATATTAAAAATATTCTAAAAAATATTTAAAAAATATTCATGCAAAAATAACCAACCACTAAAATAGAGCACAAGTTAAACTGAAAAGCATCAAGTCAAGTAAATTTTATTTAAAGTCGGTATATGCTTTAAATAGAAACATATAAATAACAATAAAAACATAAGCTCGAAAGAGCTTTTTTAAACCGACATACAAATTACACATACAGGTACATATATACAGGTATATATATATATATATACCCACAAAAATACATGGACATACATTGACAAACATATAAAAATTCAAGTATAATTAAAATGCAGAGCAGATAATTAAGTTATTAGCACTACGAAAACAAGCACTACCCTAAAAAAGTAGTGACTAAAATACAAAATAAAGCAAGCACATAAGCAGAGCCATACAAGAAATATATGTACATTGCATAGCAAAGCGAAAACAACCATTTTTAAATGCACATCAAAATTTTAAATGCACACCACTGAGACATGGCACGGAAAACCTTGCGGAATAAAAAGTTCTAGGAACAAAAAAACACGAGCACCAATCGTTGAAGCTTGATGTGATAAAGTCAGTCAGTCAGTAACGTTCGATTGCAGCGCGGGTTCTCCACGTACTCCGCATGAAGATATTGTCATGTGTATACACGAAAGCACTTGGTTAATTTTTTAACACGTAAATATATGGATTAAGACATTATGCTTAATCCTTACACATATATATATATTGCCGATTCGACAGAGATGCCAACCTCTTGATCTCGGCTTTGGACATTTATACTAACCATTGCATTTATAAAAGTCTTTTGTCTCTAAGTCTTCCAGATATAACCCAGTGTAGTCATAGCAACTAATAGAATGTGGAAATTGCTTCCTTACATTAAGACCTCGCCAGAACGGGATATTAAAAGTGCAGCCGCAAAACATTGTAAACTCACTACAAATAATAAAAAAAAATAGCATTATGTATCCAGGCATATATTGTCATAAGAGACCGATCCTCAGACAATATATATATGTTCATAGACAACAAACAAGGCACCAGGACCTTTCTATGATAAGAGCTAATGAACATTTCCATGATTGTTCTGGAGGACATTTCAAAATATTCCTGTTGTATAAAGTTAATACAGAGGGTGATTTTTTAAGAAGAAAAGAAATTTTATTAATTAATATTCTTAAACCTTCGTTAAATGATTTTAAAGGTTTTCGTTAATCTTACAATGACTTTAAAGATTTTTATTAATCTTATAGCAACTTTAAAGATGTTCATTCATTTTATAGGTAATACATTTTACCGCGAAAACGTACATCATAGTCTCTCTTTATATTGTTAACGTCACACTATTGTTAACGTCATATATATACACTTATAAACATTGTACCTGAAGATCTGCAACAGCAATGAAAATTGTTGTGAAAAATGCTTTTTGTTCTTTTTTTACTAATTTCTTTTATATATATATATATATATATATATATATAAGTCGAGCAGATTGTGCAACGATACCGATAAAGATGTTACAAAAAGTATATTGACAAATTTTCGATCAACAAATGACCTTCTTCAATGTCTTTCAAAATTAGACTGAGTTAGTAAAGATTAGATGGTATAATTACAACTCACTAAATTGTCAGGTGACAAAGTGTGACGCATTTGAGAATGTTAAAGATTGTCGTTAATTAAAGGTGGTGAGCACAAATCCTTAACTTTGTGACAGTAGTAAAATATTAGTTGACTAAACACTGTGACAGAAAAAATACATAAAAACCTATTGTTTTCTGTTAATACCGTCCGGATGTAAAACACGGAGTTCTCTAATCCAAAATCTTTACCGATTCTCACGTTGAAAATCACTGCACAGACAGTTCTGATCATTGACGAGGATTTTCATTCTGTTAAAATCCTCCAGACTGTGGTCAGACAGTCCGAAGTGCGGGCTCACAGGAAGAAATGTCTTTTTTGTAAGGTCACTCCTGTGTCCATTCATACGTTTGTGGAAGGGCTGCTTAGACTCGCCAACGTATTGGAGGCCACACACATATATATATATATATAAACGTCTAAAATGTTAGCACAACGATATCAAAAATATCTACAAAACGAATATAATTATAATTAAAACGACGGATATTTCGCTCGCTTGACCGACGAGTTTCATCAGCCTCTGTAATCTGATTACAGACGCTGATGAAGCTTGTCGGTCAAGCGAAATTTCCGCCGATTTAATTATAATTATAGTATTTTTGTTATATTTTAGCATGTTTTTTTTATATCTTGTGCTAACATTTTAGATGTTTATTTATCATTTTTGTTTGTTTTCACAGAATGATTAACACTTGTTTCCGATCCGACATCCGGTAGGTTCATACGTTGGCTACTTTTTCAGACGTTTACATATATATATATGTTCTTCTTTCATGATATATCATCGGATTTTACGAGTATCTCGATGGTATCAACTAATGACAAGGAACAGATTACCCTTTTGGAGTACCTCGGTCCACCTCTGTAGTGGAGTTCATGTTGCTCGATCTTCAGGTTTTATTTCTGTGCAGTGTTTTGTAGATGGTTGTTTGTTCTTTTGTAATTTTAGATTGGATTATTGCGATGTCGGCAATTCAGTTTATCATGTTTCTAGGTACCCCTTCGGTATCTTACTTTTCTCATGTAAACACCATATCGTATGTAGGCCAAGGGAAGTAAATCAATCTAAATAAATCATCATTAATACAATACTTATCATATCATAACACCACAATAGAAATTTTACAAGCAGAGAGTAGGTATGAACAGGAATTTGATATCCATACATTTATGACGAGTTCATTAATAAATATAAGTACAGATTTGAGGTATCCTACCATAAACCATAAATAAACAATTATATAGGTAGATAGTATATGTACCGATATCAACTGACCTATACAATGTTAGCTAATCAGTACATTGTTCTCTTTTTTCATTTTCAGATGTAATCAGCTGTACGGAAATTCTACGATTATGTGTCTGAAGAGACCAGTTTCTACTGAATTAAATTATTTACATTATAGCTGGTGTATAAATACCGTTGTTGATACTATGAAGTGTCATTTAGAAAAGAAGGAAATATCCGACACAGATCAGATCAAGACAATTTAAACATGGGCAAAACAAGAATTTGGTCTATCTTCCTATGTAGAATATTGTATACTATTGCAACATTCAACCTTGTTAGATTCAATAGTTTTCTTGTCCTTTGTTCGTACAAATTGAAAATGTTAATTTCAATAAAAGATCTAAATGATGTTAAGATGAAAACTATTAGTCGTGAAGATAAGTGAAGGACAACATGGGTCATGCATTTGTGTGTTAGGGGTCATGTATTTGTGTGTTAGGGGTCATGTATTTGTGTGTTAGGGGTCATGTATTTGTGTGTTAGGAGTGTCCACCTCTTTCTACCATTGTAATATTGGATTTGATAATTGTTCCGACATTGTGATATTTTTTTCATTTTTCCTTTGAAGTAGAGTCAATTGTAACGGTGATACCAATCACATCAAGAAATCGGAGTAAATATTATGTCGGCTATACTACATAGATAGCAACATCAGAAGATCATGTAGCCTATCACCACTACAGTTGTGAGTTCGAACCCCGTTCATGGCGAGGTGTACTTGATGCAACATTATGTGATAAAGTTTGTCATTCACTTGAGACAGATCGGGTACTCCGGTTTCCTCCACCAATAAAACAGACGACCACGATATAACTGAAATATTTTTGAAAGTGCCGACAAACACATTCAACCAATTAAACAAACCAATCATAGGGTTCAGAATGTCGGTAATAGGGCATAACTAGGGTAATTATTATGCCGTCCATACCACACCGCTGACGATATTGATAAAGAATGTTGGTTATAGAAGACAACCAGAGCAATTAATATGTCGGCCATACCAGACAGCTGACGATATTAATCAAGTTCAGACTGTCGATTATAGAAGACAGCGAGAGTAATTATGTCGGCCATACCACAGAGCTGGCGATAGCTATAAACTTCAAAATGTATGTTATAGCAGATAGCGATAGTAATTATGTCGGCCAAATCACACAGCTGACGATATTTATAAAGTTCAGAATGCTGGTTATAGAACACAGACATAGAATGTCGTTTATATTTTGTGCTTAGTACAACTATATAACATATACTAGTACTTACAGTGTGAACAGCTGTGATATATTCTGAAACATCTGGAGGCTTACAAATGATATATTGTTCTTATTCATGAATCTGAAATAGATTTTTACAATAAATGCAGCACTATGAATCCAAGATTGAAGTACCGAATAGTTACTTCATTGAATTTTGTTTAGATTTGATTCCCGATTATCCAGGATTCAGGATTCGATATAGAAAGGTACAAACAATGTATATTTTTACAAGGAAGAAGTAAATTTGTAACTAAATTTCATTTATAATGTCTTTATATTATAATGTTCATGTTACATTACACCAGTTCTTGGTGTTCAATCAGGTCTCACATACTTGATTCAGACAATTCACCATTGAGGAGAAACGAACCAAACAGAGGAAAACTTGCACTTTCTCCCGATTGGAATGCTTAAAAGAATGATTCTGCTTTTAAATTGGAATTTAAATCTTCTAAACACTTGATTGAAGAAAAAAAGCAGTTTTCAACTTGGTTGACTCCTTTCATTTTGCCATATTTCAAATACTGAAAGTGCTGATTTCTGTTACCTATATTTAAATATTATCAAAAGTAAGATTCTCCTCTCTGAGGCATAGGTGACTATAGCCAAGTTTGGATATAATATTGAGACCAGTTGATTTTCATACTCCCAACGAC
The DNA here is from genome assembly GCA_963383655.1 of Bathymodiolus septemdierum. Taxonomy (NCBI): domain Eukaryota; kingdom Metazoa; phylum Mollusca; class Bivalvia; order Mytilida; family Modiolidae; genus Bathymodiolus; species Bathymodiolus septemdierum. Next base: position 57,555,587 of record OY726527.1, read on the forward strand.
TTTTATATTATTTTGGTTTCTAATCTTTTGATTATCAGTGTATCTTATGAATGTTATTCCAAAAACGCTTCTTGTTCTAGATCTACATTTTATTCCCTTATTAGTATGTCTTTGTTTACATTTTATCAAATTTGTCGCTTTCTGTTCTACCTTAAACAGTTCATACAACTCGCATTGAATAATTAGGAGTTGTTGAAAGACATTTCTTTATGTTCTTATCTTTCAGAAATAAACTATCAATTTTAATTGACGTAGCCTTTCAACACTGGTTAAATTAATAGATATATTCTGTCTGGATCTTAATTTCATTGTACATCTCTGTATCTGGGTTCTAGCCTTCATACACAATTCCCTTGACTTTACTAGAAATTTGATTAAGTGAACACATTCAGATAAGGTTATTGATTAAAGTGGACAGGTGACCATGTAGTTTTAGCTATAAGTAATAAGTTAATATTAAACAATGTTCTTCAATTATGTGTTGGCATTCTGATGCTTTGTATAAATTGTTTTTTTAAATAACAGAACTTGTAGATATTATGAAAAGAAAGTGTAAACAGTGATGGTCAACCATGCCACTTATATCAACAAAAGAACGTTTTTGTCCATCCTGAGCCAGTACCTGGATTTCCAACGTTATGCATCGTGGTCTTTATTGTAGTCAGTGACTTTGAGATGAGAGGTGGGTTTCTTGATATTGATGGAATTGTTGACCATCATGACTTAGCGACTTTCTTTTCATAATCACATCTCGCATAGAATTGTTAAATATAAAAAAGTATCATTGACTAAGCATATTCATGCTTTGTAAGTTACAACATGGAAAAATAGAAATAATTTGATACTTACAGATAAGTAAGGCTTGTCAAGTTGTTGAATGTGCCTTCTTGGATTGATGTAATCTTATTATCATGCAAATAACTACAAAATATAAACTACGTACTAAATACAATGAAAATTTGAGACCCAATAAGGATAAGGAAAGTCGGAAAACAACATTTGTGTTACCAGAACCAACATACCGAAGGACAAAGGTCAACAGGAGAAAGAACAAAAGGCAAACAATGGTCCTCATTAGAAAACTAAAGTTTGAGCAACAGTAACCCCATTAAAACTGTAGCTTGACACAAAAGCTCAAGATGGTAAATAAGGTCCCGTTCCAGAAGTGGCATTCATAATGTTGACGACGCCAACAACTGGTCATATGTCACACATGGTGACAAGTCATGAGCAAAGACAAATGTCAATGAAAAGACCTGCAGTCAGTACAAACCAAACATACCAGTGTTCATTTGTGACACAGACTCGAAAAAGATAACAACATTCATGAAGGGGATCTTTGTGAAGCCGAACATCGCTCCAACTGAGAAACGTATACTCCACCTGCAGGTGTTGCTGGAATGTTGCTACATATATATGGAAAATTCACAACGTGAAAATTGAAATTATCTATTATTAAAAAGTTTTCGTTCAAATTATGAAGTAGGTCTACCTATATTAGTGATATCTGTTAGTTCAAGTTCAGGGAAATAGATTAAAAAAAATCAATAAATCTTGAATTATTCAGTGAAATAATACCATTTATACAGCGGAATTAAAGGAGCAGGCTATCTACATTTGTTTGACATTTTGAACCACTAGTGTAAACCACTTCTGTATAATATTGACATGTTTAATCTTTCAACCACTTGTGCATAATTTAGTCATTTTTATCCACTTGTGCATAATGTGGAAATTTTAACCTTTTAACTACTTGTGCATAATGTTGACATTCTTAACCTTTTAGCAACTTGTGTATAATGTTGATAATAATAACCTTTGAACCATTTGTGAATAAAATTGACATTTTTAACCTTTTAACCACTTCTGTAAACAGATGACATTTTTCACCTTTTAGGCACTTGTGCATAATGTTGACATTTTTAACATATTAACTACGTGTTCATAATGTTGATATTTTTAACCTTTTAACCACTAGTGTATAATTTTGAAATGTTAACCACTTATGAATAATGTTGACATTTTTTAGCTTTTATTTACTTGTATAAAATATTGACATTTTTAAACACTTGTGGAAAATTTTAACATTTTTGCCCAATTGTGTATAATTTTTTACATTTTCCTCCATTTGTGCATAATTTTTACATTTTTAACCACTTGTGTATAATGTTGAAATTTTTGATCTTTTAACCACTTGTTTATAATTTTGAATTTTTTTACCTTTTAACCACTTGTGTATAAAATTGACATTTTTAACCTTTTAACCACTTGTGTATAATATTGACATTTTTAACCACTTGTGTATAAATTTGACATGTTTAACGACTTGTGTTTTATTTTGACATTGTTATGTTCATAGGTCAGGCAAAACTCTCTTACTTGCAGGACCTAATGTCTGACAGGAAATTGTTTTTTATCTGCAACTCTCATGTTGCCATGCACCAAATACTGAAAGTGCTGATTTCTGTTAACTATATTTTAAATATTATCAAAAATCAGTCTTAGGTGACTATAACCAAGTTTGGATATCCTGTTAAGACCCGTTGGTTTTCATGCTCCCAACGACTTTTACATTATTTTGGTTTCTAACCTTTTGATTATGAGTGTACCTCATGAAGGTTATTCCATAAAAGCTTCGTGCTCTCTTCAGTTCGATAGCTTCATTTTTATTCCCTTATTATTTTCTTTTACATTTTATCAAATATGTGTCTTTCTGTTCTACCTTAAACAGTTCATACAACAAGTATTGTATAATTGTGGATTATATAAAGAAATGTATAAATTTATGTTCTTATCTTTAAGAAATAAACTATCAAATTTAATTGATCTAGCCTTTCACTACTTGTTAAATTAATAGATGTGTTCTATCTGGATCTTAATTGCATTGTACATCTCTAAATCTGGGTTATAGCCTTTATACATAATTTCCCTGACATTGTTAGAAATTTGATTAAATGAACACATTCAGCCAATATTATTGATGAAAGAAGAGAGGTTACCATGTAGTTTTAGCTATAAGTAATAAGTAAATATTTGCGGAGGGTCCGGGTGGCTCAATGAGTGAGGTAGTTAGATAACTTAACAACTCATACAAGTATATCATGAATACGGCATGGGTTCGTGCCCGGCTTTGTAAATTACAAAAAGGTGCACTCGATTCGCAGCCGCAAGTGATAAAGCTTACCAGTTGCATGCTCATGGTCGGTGGTTCTCTCCGGGTACCCAGACTTCTTCCACCACTAAGACTAGTCGCCATGATGTAGCTGAAATATTGCTGGAAGTGGCATTAAGCACAATAAATCAATCAACCTCGATAAATCATAACGAAATTGATGAAGCCGAACATCGATTCAACCGAGAGACGTATAGTCCATCTGCCACTTGCATAAAATATTGACATTTCTAGCTACTTCTATAAAATATTGACATGTTTACCCATTTGTATAGAATATTGAAATTAGTTTAACCACTTGCATCGACTATTGACATTGTTAACCACTTGTATAAAATATTGACAATTTTAACCATTTGTATAAAATATTGACATTTGTAACCACTTGCATAAAATATTGACATTTATAACCACTTGTGTATAATTTTTACATATTTAACCACTTGTATAACATATTGATATTGTTAACCACTTGTGTCTAATTTTGACATTTTTAACCACTTGTGTATAATTTTGATATATTTAACCTGACAATTATTTTCAACTTGTTAAGAGCTGTCAGTATTTGTTAAGAATATGCTATGATTATAATGTATGCTGTAATTATGCTAAGGTATTTAGTCAAAGACGTAGCTTGTTTTTGACAAGTCTGGTGTCCTGTCCCGGTTAATCTATTTACATATTTTACAGATTCACACACTATATTGATTGTAGATCAATGGATAGTATGTGTTACCTTGACTCGCAATTTTCTATTTAAATTATCAATGTGGACCATAAATACAATGTATATCTTTACAAGGAAGAACGAAATTTGTAGCTAATTTTCATTTATAATATCTTTATATTATAATGTTCATCTTACATTACACCAGTTCTTGGTGTCCAACCAGGCCTCACATACTTGATTCAGACAGTTCACCATGAAGAAAAAAAAAGTGTTCTACTCTTTTGACTCCTTTCATGTTGCCATGCACCCGTTGGTGTTCATGCTCCCAACGATTTTAGCATTACTTTGGCTTCTAATCTTTCGATTTTGGAGGAGAAACGAATCAAACATATTTAAACTTGGACTTTCTCCCGATTGGAATGCTTAAAAGACTGTCTCTGCTTTTAATTTGGAATTTAAAACATATAAATACGTTGACAAATTTGGTTTCCATTCCTCTGATCATGAGTGTACCCGATGTGTTTTTATTTTTAATATGCACACCTATAACCTTTAACCACTAGTGTATACTATTGACATTTTTAACCATTTAACCACTTGTGTATAATATTGACATTTTAAAACTTTTAACCACATGTGCATAATATTGACATTTTTAACCTTTGACGCACCAGTGTATAATATTGACATTTGTATCCACTTGTGCATAACGTTGACATTTTTAACCTTACAATTAATTTCAACTTGAAATCGTTGAATATAACAAGTATCATTCACTAAACATTGAAAGTTATAACATGGAAAAGAAGAAGGAATTTGATACTTACAGATAAGTAAGGCTTGTCAGGTCATTGAATGCACCTGATTGGATTGATGTAATCTGGTTATCGTACAAATAACTGCAAAATATAAAATACAAACTAAATACAATGACAATTTGAGATCTAATAAGCATACTGAAAGTCGGAAGACAACTTTTGTGTAACCAGAACCAACATACCGAAGGACAAAGATCAAAGAGAGAGAGAGAGAACAAAAGGCAAACAATGGTCCTCATTAGAAAACTAAAGTTTGAGCAACAGGAACCCCATTAAAACTGGAGTTAGAAACAAAAGTTCAAGATGGTAAATAAGGTCCTGTTCCACAAGTGGCATTCATGCTGCTGACGCCAATCATATGTCAGACATGGTGACAAGTCTTGAGTGAAGACAAATGAAATGACCTGCACAGTACAAACCAAACATATCAGTGTTCATTCGTGACAGTCTCGATAAAGGATAACACAATTCATGAAGGCGATCCTTATGAAGCCGAACATCGTTTCAACTGAGAAACGCATACTCCATCTGCAGGTGTTGCTGGAATTTTGATACATATATATGGAAAGTTCAAAACGTGAAAAATGAAATTATCTCTTATGAAAAAGGTTTCGTTCAAGTTATGAAGTAGATCTAGCAGTATTGTTGGTATCTGTTAGTTCAAGTTCAGGGAAATAGATACGATCAAAAAAGTCAATAAACCCTGAATTATTCAGTGAAACAATACCATCTATACAGCGGAATTAAAGGACCGGGCTATCTACATTATTTTGGACATTTTTAACCACTAGTGTAAACCACTTGTGTATAATATTGACATGTTTAACCTTTCAACCACTTGTGCATAATATTGACATGTTTAACCTTTTAGCCACTTGTGCATAATATTGACATTTTAACCTTTTAACCACTTGTGCATAATATTGACATTTTTAACCTTTTAGCCACTTGTGTATAATGTGGAATTTTTTAACCTTTTAGCCACTTTTGTATAATGTTGAATTTTTTTTTGATATTCTTCTGATATTCTTCTGATTATGAGTGTACCTGATGTGTTTTTTTTTCTCCAAAAATGCCCCGTGATCTCTAAGTTTGATTTCTTTATTTGTATTTCCTGATTATTATTTGTGTTACATTTTATCTGTGGCTTTCTATTCTACCTTAAGCAGTTCATGCAACAAGTAGTGTGTATAATTAGGAGTTGGTGCAAGAAATGGCTTAATTTTCTTGTCTTTAAGAAATAAACTATCAATTTTAATTGATGTAGCCTTTCACCACTGGTGAAATAAATAAATGTATTCTGTCTGGAGCTTAATTTCATTGTACATCTCTGCATCTGGGTTCTAGCCTTCATACACAACTCCAGTGACTTTTCTAGAAATTTGATTAAATGAACACATTCATCCAAGATTATTGATTAAAGTGGACAGGTGACAATGTAATTTTAGCTATAGGTAATAAGTTAATATTATACAATGTTCTTCAATTTTGTGTTGGCATTCTGAAGCTCTGTATGAATTGTTATTTTAAATAACAGAAATTGTAGATATTATGAAAAGAAAGTGTAAACAGTGATGGTCAACCATGCCACCTATATCAACAACAGAACGTTTTTGCCCGTCCCGAGCCAGTACCTGGATTTTCAACGTTATATGTCGTGGTCTTTATTGTAGTCGGTGATTTTGAGATAAGAGGTGGGTTTGTTGACCATCATGGCTTAAAGACTTTCTTTTCATATTCACATCTCGCATAGAATTGCTAAATATAAAAAAGGATCATTGACTAAACATATTGTTTTGTAAGTTACACCATGGAAAAATCTGATTAATTTGATACTTACAGAGTAGTAAGGCTTCTCAAGTTGTTGAATGCGCCTTCTTGGATTGATGTAATCTGATTAGAATCCAAATCACTACAAAATATAAAATACATACTAAATACAATGACAATTTGAGACCAAATAAGCATAAGGAATGTCGGAGGACAACATCTATGTAACCAGAACCAACATACCGAAGGACAAAGGTCAAAGAGAGAGAGAGAGAGAGAGAGAGAGAACAAATGCGAAACAATGGTCCTCATTAGAAACTAAAGTTTGCGCAACAGGAACCCCATTAAAACTGGGGTTAGACACAAAAGCTCAAGATGGTAAATAAGGTCCTGTTCCACGAGTGGCATTCATCATGCTGTTGACGCCCACAACTGGTCATATGTCACACATGGTGCCAAGTCATAAGCAAATACAAATGAAATGACCTGCAATCAGTACAAACCAAACATATCAGTATTCATTTGTAACACAGATTCGATAAAGGATAGCAAAATTCATGAAGGCGATCCTCATCAAGTTGAACATCATTTCAACTGAGAGACGTATACTCCATCTCCAGGTGCTGCTGGAATGTTGCTAAGTATAAATAGAAAATGCAGAACTTGAAAATTAAAATGATCTCTTATTAAAAATGTTTCGTTGAAGTTATGAAGTAGATCTAGCTGCATTAGTGGTATCTGTTAGTTCAAGTTCAGGGAAATAGATACAATCAAAAAAGCCAATAAACCATGAATTATTCAGTAAAACAATACATCTATACAGCGGAATTTAAGGACTGGGCTATCTACAATATTTTGGACTTTTTTAACAACTAGTGTAAACCACTTGTGCTTAATATTGACATGTTTAACCTTTTCTCCACTTGTGTATAATATTGACATTTTTAATCTTTCATCCACTTGTGCTTAATTTAGATATTTGTTTCCACTTGTGTATAATGTTGAATTTTTAATCTTTTAGCTACTTGTATAAAATATTGACATTTTTAACCACTTGTATAAAATATTGACATAGCTTAAGCCTTCATTTCATAATCACATCTCACATTGAATCGTTGAATATAACAAGTATCATTGACTAAGCATATTCATGTTTTGAAAGTTACAACATGGAAAAGTAGAAGGAATTTGATACTTACAGATAAGTAAGGCTTGTCAGGTCATTGAATGCACCTGATTGGATTGATGTAATCTGGTTATTGTGCAAATAACTGCAAAATATAAAATACGTACTAAATACAATGACAATTTAAGACCCAATATGCATAATGAAAGTCGGAAGACAACTTTTGTGTTACCAGAACCAACGTACCGAAGAACAAAAGTCAAAGAGAGAGAAAGTGAGAGAACAAAAGGCAAACAATGGTCCTCATTAGAAAACTAAAGTTTGAGCAACAGGAACCCCATTAAAACTGAAGCTAGACAGAGACTCAAGATGGTAAATAAGGTCCTGTCCCACAAGTGGCATTCATGCTGCTGACGCCGGTCATATGTCACACATGGTGACAAGTCTTGAGTGAGGACAAATGAAATGACCTGCACAGTACAAACCAAACATATCAGTGTTTATTCATGACACAATCTCGATAAAGGAAAACAAAATTCATGAAGGCGAACCTTATGAAGCCGAACATCGTTTCAACTGAGAAACGTATACTCCATTTGTAGGTGTTGCTGGAATGTTGCTACATAACGTATAAATGGAAAATTCACAACGTTAAAATTAAAATTATCTCTTATGAAAAAGGTTTCGTTCAAATTATGAAGTAGATCTAGCTGTATTAGTAGTATCTGTTAGTTCAAGTTCAGGGAAATATATACGATCAAAAAAGTCAATGAACCCTGAATTATTCAGTGTAACAATGCATCTATGCAGCGGAATTAAAGGACCGGGATATCTACATTATTTTGGACATTTTTAACCACTAGTATAAACCACTTGTGTATAATATTGACATGTTTAACTTTTGCCCACTTTTGAATAATATTGACATTTTAACTTTTCAACCACTTGTGCATTATATTGACAGGTTTAACCTTTTAACCACTTGTGCATAATATTAACATTTTTAACCCTTTAACTACTTGTGCATAATATTGACATTTTTTACCTTTTGCCCACTTGTGCATACTATTGACATTTTAACCTTTCAACCACTTGTGCATAATATTGACATTTTAACCTTTTAACCACTTGTGCATAATGTTCACATTTTTTATTTCTATTCTTCTGATGATGAGTGTACCTGATGTGTTTTATTTCTCCAAAAATGCTCCGTGATCTCTCAGCTTTATATCTTTATTTGTATTGCCTGATTATTATTTTTTTTTCATTTTATCTGTGGCTTTCTATTCCACCTTAAACAGTTCATACAATAAGTATTGTGTATAATTTGGAGTTGTTGAACGAAATGGCTGTATGTTCTTGTCTTTAAGAAATCAATTATCAATTTTAATTGATGTAGCCTTTCACCACTGGTGAAATAAATAAATGTGTCTTGTCTGGAGCTTAACTTCATTGTACATCTATGCATCTGGTTTCTAGTCTTCATACACAACTCCGCTGATTTTGCTAGAAATTTGATTAAATGAACACATTCAGCCAAGATTATTGATTAAAATGGACAGCTGACCACGTAATTCTAGCTATAACTAATAGGTTAATATTATACAATGTTCTCCAATTGCGTGTTGGCATTCTGAAGTTGTGTATGAATTGTTATTTTAAATAACAAAAATAGTAGATATTATGAAAAGAAAGTGTAAACAGTGATGGTCAACCATGCCACCTATATCAACAACAGAACGTTTTTTCCCGTCCCGAGCCAGTACCTTGATTTCCAACGTGATATGTCGTGATCTTTATTGTAGTCAGTGATTTTGAGGTGAGTGGTGGGTTTGCTGACCATCATGGCTTAAAGTCTTTCTTTTCATAATCACATCTCGCATAGAATTGTTAAATATAAAAAAGGATCATTGACTAAACATATTTATGCTTTGTAAGTTACAACATGGAAAAATAGAAAGAATTTGATACTTACAGACGAGTAAGGCTTGTCAAGTTGTTGAATGGGCCTGATTGGATTGATGTAATCTGATTAGAATTCACATAACTACAAAATATAAAATTGATGTAATTTGATTATGATGGAAACAACTACAACATATTAAATATACTAAATACAATGACAATTTAAGACCCAATATGCATAATGAAAGTCGGAAGACAACTTTTGTGTTACCAGAACCAACATACCGAAGAACAAAGGTCAACAAGAGAGAACAAAAGGCAAACACTGGTCCTCATTAGAAAACTAAAGTTTGAGCAACAGGAGCACCATTAAAACTTGAGCTAGACACAAAGGTTCAAGATGGTAAATAAGGTTCTGTTCCACAAGTGACATTCATCATGCTGCTGACGTCAACAGCCGGTCATATGTCACACATGGTGACAAGTCATGAGCGAAGACAAAATGAAATGACCTGCACAGTACAAACCAAACATATCAGTGTTCATTCGTGACACAGTCTCGATAAAGGAAAACAAAATTCATGAAGGCGATCTTTATGAAGCCGAACATCGCTTCAACTGAGAAACGTACACTCCATCTGCAGGTGTTGCTGGAATGTTGCTACATGTAAATGGAAAGTTCACAACGTGAAAATTGAAATGTTCTCTTATTAAAAAGGTTTCGTTCAAGTTATGAAGTAAATCTAGCTGTATCAGTGGTATCTGTTAGTTCAAGTTCAGCGAAATAGATACGACAAAAAAAAATCAAAAAAAAACCAATACCATCTATACAGCGGAATTAAAGGAGCGGGCTATCTACATTATTTTGGACCTTTCATCAACTTGTGTATAATGTTGAATTTTTAACCTTTTAGCCACTTGTATAAAATATTGACATTGTTAACCACTTGTATAAAATATTGACATTTGAACCATTTGTATAAAATATTATAATGCAATTATAATGTAATGCGAATTTTCATTGACTATGGAGAGCTGTCAAATCTGCAGTTGACATGCCTGAAGGAATGCTATATTCGAAGGCACTTGTTTGTAAACATTATGGCTAACCCAGAAAACGTGAAATCCTACATGTCATATGTACAACAATACACACAAATAATTAAAATTCCTACCTTGAAAACTTATTTTAGTTAAATTCTATCAAAATTGAAATGTACACGAAGCCAAACAACGTCTGATCTTTACATTTTAAACTATAATTCTTCATGTGACGTCACGTTGTTTATGTGCCAAAATTTTAAACTGGCAGTCTTCACATGACGTCACGTTGTTTATGTGCCAAAGTCGTTCAACGATATTTCGTGGAATTTTAATTTGTGTGATTTTTAGACCCACGGATATGCAAGAATACATTTTTATGTTCAGCATTGTTTTAGAATGGAGATAACTGTATTGTATTTGAAAATTTCAAGGCATCAATTGTCGATTTAATGGGAGAATTTCATAAGAATAGGAATAACAGTACTGTATTTAAAGAGTTGTCGGTGTCAATTGTGGATTTGACGGACTATTTTTTTTAGCGGAAGGAATTTGAAAAGTGCTTATATTTCGTCATTTATTTGTATGTTTTCAAACTAGTGTGTACAAGTTGGGAAAATATCATAAGAATAGGAATAACAGTACAGTATTTGAAGAAGTGTCGGTTTCAATTGTGGATTTGACTGTCCCAAATATCCGTTTTACTGGCTCCGCTTCTCGTCGACAGTATAAGTAAATTTACAACCATCAAATCCGCAATTGACACCTCCAACTCTTCAAATACAGTACTGTTATTCCTTAATTGATATTTTTAACCACTTCTATAAAATATTGACATTTTTAACCACTTGTATAAACTATTGACATTTTTAACCACTTGTATAAAATATTGACATTTTTAACCACTTGTATAAAATATTGACATTTTTAACCACTTATATAAAATATTGACATTTTTAACCACTTGTATAAAATATTGACATTTTTACCTATTTGTGTATAATGTTAACATGTTTAACCACTTGTGCATAATTTTGACATTTTTCACCACTTGTGTTCTGATTATCGTACAAATAACTGCAAAATATAAAATACGTACTAAATACAAGAACAATTTGAGAACCAATAAGCATAAGAAACCAACATACCGAAGGACAAAGGTCAAAAAGAGAAAGAACAAAAGGCAAACAATGAGCAACAGGAGCCCCATTAAAACTGGAGTTAGACACAAAGACTCAAGATGGTAAATAAAGCCCTGTTCTAAAAGTGGCATTCATGATGCTGCTGACGCCAACAACCTGTCATATGTCACACATGGTGACAAGTCATCAGCGAAGACAAATGAAATGACCTGCAATCAGTACAAACCAAACATATCAGTGTGCATTTGTGACACAGAATCGATAAAGGATATTAAAATTCACGAAGGCGATCCTGATGAAGCCGAACATCGCTTCAACTGAGAAACGTATACTCCATCTGTAGGTGCTGCTAGAATGTTGCTACATATAAATGAAAAATTCACAATGTGAAAATTCAGAACGTGAAAATTGAAATGATCTCTTATTAAAAAGGTTTCGTTCAAGTTATGAAGTAGATCTAGCAGTATTGTTGGTATCTGTTAGTTCAAGTTCAGGGAAATAGATACGATCAAAAAAGTCAATAAACCCTGATTTATTCGGTGAAACAATACCATCTATACAGCGGAATTAAAGGACCGGGCTATCTACATTATTTTTGACAGTTTTAACCACTAGTGTAAACCACTTGTGTATAATATTGACATGTTTAACCTTTTGTCCACTTGTGTTTAATATTGACATTTTAACCTTTCAACCACTTGTGCATAATATTGACATGTTTAACCGTTTAATCACCTGTGTATAATGTTGACATTGTTGGTTTCTATTCTTCTGACTATGAGATCACTCTGTTGTAGGTTTTGTTTCCTTAAAATGCTCCGTGATTTCTAATTATGAAATCTTCATTTGTATTCCCTGAATATTATTATTTTTACATTTTACCTGTGGCTTTCTATTCTACCTTAATCAGTTCATACAACAAGTGTTGACATTCTGATGCTTTGTATAAATTGTTCTTTTAATAACAGAAATTGTAGATATTATGAAAAGAAAGTATAAACAGTGATGGTCAACCATGCCACTTATACAAATGTATCAACAAAAGAACGTGTTTGCCCGTCACGAGGCAGTACCTGGATTTCCAACGTTATGTGTCGTGGTCTATATCTCCTGATCTTTATTGTGGTCAGTGATTTTAAGGTGAGAGTTGGGTTTGTTGACATTGATGAAATTGTTGACTACCTATCTTATTCTTTCTTTACATAATCACATCTCACATAGATTCGTTGAATATAAAAAGGATCATTGACTAAACTTATTTATGTTTTGTAAGTTACAACATCAAAAAATAGAAGGAATTTGATACTTACAGATGAGTAAGGCTTGGCAAGTCGTTGAATGTGCCTGATTGGATTAATGTGATCTGATTTCCGTTCAAATAACTGCAAAATATAAGATACGTACTAAATACAAGGACAATTTGAGACCCAATGAGTATAAGGAAAGTCGGAAGACAACATTTGTGTAACCAGAAACAACATACCGAAGGACAAAGGTCAAAAGGAGAAAGAACAAAGGGCAAACAATGGTCCACATTAGAAAACTAAAGCTTGAGCAACAGGAATCCCATTAAAACTGGAGTTAGACACCATGGCTCAAGATGGTAAATCAGGTCCTGTTCCAGAAGTGGCATTCATTACTCTGCTGATGCCAACAACCGGTCATATGTCACACATGATGACAGGTCATGAGCGAGGACAAATGAAATGACCTGCAATCAGTACAAACCAAACATATCAGTGTTTATTCGTGACACAGATTCGATAAAGGATAACAAAATTCATGAAGGCGATCCTGATAAAACCGAACATTATTTGAACTGAGTGACGTATACTCCATATGCAGGTGTTGCTGGAATGTTGCTACATATAAATGGAAAATTCACAATGTGAAAATTTAAATCATGTCTATAATTAAACAAGAACTGTGAGTGACCTCACTGAGTGATACCCCCCGCTTGCAATACTAAGATGTTCAAATTTTGGAATACAGATATTTTAGCAAGTTACCTATGAAAAATGAACGGATATGGAGCTATGTCAAGGAGACAACATCCCATCTCCAAAATAAACTAACCAAGAACATACATCTAGAGGTCGCCACAAGGTCTTCAACAAAGTGGGATTGTTTAAACCCAATACGGTTTCATCAGTATACATGCGGATTACAACATTTCCTAACTTTTTTACAAGATGATATAGATCACATCAAATGTTGATTCAAAATTGATTATTTATTCTTGAGTAGTTTTTATATTGGGAAATTTTGCTATTTCTACCTTTTCTGATAATATTAAAGTTAGAAAAGAGACAACATCTTAGAAAACTATTGCTAAGCTATCAGCTTTTCAAAACTCATGCCTTCATTTCATATGTTTCAAAGTAATATTGATGTGACCTATAAAAATCTACATCATACTGCATTTACCATTTGAAGGAAACACCTGTCATTTGCATAACAACTTTAAACGGGACAGCAACAGAGAGAAGCTGGAGATCACTGTAGTAAACAGGGATCTGTGACAAGATGACATCCTCTGAGTGAATGTTAGTGTAACAGGGATCTATCAGTCCTCCTCTCCTGTATGTAGGATCCTTACATAGGTGATGGAAACCGTAATACTTGCACAGATCACTCAGTTGTTTGGTGCTGTTGTTTTTGTTAACCATATTCATTCATGCACATCTGCAGGCAGTGCATTACAACTGTGTAAAGTTTCATTTAAATCCAATGAGCCGTTTAGGAGGAGTTGCGCTTACAAACCCATCTCTCCATACAGAACGTATTTCAGAGTATAAGTTAAATTATCTCCACTTCCAAATTTTGGACAGCAACAATATTCCATCATGCACATCTGCAGGTAGTGTATTACAACTTTGTAAAGTTTCATAAAAATCCAATAAGCTGTTTAGGAGGAGTTGCGCTTACAAGGTACATACCCTCCTTCTTTTCGTGAAAGTACACGTTGAATTATCTCCCCTTCCAAATTTTGGACAGCGACCATATTTCTTCATGCACATCTGCAGGTAGTGTACTACAACTGTGTAAAGTTTCACAAAAATCTATTAAGCCGTTTAGGAGGAGTTGCGCTTACAAGGTACACGACCTCCCTTTTCGTGAAGGTATAAGTTGACTTATCTCCTCTTCTAAATTTTAGACAGCAACGGTATTCCTTCATGCACATCTGCAGGTTGTGTACTACAACTTTGTAAAGTTTCATAAAAATGCAATAAGCAGTTTAGTAGGAGTTGCGCTTACAAGGTACATGCTCCCCTTTTCGTGAAAGAATAAGTTGAATTATCTCCCCTTTTAAATTTTGGAGAGCAACCATAGTCCTTCATGCACATCTGCAGGTAGTGTACTACAACTTTGTAAAGTTTCACAAAACTCCAGTAAGCCGTTTAGAAGGAGTTGCGCTTACAAGGTACACGACCACCTATTTCGTGAAAGTATAAGTTGAATTATCCCCCCTTCTAATTTATAGACAGCAAGGGTATTCCTTCATGCACATCTGCGGGTTGTGTACTACAACTGTGCAAAGTTTCATAAAAATTCAATAGGAGTTGCGCTTACAAGGTACATGTCCCCCCCTTTTCGTGAAAGTATAAGTTGAATTATCTCCCCTTTTAAATTTTGGACAGCAACCACATTCCTTCATGCACACCTGCAGGTAGTGTACTACAAATGTGTACAGTTTCATATAAATCGAATAAGCCGTTTATGAAGCGTTGCGCTTACAAGGTACATGGACGGACGGACAGACAGGGTGATTCCTATATACCCCCAAGCTTTGTTTGCGGGGGTATGAACAGTATCGTTCAAGGTATGAAGTAGATCTAGCTGTATCCGTGATATCTCTTAGTTCAAGTTCAGGGAGATGGATGCAATCAAAATGATCAATAGACCTAGAATTATTCAGCGAAAGGATACCTTCTATACAGCGGTAAAAAGGATTGTGCTACCGTAGCTACAAAAGTAAAAGTGCAAAAGGACAAACAACGGTCTACAAAACATACACATAACACGAAAGATCGAGTAACGCGAACCTCACTAAAAACCGGGGGTGAACTCAGGTGCTCCGGAAGGGTCGGCAGTTCCTGCTCCACTAGTGGCACACGTATATATATCATACTAAGTGATAATCACAGAAGGAAAACAACGTGGTAGATTGCTGAAAGTGTTGTTCCTATCACGTATATGACAAAGACTAACGGTTAAACAGCATTTGAAGGTATGTGAATGATTGATTGGTTGGTGCTTAACGCCAACTTTAGTAATATATCGTGGCGTGAACAAATTCTATATTATAAATTCAACAAGACACTTAGAAATAAAACATACTTGTTTATAAAACAATCGAGTTATTTCTACAAATAAAAGAACATTTAAGAGGATAGAAACATATATTTAAAATATATGTTATCTATCTATATTTTTGTAAACTAATCAGTTTCTGTTGTAGTATTCTGATAAGCTTCAACAACATCTACTACGCAGTCGATTCAAACATGTTTCAATGAATAATTGGAATTACACGGAATACATTCCTATCGTTCCTCGTTATTTAATAAATAACAAGAATGACCCGTCTGATCAAGCCCATCTGATAATTGCGATTTTGACCATCAGAACAACAAATAATAATGAGTAAGCATGCCATGGCCAGTCTTGCAAACTAAAGGATGCATTTCGTGTAATTTGTAATGAATATACAGGACCAACGTTTCAAAATATAATTCATCATGTAGTCTTCATTGTGTGGTTATCTGAGTTTTTACCTGTTTGAAGTTAGGCCTTTTCGAATGTTTTAAATGATTTGAGATATACAATGATAAGCCCTTTAAATTGTCCAGAGGCCATTTGTAGTTCTTTTTTTTTATCGTAAGAAATGATTACCACAAAATTTCATGCCTAATACATGCAGTCATCATCATATATTATGTTGACAAATATGTTTACACCCCCCACCACGGATAGTCAAACATGTTTTAGTTAAAGTCAGTTATATTATCTTACTCTTATTATAAACCGTTCAATTGTCCAGATGGCATTTGTTGTTCTAGCTTGGTATTTTGTGTTGCTTTCATTGTGAGCAATGATGACCCCAGTATACACAATCATCATCACCTCTACCCCGAACAGTACATACTTATTGGCGGAGGGCCCGGGTGGCTCAATGAGTTAGGTAGTTGGATTACCTAGCCACTCATACAAGCCTATCACCAATACGGCGCGGGTTCGTTCCCGGCTTTGTAAATTACACACAAGGTGCACTCGACTCGCAGCCGCAAGTGATAAAGATTACCAGTTGCTTGCCCATGGTCGGTGGTTCTCTTCAGCTTCTTCCACCACTAAAACCAGTCGCCATGATATAACTGGAATATTGCTGTAAGTGGCGTTAGACATCAAAAACCAAAAAAGAAAATCAAATCATATTTGCGGTAAAGATAGTTAGTTTATCTTACCTATATTGAGGAAATCTACATTAATAATAGTAAGCATAAGACAATAGTTTTGTAATCACAGACTTACAAGTAATAAGTGTGGTTAGGTAAATCTGTTGGAATACTGTCCAGTCCTATATCGGAGCAGTCAACACGAAGTCCATTTGCATTGTCAGTACAACTACAGACACTAGGACATGATGATACCGCACCGACAAGTAAAATCACAGCAACTATTGTTATAAGAAACTCCATTTTGAGTCGTCAGTCTACAAATATAAGATGTATTTACTTAATAGTTATTGTCCAATGTTGTTATGCATTTATAGCTAAAATTTAGTGAGAGATATACTATAAGAATATTTATATAGAGATTAATACATGACCTTCTCCATAACAATCCGGCTATCATCCGATACCCACATATCAGCCCGAGACGAGATATGAGTCGAGGAATAATAGCAAGGATGATATGGAAAAGTTCATACATATATTAATCTTTTTATCATATACTTTCGACAAATTAATAAAAAATGAAATAATTAAAAGTCAATGACTTTATATACAGGTTTAATTGTGAATTCAACAGATACATTTTTCAGAACCTTAAGAATCTCTATCCCCATAATTATTAATGGCACCATTTCCTATGACGGCATTTTGAAACACCAAAAATGTATCAGATAATTTTTCGTGAATAGTTTTCATTCAAATTCATATTATGTTCTCCATGATAATCGTCTGTCATCTAACGTTTTCATGAATCTTGTTTAATGTTTTATCAATAGTACAGGCATGTAGATGACTGGTCATCTCCACTGATTCTTGTTGACACGATTAGTAGGGTGAAATATACTTTTTTTTAATTTAAAATCTCTCTCTCATATACATTTTGTATATTGTATCTAAACACAAAGCTAAAAAAAAGTAATTGTTAAATGTAGCATGCATACATATGTATTATATGTTTAACCATTCATGTATGTATGCTACATTTAACAATTATTTATTATTATATATTACACAACAATATATATTGAAAGTTTGTGCAGTAGATCGTGGGTTCGAGCCTCGGTCGGGTTAATCAAAGACTATAAAATTGGCATCTGTGACTACGACGATATGCCCGTACCTTGTGTAGGATATCTTAGTAGTTTTAACTTTTTTTTATAAAATTTAAATAACTTTTTCTATAGTTTTAAATAGTTATAAAATTATAAAATAATATAGAATAATTATTTTTATATTACATAAATCATTATCTCATAAATCTTTAATCAAAATAAAACAAAATAAAACCTGATTAAAATTTAATAAATTGGGTGTCCGTAAAATACCTGGGTACAATATATATTTTGGATCATTATTTTTATTATTTATATATATGTTTAATGTACCAGAATCTATATGAAACTTAACTAATATTGTATGTTCTTAAGCCCACTACACTTTTTGGATTATTACCTCTATTCATTTTTGTTATTATTTTTCATATTAAATTATTTATTTCAAAATTCTTTGGGGGGAGGGGGGTCCAACCCTCACATTGTTCATGGCCTTGACGTGGCGTGAGGGCTCTTCCATTCCTTGCTATTTATTTGCAAGAAATGGTTGTCGAACATGAACACATATTTCTTAATAATATCTTCCATTCTTTCTTCTGAAACTCGTATGTTAATATAATATTTTTTTATTACTTCTTATTTGTAATATATATAAATAACAACAAATATTTGATAACAGTCAGACCAATACACAAGTTTTATTTTTCAATTAAAAGCTTTCACATTTTTCCATTCTTTCTTTCTTAAATTCGCCATGTGAAATATGATATCATATCATCTACCTATATAATGCTATATAAAATTCCCTCATATAGCAAGTTCATATCAGCCGCCATCTTGGATTATATAGGAATGCACGGTGACATCTATAAATCGATCTACTAATCTCAAAATTGAAAAAATATTTATAAAACCACCATAATTGATCAGAATAACCTTAAATATTGATTTAAATCACTAAAACAAACTCATACACACATAGTAATGCGTTTATTTGAGTGTATTTGAGTATATTTGAGTGTATTTGAGTAAAAAGACGCTTGTGTTAACATTAAATAGCAAATAGATTTGATTTAAATAACATAGGTAAATTTAAAGGTAAGTGATTACAGGTAAGGTTATTTCCTTCTTTAATAAAAAAAAAGCACAGGCACTCCGGTACACTTTGTGATTTTCGTTATTTTCATTAAAATTAAATAGTTTCCCTTTTAGTGCCTCTGTATAGAAAAAATGGGTTGTATCAAAATTTGTAAAATACTTCAAAATTAGGTGATTCTGCTTAGAGAAGGTTAAAATAGAGGCACTAAAAGGGAAAATATTTAATTTTAATGAAAATAACGAAAATCACAAAGTGTACCCGAGTGCCTGTGTAAAAAAGTAGATACCAAATTTAGTGCGCATGGTACCTTTCTGCAATAACCTTCATCACAAGGCTGAAAAACCAAATAATTAAATTTATGAAAAGAACTATACCATATATTAAAATATTATGTGCTTTATTTATTTATATGTGCTGTATGTTGTATTCATGTTATGTCATGTATGTGTTGTTCAATGTATAAATAGTCGAATTTAAAAGCTCGTTAGAGCTTGTGTTATGCGTGTTGTACATGCTTCGACTTTAAATAAAACTTATTTATTTATTTATTTACCAGGAAGAAGAACGTTGAAATATTGATTGTCAACAATTCCACCAATGTTAGCATATCGAGCAACCACCTCTCACATTAACTCACTGAACACAAAAATAACATCGTTGGATATCCAGTTATTAACATGTACACACATGGGGCAAGGTTGAATCGGTTAATGGGATCCCGATCGTCCCCTGTATCAAATGTGACGAGGTTGAAGGGTACCTATAAAGTGCGAAACGAAATAGAAACGAAATGAAACGAAATAAGCGAAACTAAACTAAACGAAATCAACGAAAGCAAAAAGAAATCAACTAAAACAAAACGAAATAGACTGATATGAAGAAAATGGAAGGAAAAAAATAAAAGACAAAACGAAATAAAGAAATAAAAAAAAAATGATAATTCGATTTTTTAAATACAATAGTTTTGATTAATTATAACCCATCTTGCATGTCTGTCCGTTACAGTACTCCTCGCGTACATTACCCGCAACTCAATTCAAGTCGGGTTTGCTTGCCGACAAACTTTCAGAAGTTCAAATGTCATATTTTTATTTGTGTTTATGTGTGTGTCAGTATTTATGAATTATAAAGTTTCTGGAGTGGGCATATAGCAAAAAGGGTGGATATGAGGGGGTATTTTCATAGATTGGGATATTGAAGGTTCATTTTTCGTCTGATTTCATTACGTTTTTCGTTTGTATTCTTCATAAATTTGCCTTTTCGCATATCATACAGGATGGTCTTGGGTTTCAGATTCTGGGCACTATTTGACTACTTGATTTTCCCGACTTCTCTCGTTTAATCCCCCCCCCCCCCCTGTTTCACATTTGATCATGTCTTAGGATTAGAGAATATACATGTACCGATTGTTTTTATACTTGGTAACGTCCTAGGGTTAGACGAGTGACATCTGCCTATCTGCTATCAGAACCCACTATTTTCCTGGGAAAATACCTGTACCAAATCAGGAATGTGTTGGTTTTCAGTTGTTCCGGTGATTGAAAACTCAGATGGTTGAGCTTCTTATCGATTTTGTCTGTTTTTGTGGACTCTCCCTTTTGAATGCGCCTTGGAGTACGGTACCATTGTTATTACCTTTATGCGGTAGTGTGCCAACAGATCTGGTGTAATGTCTTACCGTTGTTCTTTCCGAGATATACAGGGGTCAAGCACACCCAACACTATACACTTTTTATTTCAAATCCTATTGACGTATTGTTCTATTTTGAAGAACTAAAAAAAACAACAAAACAGGACGTACAGTGAGCTCCCTCCTTACAGAAGAACTTCTGGAAAAAATAATGCTTGCAAAAACTAAACATAAGAAACTCTGGAAGTTTTATTGAAATCCATTCTGTTGTTTAGGAAGAGTTATGGATAACGCAACAGTATCCTTTCTCTATTGTATATAGCCTTGTATACCTTAAATGACAAAGTCCAAAAGTGAAGAAATTTTAGCAAGAACTGTTAAAATGGGAAAACAAAAATAGGTGCACAATGCCATTTGGTACTAAAGAATTCATGACATTAATGAACCTTGCCATATGGTATTAAAGATTTCCTGTAAGATTCATTCAATTCCATCTAGTTGTTAAGGAGGAATTGCATAGGCAGTGAGGGAAGCACTCATGGACAAACCGACAAATACTATATACCCCCTCCCGCTGGATAGCAGAGGGTATAAAAATATGTGCCGTATCAAATTTTTTTTTTTTGGAGGTGGGGTGATTTGGTTTTTTTTTTAATGAAAACGGATCAAAGGGAAAAAGGTACTTCTACAAGATATGTAGATTTTATTTTTATTTTTAAAGTTAATTTTTGATAGGATTTGTATACCTCCGCCAAAAAAAGATTGGGGTATATAGGACTTCTGTTGTCCGTTCGTTCGTTTGTCCGTCCGGTCGTCACACTTTTTCGTCTCTCCGACACACTTTTAAATTTTGCTCGGACGGGGTTATTTATTAGTGAACTTTAACTACTGCACTTCTGTTATTTTAATTCCTCTCCTTTCAACAGACTTGACGTTGCTCTTATGGTTCCCAAATTTAAAAGAAGCCACTAAGTGAAAAGGACAGACTCTCGCTGAATAAATGCATAGTATTCTTGTTCAATGGTGATCAAATCCTGTCCTCTCCTGATGAAAGACAGACATGTGTGGGAAGTAGTCTAGCATCGTAATTGTGAAAATAGGTTTGATTTCTTTTAGGCCCCTATTATTTTTTCTTCCATTTTCTATTTCGTTTTGTTTTCGTTGATTTCGTTTTGCTTTCGTTGGTTTCGTTTTATTTCGTTTTCATTTCGTTGATTTCGTTTCGTTTCGTTTCATTTTTGTTGATTTCGTTTCGCTTCGTTTCGTTTCGTCTCGTTTTCATTGATTTCGTTTCGTTTCGTTTCTATTTCGTTTCGCACTTTATAGGTGCCCCGAGGTTGAATCAGTTAACTCTCTTTTCGGTCAATGAATTATCTCCCTTGTCGTTGAGGCGGTGAAACATTCGCCATTTCAAATTTGATTAGATTAAAACAACATCGAGTACCCGTTAAATTTTAAATTACGTTGAAAAAAATCACTTACAACATGCCTAAGACATGTTGTGTAGATGGTTGTTCTAATCATAATATGATGTTAAAAAAATTATCATTTCACAAGTTTCCGAAAGATGAAAACAAATGTGCATTATGGCTCACTGCCCTGAAAAAGAACAACCCAGATGGTACCGTTTGGATGCCTGCAAAGAATTCAGTACTATGTGGTGCGCATTTCATATCAGGTAATTAAATTATTTTAATGAAAGTTATTTTATCTGATAAGTTTTTATCTGAACTCGTACAGGAGACAAAAATATTCAGTCGCCCTTCAATTTGACTAGCCTGTAGTGTAGTGTGTGCTACACATGCTGTACATCAGTTATCATGTGACAGTGTTAATCTCCTTGAGATCAGTCTGGAGATGCAGAGCAAAAAATTTCTTTTCTTGTATAATCTCTACTATATTCAGTGTAGGTCATATCTGACAAAAATTTTTTGGCTATCAAATGAAAAGCAATGTACAGTGTCAGTGAGGTGCCAGAATTTATGCAACTTTTTACTTGGTGAGTACGTTGTAGTATCCATGCTGAACTTTAATACAACGGGTTTATAAAAGTATATTAATAAAAGAGAGGCAAACAGTTCTTATTAAATAAATATAAACTGTACTTATACAAAATTTTCAGTACTTTGTAATATGACCTTTTGTCTTTGTTCAGAACATTTTTTTCGGACAACACGAGTTAGAATATTTATTATTTTTGTCGCCCAAAGCGCGAATTTTTTTTCCATAATTTAACATTAGGTTATATGACAAAAACTCTGAATGAAGATAATTTTTTTTTTCTCCACCAAAATCAGATTATTTTTTCAGCAACATAGGGAATCAGTTAATTGGTCCGTCCCTTAGGTTCAGTAACATTTTTATTGAAGGCATGGGGTGGTCGTGTTTCTGACAATGAACTTGTTCATTCAAGTGGATATATAAGCCTGAAATACCACCAACCAGGAGATCAAATCCTTGCAGACCGTGGCTTCACACTTGTGGATGACTGCTGGTTACTGCTCTGCAGAGCTCATTATTCCATCTTTCACCAAAGGAAAAAAACAGTTGTCAGCGAAGGAGGTGGAAACATCTAGAAAGATCAGCAGTGTGCGAATTCACATTGAAAGAGTCATTGGACTAATGAAAAATCGTTATACAATTTTAAAAGGACCGTAGCCAATTATTGTAATCAAATCTTTCAGTGACGAAGTCGAAGACTGTGAATTGTCATCTATTGACAAAATACTGCATGTGTGTGCGTCCCTCACTAATCTTGGTGAGGGGATTGTCTATTCAGAAAACTAAACAACAATGCATACAACTCTTTTTACATTGTCTGATTGTGTTTGCATTAGTTATATTCTTCTGTGTAATAAATGAATGCTAGTATACTTTCTTCATTGTTGTGTAAAAGGATTAGACAAACTTAATGTATACATATTAAAGGAAATATTCAAAAAAGTTTAGGACAATCTGGATACACAACAGAACAGGAGTATGGTTAGGGTTATAGTGTTTAAAGTCACTTTCAACAATATTTCAGTTATGTCATGGTGGTCAGTTGTACTTAAGTACCTCGAGAAAACTACTGACCTGACAAACTTTATCACATAATAATGTTGTATAGAATATATTATACTACAACAATGGTTAGGGTTATGGTATTTGACGCCACTTTCAACATGTTCAAATTTGAACTCTGCAATAATGGTCAATTAAAGATTTTCTAATTTTCGCAACAGTGACCATCTTTTGTGTAATTGTTTATTATCCGATAAAAAGGATCGTTAATCACTTAATATCCTGGTAGTCATTTTTTTGTGTGGTTGAAACGGGAGTACCCAGACCTGCCGCAAGTCACTGACAAACTGTTATCATGTTGTACCGATTGCACCTTGTTATGACCTGGATTCGAACTCACATTAATGGTGATAAGCACTGATGGCATAGATAGTTGTAAATCCAACTACAATCAGAAATAAATATAAACATCTAGCAATATAAATTAAAAACAACATTTACATTTCAATTAACTTGAACAGCTCATCGAAACAACATTCATTTGTTGACTCATTTTAAAACAAAGATAAAAAAATAACTATTATCTGTTTATCAACCAGTCAAATGCATTAAAACTGTATTGTAGCAATTTTGTAATTGACTGAACATGATCATATAAACAGAACAATTGGCACAATATCATTATCATTACATTTTACCATGATTATTGTTTACAGAAGTGACAGTATCACACAGATTTTGGAACTTGTTTCATATTAATACAATCTAAGTGAAACCACTGATATGTGCAATTAACATTGTCACAACCTCAGGTGGTTGGCATATACAATACAAATTGTCTTTTGATACAATATCTTTCTTTTGTGTGTTGGAGTTGGCGAGTAAGCAACTCTGGTAGAATACACATTACAAAAAAAATGTTGTCACAATTACTCACAGCATGCACGTAACTGAACCTGACTATAATATGGATGCGATAATTTAAGTTTGTTGCGATCATAGATGCAACAATTTGGGTCTGCAATGAAGTCCTGGTATGTTTTCAATGGCATTCACATGTCGAAATTGAATCAGCACTTACACCAATGAACGGATGCTCTTGGTCAATTAGAAAACCTGTTTTTGTAATAGAAAAGTTCTGGTGTTCAGGTGACACGATTTGGCTGTACTCCTTTAATGTGACCTGCTCTTGTTGACGTCCCCATAAAATAGGCGGTGTATTTATAGGAGCTGTAGAAGGATTGCAAATCTGCATTAGTAACGATGTGGAGGGTTTCTCTATTGAGGTATTTAAAACCCTGTGTACAACTGATGATGATACACGCCCAATTCTTTGTTCAAACCATGTCATTGAACTGCTTTGAGCTTTGGTGCAGTCATAAATCATAGATTGTTCATGGCAAGAAATAGTCATCCGATCGCATATACTTTTGCACTTGGCATATAAATCGTCAACTGTCAAGTTGAGATTGTAACTGTCATACAGGGTGCTAAGTGGTAGTGGCATTTTTGAATGAGCTGGTGCTGGTTTTGTCCAGTGAAATTTGTTCGAAACACCACTAAAAGTTGACAAGACAACTGGCTTTGAAGAGCAGGCATATAGTGCTTTTATCAGTTGCTGTTGTTCTTCTTCAGTTGCAGGGGCAAACGGTTTGGCTTGTCGTCTCTTATGTGATTTTGCTTTTGCTACTTTAATAGTGGTGTAAAATTTGATAGCATTGATCCTAGCAGGGACAACTTTCTTGACAAATTCTCCTTCAGTTGCTCATGTGGGTTAATTCTCTTATTCACACATCCTGGCATCTGATTATTGAAGGTGGGAAAATCAGCCGGTTTCCTGATTCATATATTTTTTTTTATAAATTAACCAATCAGAAACAAGAATTGCCTGTGGTGGTCATGTTTGTTAACCGATCAAGACGAAATGAGCCATCTTTATAGAGGACCTTCCATAGATGCTTTCTACCAAGTTTCGTTTCATTTGGCCAAGCGGTTTCAGAGGAAAATATTTTTTAGAAATCAACCAATCAGAAACAAGAATTGTCCGTGGGCGCCACGTTTGTTAAAGGGTCGGGACGAAATGAGCAATCTTTATAGAGGACCTTCCATAGATGCTTCCTACCAAGTTTCGGTTCATTTGGTCAGGTGGTTTCCGAGGAGAAGATTTCTTTTGATCGGCCAATCAGAACCAAGAAGTGCTTGTGGCGGCCATGTTTGTCAATGGATCGGGACGAAATGTGCAATTTTTAGAGAGAACCTTCCATAGACACTTACTACCAAGTTTCAGTTCATTTGGCTGAGGGATTTCAGAGGAGAAGATTAAAATGTGAAAAGTTAACGGACGACAGACAAAATTTGGTATACAAACACGTTGTTTTTCCTTGAAAATTTCTAATTATTATTTTCATCAAAACGTACTATAACTTCAATTCGTGTTACTGACAACATTCAACATACAAATAAAGAACATAACATATAAATGCAAACCTTTAAATGACATAAACAGATTAATACAGTGTTTCTGCAAAAGTATCCTTCTTTGTCAAGCATGTGGATGGAAACCGGATGCTGTCAATTTTTCGGTCGAGTGCACTAAAATAATGATACGATGATCCCGGATAAACGTCATTTAGAAATATAGTTCAAGCTGTTTCAAATAATCATAAAAAATGGATCCAAAAGAATATGCATAGTAGAACTTGTCAATATGTCTGCCTTCCAAGATATGAAAAATAATTGAATGCCTCAAAGAACAAAAGAATTTCCCACCAAAAATTCAGGTGACTAAAATAACCAATAAAACTAATCAAATATGCAAAATGAAGATTCATATCAGGGTCACTTTCCTGAACTTAGGTCATGACCCTAATTAGAATATAATACACAACACACAGTTGTAGACCTTATTAATTTTATTATTAAGAGGTTTTAAATATTATAATTAAATGAAAAGTTATGAAGACAATTATATGAACATATTTTATTTACAAAAATATATTTTATGAACATAGCAAAAATTAAAATTGCTAAGAATTAAATTATTTACAAAATTCACTCTACCACAATAGACCACAATGTGAATTAGAGGATACCAAAACATTTGACATATTATTACTGTGTACAAACCGACCCGGCAAAAAATGTTTGGACTCGTGCACATCTAATTCCGGAACGGAATCGGACTGTAAGAAGGCAAGAAGGTAAGAATTCTGTTTATTTATTTGTTTTGTGCATGAACTTGGGGGAAAGAAATGCTTTATTAACCATTTCCTGCTGTCAGATGAAACATTTTGGCTATGTCATCGTATATTAATTGAGAAATAAGCGATAATGTGCCGCAAAATGACGATCAGCTTGACCCCAACCCCGAATTTCGCTCAGTTTCTCTTTGAATTGCTCACATTGAATGGAACGAAATGTATTGAAGGAACGATTGATGAATAAAGATGACAAGAATCGTCACTTTGTGCTTTTAATTATTGATATAAGTAAGCACGGGGCGAAAGAAATGGGTCATGTCTAAATGGCAGGAACCGGTTTCGTGAATGATGTTACAGCATGATGACCCGGTTTTGTTCCAAAAAAAATTACGAACAAACAGGAACCAAAGCCTTTATTTTCTCTGGAATAACATTGAAATTATGGCTTTTGTAACCATAATGTCCACTAGATGGATTCAGTTCAAGGTATTTAACTTTCAACATTAGTGAGCCGTGGTTTTCCGTCGAGTGTTTCATTACTTCTTCAAATAGGACGAAGGTTGTTTTGCAGTAATAACAATGGCACGGATGATTTTCTCTAGAATGTTTTATTAAGTCATCGGATTGTGGACATGCTGTATCACAGTATAAACAATTGTTGCTGTGGATTTCTGTTGCTTTGGTTCTTATTTGTTCGTAATTTTTTTTGGAACAAAACCGGGTCATCATACTGTAACATCATTCACGAAACCGGGTCCTGTCATTTTGACATGACCCAATTCTTTCGCCCCGTGCTTACTTATATCAATAATTAAAAGCACAAAGTGACGATTCGTGTCATCTTTATTCATCAATCGTTCCTTCAATACATTTCGTTCCATTCAATGTGAGCAATTCAAAGAGAAACTGAGCGAAATTCGGGGTTGGGGTCAATCTGATCGTCATTTTGCGGCACATTATCGCTTATTTCTCAATTAATATACGATGACATAGCCAAAATGTTTCATCTGACAGCAGGAAATGGTTAATAAAGCATTTATTTCCCCCAAGTTCATGCAAAAAACAAATAAATAAACAGAATTCTTACATTCTTCTTGCCTTCTTACAGTCCGGTTCCGTTCCGGAATTAGATATGCAAGAGTCCAAACATTTTTTGCCGGGTCGGTTTGTACACAGTGATTATGTATTATTACATAAGGCTCTATTTTACTGTTATTCTATTGGCCAGAAGCAATACACGCGACATTCCATTTGCTAACATATTGATTAGCAAAAAGCAATTTATGTGCAATAAATAATCATATTGCACTATCGTGCAAAATCAATGAATGAAATTACGTGGCACGAGAGTGCAATATGGTTTTTTATCGCTATTTTGTTTATTTTCCCTTTGATGTTTAAAACCGATATAGTTCATATGACGTAAATAACCAATCGCTAATCGCTAAGTGTTGTCAAGGACGCACGTAGTATTATCTTGTTTTCTAATATGATGTTATAATGACATCACATTACCAAATTCTTGATAATTAAATGATTAACGATATAAAATATTAATTGCATACCTGTTAACCCTCCCCCTTTTCGCGGGAGTCTCCCGCATGGATTGGGTCTCATGCGCGGGAGACATTAATCTCCCGCACACACCTTTCCTCCCGGACGATCTCCCCCAACAAAAAAATCAAGTACAATAAAATCTTAACCTACATTTTGCGATCAATATTTCTGGAAATTCCCCATTTGGAACTCCCGCGCTGATGAAAAACGCCGAGAGTAACAAATGGTAAAGGTGTTTAAATGACACCTTTACAGGTAAATTGGGTCATGGAGATTAATTAAGGTGTTGATGATTATACAACAATTATCCACTGATTGACAGTTAATTGGGGATAAGGAAGTGGGTTTGTGGCACACGCTTATATGATTAGAAGTGTGATAGCGGCAATTAAAAATAGTAATAAACCGTTGTGCAAACAGGAGTCGGACAACTTTTGATGCCGAGGAAAACTTCTTATTTCGATCAAACGTGCAATGAATTCATCTCGGATTGAGTTGTTATGGCTTGTTTGGGACCAAAGCCGATCAAAGTATTATTTAAGGACTAAGTTCCAGGATTGGAATTGATAAACCACAAAAATGCCAAAACGTATGCTATCACCCAACGCACCAGCAGCAAAGTGACTTTTTAATTTTAGTGCTCTATGACTTTATTTTTCAGAGCATTATGTCTTCATTGTTATTGCTTTGATTATGAATAAATTATAAATACAGTTTTTATCCTTCATTCATCATGTGAAACACTACTAATAAGACAGAAATGTAAACAATATATATTGAAATGGGATGCAGTTGGTTCAATACTGAAACAAACAAAAAAGAAAACATCAATTAACAATAAAAACATGCATCAAATACGTCGATAAAAAATCTCCAGTTATGAGACCAAATCTCCAGCCAAAAATTTACAAATCTCCAGTTGTAGCATAGCAACTCTTATCACATGTATGCAACTACAAGGTACAATTTTGTGCGTTTAAAGCCGACGCACAAAATCTCCCCCTTAGAAGAGTTGGTAGGGGGGAGATCTCCCCTCCTAGCAGTTCCCAGAGGTTAACATGTATGTAATTGTGTTTAAAAAAATATCAGTATCTCGACAAAAATTATTTAATTATGAATACAAAATAGCGATAAAATAATTAAAGATGTTTTTTAAAACTCTAGGACGTTTCTGTCATCTTTCGCCCATCGTTAATCACTTATTATTGCACCGAAATTGCTTTTTGCTAATCAATGTTAGAAAAATTCATAAAATTTTCAAATTTCCAAAAAAATTCAAAATTATAAAATTGAAAACAAAAAATTTAAAGGTCAATTTTTTTTTAAAATTCAAAACTTTCAAAAATTTCACAAGATTTCAAAAATTCAAAATGATAAAATTTTCAAAAACTTTCAATTGATCAATATGAGTTTTCATGGAGCAGAGTACAACAATATTGAACGAGGCTCCATATAACCTCATATTGATCTCGTTCAAGTGCAGTAATGGTATATTATCGAGTAATCAAAAATTGGCATTAAAAACTTTGATAAAATGTTGTAAAAACAGTCATAACTTGGATAACAAACTAAAACCATATACTAAATTTATTGGAAACTTTGTGTTTATGAATGCTATCTCGTATATAAATGCGTTATTTAATAAACTATATATTTGTGAGAACTTATATTAGTATCTATATGAATGATTGACAGTGATGCCATATCAAGAAATGTGTACGTGAATAAAGCTAGTTCCCCTATGAAAACAATTGTTATATCCAGAACACATTTGGCCTTGGCTATAGAAACAATAGTCCGCGGGTAGACATGTCACTTCACTCGGACCCATTATTCTGATTCCGAGCCAACCAGTCTCTGCTCTTTCTCCTTAATGCTGTGTGCTTAGCGGAGAAGCAACAAATACCAATTGCATAGTCTTTCGTTTGACCTAATCGTGGCTAGCACCCACGATATATCGCACTCGAGACGAGTATGCTACTCATTACATCACAGGTCAATTGTGCAAAGATTTGTAGTTATATGTATACTATAAGAGTTAAAGATCGAATGTACATGTATATTGCAGAGTTCGCGAAATGTGTCAGTCCTGTCAGACATGACCAGCAAAATTTGGGCAGATTTTGCTAAGGACTGAAACAAGATTGGTATTTTGTAATAGAAAATCAATGAGGACCGACATTATTTTCACAAGCACCACCAAACCCATATGCAATTTCGCGAACTCTATTGGGCAGATGTACATGTACATGTACAAACAATGTATGTAATGTCCTAAATGTCCCACACAAAACATTTCATAAATAAAAGAAGTTCTATTAAATGCTTTTATAAATCATTATCTATGTACGTGTTGTTAAGTTACAGGTATGAAATACATTGCAAAAGAAGACATATAGAACAGATGCATATACATGAATAATGAGACAAAAATCACATCAAATAAAATAAAAGGCAATATTAAACTAACTGTAAGCTACCATTCACACTAAACTCTTTACCACATACATCATGTTTCTAAGGTTTATCACCTGTATGTGTTCTAATGTGTCTCTGTAAGTGATGATTCTGACTAAACACTTTACAACATATATCACATTTAAAAGGTTTATCACCTGTATCTGTTATAATGTGTCTCTGTAAGTGATGTTTCTGACTAAACTCTTTACCACATACATCAAGTTTCTAAGGTTTATCACCTGTATGTGTTATAATGTGTCTCTGTAAGTGATGATTCTGACTAAACATTTTATAACGTACATTTTGCATATCACATTTAAAAGGTTTTAATCACCTGTATGTGTTCTAATGTGTCTCTGTAAGTGATGATTCAGACTAAACATTCTTGTCATCTTTATTCATCAATCGTTCCTTCAATACAGTTCGTTCCATTCAATGTGAGCAATTCAAAGAGAAACTGAGCGAAATTCGGGGTTGGGGTCAAGCAGATCGTCATTTTGCAGCACATTATCGCTTATTTTTCAATTAATATACGATGACATAGCCAAAATGTTTCATCTGACAGCAGGAAATGGTTAATAAAGCATTTATTTCCCCCAAGTTCATGCAAAAAACAAATAAATAAGCAGAATGCTTACATTCTTCTTGCCTTCTTACAGTCCGGTTCCGTTCCGGAATTAGATATGCAAGAGTCCAAACATTTTTTGCCGGGTCGGTTTGTACACAGTGATTATGTATTATTACAGAAGGCTCTATTTTACTGTTATTCTATTGGCCAGAACCAATACACGCGACATTCCATTTTCTAACATATTGATTAGCAAAAAGCAATTTCTGTGCAATAAATAATCATATTGCACTATCGTGCAAAATCAATGAATGAAATTACGTGGCACGAGAGTGCAATATGGTTTTTTATCGCTATTTTGTTTATTTTCCCTTTGATGTTTAAAACCGATATAGTTCATATCACGTAAATAACCAATCGCTAATCGCTAAGTGTTGTCAAGGACGCACGTAGTATTATCTTGTTTTCTAATATGATGTTATAATGACATCACATTACCAAATTCTTGATAATTAAGTGATTAACGATATAAAATATTAATTGTGTTTAAAAAAATATCAGTATCTCGACAAAAATTATTTAATTATGAATACAAAATAGCGATAAAATAATTAAAGATGTTTTTTAAAACTCTAGGACGTTTCTCAGTCATCTTTCGCCCATCGTTAATCACTTATTATTGCACCGAAATTGCTTTATGCTATTCAATATGTTAGAAAAATTCATAAAATTTTCAAATTTTCAAAAAAATTCAAAATTATAAAATTGAAAACAAAAAATTTAAAGGTCAATTTTTTTTTTTAATTTGAAAATTTCAAAAATTTCTTAATTTTTTTTTTTTTTAAATTCAAAACTTTCAAAAATTTCACAAGATTTCAAAAAATTCAAAATGATAAAATTTTCAAAACTTTCAATTGATCAATATGAGGTTTCATGGAGCAGAGTACAACAATATTGAACGAGGCTCCATATAACCTCATATTGATCTCGTTCAAGTGCAGTAATTGTATATTATCGAGTAATCAAAAATTGGCATTAAAAACTTTGATAAAATGTTGTAAAAACAGTCATAACTTGGATAACAAACTAAAACCATATACTAAATTTATTGGAAACTTTGTGTTTATGAATGCTATCTTGTATATAAATGCGTTATTTGATAAACTATATATTTGTGAGAACTTATATTAGTATCTATATGAATGATTGACAGTGATGTCATATCAAGAAATGTGTACGTGAATAAAGCTAGTTCCCCTATGAAAACAATTGTTATATCCAGAACACATTTGGCCTTGGCTATAGAAACAATAGTCCGCGGGTAGACATGTCACTTCACTCGGACCCATTATTCTGATTCCGAGCCAACCAGTCTCTGCTCTTTCTCCTTAATGCTGTGTGCTTAGCGGAGAAGCAACAAATACCAATTGCATAGTCTTTCGTTTGACCTAATCGTGGCTCGCACCCACGATATATCGCACTCGAGGCGAGTATGCTACTCATTACATCACAGGTCAATTGTGCAAAGATTTGTAGTTATATGTATACTATAAGTGTTAAAGATCGAATGTACATGTATATTGCAGAGTTCGCGAAATGTGTCAGTCCTGTCAGACATGACCAGCAAAATTTGGGCAGATTTTGCTAAGGACTGAAACAAGATTGGTATTTTGTAATAGAAAATTAATGAGGACCGACATTATTTTCACAAGCACCACCAAACCCATATGCAATTTCGCGAACTCTATTGGGCAGATGTACATGTACATGTACAAACAATGTATGTAATGTCCTAAATGTCCCACACAAAACATTTCATAAATAAAAGAAGTTCTATTAAATGCTTTTATAAATAATTATCTATGTACGTGTTGCTAAATTACAGGTATGAAATACATTGCAAAAGAAGACATATAGAACAGATGCATATACATGAATAATGAGACAAAAATCACATCAAATAAAATAAAAGGCAATATTAAACTAACTGTAAGCTACCATTCACACTAAACTCTTTACCACATACATCATGTTTCTAAGGTTTATCACCTGTATGTGTTATAATGTGTTTCTGTAAGTGATGTTTCTGACTAAACTCTTTACCACATACATCAAGTTTCTAAGGTTTATCACCTGTATGTGTTATAATGTGTCTCTGTAAGTGATGATTCTGACTAAACACTTTACAACATATATCACATTTAAAAGGTTTATCACCTGTATGTGTTATAATGTGTCTCTGTAAGTGATGTTTCTGACTAAACTCTTTACCACATACATCAAGTTTCTAAGGTTTATCACCTGTATGTGTTATAATGTGTCTCTGTAAGTGATGATTCTGACTAAACATTTTATAACGTACATTTTGCATATCACATTTAAAAGGTTTTAATCACCTGTATGTGTTCTAGTGTGTCTCTGTAAGTGATGATTCAGACTAAACACTTTACAACATATATCACATTTAAAAGGTTTATCACCAGTATGTGTTATAATGTGTGTCAGTAAGTGATGATTCTGACTAAACACTTTACAACATATATCACATGTATAAGGTTTATCACCTGTATGTGTTATAATGTGTCTCTGTAAGTTACCATTCTGACTAAACCCTTTACCACATATATCACATGTATAAGGTTTATCACCTGTATGTGTTCTAATGTGGTTCTGTAAGTAACTTTTCACACTAAAACCTCTACCACATATATGACATTTATAAGGTTTATCACCTGAATGTGTTTTAATGTGATTCTGTAAGATAGAATTCTGACTAAATCCTTTACCACATACATCACATGTATATGGTTTATCACCAGTATGTGTTCTAATGTGGTTCTGTAAGTAACTTTTCACACTAAACCCTCTACCACATATATGACATTTATAAGGTTTATCACCTGTGTGTATTCTAATGTGTATCTGTAAGCTACTATTCTCACTAAATCCTTTACAACATATATGACATTTATAAGGTTTATCACCAGTATGTGTTCGAATGTGTTTCTGTAAGTAATAATTATGACCAAATCCTTTACCACATATATCACATTTATAAGGTTTATCACCAGTAATGGCAGTATGCATTCTAATGTGTCTCTGTAAGCTACCATTCTCACTAAACATGTTACCACATACACCACATTTATAAGGTTTATTACCAGTATGTCTTCTAATGTGTTTCTGTAAGTAAGAATTACGACTAAATCCTTTACCACATATATCACATTTATACGGTTTATTGCCTGTATGTGCTCTAATGTGTGTCTGCAAGTTATAATTCTGACTAAATACTCTACCACATATATCACATTTATACGGTTTATCGTCTGTATGTGCTTTAATGTGTCTCTGCAAGTTAGAATTATGACCAAATCCTTTACCACATACATCACATTTATAAGGTCTATCACCAATATGTGTTCTAATGTGTGTCTGTAAGTTAGAATTCTGACTAAATCGTTTACTACATACATGTAGATCACATTTAAAAGGTTTATCACCTGTACATGTACATGTATGTGTTCTAATGTGTCTCTGTAAGTGATGATTCAGACTAAACACTTTACAACATATATCACATTTAAAAGGTTTATCACCTGTATGTGTTATAATGTGTGTCTGTAAGCTTTGATTCAAACTAAACACTTTACAACATATATCACATTTAAAAGGTTTATCACCTGTATGTGTTATAATGTGTCTCTGTAAGTGATGATTCAGACTAAACACTTTACAACATATATCACATTTAAAAGGTTTATCACCTGTATGTGTTATAATGTGTCTCTGTAAGTGATGATTCAGACTAAACACTTTACAACATATATCACATTTAAAAGGTTTATCACCTGTATGTGTTATAATGTGTCTCTGTAAGTGATGATTCAGACTAAACACTTTACAACATATATCACATTTAAAAGGTTTATCACCTGTATGTGTTATAATGTGTCTCTGTAAGTGATGATTCAGACTAAACACTTTACAACATATATCACATTTAAAAGGTTTATCACCTGTATGTGTTATAATGTGTGTCTGTAAGCTTTGATTCAAACTAAACACTTTACAACATATATCACATTTAAAAGGTTTATCACCTGTATGTGTTATAATGTGTCTCTGTAAGTGATGATTCAGACTAAACACTTTACAACATATATCACATTTAAAAGGTTTATCACCTGTATGTGTTCTAATGTGTGTCTGTAAGTGATGATTCTGACTAAACACTTTACAACATATATCACATTTATAAGGTTTATCACCTGTATGTGTTCTAATGTGTCCCTGTAAGTTCCCATT
The DNA here is from genome assembly GCA_963383655.1 of Bathymodiolus septemdierum. Classification (NCBI taxonomy): domain Eukaryota; kingdom Metazoa; phylum Mollusca; class Bivalvia; order Mytilida; family Modiolidae; genus Bathymodiolus; species Bathymodiolus septemdierum. The sequence goes on from OY726527.1 coordinate 57,591,564, forward strand.
CTGACTAAACCCTTTACCACATATATCACATGTATAAGGTTTATCACCTGTATGTGTTCTGATGTGGTTCTGTAAGTAACTTTTCACACTAAACCCTCTACCACATATATGACATTTATAAGGTTTATCACCTGAATGTGTTTTAATGTGATTCTGTAAGATAGAATTCTGACTAAATCCTATACCACATACATCACACTTATATGGTTTATCACCAGTATGTGTTCTAATGTGGTTCTGTAAGTAACTTTTCACACTAAACCCTCTACCACATATATGACATTTATAAGGTTTATCACCTGTGTGTATTCTAATGTGTATCTGTAAGCTACTATTCTCACTAAATCCTTTACAACATATATGACATTTATAAGGTTTATCACCAGTATGTGCTCGAATGTGTTTCTGTAAGTAATAATTATGACCAAATCCTTTACCACATATATCACATTTATAAGGTTTATCACTAGTAATGGCAGTATGCATTTTAATGTGTCTCTGTAAGCTACCATTCTCACTAAACATGTTACCACATACACCACATTTATAAGGTTTATCACCAGTATGTCTTCTAATGTGTTTCTGTAAGTAAGAATTATGACTAAATCCTTTACCACATATATCACATTTATACGGTTTATCACATGTACCTTTCCTATCATAGTCTTGAAATAGATCACTGGTTGTTAAATGTTTACCAAAAACATCAAAAGACTGTAACTCATCTCCCGATGGTAATCTCCTATTATTTAAAGTATATCTTTCACCACATTTAAAAAAAAAATCAGCTCTTTTTGTTTTGCACTGATCTAAAATTTGATGTTCTGTAGAGCTATTTGTATCATGTGATTGTTTCCTGCAGTCTATTAAGTCATCCATTATACATTTATTCTTAAATAGAACCTTACTATTAGTATATTTGTTTACACCATTGATCTGAGTTGGTAACATCTGATGACCAGAGTTTGTATTGCAAGAGTTCTGTGAAGTCACAGTGTCTTCTTGGTCAATAAAGTGATAATGTTGATTAAGTAATTCTTTTGAATAGAATATTTTTTTTACAAACGGTACACTAATTTTCTTTGATATTGTGTTATTGATGACACTGGATCAAACAGCCATACTAACTGTGTAATGTGGTGATGTTTCAGATGAATTAATAAATACCTAAAGCTTGTTCCAAAATCCAAATACTTCTGAAAAATAAATTTAAATATAAATGAAAAACAAAATCAAAAACTAGAGACTATAGCTAACTCACCTAGAAAGAAGATTTACTGAACCATTCCCTATCATTCATATCATACTAGGTTAAATTTTGATCTTCTTCTTCTTCCAATGAGTATTATCGAACTTGTGATACAAAAAATGTATGTACATTCGCCGACAAGGAGGCATGTGATTCAAAACAAAAATGTAATATTTACAGTTAAAACTATGTGTATGTTTACACATGAGCTAGCTCCACCTTGAACGCTTCAAGTTAAACTATGATGTGAATGTTTACACATGAGCTAGCTCCACCTTGAACGCTTCAAGTGTGGGAACACTTATTAACACTGCTGGCAAGTTATTCCATGTTCGGATTACTGAAGGGAAGTATGAGTTTTGGTGGTTCCGTGGCGTTAGTCCGAAGGTCCATTAGTCCGAAGGTTCGTTAGTCCGAAGGTCCATTATTCCGAAGGTCTGTTTGTCCTTATGTCGGCCACCCATACGTTTAAACTCTGTTATTTCTGGTTTGAATAAACGTATATATTCAACCCATATACCCTTTTTGTCCCCTGCCGCGAAGTGACGGAGTGACATAGTAATGGTCTGCGTTCGTCCATCCATCCTTCCGTCCTTGTGCAAACATGTATCTTAAAGTAGTGTTACTAGAAATTAAAGTATAAAACAACAAAGTACCGAAATTGCAGGAAATAATGATTTTTTTCTAGTTTAACCCGTACGTTTTTTCCTATATGTAATATGCATAAAACATTTGTTTGATGATCTTTTATGATATTATATTATTTTTTTGTTTCTGATGCGTGTAGACCTACATTGTGTAAGTACCAATCTTTGGAATTTCTACACTAACAACAGACTGTTTATTCCTCTACAGTATACCACCTGGTTAAAATATCTAAGGAGACCCCCCATCTGGTACACATATTTGGTAAAGGGTACTTGTATATGTCGAGCCATGGAACATGGTATTCTGGAATTACATAGATGTAGAATTTGGTACGCATATGCTTAAGTTGTTGCGGTAGTTGATTGCAGTTTTCAATATTCCATAATAATTGGTATATATTTGAGGTTACACTCCGTATTTTGCGACCATCAGTTGTACATTAGAACGTCCGTTTAATGATTTTATGTATTCTCTTTTTAATGGAATGTACTTGTTCCTCACAAAACTTAATTTCATATGTGCTTTTATGTTTTCTAATCCCTTTCTCAGAGATCGTCTCTTTTGTGTCGTACCAAATGGGACTCTTTCAGTATTTCGTAAAGAGTAAATGACAAGTCTGAATTTGTTTTCATTTTATTTGTATGTTGTTACTATGTCTTTGTCTATTTGACTTGTGTACGTTGTTTAATTTGTATATATTCCTTGTAAAGTTGTATACATCGTCAACCCTTCAGGGTAAAATTGTGCATTGAATTAAGTTATTATTATTCTGAAGTGTTTGTTAAGCAAAAAAATTCCAGTTGTTAATTGGATCAACGAGTCTTAAAAATAATCGAATATTTAGATATCTTTTAAATTCTAATATATAAATATCTTTTAAGTTTTAAGCTTAAACATATTTGGTTAAGATCAGAGTTTTAGTGGTGGGTTTACTTCATTGGAATGATTTTCATATATTTCAGAGAAGATGCGGTTTTTCTCTCTCTTTTTTTTAGACTTGGCACGCTAGGATCCATAATTACAAAACAGGGGTTGGTGCAATTTTTGGCTTGTTTTCTACAAAATGTTTTAAGTTTTACCTATATTTGCCGATTACACTTTTTTTTTTGCTAGCAAAAGCCTACAACCGACCTGGATAGACCACCGCTTAGTCAGGATGTGAATATGAGTATCTTGCTTCTCTTACTTAATTTGATAAAGGACTGAATATTAAATCAATTCAACACTGTTTGATACCTATCCTTTGGTCGAAAAACAAGACTAACAGACCTTAAAACGTTCGGACTAACGGACCTTCGGACTAACGAACCTTCGGAGTAATGGACCTTCGGACTATCGAGCGGTCACCGTTTTGGTGGCTCTGTATTCTGGAAATTGGTATCTGAAATTTTTGGTCATGGCCTCTTGTTGTTCTGGTGATTGCAAATCCCATGTAACACAGTTTGAATCTTACAACTATCTGTGCAATCAGTGCCTATCACCACTAACGCTGTGAGATTGATTTCCGCTGATGGCGCGGTCTACTCGATACAATAATATGGGATAAAGCTTGTCAGTGACTTGCATAAGGTCAATGGTTTTCGCCAATAAACGGATCACCACGATATAACTGAAATATAGTTGAAAGTTGAACCCTGACCCTAACCTATGATTTGAGATTCAAAGAATCTTGACGAAATTAGGATGGAGATACAGACAGAAAATTTCTAACGATATTATTACTCGTTGTTATGAAGATCTGTTACTCTTGAAATTAAAACATTATGGTGTTAGCGATAGTGCATTAAATCTTCTTATTAGTTACATTTTTGTACTAGTACATTTCAAAATATTTTTAAAGGTGTGCCTCAAGGATCAAAAGGATCTATTCTTGAACCTGTTTTATTTAATGTATTTCTCAATGATATCTTTGGTGTTGTAAAACATTCTACATTATATAATTATGCAGATGACAATATTGCCTCTCATGCACATCACGATGTAACAGTTCTGAAGACTTCACTTGAAACAGACAGCAAATCTCTTATTACAGTAATTGGTTTCATCTTAATAAAATGAAAGCAAATCCTGATAAATTTCAGGCAATTGCCATAGGTAAACTAGAGGCTCAGCACTGAGCTGAGCCTGTGTCGCTCACCTTTCATTCTGCTCTGAGGAAACTTAATACAGAACCTTCCATAGCCTATAGGTGCTTCCCACCAAATTTCGATTCGTTTTGGCAAAGCAGTTTCAGAGAAGAAGATTTTTAGAAAGCGACCAATCTAAAACAAAAATTGCCTGTGGCAGCCATGTTTGTTAATGAATCAAAACGAAATGAGCAATCTATAGAGGATCTTCCATAGATGCTTCTTACCAGGTTTCATATCATTTGGCCAAGCGGTTTCAGAGAAAAAGCTGTTTTAGAAATCTAACAATAAGAAACAGTAATTGTCTATGACCGCCATGTTTGTTAACGGATCAAAACGGAATGAGCATTCTTTATAGAGGACCTTTCATAGATGCTTCCTACCAAGTTTCGGTCTAATTGGCCAAGCTGTCAGTCAGATTAGAAGATTTTTAGAAATTGACCAATCAGAAACAAGGATTACCTGTGGCGGCCATGATAGTTAATGGATCAGGACAAAATAAGCAATCTATATAGAGAACCTTCCATAGATGCTTCCTACCAAGTTCTGGTTCATCTGGCAAAGCGGTTTCAGAGGAGAAGATTTTTTAGAAATCCACCAATCAGAAACAAGAATTGTTTGTGGCGGCCATGTTTGTTAACAGATTGGGACAAAATGAGCATTCTTTATAAGAGGACTTTCCATAGATGCTTCCTACCAAGTTTCGGATCATTTGGCCATGTGGTTTCAGAGGAGAAGATTTTTAGAAATAGACCAATCAGAAACAAGAATCGCCTGTGGTGGCCATGTTTGTTAACGGAATTGGAACAAAATGAGTAATCTTTATAGAGGACCGCCCATAAATGCTTCTTACCAAGTTTCATATCATTTGGCCAAGCGGTTTCAGAGAAGAAGAATTTAAAAAATCAGCCAATCAAAAACAAGAATCGCCTGTGGTGGCCATCTTTGTTAATGGGTCAGGACGGAATGAGTAATCTTTATAGAGGACCTTCCATAGATGCTTCCTACTAAGCTTCGGATCATTTGGCTAAGCGGTTTCAGAGGAGAAGATTTTTGGAAATCGACAAATCAGAAATAAGAATTGCCTCTGGTGGCCATGTTTGTAAACGGATCCGAACGAAATGAGCCCTCTTTATAGAGGACCACCCATAGATGCTTCCTACCAAGTTTCGGTTCATTTAGCCAAGCGGTTTCAGAAGAGAAGAATTTTTTAAATCAGTCAATCAGAAACAAGAGTCGCCTGTGGCGGCCATGTTTGTTAACGGATCGGGTCGAAATGAGCAAACTTTATGGAGAACGTTCCATTGATGGTTCCTAAGAAGCTTCAGTTCATTTGGCTGAGGGGTATTAGAGGCATATTTATCTGTAATTCAATTCATATAAATGTAGATAACTGCATTTTGAATACAGATACCTGTATCTATATTTAAACTAGAGTTATTTCCCTTTTAACAGAAAAACTGATTTTTTTTTTAGAAATCAATCAATCAGAAACAAGAATCGCCTGTGGCAGCCATGTTTGTTAACAGATCGGGATGAAATTAGCAATCTTTATAGGGGACCTTCCATAGATACTTCTTACCAAATTTTGGTTCATTCGGCCAAGCGGTTTCATAGGAGAAGATTTTTTAAATAGGCCAATCAGAAACAAGAATTGCCTGTGGTGGCCATGTTTGTTAATGGATCGTGACAAAATGAGCAATCTTTATAGAGGACCTTCCATAGATGCTTCCTACCAAGTTTCAGTTCATTTGGCTGAGGAGTTTCAGAGGAGAAGATTAAAATGTGAAAAGTTAACGGCCGCCAAGTGATGGCAAAAGTTCACTTTGCCTTTGGCAAGGTGAGCTAAAAAGCAAATAGTTTGAATTTAACTTTTGATCTGGGGGGAACAGTACTAGAGTGTGAAAAAGAGGTTAAATTGCTTGGTGTAACCATAGATTTTATGTTAGATTTCAATATTCATATAACAAATATGTGTAGAAAAGCAGCTAGACAACTAAATGTTCTTAATCGTATTGGCTATCATCTTAATTGTCTAAGCAGAATGACAATCTACTATTCTTTCATAATGTCAAACTTTAGTCATTGCCCCCTTACTTGGCATTTCTGATCAGAAGAAAATACAGCTAAAAATAGAAAAGTTACAGGAAAGAGCACTCCTCTTTATATATTCTGACATGAATTATAGCTCATATGAAAAACTGCTTGAAAAATCAATGATGCCCTCTCCAAAAATAAGACGATTGAGAATAATAGCAATAGAAACTTTTAAAATATTACATCAGAGTAGTCCAGTTTTTTTACAAGATTTAATAAATATTAAAAACCATTCTTATAACTTCAGCTATATATACAAATACAGCAGACATACAAAATGTACAACATGTAACACCACTGAGGGTAAGATGGTTATGAATGAATAGAAAAATGATTGGTGAAGCGATTTATATAAGGGTTTCTGATAGAAAATAAAATCTGATAGCCACAAAACGTGGAAATGTGCCGACCAAGAGTTGGAGAGGCAAATCTCACTGTTTTCTGTATGTAGAGCTCTCTGACGTCCCACGGCTCTAGCAAAAAATAATAATGCAGTCGAACGGCAGAGGAATCTAAGACTAATTTAAATAAATAATTTTGTACAATCCTTAAGAAAAAGTATGAATTACAGAGAAAGTTGGAAAGATAGAAAAAACAAGTGTATATAGGAAAGTCAAAGGAATAGGCGAAAGATTTGTCAAGTTGCATGTTCATACCTTCAGCAATAGTCCACTCTGGCTACCGTAGCGGCCACTGGGCATACACCCAACCAGCATAGCACTATCAGCCTCACTAGATACTACTTACAACTTGACGAGCCTAAACTTAGATAGAGGCAGTGGACAGCTCCTGTTTGAAAGATACCAAACAGGGAGCCTCAGCAACTGGTGCTGGCAAGGTATTCCAAATACTGGTGGTCTGTGGAAAGAAACTGTGATTGTAGCAATCTGTGGATATTGAGAACTATTGGTACTTCAAGGAATGGCTAGATCTTGTTTGACGAGTTGGTTTGGTCAGGTACTCTTTTGCTCTGATGTCAATTAAGTTGTTGATGATCTTGTACATCATAGTAAGTCGGATTTTCTTTCGTCTTGTTTCAAGTGTGTCCCATTCTAGATCTCCAAGCATGGAAGTTATACGCTGCTGGTGTTTCTATAGCGATTTGTCACGTACCTAGCCGCTCAAATTCAAAAATAAACAATCCGCTAAAAAAAGGCGCTGTGTCAGTGTGTGTGATATTTCAAAGTCGGGAAATAATACTGTGATTTACGACAGACTTACATCTATATTCTTTGCACATATAAATCATGCCTGGCCTTTTAAACAAGTTTTCGATGATATTAATTATTTCTGTGTGAAAGTGCACATTCTGATTATCTCCCTTTAATAAAAAAAAATACCTGTGATATCTCGGGTACGGATCTGTTGAAATTTCCGTAACTAAAGACTTTTTTTATAATCAAAAACATATTTACAACATATTTACAGAATCTAAATAAGTGAGGCTTTATGATTTAAACAGAATCCAACCAAAAACTGCAAAATTAAATTTTCAACAATTAGAAAATCTTAATTTCCGAAGATTAAAAATAGGTATATGAAAAACTTTGCTAAACTAAGAAAACTGTTATCTTTATAAATCTATTTATTGACAAAATTATTTCTTTGAAAGTATCAAAATTTTAATGTCAAATTAATACCCATGAAAGGAAAATAGGAAAAAATAATTAAAATAAAAAAACTATATTGAACTCGCATGAAACAAGTTGAATAAAAGTTAAACAAGGGCAATGCAAATCGTGGCGTATCCCTTCGCCTAAAAATTTGACCCGGTGATCTTGACCTTTGAACTTGAAAATCAATAGGGTTCCTGATTCTCTTAAGGACTAAGTATGTACCACGTTTGGTCAAAATCCATTGAAGGGTGTTGATTCTAGAGTGTTCACAAAATTAAGGATGCTACGGAAGGACGGAACATCGTTGGTGAGGGGGTAATAATTATAATCTTATCATTTTACAATGACTGTGGACATTTTAATTTTACCTGTTTTCCTGTTTCCGAGGTCTGGAATATGGGCTATTCAGCCCATTGGACCCTTCTTAATGTAACACTGTGGTCTAGGAATATGTCATATCCAGAAATTGAGGGTACTTTCCTCATAAATATTCATCATATTTAAATTCGATTTTGATCACGTGACTGCAGTTTCAAGCTTGATGGATCGTTTATTAGATTTGTCAAAAAATAGCCTATAGTACGGAAATTCAATGTGTCCGTCCATGATTCGAAAATTAAAAGTTATTGTTTATTTCCGCAAAGTTTTTCTTCTGTCAAAATTCAAATATTTTTATTTTGTAACGATTTTAGACATGTCTTTGATATCGCGATCATGCAAAAATGATCATATTATATTAGAAGCTAGACATATTAGGTTAGTTAATATAATTACATATATTATTGAGGAATCTAAATTAATTTCAAAAAATATGTCGCCAAATGTCATTCATTGTTAAATTTTGTGTCACACGCCACCAGTTTCTTGTATTTCAGACATTTTTACATAGACTCTTAAGGCCAAAAAAAGGGTTCGTCGCCTCGGATTTTCATTTAGTCCAGGAACCTCGAATATTTAATTGTTTTCATTAAATTTTATTTCATTTAATTCAGCTTGATTCAGTGTATCATTTTCAAGTTCAGAAAATGACACACATGCAATTATGAATGATATCGTCTATATAGATCATATGAAAATTGCAGACGTCCCGGCGTCGCCATCTTAGATATGCAAATGAGCAAAGTACCCATCATTTCTGGCTGCCCAGTCATTGGAAATGATAAGATTATATCTATGCAAAAAATGTAAATTGGAACGACACATGACTTTGTGTGGTGATAATTGGTTGTACGAAGAAGCTTCTTTGAAAAAACCAGGGTCGTCCTTGCTGAATTCAACGAGAACACAATGATGTCAATGTATAAGCAACATCAAAATCAAGTTTAAGTGTAAAAAAAAGATATTTCGTTCAACAGATATGTTTTGAATTTTCCTGGCGTATAAAGGTATTATATCAGCGGGTGTCTGTAATTTTTTTGTCTTCATTAGCAGTGATTACTACCACATATAAACATAAAAACTTACATTGAACCCTTCCGTTTTTGACAGTCGATGATCGGAAACGGTAACGTGCCGACAAATAATTGAAAAAGTTTTGCGAGCAAGTAAACCAAAGGGTCTAAATAGGATCACCAAAATATTTTTATTGTTCAACATAACATTTCTCTGCTTAACAAATAATTTACAGTGCAAGAAGTAGTGTTCATTGTTTTCCACATAATTGTCACAGTTACAGTAACAAGAATCGATCAGATTACATCTAAAGAGGTCACCTTTTAAGCTACTATAATTTTGCCTTAAACGTGTATGTAGAATACTTGACAGACGTGAACCACAGGTACTTATGGGCAGGACCCTATGTTGCTCCCTTTTTTTTTAAGATGTTGCCCCCCCCCCCTTTTTTTATGATATAAGTTAGTTTTTTTTTTATCATGTCAGAAACCCGGTATGGATAGAAACTACTGTTTGATTGCATTTATTGTATATATGTCATACAGTGATACATAGAATGTTGCAAAATGTTGTTTATATGAAAAAAAGTCGGTTAAAAAAAAAAAAAAAAAAAAAAAAAAAAAAAAAGGAGCAACATAGGGTCCTGTCCACAAGTATCTGTGACGTGAACTAAGCGAACAATATTTAGGAGGCTTTACTGGATTGTTGTAGTAAGTCTTTAATCTAGATTTGAGTATGCAATTACTAGGTGAATCTCTGATATATTGGGGTAAATTATTCCAGAAATGAATAGTGGCTGAAAAAAAATGAATGTTGATATAGGGTTAGACGGCACTTTGGAATAGTGAAATTATTTGCATTTCGTGTATACGTAGTTGCTTGGCTGGTTGACAGTCCGCGGCAGCAAATCACTTAAATAATCGGGGGTATCACCCTTAACTATATTATAAAAAAGTGACAACTTTTTGATTTTGCGCATGTTTGTATAAGACATAATCTCCATTTTACAGTAATGCATGTCCATGGGCATAGCTTGAATTGGAATTTTACAGAGGCAGGGGGTCTGGGACGCATTCCCTCAGAAGCTATATCGACTTTTTTTTAGGCGGGGGGCGGGTTAAAATTTTGACGATTTGATAGTAGTTATACCCTAATTTGGCAAACTTGCCACTAACTAGTAGGTTTTTTAAATTATTGACATTAGAATACATGAAGCTATGCATTCATCCCCGTAAAATGTTAATTACGCTCCTTACACTCCTACATAATTTAAGGTTGATTTACACGCCAGGGGATCTTCAATCATATTTATAAGATAAATGGCTCAAACATAACCCTTATTCAGACAGAGAGTCGGTTGCATTGACGACCGACGGATCAAGGTTAGTGTACCAGTCAAAGACTCTCTCAATTTCTGCTGGTGTCATTATTTCAAGTCGGTTAATGGTTACGATTTAGTTATATCTCAAGGCGTTTTGTTTATCCGTTTTTTAACGAGGCAAGGCAATTGTCTCGGTTCCCTCAATGGATGCTGCACATTTGATATCTCTCCGATTCATTGTGGTTCTAATTAAGGAACATTTTTTGTTTATTTCATCATTTTAGTCTAAATGAAGTTTTGGAACTCATATAACAAACAAATATCTTCATTTTACAAGGATCCCGGTCGGGACAAACCAAAGACGACACAACTAGTACATGTATTTGTTGTTTCCCCACGAAACATGCAGCATTGTGATAATGTGTCAGGGTGTAGTGACATGTCTATCCCCGGACTGTTGTTTCAGTGGTTGTGATAATGTGTCAGGGTGTAGTGACATGTCTATCCCCGGACTGTTGTTTCAGTGGTTGTGATAATGTGTCAGGGTGTAGTGACATGTCTATCCCCGGACTGTTGTTTCAGTGGTTGTGATAATGTGTCAGGGTGTAGTGACATGTCTATCCCCGGACTGTTGTTTCAGTGGTTGTGATAATGTGTCAGGGTGTAGTGACATGTCTATCCCCGGACTGTTGTTTCAGTGGTTGTGATAATGTGTCAGGGTGTAGTGACATGTCTATCCCCGGACTGTTGTTTCAGTGGTTGTGATAATGTGTCAGGGTGTAGTGACATGTCTATCCCCGGACTGTTGTTTCAGTGGTTGTGATAATGTGTCAGGGTGTAGTGACATGTCTATCCCGGACTGTTGTTTCAGTGGTTGTGATAATGTGTCAGGGTGTAGTGGCATGTCTATCCCCGGACTGTTGTTTCAGTGGTTGTGATAATGTGTCAGGGTGTAGTGGCATGTCTATCCCCGGACTGTTGTTTCAGTGGTTGTGATAATGTGTCAGGGTGTAGTGGCATGTCTATCCCCGGACTGTTGTTTCAGTGGTTGTGATAATGTGTCAGGGTGTAGTGGCATGTCTATCCCCGGACTGTTGTTTCAGTGGTTGTGATAATGTGTCAGGGTGTAGTGACATGTCTATCCCCGGACTGTTGTTTCAGTGGTTGTGATAATGTGTCAGGGTGTAGTGACATGTCTATCCCCGGACTGTTGTTTCAGTGGTTGTGATAATGTGTCAGGGTGTAGTGGCATGTCTATCCCCGGACTGTTGTTTCAGTGGTTGTGATAATGTGTCAGGGTGTAGTGGCATGTCTATCCCCGGACTGTTGTTTCAGTGGTTGTGATAATGTGTCAGGGTGTAGTGACATGTCTATCCCCGGACTGTTGTTTCAGTGGTTGTGATAATGTGTCAGGGTGTAGTGGCATGTCTATCCCCGGACTGTTGTTTCAGTGGTTGTGATAATGTGTCAGGGTGTAGTGACATGTCTATCCCCGGACTGTTGTTTCAGTGGTTGTGATAATGTGTCAGGGTGTAGTGACATGTCTATCCCCGGACTGTTGTTTCAGTGGTTGTGATAATGTGTCAGGGTGTAGTGGCATGTCTATCCCCGGACTGTTGTTTCAGTGGTTGTGATAATGTGTCAGGGTGTAGTGACATGTCTATCCCCGGACTGTTGTTTCAGTGGTTGTGATAATGTGTCAGGGTGTAGTGGCATGTCTATCCCCGGACTGTTGTTTCAGTGGTTGTGATAATGTGTCAGGGTGTAGTGACATGTCTATCCCCGGACTGTTGTTTCAGTGGTTGTGATAATGTGTCAGGGTGTAGTGACATGTCTATCCCCGGACTGTTGTTTCAGTGGTTGTGATAATGTGTCAGGGTGTAGTGACATGTCTATCCCCGGACTGTTGTTTCAGTGGTTGTGATAATGTGTCAGGGTGTAGTGACATGTCTATCCCCGGACTGTTGTTTCAGTGGTTGTGATAATGTCAGGGTGTAGTGACATGTCTATCCCCGGACTGTTGTTTCAGTGGTTGTGATAATGTGTCAGGGTGTAGTGACATGTCTATCCCCGGACTGTTGTTTCAGTGGTTGTGATAATGTGTCAGGGTGTAGTGACATGTCTATCCCCGGACTGTTGTTTCAGTGAGCTAGTATATTAAAAGTCCAACTTCAACATGTTGGTCTAGAACAAAGAGGACATCATAAAATAAAGAATCTCTAGAATGGTAATCTCTAGAATAGTCTAGTACAAAGAGGACATCATTACCATCTAATGTAGTTCGTTCTGCCATGATATAGATGAAAAATGCTACAGAGAAGAAGATTTTTAGAAATCGACCAATCAGAAACAGGAATGGCCTGTGGTGGCCATGTTTATTAACGGATGGGAACTAAATGTGCAACCTTTATAAATGACCTTCCAATGATGCTTCCTACCAAGTTTTGATTCATTTGGCAAAGCGGTTTCAGAGAAGACAATTTTTTTTTATAAATCAACCAATCAGAAACAAGAATTGGCTGTGGTGGCCATTTTTGTTAACGGATCAGAACTAAATTAGCAATCTTGATAGATGACCTTCCAAGGATGTTTCCTACCAAGTTTCGATTCATTTGGCAAAGCGGAGGAGACGATTTTTTAGAAATCAACCAATCAGAAACAATAATTGCCTGTGATGGCCATGTTTGTTAACAGTTCGGAAATAAATTAGCAATCTTTATAGACGACCTTCCAAATTTTGATTCATTTGGCCAAGCGGTTACAGAGGAGAAGATTCTTTAGAAATCAACCCATCAGAAACAAGAATTGCCTGTGGTGGCCATGTTTGTTAACGGATCTGGATGAAATGAGCAATCTTGATAGAGGACCTGCTATACATGTAGATGTTTCCTACCCAGTTTCGGTTCATTTGGCAAAGCGGTTTCAGAGGAGTCGATTAAAAAAAATCGGCCAATCAGAAACAATAATAGCCTATGGCGGCCATGTTTGTCAATGGATCGGGACAAAATTATCAATCTTTAGAGAGGACCTCCCATAGATGTGTTCTGCCAATTTTCACCTCATTTGGCTGAGGGGTTTCAGAGGAAAAGATTAATATGTGAAAAGTTAACGGATGACAGATGACGGACGCCAAGTGATGACAAAAGCTCATATTGACTTTGGCAAGGTGGGCTAAAAAAGAAGAAAGAGTCTTTAATATAGAAGTAGAAATAAAATTAAACAAAAACACACTTTAAAGTTTACATGAATTTGTTGAAATAAATTATTTAAATGATGGTCAACAAGTTTTTTGTGAACCAAACAGAAAGTAATTCTCATAAAATCTGATAAAATGGATCCTTTGATTATAAGAATAGAAACGACTTCATCTATTGGATTCAGAATTTTAAGTGGGACTACATGATTAATAGGAATTATTATACTTCGTGTAAGTTTCTGTAGTGATATTAGGTATTGTAATATTTTGCATATTACCTGGACAATTAGCTATAGACACTCAGTATAAGAATGATATTAATGTGGTCTTGTCCAGGTAATATGCCAAAATATTACCCAGGTCAGACGTCACCGTCTGAGAGACATATTATTCGGTCGGGTAATATTTTGGCATATTACCTGGACAAGACCACATTATTATATGATTGTAACTAAAGTTTTTGCAAGCAAAAGTCCTTTACGCAATATATAAGACCTTATTATTTACACATACACCTTGCAAATCTACAGACAAGTATTTCGGAAGTTGACCCCAAATTACGAGCTCAGAATTTACATCAATACCAATCTTCTATCTGCCTTTATCTTATAATTATTCCCAGTGGGAAAGTCCATAATAACAACTGAAATGTGCTTCGACCTCAAATACTTCATTCCTAAAAATCATGGGATGAGACGTTTTGGGTAATACATTTTTTTGTAGATCTAAGTTTTGATAATATAAATTTAATCAGTTCTAATCTTCAAATCTGCTGGGCCAATGATTTTTATGTGATGCCTATTAGAAAATTTAATTTCTTCGTGAAACGGATATAAAGTTTTTTTGTAAACAGCATACTAACAAAAAGCTCTCGACACAATCCATTCAACAAAATAAATAAAAATAAAAATTATAAATATGCGAAATTTCAGAATGTGGTCCCCTTTTCTAAATAAAATAGCAATTTTTAATCAATAGCCTGTCAATAACCAATAAAGATGAACATTTAAACACTGCATTAAAATTGAATGTAAAATAAAAACTTTTATATTTTGGAAATTTGCAATTCACATGGAATCTATAAAGAAGAAAAAAACATTAAGATCAGACTTAAATAAAGATTAAAATAATTAGGATTTGTTGGCCCCATTTTGACCCCTTATACATGTGTATCTTTGAAATGGTAGAAGCCATTCAAAACATGTTAGATATTTCATAAAGAGAATTGTATAAGAACTTCAAGAAAAGAAAATCCTGAAATTTGGTTTAAAAATAAAGTATATGTATTGTTACATGGAACAGCCCTAAACTGTATTTACATAAAATTTGAAAGTCAAAAAAATATTTGAGGAATAACTATATACCGGTATACCTGTACATGTAGCTAGTTGTGTGTTAATTAGCTTCAATGTATCCAAGATGTTCAATTATATTGATATAAATCATGGTATATAATGTTAAAACCAGAAAACAAAGACACATGCTTTATTTAAAATCCTTCACTACATATATTTATTATTAAGGTTTATCACCAGTATGTATTATAATGTGTGTCTGTAAGTTAGAATTCTGACTAAACACTTTACCACATACATTGTACATCACATTTATGAGGTTTATCGCCTGTATACATTCTAATGTGTTTCTGTAAGTCTCCATTCTGACTAAATCCTTTACCACATACATCACATTTTTATGGTTTATCACCAGTATGTGTTCTAGTGTGTATCTGCAAGTTACCATTCTGACTAAATCCTTTTTTGACCTTTACCACATACATCACATTTTTATGGTTTATCACCAGTATGTGTTCTAGTGTGTATCTGCAAGTTACCATTCTGACTAAATCCTTTACCACATATATCACATTTATAAGGTTTATCACCTGTGTGTGTTCTTATGTGTGTCTGTAAGTTATAATTCTGACTAAATCCTTTACCACATATACCACATTTATAAGGTGTATCACCTCTATGTGTTCTTGTGTGTGTCTGTAAGTTATAATTCTGACTAAATACTCTACCACATATATCACATTTATAAGGTTTATCACCAGTATGTGTTCTAATGTGATTCCGTAAGTTAGAATTATGACTAAATCCTTTACCACATACATCACATGTATATGGTTTATCACCGGTATGTGTGCTAATGTGATTCTGCAAGTTACCATTATGACTAAATCCTTTACCACATATATCACATTTATATGGTTTATCACCCATATGTGTTCTAATATGGTTCTGTAAGTTACTACTATCACTAAATCCTTTACCACATACATCACATGTATACGGTTTATCACCAGTATGTGTGCTAATGTGATTCTGTAAGTTACCATTCTGACTAAATCCTTTACCACATACATCACATTTATA
Source organism: Bathymodiolus septemdierum (assembly GCA_963383655.1). Taxonomy (NCBI): domain Eukaryota; kingdom Metazoa; phylum Mollusca; class Bivalvia; order Mytilida; family Modiolidae; genus Bathymodiolus; species Bathymodiolus septemdierum. Next base: position 57,607,587 of record OY726527.1, read on the forward strand.
TGGTTTATCACCAGTATGTATTCTAATATGGTTCTGTAAGTTACTACTATCACTAAATCCTTTACCACATATATGACATTTATCAGGTTTATCACCAGTATGTATTCTAATAATGTGATTCTGTAAGTTAGAATTACGACTAAACACTTTACCACATATATCACATTTAAAAGGTTTATCACCAGTATGTGTGCTAATGTGATGCTGTAAGTTACCATTCTGACTAAATCCTCTACCACATATATCACATTTATAAGGTTTATCACCTGTATGTGTTCTAATGTGATTCTGTAAGTTAGAATTATGACTAAACCCTTTCCCACAAACATCACAATTATACGGTTTATCACCAGTATGTATTCTAATGTGTATCTTTAAGTTACCATTCTCATTAAACACTTTACCACATATATCACATTTATAAGGTTTATCACCAGTATGTGTTCTAATGTGATTCTGTAAGTTTGAATTATTCCTAAAAGCTTTACCACATATATCACATTTATACGGTTTATCACCAGTATGTGTTCTAATGTGATTCTGTAAGTTAGAATTCTGACTAAACACTTTACCACATACATTACATTTATAAGGTTTATCACCAGTATGTGTTCTAATGTGATTCTGTAAGTTAGAATGATGACTAAATCGTTTACCAGATATATCACATTTATCAGGATTATCACCTGTATGTGCTCTAATATGTGTCTGTAAGTTAGAATTATGACTAAATCCTTCACCACATATATCACATTTATAAGGTTTATCACATGTATCTTTCCTATCATAGTTTTCAAGTAGATCACTGGTTGCTAAATCTTTACCAAAAACTTCAAAAGACTGCAACTCATCTCCCATAGGTAATTTCATATTATTTAAAGTATGTCCTTCGTTTCTTTTTGTTTTGCACTGATCTAAAATTTGATGTTCTGTAGAGCTATTTGTATCATGTAATTGTTTCTTGCAGTCTATTAAGTCATCCATTACACACTTATTCTTTAATAGAACCTTATTTTGTTTACACCATTGATATCAACTGGTAATCTCTGACCACAGTTTGTATTACAAGAGTTCTGTGATGTCACAGTGTTTTTTTCAGTGTCTTCTTTCGTGAATATAAGGAAAATGTTGATTAAGTAATTCTTCTGAATAAAATATATTTTTACATAGGGTACACTGTAATTATATTTGATATTGTGTTACTGATGACACTGGATCCAACAGCCATGCTACCTTTGTACTGTGGTGATATTTCAGATGAATTATACCATTCATGACTAAAGCTCATTCTAAATACTTCTGAAAAATAAATTTAAATACAAAAGTTTAAAAAAATAATTACAAATATCTGTCTAGACCCCTATTCCCCTCCTATGTTTAGAGATCATTTCGAACATGATTGATTGGTGTTACATGCAAATATTTTTCATTACAATTGTGTAAAAATATTCTAAGAAGAATTGTCCGTTTAAGACAATACCCGATTAATTGGTATTTTGACGATACATTCATAAAAACTTCAAAGAAACTTTTGATTGACATAACTACTGAAGATTATATCAATACAGAGAAATTAACTTGTATTTTGTTTTACTTTCATCACAGAAATCAAAATAATTTGATTAAGATTGTTCAACAGCCTTAAAAAACGTATGTTAATATGTGTGCTTTATTTACTGTAACATATAAATTACGCCCGTTTCTCATATTTTTATTGTACCAGAATGTACAAAAAAAATGTACATATTTCGAGATACTGTGAGTGCCAGCAAAATACTAATTCTAATTTAGTTCTAGTCAAATGTAGACCACATTGTCACAATCGTATTCAAAATGAATTGTTAATTATAATTAATCATTAATATTCAATTGACATTTGCTCTGGTATATCTATATATGAAGTTGTTTATTTAAAGGAATTTGATTTGTGCTTAGTGTAGTTAATAGACAATAGAGAATAATCATCAAAGAATGTTCCTTATCAATATAAAGATTGTTATATAATTGTTGCCAATCACGTTCAATCACGTTTTACGTAAATTACTAATCACTTAATTATATAATTATATCAATAATAAATTAATCATTAATTAATTTCATCCATTAAAAAAGAACCTGTTCATCAATAAAAATAAAATTATACAAAAATCTTTTAACCAAAAATATTAATTCATATTAGGGACCGGTCATTTTCTTTTATTGGGAGGGTCTGGGAGGAAATATTCGAAATTTTCAATGTTTTTCCAAGGCCCCACACCGTACGTTTGAAAAAGAAAATAAATTCAAGACCCACCCTTCCAATCTTATTTAAATTTCAAACCCCCCCCCCCCTTTCTTTTCTGCCATTTCTAAAATTAGTATATTTTTTTTACCAGAAACAACAATGAACTTGTACTTTTAGTATGCTAGTGATCGCCAAGTACAGGAGATCCGGGCCAGGCCGGATCTCCTGTACTTGGCGATCACTAGTATAAAATTTTTTTCCAGTATTGTGAATTTTTTTCAAAATTTTGTACAATACTGGTATACCAGTAATGTAATTAAGATATTGGTATTGTAATTCAATTATGAAATTGGATTGCTTCATATTAAAAGGTTCATGTTATCAACTGTTGAAAAGCATACTAAAAGTACAAGTTCATTGTGTATCATTTTATTGGCATTTATAACATCGTATCAGTAATACATCACAATACACAACAATCCATTATGGATAGAGTCAAGATTATTATACAGCGACACAAGAACAACTACTTCAAGAACTGGTCTACCCAGGAACTAACATTTCCACAATACTTATTATAATACTATACACAAGTAAAAAAATATTTTTTTTAAATCACAATACTGGAACAAATTTTTATACCAGTATTGTGATCGCCAAGTACAGGAGATCCTTCGGCCCTAATAAAAAGTCGTTCCCGATATATCTCGGCACAAAAAATCTCGACACTTTTTGATGCACTGGATGAGCGTGAAATTGCCAGATAATTTTCAGATTTGCGAGCATTCATGACCGTGCCTGTTTCATATTACTGTGATTTACGACAGACTTACATCTATATTCTTTACACATAGAAATCATGCCTGGTGGCATATAAATGATCAAATCTTACATTACGAACCAACATCTTGGCCTTCTAAACAAGTTTTCGATGAATTATTATTTGTGTGTGCAAATTTTGATTATCTCCCTTTAATTAAAAATACCTGTGATATCTCGGGTGCGGATCTGTTTAAGTTTCCGTAATTAAAGACTTTTTATTCGGCAAAAAAACATATTTACAAAATATTTACAGAATCTAAATAAAAGAGGCTTTATAATTTAAACAGAATCCAACCAAAAACTGCTAAATTAAATTTTCAACAATTGGAAAATCTTAATTTCCGAAGATTAAAAATAGGTAAATGATAATAATGATTTCTTTGAAAGCAAAGGCGTAGCAATTGCCTCGGAATTTTTTTTTAATTAAAAGAATAATAATGGATAACCACAACACCTTAAGATATAACTAAATCGTAAGCATACAGTTGTACAGTTGTAAGTTTAGTTAGAGTATATTAAGCACAGGCGCATGGGGAATGGATTTCGTTTCCTCCTCCCCCCTTTTTTTTCAAAATTTTCATATAAATCAATTCTTTTTCAAAATTTTCATAATCATTCGTTTCTCTTCATTTGACAATATCAGTAGACGTCATGCATCATGAATAATACGTGTATTCTGTGTCCACAGTTTTTCGACTGATACAGTATAAGAGAGAAGGTAAGCAACTCCATTTTCATATTTCGCGCCATATCGCTCACCTCGGTTGGGAAACCCCCGTGTTTTTTGCACTTTTTACCTTGTCTACATATGGCACTGTCGCATCAAACTGTTTCTAAGACACTTACATAATTGCCCATGTTCGAATTTCAGTCGGTACTTCGATCTTTTCTAAGAAATCTAGCCGAGAATAGAGAAGCAGCTTCGTTTCTAGGTCAAACTACATCATATTAGACGGAAGTGCAAGAACGATAACCCTGGGTTTTTCACGAATGGAATACCTGCAATGAAAAACCCAGATGCGCTCCGAATATTTTCCCCGGAATATGGAAACATTGAAATAATTTCATGGTGAATAACTGTTAACACATACAAAGAATAAAATAAAAGGTAACCAATATACAACCTATAGCTTAGTATAGTAGTGTCTACAGGGTAACCAATATACAACCTATATCTTAGCATATTAGTGTCTACAAAGTAACCAATTTACAACTTATAGTTTAGTATAGTAGTGTCTACAGGGTACCCAATATACAACCTATATCTTAGCATATTAGTGTCTACTAGGTAACCAATTTACAACCTATATCTTAGCATATTAGTGTCTACAACGTAACCAACTTACAACCTATATCTTAGCATATTAGTGTCTACTAGGTAACCAATTTACAACCTATAGTTTAGAATAGTAGTGTCTACAGGGTAACCAATATACAACCTATATCTTAGCATATTAGTGTCTACAAGGTAACCAATTTACAACCTGTAGCTTAGTATAGTAGTGTTTACAGAGTAACCAATATACAACCTATAGTTTAGCATATTAGTGTCTACAAGGTAACCAATATACAACCTATATCTTAGCATATTAGTGTCTACAAGGTAACAAATTTACAACCTATATCTTAGCATATTAGTGTCTACAGGGTAACCAATTTACAAACTATATCTTAGCATATTAGTGTATACAAGGTAACCAATTTACAACCTATAGTTTAGTATAGTAGTGTCTACAGGGTAACCAATATACAACCTATCGTTTAGAATAGTAGTGTCTACAGGGTAACCAATATACAACCTATATCTTAGCATATTAGTGTCTACAAGGTAACTAATAAACAACCTATAGTTTAGTATAGTAGTGTCTACAAGGTAACCAATTTACAACCTATATCTTAGCATGTTAGTGCTACAAGGTAGCTAATATACAACCTATATCTTAGCATATTAGTGTATACAAGGTAACCAATTTACAACCTATAATCTGGTATAGTAGTGTCTACAGGGTAACCAATATACAACCTATCGTTTAGAATAGTAGTGTCTACAGGGTAACCAATATACAACCTATATCTTAGCATGTTAGTGTCTACAAGGTAACCAATTTACTCCCTATAGTTTAGCATAGTAGTGTCTACAGGGCAACCAATATACAACCTATAGCTTAGTATAGCAGTATGTACAGGTTAACCAATATACAACCTATAGTTTAGAATAGTAGTGTCTACAGGGTAACCAATATACAACCTATAGATTAGTATAGTAGTGTCTACAAGGTAACCAATTTACAACCAATAGTTTAGCATATTAGTGTCTACAAGGTAACCAATTTACAACCTGTAGTTTAGCATAGTAGTGTCTACAAGGTAACCAATATACAACCTATAGTTTAGTATTGTAGTGTCTACCGGGTAACTAATATACAACCTATAGTTTAGTATAGTAGTGTCTACAAGGTAACCAATATACAACCTATATTTTAGTATAGTAGTGTCTACAGGGTAACCAATATACAACCTATAGCTTAGCATATTAGTGTCTACAAGGTAACCAATTTACAACCTGTAGTTTAGTATAGTAGTGTCTACAAGGTAACCAATATACAACCTATATCTTAGCATATTAGTGTCTACAAGGTAACCAATTTACAACCTCTAGCTTGGCATAGTAGTGTTTACAAGGTAACCAATATACAACCTATAGTTTAACATAGTAGTTTCTACAAGGTAACCAATATACAACCTATAGTTTAGTATAGTAGTGTCTACAAGGTAACCAATTTACAACCTATAGTTTAGTATAGTAGTGTCTACATTGTAACCAATATACAACTTATAGTTTAGTATAGTAGTGTCTACAAGGTAACCAATATAACAACCTATAGCTTAGCATATTAGTGTCTACAAGGTAACCAATTTACAACCTGTATCTTAGCATATTAGTGTCTACAAGGTAGCAATTTACAACCTATATCTTAGCATATTAGTGTCTACAAGGTAACCAATTTACAACCAATAGTTTAGAATAGTAGTGTCTACAGGGTAACCAATATACAACCTATTGTTTAGTATAGTAGTGTCTACAAGGTAACCAATATACAACCTATTGCTTAGCATATTAGTGTCTACAAGGTAACCAATTTACAACCTGTATCTTAGCATAGTAGTGTCTACAAGGTAACCAATTTACAACCTGTAGTTTAGTATAGTAGTTTCTACATGCTGAATAATATAAAACCAATAGTTTAGTATAGTAGTGTCTACATGGTAACCAATTTACAACCTGTAGTTTAGTTTAGTAGTGTCTACATGGTGAACAATTTACAACCAATAGTTTAGTATAGTAGTGTCTACAAGGTAACCAATTTACAACCTGTAGTTTAGTATAGTAGAGTCTACATGCTGAACAATTTACAACATATAGTTTAGTATAGTAGTGTCTACAGGATAACCAATATACAACCTATACTTTAGTATAGTATTGTCTACAAGGTAACCAAAATACAACCTATAGTTAAGTTTAGTATTGTCTACAAGATAACCAATTTACAGCCAACTGTTTAGAATAGTAGTGTCTACAGGGTAACCAATATACAACCTATAGTTTAGTATAGTAGTGTCTACAGGGTAGTCAATTTACAGCCAACGGTTTAGTATAGTAGTGTCTACAGGGTAACCAATATACAACCTATAGTTTAGTATAGTAGTGTCTACAGGGTAGCCAATTTACAGCCAACGGTTTAGTATAGTAGTGTCTACAGGGAAACCAATTTACAACCTATTGCTTAGCATAGTATTGTCTACATGGTAGCCAATTTACAACCAACGGTTTAGCATAGTAGTGTCTACAGGGTAACCAATATACAACCTATAGTTTATTACAGTAGTGTCTACAAGGTAACCAATATACAACCTATAGTTTAGTATAGTAGTGTCTACAAGGTAACCAACATGCAACATATAGTTTAGTATAATAGTGTCTACAAGGTAGCCAATTTACAACCTATAGTTTAGTATAGTAGTGTCTATAAGGTAACCAATATACAACATATAGTTTAGTATAGTAGTGTCTACAGGGTAGCCAATTTACAACCAACGGTTTAGCATAGTAGTGTCTACAAGATAACCAATATACAACCTATGGTTTAGTATAGTAGTGTCTACAGGGTAACCAATTTACAACCAACGGTTTAGTGTAGTGGTATCTACAACCTATTGTTTAGTATAGTAGTGTCTACAGGGTAACCGATTTACAACCAACGGTTTAGCATAGTAGTGTCTACAGGGTAACCAATATACAACCTATAGTTTAGCATAGTAGTGTCTACAGGGTAGCCGATTTACAACCAACGGTTTAGTATAGTAGTGTCTACAGGGTAACCAGTTTACAACCAACGGTTTAGCATAGTAGTGTCTACAGGGTAACCATTATACAACCCATAGTTTAGCATAGTAGTGTCTACAGGGTAACCAGTTTACAACCAACGGTTTAGCATAGTAGTGTCTACAGGGTAACCATTATACAACCCATAGTTTAGCATAGTAGTGTCTACAGGGTAGCCAATTTACAACCAACGGTTTAGCATAGTAGTGTCTACAGGGTGGCCAATATACAACCTATAGTTTAGTATAGTATTGTCTACAGGGTAACCAATATACAACCGATAGTTTAGCATAGTAGTGTCTACAGGGTAGCCAATTTACAACCAACAGTTTAGTATAGTGGTGTCTACAAGGTAACCAATATACAACCTATAATTTAGTATAGTAGTGTCTACAAGGAACCAATATACAACCTATAGTTTAGTATAGTAGTGTCTACAGGGTAGCCAATTTACAACCAACGGTTTAGTATAGTGGTTTCTACAAAGTAACCAATCTACAACCTATGGTTTAGTATAGTAGTGTCTACAGGGTAACCAATTTACAACCAACGGTTTAGCATAGTAGTGTCTACAGGGTAACCAATATACAACATATAGTTTAGCATAGTAGTGTCTACAGGGTAGCCAATTTACAACCAACGGTTTAGTATAGTAGTGTTTACAGGATAGCCAATATACAACCTATAGTTTAGTATAGTATTGTCTACAGGGTAACCAATATACAACCGATAGTTTAGTGTAGTAGTGTCTACAGGGTAGCCAATTTACAACCAACAGTTTAGTATAGTGGTGTCTACAAGGTAACCAATATACAACCTATAGTTTAGTATAGTAGTGTCTACAAAGTGACCAATATACAACCTATATCTTAGCATATTAGTGTCTACAAGGTAACCAATATACAACCTATATCTTAGCATATTAGTGTCTACAAGGTAACAAATTTACAACCTATATCTTAGCATATTAGTGTCTACAGGGTAACCAATTTACAACCTATATCTTAGCATATTAGTGCTACAAGGTAACCAATATACAACTTATATCTTAGCATATTAGTGTTTACAAGGTAACCAATTTACAACCTATAATTTGGTATAGTAGTGTTTACAGAGTAACCAATATACAACCTATAGTTTAGTATAGTAGTGTCTACAAGGTAACCAATTTACAACCTGTATCTTAGCATATTAGTGTCTACAAGGTAACCAATTTACAACCTATAGTTAAGAATAGTAGTGTCTACAGAGTAACCAATATAGAACCTATAGTTTAGTATTGTAGTTTCTACAAGGTAACCAATATACAACCTATATCTTAGCATATTAGTGTCTACAAGGTAACCAATTTACAACCTGTATCTTAGCATATTAGTGTCTACAAGGTAACCAATTTACAGCCTATAGTTTAGTACAGTAGTGTCTACAGAGTAACCAATATACAACCTATAGTTTAGTATAGTAGTGTCTACAGGGTAGCCAATATACAACCTATAGTTTAGTATAGTAGTGTCTTCAAGGTAACCAATATACAACCTATAGTTAAGTTTAGTATTGTCTACAGGGCAACCAATATACAATCTATAGTTTAGAATAGTAGTGTCTACAAGGTAACCAATATACAACCTATAGTTTAGTATAGTAGTGTCTACAGGGTATCCAATATACAACCTATAGTTTAGTATAGTAGTGTCTACAAGGTAACCAATATACAACCTATAGTTTAGTATAGTAGTGTCTACAGGGTAACCAATATACAACCTATATCTTAGCATATTAGTGTCTACAAGGTAACCAATTTACAACCTATAGTTTAGCATAGTAGTGTCTACAGGGTAACCAATATACAACCTATAGTTTAGAACAGTAGTGTCTACAGGGTAACCAATATACAACCTATAGCTTAGCATATTAGTGTCTACAAGGTAACCAATTTACAACCTATAGTTTAGTATAGTAGTGTCTACAGGGTAACCAATAAACAACCTATAGTTTAGTATAGTAGTGTCTACAAGATAACCAATATACAACCTATAGTTTAGTTTAGTAGTGTCTACAGGGTAACCAATATACAACATATAGTTTAGTATAGTAGTGTCTACAAGGTAACCAATATACAACCTGTAGTTTAGCATAGTAGTTTCTACAGGGTAATCAATATACAACCTATAGTTTAGCATAGTAGTGTCTACAGGGTAACCAATATACAACCTAGTTTAGTATAGTAGTTTCTACAGGGCAACCAATATACAACCTATAGTTTAGTATAGTAGTGTCTACAGGGTAACCAATATACAACCTAGTTTAGTATAGTAGTGTCAACAAGGTAACCAATATACAACATATAGCTTAGCATATTAGTGTCTACAGGGTAACCAATTTACAACCTGTATCTTAGCATATTAGTGTCTACAAGGTAACCAATTTACAACCTATATCTTAGCATATTAGTGTCTACAAGGTAACCAATTTACAACCAATAGTTTAGAATAGTAGTGTCTACAGGGTAACCAATATACAACCTATCGTTTAGTATAGTAGTGTCTACAAGGTAACCAATATACAATCTATATCTTAGCATATTAGTGTCTACAAGGTAACCAATTTACAACCTATCGTTTAGTATAGTAGTGTCTACAGGGTAACCAATATACAACCTATAGTTTAGCATAGTAGTGTCTACAGGCTAACCAATATACAACCTATTGTTTAGTATAGTAATGTCTACAAGATAACCAATATACAACCTATAGCTTAGTATAGTAGTGTCTACAGGGTAACCAATATAAAACCTGTAGCTTAGTATAGTAGTGTCTACAAGGTAACCAAAATACAACCTATAGCTTAGCATATTAGTGTCTACAAGGTAACTAATTTACAACCTGTAGTTTAGTATAGTAGTGTCTACAAGGTAACCAATATACAACCTATATCTTAGCATATTAGTGTCTACAAGGTAACCAATTTACAACCAATAGTTTAGCATATTAGTGTCTACAAGGTAACAAATTTACAACCTGTAGTTTAGTATAGTAGTGTCTACAGGGTAACCAATATACAACCTATATCTTAGCATATTAGTGTCTACAAGGTAACCAATTTACAACCAATAGTTTAGCATATTAGTGTCTACAAGGTAACCAATTTGCAATCTGTAGTTTAGTATAGTAGTGTCTACAAGGTAGCCAATTTACAACCTATTGCTTAGTATAGTATTGTCTACATGGTAGCCAATTTACAACCAACGGTTTAGTATAGTAGTGTCTACAGGGTAACCAATATAAAACCTATAGTTTAGTACAGTAGTGTCTACAAGGTAACCAATTTACAACCAATAGTTTAGCATATTAGTGTCTACAAGGTAACCAATTTGCAATCTGTAGTTTAGTATAGTAGTGTCTACAAGGTAGCCAATTTACAACCTATTGCTTAGTATAGTATTGTCTACATGGTAGCCAATTTACAACCAACGGTTTAGTATAGTAGTGTCTACAGGGTAACCAATATACAACCTATAGTTTAGTACAGTAGTGTCTACAAGGTAACCAATTTACAACCAATAGTTTAGCATATTAGTGTCTACAAGGTAACCAATTTGCAATCTGTAGTTTAGTATAGTAGTGTCTACAAGGTAACCAATATACAACCTATATCTTAGCATATTAGTGTCTACAAGGTAACCAATTTACAACCAATAGTTTAGCATATTAGTGTCTACAAGGTAACAAATTTACAACCTGTAGTTTAGTATAGTAGTGTCTACAGGGTAACCAATATACAACCTATATCTTAGCATATTAGTGTCTACAAGGTAACCAATTTACAACCAATAGTTTAGCATATTAGTGTCTACAAGGTAACCAATTTGCAATCTGTAGTTTAGTATAGTAGTGTCTACAAGGTAGCCAATTTACAACCTATTGCTTAGTATAGTATTGTCTACATGGTAGCCAATTTACAACCAACGGTTTAGTATAGTAGTGTCTACAGGGTAACCAATATACAACCTATAGTTTAGTACAGTAGTGTCTACAAGGTAACCAATTTACAACCAATAGTTTAGCATATTAGTGTCTACAAGGTAACCAATTTGCAATCTGTAGTTTAGTATAGTAGTGTCTACAAGGTAGCCAATTTACAACCTATTGCTTAGTATAGTATTGTCTACATGGTAGCCAATTTACAACCAACGGTTTAGTATAGTAGTGTCTACAGGGTAACCAATATACAACCTATAGTTTAGTACAGTAGTGTCTACAAGGTAACCAATATACAACCTATAGTTTAGTATAGTATTGTCTACAAGGTAACCAACATACAACATATAGTTTAGCATAGTAGTGTCTACAAGGTAACCAATTTACAACCTATAGTTTAGAATAGTAGTGTCTATAAGGTAACCAATATACAACATATAGTTTAGTATAGTAGTGTCTACAGGGTAGCCAATTTACAACCAACGGTTTAGTATAGTAGTGTCTACAAGGTAACCAATATACAACCTATAGTTTAGTATAGTGGTGTCTACAGGGTAACCAATTTACCACCAACGATTTAGTATAGTGGTGTCTACAGGGTAACCAATTTACAACCTATAGTTTAGTATAGTGGTGTCTACAGGGTAACCAATTTACCACCAACGATTTAGTATAGTGGTGTCTACAGGGTAACCAATTTACAACCAACGGTTTAGTATAGTGGTGTCTACAGGGTAACCAATATACAACCTATAGTTTAGCATAGTAGTGTCTACAGGGTAGCCAATTTACAACCAACCGTTTAGTATAGTAGTGTCTACAGGGTATCCAATTTACAACCTATTGTTTAGTATAGTATTGTCTACAGGGAAACCAATATACAACCTATAGTTTAGTATAGTAGTGTCTACAGGGTAGCCAATTTACAACCAACGGTTTAGTATAGTAGTTCTACAAGGTAACCAATATACAACCTATTGTTTAGTATAGTAGTGTCTATAAGATAACCAATATACAACCTATAGTTTAGTATAGTAGTGTCTACAAAGTGACCAATATACAACCTATATCTTAGCATATTAGTGTCTACAAGGTAACCAATATACAACCTATATCTTAGCATATTAGTGTCTACAAGGTAACCAATTTACAACCTATATCTTAGCATATTAGTGTCTACAAGGTAACAAATTTACAACCTATATCTTAGCATATTAGTGTCTACAGGGTAACCAATTTACAACCTATATCTTAGCATATTAGTGCTACAAGGTAACCAATATACAACTTATATCTTAGCATATTAGTGTTTACAAGGTAACCAATTTACAACCTATAATTTGGTATAGTAGTGTTTACAGAGTAACCAATATACAACCTATAGTTTAGTATAGTAGTGTCTACAAGGTAACCAATTTACAACCTGTATCTTAGCATATTAGTGTCTACAAGGTAACCAATATACAACCTATAGTTAAGAATAGTAGTGTCTACAGAGTAACCAATATAGAACCTATAGTTTAGTATTGTAGTTTCTACAAGGTAACCAATATACAACCTATATCTTAGCATATTAGTGTCTACAAGGTAACCAATTTACAACCTGTATCTTAGCATATTAGTGTCTACAAGGTAACCAATTTACAGCCTATAGTTTAGTACAGTAGTGTCTACAGAGTAACCAATATACAACCTATAGTTTAGTATAGTAGTGTCTACAGGGTAGCCAATATACAACCTATAGTTTAGTATAGTAGTGTCTTCAAGGTAACCAATATACAACCTATAGTTAAGTTTAGTATTGTCTACAGGGCAACCAATATACAATCTATAGTTTAGAATAGTAGTGTCTACAAGGTAACCAATATACAACCTATAGTTTAGAATAGTAGTGTCTACAGGGTATCCAATATACAACCTATAGTTTAGTATAGTAGTGTCTACAAGGTAACCAATATACAACCTATAGTTTAGTATAGTAGTGTCTACAGGGTAACCAATATACAACCTATATCTTAGCATATTAGTGTCTACAAGGTAACCAATTTACAACCTATAGTTTAGTATAGTAGTGTCTACAGGGTAACCAATATACAACCTATAGTTTAGAACAGTAGTGTCTACAGGGTAACCAATATACAACCTATAGCTTAGCATAGTAGTGTCTACAAGGTAACCAATATGCAGCCTATATCTTAGCATATTAGTGTCTACAAGGTAACCAATTTACAACCTATAGTTTAACATAGTAGTGTCTACAGGGTAACCAATATACAACCTATAGATTAGTATAGTAGTGTCTACAGGGTAACCAATAAACAACCTATAGTTTAGTATAGTAGTGTCTACAAGATAACCAATATACAACCTATAGTTTAGTTTAGTAGTGTCTACAGGGTAACCAATATACAACATATAGTTTAGTATAGTAGTGTCTACAAGGTAACCAATATACAACCTGTAGTTTAGCATAGTAGTTTCTACAGGGTAATCAATATACAACCTATAGTTTAGCATAGTAGTGTCTACAGGGTAACCAATATACAACCTAGTTTAGTATAGTAGTTTCTACAGGGTAACCAATATACAACCTATAGTTTAGTATAGTAGTGTCTACAGGGTAACCAATATACAACCTAGTTTAGTATAGTAGTGTCAACAAGGTAACCAATATACAACATATAGCTTAGCATATTAGTGTCTACAGGGTAACCAATTTACAACCTGTATCTTAGCATATTAGTGTCTACAAGGTAACCAATTTACAACCTATATCTTAGCATATTAGTGTCTACAAGGTAACCAATTTACAACCAATAGTTTAGAATAGTAGTGTCTACAGGGTAACCAATATACAACCTATCGTTTAGTATAGTAGTGTCTACAAGGTAACCAATATACAATCTATATCTTAGCATATTAGTGTCTACAGGCTAACCAATATACAACCTATTGTTTAGTATAGTAATGTCTACAAGATAACCAATATACAACCTATAGCTTAGTATAGTAGTGTCTACAGGGTAACCAATATAAAACCTGTAGCTTAGTATAGTAGTGTCTACAAGGTAACCAAAATACAACCTATAGCTTAGCATATTAGTGTCTACAAGGTAACTAATTTACAACCTGTAGTTTAGTATAGTAGTGTCTACAAGGTAACCAATATACAACCTATATCTTAGCATATTAGTGTCTACAAGGTAACCAATTTACAACCAATAGTTTAGCATATTAGTGTCTACAAGGTAACCAATTTGCAATCTGTAGTTTAGTATAGTAGTGTCTACAAGGTAGCCAATTTACAACCTATATCTTAGCATATTAGTGTCTACAAGGTAACCAATTTACAACCAATAGTTTAGCATATTAGTGTCTACAAGGTAACCAATTTGCAATCTGTAGTTTAGCATAGTAGTGTCTACAAGGTAACCAATATACAACCTATATCTTAGCATATTAGTGTCTACAAGGTAACCAATTTACAACCTGTAGTTTAGTATAGTAGTGTCTACAGGGTAACCAATATACAACCTATATCTTAGCATATTAGTGTCTACAAGGTAACCAATTTACAACCAATAGTTTAGCATATTAGTGTCTACAAGGTAACCAATTTGCAATCTGTAGTTTAGTATAGTAGTGTCTACAAGGTAGCCAATTTACAACCTATTGCTTAGTATAGTATTGTCTACATGGTAGCCAATTTACAACCAACGGTTTAGTATAGTAGTGTCTACAGGGTAACCAATATACAACCTATAGTTTAGTACAGTAGTGTCTACAAGGTAACCAATATACAACCTATAGTTTAGTATAGTAGTGTCTACAAGGTAACCAACATACAACATATAGTTTAGCATAGTAGTGTCTACAAGGTAACCAATTTACAACCTATAGTTTAGAATAGTAGTGTCTATAAGGTAACCAATATACAACATATAGTTTAGTATAGTAGTGTCTACAGGGTAGCCAATTTACAACCAACGGTTTAGTACAGTAGTGTCTACAAGGTAACCAATATACAACCTATAGTTTAGTATAGTGGTGTCTACAGGGTAGCCAATTTACAACCTATAGTTTAGTATAGTAGTGCCTACAGGGTAACCAATTTACAACCTATAGTTTAGTATAGTAGTGCCTACAGGGTAACCAATTTACAACCAACGGTTTAGCATAGTAGTGTCTACAGGGTAACCAATTTACAACCTATAGTTTAGTATAGTAGTGCCTACAGGGTAACCAATTTACAACCAACGGTTTAGTATAGTGGTGTCTACAGGGTAACCAATTTACAACCTATAGTTTAGTATAGTAGTGCCTACAGGGTAACCAATTTACAACCAACGGTTTAGCATAGTAGTGTCTACAGGGTAACCAATATACAACCTATAGTTTAGCATAGTAGTGTCTACAGGGTAACCAATTTACAACCAACGGTTTAGTATAGTGGTGTCTACAGGGTAACCAATTTACAACCTATAGTTTAGTATAGTAGTGCCTACAGGGTAACCAATTTACAACCAACGGTTTAGCATAGTAGTGTCTACAGGGTAACCAATATACAACCTATAGTTTAGCATAGTAGTGTCTACAGGGTAGCCGATTTACAACCTATTGTTTAGTATAGTATTGTCTACAGGGAAACCAATATACAACCTATAGTTTAGTATAGTAGTGTCTACAGGGTAGCCAATTTACAACCAACGGTTTAGTATAGTAGTTTCTACAAGGTAACCAATATACAACCTATTGTTTAGTATAGTAGTGTCTATAAGGTAACCAATATACAACCTATAGTTTAGCATAGTAGTGTCTACAGGGTAGCCAATTTACAACCAACGGTTTAGTATAGTAGTGTCTACAAGGTAACCAATATACAACCTATGGTTTAGTATAGTAGTGTCTACAGGGCAACAAATTTACAACCAATAGTTTCGTATAGTAGTGTCTACAAGGTAACCAATATACAACATATAGTTTAGTATTGTAGTGTCTACAAGGTAACCAATATACAACCACAAGCCGTCAGTCGAGTGGTTAAAATTTTAAATTTAACTCTCTAGAGTGGAGAAATATCGTAATCCACATGGGCAACTGAAGGAGAATTTGTTTCTCTCATTATTTAACACGAACTTTATTTCAAAATTCTTTGGAGGACCTCTAGACAATTATGTTGCCAGGACGTCCTATATATTAATACGACACGAACTTGTATTTTATTAGCAGAAAAAAATCGGGAATTTTGTTTAAATTTAGTCACATTGTCAAGGAATTATTAATAAACCTAGAGAATTCTGGAAGAAAAAGTAGTCCCGACAGGTTATGACCTTTTTCTAGCCAATTACCGATTTGACAACATGCGGGGAAAGGCACGAGACATTTTAATCCTTTAGAGGATTACAGATTTTTCCACCACAGGTTCAGCGAGGTTAAAACACCGTAATAATAGGAGAAAAGCTGTTAAATCCCGCTTTCCAACTCCTCATAATCAACATGACGTTAGATCAAACACAAATAACGTAAATATCCTACAAACAACTGGAGATAAAGAGGAACCGAACGTCCTTTTTATGCAGACAAAATAACACGAACTCAGAACGTAAAGACACATAATAGGATAACACAAAAAACTAAGAAATGAGCAACAGGGACCCCACCAAAAAAAAACCGGGGGTAAAATCGGGGGGTCGCGAAAGGTAGTTTCTGCTTTGCTAAGTTTGAATTATATTTTATTTTTGGCATAACTATAGTATCTAATGAATCCTAACGTTTGATTGGACGAAACAGAAACAAGTTCCAATTTTCTAAAAATCCATTTAATCTATGAAAGGGTCACTTTTACATTTTGTAATTAAATAGATTTATAAAATCCATATATACAAAGATAATTCAGCAAATAAAAATAGAAATAGAAATACTTTATTAAACCAATTAAGATAACAAGCCTCGTCCGATACGATTTAAATCTTGCCCTCGGGTGTCACAGATTTTACTATCTTGCACCTTTCACGGTGTTTGACTCTTTTTCTCACCCCTTTCTACCGTGTCAATGTTTGTTTACTGTTTGTGTAGCTTGGCGCATTAATTTGCGAACTGCATCACAGGACCAAAATGTCACGTAATAAAATAAATCAAGATTTCCATTCTACTGCTTTAAAGGGGTTCAGAATAATAAAGTCAACTTGTGATAGATTCTACAATAAAAACAAATCCTGCAGTTTTTACGGTGCTTTGCTCTTTTTATCATCTCTTGCTATGGTGTCAAAATTTGTTTACGTTGAGAAAATATAGAGTGCTCTCCCTTGTTAGTAAACTATGTCAATAATTTTGTTTACCTCCCTTTGACCAACAGACTGTGTTCCTCTTCTTGCCGACTTGTTCCTTTATTCGTATGAGGCAGACTTCATACAGGGGCTTCTCAAGAAAAACGGAAAGAAGCTAGCCCGATCCGCTATATAGATGATGTCCTTTCACTAAATAATTCTAGGTTTGGTGTTTTTGTTGATCGCATAGATCGATCTATCCCATTGAGCTTGAAATAAAGGATACCACAGATACAGATAGGTCTGCTTCATACCTTGACTTACACCTCGAAATCGACAGTGAGGGTCGGTTAAAAACGAAACTTTACGACAAAAGAGATTATTTCAATTTTCCCATTGTGAACTTTCCATTTATATGTAGCAACATTCAGGCAGCATCTGCATATGAAGTATATATCTCTCAGATGATACGATATTCTCAAGGGGGGGCACTTCGCAAGTTTGTTAGTAGGGGTGTGCAGCTGAGGGTCTGTACCCCCTACCTTATTCTTAATTTCAGATCTTAAAAAAAATTATACACCTTTTCATGTATTGCATTGCCAACAAGGTATCCCAAACCCATTTCCATATTGCCAGTATTACATATGTAGCCGTATCTTCTGCAGTTTGTGATATGCAGGGGCGGATCCAGGCGGGGGGGGGGGGGGATCGCCCACCCGGTGCGCCCCCTCCCCCCCCTAAAATTGAAAAAAATATGATTTTTTTTGCGTAAAATCGTGATTTATCTCACGAAATACCCCAAAATTTTCGCGCCTCCCTCGGCTAGGCGCAATTTTTTTAAGTGCGCCCCCTAACTTAAAATCCTGGATCCGTCCCTGATATGAGAAGTGGAAATCCATGCAAGTTAATTAGTTGCAGCTGATAAGGGATGGACTGGGTAATGGATAATCTATACAGTGATAAAGTTTCCCTAATTTAATACCTCCAGCAGGGCAGATACATTTCTACTCTGTAATCTCCTCTAGTTAACGATGTCTGACATGTATCAGAAATTATCAGCATGATCAACAGCTGGGTTAAATTGAAGGGCTTTTCAGTCGTGTAAATATTAATAACCTTATCATATATTTCATGTAAATTTCCATACCTTAATATATATTACGAAGCACAAAAATGTGACCTATTCCAGCGGCACGTCCCTGGGTAAATATTTGAATTTAAGCATATTTAGTGTCCGGTGTGCTTAAAACAAAATAACAAATAAATTTGCAATTTCTTTTTTTTTTAAATGTAAGAGAAAATTTATGACATGTTGAAACTGATTAGAAAATATCGATAGTTTGCGACATTATTCTAAAGGTTTAAATTTACCATATTGTAAAGTGTTTCAAATTATGTTTATAACTGAAAATGAAAACTCAATTTTCGTTCCTGTCAAGCTTTGATCCAACATTTTTGGTGTGTTGCGGAAATGACCATTTAGACTGTGCAGATAACCATGTGAAAACTAATTAAAACATATTTTATTCTAAGTATCAACTACTGCTGTATATATATATTTAGAAAAATAAAGGTTAGTTCTGTTAAACAGCCTTGGTCAAAATTTGATTCCACTACTTTTGATATTCTAGAGCTTGTGGCTCCTATTTGGATTTCTTTGATAGAGGGTTGCTGCTAACAAGGAAGCTACTGAACCTTTTGGTGAAGTTGAAGTCATCACTTCGAAAATTGTACGGTCGCCACCATGACTTGGTTGACAGTTATGGGATATCATCTGTGTCACAAATGACCACGGATATGTTCCACTTGTCGTAAACACTTCCCGGCCCTTTCCTCACTCACGATTTATTACCGGGTTTGTAAAAAAAAAAAATGGATGCTACGCCTTTGCTTTCAAAGAAATAATTTTGTCATTAAATAGATTTATAAAAATAACAGATTTAGCAGTTTTTCATTTACCTATGTTTAATCTTCGGAAATTAAGATTTTCTAATTGTTGAAAATTTAATTTAGCAGTTCTTGGTTGGATTCTGTTTAAATTATAAAGCCTCATTTATTTAGATTCTGTAAATATTTTGTAAATATGTTTTTTGCCGAATAAAAAGTCTTTAGTTACGGAAACTTCAACAGATCCGTACCCGAGATATCACATGTATTTTAAATTAAAGGGAGATCATCAGAATTTGTACTTTCACAGAGAAATAATAAAAATCATCGAAAACTTGTTTAGAAGCTTAAGGCCAAGGATGTTGGTTCATAATGTCATGATGTAAGATTTGATTATTTATAAGCCCCCATGCATGATTTCTATGTGTAAAGAATATAGATGTAAGTCTGTCGTAAATCACAGCTCCTGAATACTTATGTTCAATGTTTAATAGTATTCGTGGGGTCGTCTCATTACTCCGACAGTCATAACTCCGACAGTCATTACTCCGACACTCATTAATACTCCGCCGGACCATGCATTCCGGACTGTATCATCATATCCTATCTAATCGCAACTCCATACAACTATAGGAGTGTTCGCCGGTCTCATTAGTGATGTCATATTCACTAATTTGCATGACAATAAACAAATACTTGGTTGGCAATAAAACAATAAAGTAATTGACAGGAAAATAACAAATTTTTAAACTTTTATATTTTTTTTATTTCCAAACCAATTTTGGTTCTGTTAATTGTTTTAAAGACTTAAGAAAATTCATATTTTTTCTCTCAGTTTACATTTTTTAATTTTGATATGATAAATTCATAATTCTAATAATGCATTTTTACACTTCAAAACTAAATGAAACAAGATTGAATTTCCGAACCTTTTATTCTGGATATTTTTATCAAACCTTCATTGTGAATTAGTTATTTCTATATAATTTTCACTTCTGAAAGAATTATTGAATTATCTTAAATAACAAAAAAATAATGACAATTTAAAGTTGAGTCTTCAATGAAAGACAATGGAAATTTTTCATTTCTTGCCAACCAGACAGGTAAATTCTCAAGCCTATGACATCACGGCAAACATTCCTATAGGATAATTGCACGGAGTGGATATTGAAATTATGATCACTAGTGCCGCAAAACCCATCAGATTAAACAAGTGTGCAAAACTTGCTACACGCACGAATTTAATCTGAATGCTTTTCGGCACTAGTGATCATATATTCAATATTCACGACGTGCAATTGATTATTATATTTATTTCATTGACGAAAATAAAAGAAATAGTCGAAAATTTAGATGAACTACCCAACAGAATACTTCCAAACTTGGCACATTTGTTAATTTTATGTGTGTTTACAAGTATCCTGTGCAGAGTCAATAAAGAAGTGAAGAAAAATAACAACAACAACAAAAAACCAAATCCAATCTTGGCCTTTTATATACAAACCCGGAGAGCACAGACAACAATCTAAAGGGGGAAAAAAACACAAAATTACGAGCCCAATGAGTTCGACCGAATGCGAGTGAAGCAATTTCTGTCTGAAACTGTTGCAATGCACCCACAGTATTGGTCGCGGGTAGTACAGGTCTCTTCAACAAACCCAATTCCGTACGCATCTGATGCAATGGTAGGTACATTGTAGGTGTCGCTCAACTATTGAGACGAATTGATAACTTGAAAAGGTAGGTCATATATTTTTGCTATCCTGAATTTTGAGGAAAATATGACGGGAATCGAAGAAACAAACTAATCAGAGAAAGCATTTTTATTAGATCTACATCAAATAATATTTTCTTTTGTAAAAAATATTTTGTTGGGCCGCGCTGAAAAGCTTTAAAAACAATAGCGCTGTATGCGAAAAAAAACTTCTGACTCTGGGAAAAAAACCATGCCCCTTTCAAGTTAAATGAGCAGTTCCGTACTGTATTTGGATTGCTAAAAGCACCAGAATTGCAAAGACTATCGGTCACTGTCGAAGTATTAAGAGTCGGAGTAATAGGTGTCCGAGTAATGACTGTCGGAGTAATGACATTATCCCGTATTCGTCACCGTATGTGTTTTCGTATGATCTGTTGATTCACTGACATACTTTATCACATATTGTTGTATCGAGTAGACCTCGTCATGAGCAGGAATCAATCACACAACGTTAGTGGGGAAAGGCACTGATTGCACAGATAGTTGTAAGATTCAATTTGTGTTACGTGAGATCAAAATTTAAACTATGTTAGGTAATGGTTCAATAAATCTTCTTTACTAGGGGTGAGTGAGTCTCTAATTTTTAAAAAAAAAATCATTTATATTTGAAATTTTTTTTCAGAAGTATTTGGAACAAGCTTTAGTCATGAATGGTATTTATTAATTTATCTGAAATATCACCACAGTACAAAGTTAACATGGCTGTTGGATCCAGTGTCATCAGTAACACAGTATCAAATAAAATTACAGTGTACGTATGTAAACAATATTTTATTGAGAAGAATTACTTAATCAACATTATCATGAAGAAGACATGATAAGTGCTGTGACTTCAGAGAACTCTTATAATACAAACTGTGGTAAGATGTTACCACTTGATATCAATGGTGTAAACAAATATACTATTAAGTAAGGTTCTATTAAAGAATAAGTGTATAATGGATGATTTCATAGACCGCAAGAAACAATCGGATGATACAAATAGCTTTACAGAACATCAAATTTTAGATCAGTGCAAAACAAAAAGAACTGAAAACTTCTTCAAATGTGGTGAAGGATATGCTTTAAATAATAGGAGATTACCTATGGGAGATGAGTTGCAATCTTTTGATGTTTTTGGTAAACATTTAACAACCAGTGATCTATCTCAAAACTATGAATATGATAGGAAAAAGACATGTGATACACCTTATAAATGTGATATATGTGGTAAAGGATTTAGTCAGAATGGTCACTTACAGAAACACATTAGAACACATGATAAACCTTATAAATGTGATAAATGTGGTAAAAGATTTAGTCATAATTCTAACTTACAGACACACATTAGAACACATACTGGTGATAAACCTTATAAATGTGGTATATGTGGTAAAGGATTTAGTCAGAATGGTCACTTACAGAAACACATTAGAACACATGATAAACCTTATAAATGTGATAAATGTGGTAAAAGATTTAGTCATAATTCTAACTTACAGACACACATTAGAACACATACTGGTGATAAACCTTATAAATGTCATATATGTGGTGAAGGATTTAGTGTGAATTATAACTTACAGAATCACATTAGAATACATACTGGTGATAAACCTTATAAATGTGATCTATGTAGTAAAGGATTTAGTTTGCATTGTAACTTACAGAGACACATTAGAACACATACTGGTGATAAACCATATAAATGTGGTATATGTAGTAAAGTGTTTAGTGTGAATTGTAACTTACAGAGACACATTAGAACACATACTGGTGATAAACCATATAAATGTGGTATATGTGGTAAAGGATTTAGTCAGAATGGTCATTTACAGAAACACATCAGAATACATACTGGTGATAAGCCTTATAAATGTGATGTATGTAGTAAAGGATTTAGTTTGCATTGTAACTTACAGACGCACATTAGAACACATACTGGTGAGAAGCCTTATAAATGTCATATTTGTGTTAAAAGATTTAGTGAGAATGGTAGCTTGCAGAGACACATTAGAACACATACAGGTGATAAACCTTCTAAATGTGATGTATGTGGTAAAGGATTTAGTGATAGTAGTAACTTACAGAATCACATTAGAATACATACTGGTGACAAACATGTTCAATGTGATATATGTGGTAAAGTGTTTAGTCAGAAATATAGCTTACAGAAACACATTAGAACACACATTGCTGATCATAAACCTTATACATGTGATATACAAAAATGTATATAATGTGGTAAAGGATTTAGTCAGAAGGGTCATTTACAGACACAGATTAGAATACATACTGGCGATAAACCTTATAAATGTGATATATGTGGTAAAGTGTTTAGTGTGAATTATAACTTACAGAACCATATTAGAACACATACTGGTGCTAAACCTTCTAAATGTGATATATGTGGTAAAGGATTTAGTGATAGTAGTAACTTACAGAATCACATTAAATGATTAAAATACATACTGATGATTGTGATGAATGGTGATAAACCTTATTAATGTGAGGTACAGATTTACTGTAGTGTACATGTAACTTACAGAGACACATTACACATACAGGCGATAAACCTTAGGGACCGACCATTTAGCTTGAAGGGGGGGGGGGGGGGGATAATTTAACATCAGGTTATATGACAAAAACTCTGGATGAGATTATTTTTTTTTCCTCCACCAAAATCAGAATTTTTTTTTCAGCAACATTGGGAATCAGAATATTTTTTTTAGAAAAAAACCATACCCCCCTTAAAGTTAAATGGTCATTCCCTTTTAAATGTGATGTATGTGGTAAAGGATTTAGTTAGAATTTTAACTTACATAAGAACACATACATTTTGTATTGCTGACAATCCGTATAAATATAATGTACATGTATGCATATGTGGTGAAGTGTTTAGTGAGAATAGTATCTTAAAAAAACACGTTAGAACACATACTGATGATAAACCTCAATAATATGTTATATATGTGGTGAAGGATTTAAAATAAAGCATGTGTCTTTGTTTTCTGATTTTAACTTGATACTATGATTTATATCAATAAAATTGAACATTTTAGATATATACATGTACATCAGAACTTAACACACAACTAGTTATTCCTCAAATATTTTTTTGTCTTTCAAATTTGATGTAAATACAGTTTAGGGCTGTTCCATTTAAAAATACATAGTGCGAAGAAATGGCATGTGGACAGTACTGGATGATCAGCCATAATAGCTTCTTTTTTTTTCTTTTTTTGTTTGCCAAATGGTTGTATGAGCTATTGTCAACACTTTGCATCCATCATCTGTACACTTTTCACATTTTAAACTTCTCTAAAACCACTGGGAGAATTGGATCCAAACTTAGTAGGGATATTCATTGGAAGATCCATTCTCACTAAAAGCTATATGATTTTTTTTTTATAACAAATTCACGAAAGAAAAAGAGGTCCAAATATGTCTTCTGTTTTTGTATAAGGGAGTATTTATTTTTAAACCAAATTTCATGATTGTTTTCTTGATGTCCTTATACAATTGATTCTCTTTATGCAATTTCTAACATGTTTTGAATTGCTTTTACCATTTCAAAGATTTAAGGGGTCAAAATGGGGAAAACCAAATTTTTTTTTTAAGTCTGATTTTGATGGTTTTTTCTTCTTTAGATTCCATATGAAATTTCCTGAATGCATCTGAAACCTGATTTGACCTAGCTCTTATTGTTTTCGAGATAACAAGCACAGGAAATGATTACATTTTTATTTTCAGTGCGAACTGTGATGTGTATGTTGTTTTTTCCATTGAATTTTCTGAACTGCATCAGTGGCGTAGTGGTTAGCATGCACGCCTCGAGTGCGGTAGATGGTGGGTTCAAGTCGAGCCCTGATCGGGCAGTCTTTCTGAAGTATCGTCGCACATGGCCGATGAAAATTGACAAGATCTGATAATGTTTACCGGAACTCCGGACCGGAAGTCCGACAACCGATTCTGTAATTATCTACAACTGTATTTCTCATCGCGTCATCTGGGTGTTTTAATACTGCCAAAATGTGCTCTTTGTCGGTAGGAATATATTTTACGTAGTTCTGTTCATCAGAAGTTCATTGATGATGATTGTATTGTTCACTATTGAAGCCTAGATCGTGATGTTTGGCTTAAAATAATATGAAATCGGCACGGCCATGAATGCTCACGCATCTGGAAATTATCTGGCAATTGCACGCAGTGCATCAAAAAGTGTCGAGATATATTGGGGACGACTTTTTTTTAGGGCCGAATCTAGTCTCATTCAATCGAGCTGTCGTTACTTTATTCGAGTTATCGTTCCTTACGAAATCTCAAAAGTTAACTTCCGCGTCGAGTTATCGTTCCTTACGAAATCTCAAAAGTTAACTTCCGCGTTGAAACAAAAATTCTTGTCATTATGTCAGAAGAGATTTCATAAATTAAAAAATATCAATATAAGTAAAACAAGCTAACAAAATGACTTTTATTACACACGGGTTCCGGGTTTCAGTGGTATCGGACGTACGAGAGAGGGTACGAGACTTCAGGATCACCTTTGCACTTTATGTTAAGAAGATCTTCATTAGTTGAGTGTGTTAGTGTGTTACACGGAACCGGTGTTTACAAAGCGTCGATTTTTTTTTATTCGTCAGTATATGTTCAGTCATGTTTGTCAAAAAATCCTAAGTACACATTTTATACCATAAAGAGCTCGCTTACGCTCTCATATTATGAGGGTGCTAACCCCCGGTAAAAGAAAGCGAGAATTAGTTAAAATTGACGATGAAAAAAAGAAACAAAAATCGAAAGAATATGAAACAAAAAGAACGAGAATATGTCGAAGAAAATTAAGCTATGACATGTGTTTTGTACATTCAACATTATAGTGTTAACGAACTAATTGAAAACAAGAATTTGAGAGGACAAAATACTTGATGATCATGTGGAAAACTGTGAAAACTATATGGGAGTGGAGGACAATTGGACATTTCTTCTTAGTTTTGCTAGACTGTTACACAGGTACGTGACGGTGTGGACAAGACCCTATGTTGCCCCCCCCCTTTTTTTTTTAACATCGATTTTTTTTTTTCACATAAACAACATTTTGCAACTTTCTATGTATCACTGTATGACATATATACAATAAATGCAGTCAAACAGTAGTTTCTATTCATGCCGGGTTTCTGACATGATAAAAAAAAACTAACTTATATCATGTCAGAAACCCGGTATGGATAGAAACTACTGTTTGATTGTATTTAATGTATATATGTCATACAGTGATACATAGAAAGTTGCAAAATGTTGTTTATATGAAAAAAAAAATCGATGTTCAAAAAAAAGAGGGGGGGGGGGGCATCATCTAAAAAAGAAAAGAAGGGGGGGAGGCAACATAAGGTCCTGTCCACACGTACCTGTGGACTGTTAAATATAATAGAATAGATTATAATATAATAAATTTTACACTAATAAATTGAATTAAAACAGCAACAGCTTTGTGTTTTATTACTTTAATTATACCAAAATATTTTGTCGGGTAAACTTTGTAGGTTTACAGGACCAAATGGTCTGTAAAAAATAAAAGACCTTGGGAAAGACTATAGTCGGGTCAATCCAAAGACTGTGAAATTGGTATTTGATGCTTCTACGCTAAGCACGCAACATTAAGGAGAAAGAGCAAGGACTGGTTGCCTCGGAATCAGAATAATCCGACTGACATGACTACCCGCGGACTGTTGTTTCAGTGAGCTAACACTATAAAAACCCAACTCAGTGGGTTGGTCTAGAACAAAGCGGACCTCGTCATCACCATGTCATTGAAAATTAACTTGTTCTCGCCACGACATGGATGAAAAATTGCTGAATTGGCGTTAAGTGTAAATTTACTAATATTTACAGCATCTTCATTATATTATATCCTCTTTAAATCAGTTTTACTACTAAATCCAAATTAAACGCTCACTTTGGATTGTCCATTTTTGATTACTTCGGTATTCTCTAGCGTTTGATTAAAGTTCTTCAATCGTAGGTCGCACGTGGAATATAAAGTTCACACTAATAAACACAACAATTAAAAGTATGCCAAAATAAGAGGAAAAAAACAAATAATTCTCTTTAATATTTTACATCAATTAACGGCAGGGGTCGTAGTGATCGTCATCGTATGGTAGGTAGATTTACACTACTGATGTGAGTTCGAATCTCGATCAGGGCGAGGTGTACAACATTATGTTATACAATTTGTCAGTGACTTGCGACAGGTCGGTGGTTTTCTCCGGTTCCTCCGGTTTCCTCCACCAATAAAACTGACCGGCACGATATAGCTGAAATATTGTTGAAAGTGGTGTTAAACACCATCAAACAAACCAATTAATGGATGCTCTTGGTTAATCAGAAATCCTGTTTTTATAGCAGAGGATTTCTGGTGTTCAGGTGACAGGATTTGGTTGTTCTCCTTTCGTGCGACTTCCTGATGTTGACGTCCCCATAGAATAATTTATAGGTTGAAGGGTTGCAAATCTGAAATAGTAAAATGTGGAGGGTTTTTGTCTATAGAAGTATGTAGAACCCTGTGTACAATTGACGAGGACACCCGTCCAATTCGTTGTTCGATCCATGTCATTGAACTGCTATGAGCTTTAGTGCAGTCTTAAGTGTAAGATTGTTCATGTTCAGAACTTGTCGTTCGGTCTCATATACATTTACACTGTAATTTGCATGCAAATCATCAACTGTCAGGTCGAGATTGGAAATGCCATACATGGAGATTAGCGGTATTGGCATCTTGGAATGGACTGGTGCTTGTTTTTTGTTCAGTGAAATATGTTTGATACACCATTAAAATGTGCCAAGGCAACTACCTTTAAAGAACAGGAATAAAGGGCTTTTATCAGTTGCTGTTGTTGTTGGTCATCTGCAGGGGCAAATTTCTTGATTGGTCGTCGATTATGTGTTTTGGCTTTTGTTTCTTTACTAGAGTTGTAAGGCAGGAGGTCATTAATTCTAGCAGTGACAACCTTCTTGAAGTCTGCATTACATTTACATGGTTCCTCTGTACACGCTGTCTTTGTGTGACCCAGCTGAACAGCTGCTTCATGGTTCTTCTACACGCTGTCTTTGTGTGACCTAGCTGAACAGCTGCTTCATGGTTCCTCTACACGCTGTCTTTGTGTGACCTAGCTAAACAGCTGCTTCATGGTTCCTCTGTACACGCTGTCTTTGTGTGACCGAGCTAAACAGCTGCTTCATGGTTCCTCTGTACACGCTGTCTTTGTGTGACCTAGCTAAACAGCTGCTTCATGGTTCCTCTGTACACGCTGTCTATGTGTGACCGAGCTAAACAGCTGCTTCATGGTTCCTCTGTACACGCTGTCTTTGTGTGACCGAGCTAAACAGCTGCTTCATGGTTCCTCTGTACACGCTGTCTTTGTGTGACCGAGCTGAACAGCTGCTTCATGGTTCCTCTGTACACGCTGTCTTTGTGTGACCTAGCTGAACAGCTGCTTCATGGTTCCTCTACACGCTGTCTTTGTGTGACCTAGCTGAACAACTGCTTCATGGTTCCTCTGTACACGCTGTCTTTGTGTAACCTAGCTGAACAGCTGCTTCATGGTTCCTCTGTACACGCTGTCTTTGTGTGACCTAGCTGAACAGCTGCTTCATGGTTCCTCTACACGCTGTCTTTGTGTGACCTAGCTGAACAGCTGCTTCATGGTTCCTCTGTACACGCTGTCTTTGTGTGACCTAGCTGAACAGCTGCTTCATGGTTCCTCTGTACACGCTGTCTTTGTGTGACCTAGCTAAACAGCTGCTTCATGGTTCCTCTGTACACGCTGTCTTTGTGTGACCTAGCTAAACAGCTGCTTCATGGTTCCTCTGTACACGCTGTCTTTGTGTGACCTAGCTGAACAGCTGCTTCATGGTTCCTCTATACACGCTGTCTTTGTGTGACCTAGCTGAACAGCTGCTTCATGGTTCCTCTGTACACGCTGTCTTTGTGTAACCTAGCTGAACAGCTGCTTCATGGTTCCTCTGTACACGCCGTCTTTGTGTGACCTAGCTGAACAGCTGCTTCATGGTTCCTCTGTACACGCTGTCTTTGTGTAACCTAGCTAAACAGCTGCTTCATGGTTCCTCTGTACACGCTGTCTTTGTGTGACCTAGCTAAACAGCTGCTTCATGGTTCCTCTGTACACGCTGTCTTTGTGTGACCTAGCTAAACAGCTGCTTCAAGGTTCCTCTGTACACGCTGTCTTTGTGTGACCTAGCTGAACAGCTGCTTCATGGTTCCTCTGTACACGCTGTCTTTGTGTGACCTAGCTGAACAGCTGCTTCATGGTTCCTCTGTACACGCTGTCTTTGTATAACCTAGCTGAACAGCTGCTTCATGGTTCCTATATACACGCTGTCTTTGTGTGACCTAGCTGAACAGCTGCTTCATGGTTCCTATGTACACGCTGTCTTTGTGTGACCTAGCTGAACAGTTGCTTCATGGTTCCTCTGTACACGCTGTCTTTGTGTGACCTAGCTAAACAGCTGCTTCATGGTTCCTCTGTACACGCTGTCTTTGTGTAACCTAGCTGAACAGCTGCTTCATGGTTCCTCTGTACACGCTGTCTTTGTGTGACCTAGCTAAACAGCTGCTTGATGGTTCCTCTGTACACGCTGTCTTTGTGTAACCTAGCTGAACAGCTGCTTCATGGTTCCTCTGTACACGCTGTCTTTGTGTAACCTAGCTAAACAGCTGCTTCATGGTTCCTCTGTACACGCTGTCTTTGTGTGACCTAGCTAAACAGCTGCTTCATGGTTCCTCTGTACACGCTGTCTTTGTGTAACCTAGCTAAACAGCTGCTTCATGGTTCCTCTGTACACGCTGTCTTTGTGTGACCTAGCTAAACAGCTGCTTCATGGTTCCTCTGTACACGCTGTCTTTGTGTGACCTAGCTAAACAGCTGCTTCATGGTTCCTCTGTACACGCTGTCTTTGTGTGACCTAGCTGAACAGCTGCTTCATGGTTCCTCTGTACACGCTGTCTTTGTGTGACCTAGCTAAACAGCTGCTTCATGGTTCCTCTGTACACGCTGTCTTTGTGTAACCTAGCTGAACAGCTGCTTCATGGTTCCTCTGTACACGCTGTCTTTGTGTGACCTAGCTGAACAGCTGCTTCATGGTTCCTCTGTACACGCTGTCTTTGTGTGACCTAGCTAAACAGCTGCTTCATGGTTCCTCTGTACACGCTGTCTTTGTGTAACCTAGCTAAACAGCTGCTTCATGGTTCCTCTACACGCTGTCTTTGTGTGACCTAGCTAAACAGCTGCTTCATGGTTCCTCTGTACACGCTGTCTTTGTGTAACCTAGCTGAACAGCTGCTTCATGGTTCCTCTGTACACGCTGTCTTTGTGTGACCTAGCTGAACAGCTGCTTCATGGTTCCTCTGTAAACGCTGTCTTTGTGTAACCTAGCTGAACAGCTGCTTCATGGTTCCTCTGTACACGCTGTCTTTGTGTAACCTAGCTGAACAGCTGCTTCATGGTTCCTATGTACGCGCTGTCTTTGTGTGACCTAGCTGAACAGCTGCTTCATGGTTCCTCTGTACACGCTGTCTTTGTGTAACCTAGCTAAACAGCTGCTTCATGGTTCCTCTACACGCTGTCTTTGTGTAACCTAGCTGAACAGCTGCTTCATGGTTCCTCTGTACACGCTGTCTTTGTATAACCTAGCTGAACAGCTGCTTCATGGTTCCTCTGTACACACTGTCTTTGTATAACCTAGCTGAACAGCTGCTTCATGGTTCCTCTGTACACGCTGTCTTTGTGTAACCTAGCTGAACAGCTGCTTCATGATTCCTCTGTACACGCTGTCTTTGTGTGACCTAGCTGAACAGCTGCTTCATGGTTCCTCTGTACACACTGTCTTTGTGTGACCTAGCTGAACAGCTGCTTCATGGTTCGTCTGTACACGCTGTCTTTGTGTAACCAGCTGAACAGCTGCTTCATGGTTCCTCTACACGCTGTCTTTGTGTAACCTAGCTGAACAGCTGCTTCATGGTTCCTCTGTACACACTGTCTTTGTATAATCTAGCTGAACAGCTGCTTCATGGTTCCTCTGTACACGCTGTCTTTGTGTAACCTAGCTGAACAGCTGCTTCATGGTTCCTCTGTACACGCTGTCTTTGTGTGACCTAGCTGAACAGCTGCTTCATGGTTCCTCTGTACACACTGTCTTTGTGTGACCTAGCGGAACAGCTGCTTCATGGTTCCTCTGTACACGCTGTCTTTGTGTAACCTAGCTGAACAGCTGCTTCATGGTTCCTCTACACGCTGTCTTTGTGTAACCTAGCTGAACAGCTGCTTCATGGTTCCTCTGTACACACTGTCTTTGTATAACCTAGCTGAACAGCTGCTTCATGGTTCCTCTGTACACGCTGTCTTTGTGTAACCTAGCTGAACAGCTGCTTCATGGTTCCTCTGTACACGCTGTCTTTGTGTAACCTAGCTGAACAGCTGCTTCATGGTTCCTCTGTGCACGCTGTCTTTGTGTAACCTAGCTGAACAGCTGCTTCATGGTTCCTCTGTACACGCTGTCTTTGTATAACCTAGCTGAACAGCTGCTTCATGGTTCCTCTGTACACACTGTCTTTGTATAACCTAGCTGAGCAGCTGCTTCATGGTTCCTCTGTACACGCTGTCTTTGTGTAACCTAGCTGAACAGCTGCTTCATGGTTCCTCTGTACACGCTGTCTTTGTGTAACCTAGCTGAACAGCTGCTTCATGGTTCCTCTGTACACGCTGTCTTTGTGTGACCTAGCTAAACAGCTGCTTCATGGTTCCTCTGTACACGCTGTCTTTGTGTTAACCTAGCTGAACAGCTGCTTCATGGTTCCTCTGTACACGCTGTCTTTGTGTGACCTAGCTGAACAGCTGCTTCATGGTTCCTCTGTACACACTGTCTTTGTGTGACCTAGCTAAACAGCTGCTTCATGGTTCCTCTGTACACGCTGTCTTTGTGTTAACCTAGCTGAACAGCTGCTTCCACTTTGAAGAGCAAAGCACCAATGTGTGAACATGACTCACATAATCTAAAGAATAAAAAAAGTATTGTATAATGACACGAATCATATTTTATTTCTTAACAAAGTCAGAATGTATTGTTTTATCGTTGCTGTTACAGAATGAATAAGTTATGAAAAGAAAGGCAAAGCAAATTGTAATACCCTGTTTGATATTACTGATGTGTATGTTAATCTTTGAATGTGTACAATGTACAGTGCTATACATCCATCATTGCTGTAGTACAAATTGTTGCAGATTGTGTTTGCAATATCTGGTTAGGAAAGTTCCATGCACCTTTACAAGTAAGGCACACTATAAATAATGGAAAAACAATTTGAAAAGAGTCGCATACGTTATCAATTAATCTTCTGAATAGACATTTCCTCGCTAAGATTAGTAAGTTAGTGAGGGACGCAAACACTTGCAGTATTTTGTCAAATGATGACAATTCAGTCTCCGACTTCGTCCTTAAACGAGTTGATCATAGTAATTGGCAACGGTCCTTTCAATATTGCATATCGACTTTTATTAGTCCAACGACTCTTTCAATGTGAATTCACACACTGCTGATCGTTTCAGATATTCCCACCTCTTAATGGCTGGCGACGGCTTATATGTTTCTCTCAGTTCACCATGTACCGCATTGACAATATAACAAAGTTACAGAGATTATATAGCCAGATATCAAGATTAAACTGGTCAGAACTAGATAAAAATACAATTAATAAAGCAGTATGACCAATGGACAAAAGTGATTAGAAAGTTAAAGTCTATCAAGTATATAATAAAGTTAGAACTGGACATGTTAACATCAAGTTAATTACTAACTTTAATATATATATAGCAAAATGTGAATTATCATTATCATTATTAATTACCGTCCGATATCTTTGATAAGTTGTGTTGGTAAAATTATGGAGAGAGTAGTCTATAAAAATGTTTATAATTATCTTGTTAGAAACAAACTTATATATGAGTATCAGTCTGGCTTTCTTCCGAAACATTCTACTATCCACCAGTTGTTAGAACTATACAACTCTATACTCAATTCACTAGAAAAAAAAGAATTTAGTTGTTTTTTATTTTGTGACTTTTCCAAAGCTTTCGATAAAGTTTGGCACAGGGGTTTAATACATAAAATGAATTCTTATGGTATAAAAGGTCCTTTAATCAAATGGTTTGAAAATTATTTGTATCAAAGAAAGCAAAAAGTGATTAACAGGGCAACATCATCAACTGTTTGTGAAGTCTCTGCTGGAGTCCCCCAAGGGTAAGTTTTAGGCCCTTTACTATTTTTAATTTATATAAATGATATTGGAGAGAAGCTCCTCTCTCTCAGTAGACTCTTTGCAGATGATACTTCTTTAGGTTATTCAAGTCAAAATGTTGTTGAAATTGAAAATGTTATAAATCATGATTTGTGTGAACTAAATACCTGGTCCACAAAATGGTTAATGTCTTTTAATCCAGACAAAACTGAGATTATGTTATTTTCCAATACAGACGTTAGATATAATTTTGATTTCACATTTAATGGAAACAATATCCCTATAGCAACGAGCCATAAACACTTGGGTGTAACGTTGTCAAGCGATGCTAAATGGAATAATCACATTGAAAATATAATCTTAAGCGTATCAAGACATTTAGGTATTCTGCGAAAATTAAAATATAGGTTAAGTAGACAAAATCTAGAAAAACTGTACTTAGTATATATCCGCCCAATTTTTGAATATGCCTGTGAAATATGGGATAATTGTGGAGTGTGTTATTCAACCAAACTTGAAAAATTGCAACTAGATGCTGCAAGGATTGTAACTGGATTACCAATTTTCACAAAAACAGATAAATTATACTCAGAAACAGGATGGACTACTCTCTCTAGTAGAAGGCATAATAGGAAACTCCAGTTATTTTATAATATAAAGAATGGACATGCACCAAATTATCTTAGAGAACTTATTCCTCCTACTGTACAAAGCACAACTATTTACCCCTTAAGAAACGGTTCGGATTTAATAATACCTTTTTGTAGACTCTCGATTACAACTGAATCTTTTATTCCATCTACTGTTAAACTCTGGAACCGGCTAGATCAATTTGATCGTAATCTTGACACATTAACTAAATTCAAAAAAGCCATTCGAAAGGAACAGTCAGATAACACAAAACGTATCCCGAAACATTTTTATTATGGTCCCAGAAAACTTAATATTATTCTTACTCAACTTCGTAACTCGTATTCCTTTCTAAATTACGATCTATCAAAGGTTAATATAGTAAATGATGCTGCGTGTTCCTGTGGAGCTCCACGGGAAGATGCATTCCATTATTTTTTTACCTGTCCTAATTATACTGAAATAAGACGTATTATGATGAACAACTTAAATTGGGTACAGACAAGCGATTTGAATTTGAATCTACTAACCCGTGGGTCGGATGATTTAACATACAAAGAAAATATTAATATCATCAAACACGTTTTCAATTTTATTAAATCTTCAAAAAGATTCCTTGTAGTATAATTACTCGATAATTATCTATTCTCCAACCTCGTATCCACCCAACACAACCTTTTTATTAATTCGTTAATTATTTACAATATATCTCTATATGTATTATATGTATGCTCAGAATGATCATTATACTATGTGAATTTATTGTATAAATGGGAGAAGACTTCATAAGTTGGTAAAACTTGTGTCCTATCCCTTTTGTTAATTTAACAAATAAAATCATCATAAACTAAAAAATCATTATTAATTTGTTAAAAATATTAATAATGAACTTGTCCACACGTCTTTTTAATTTGATTGAGAACCGCTTCGGTGTTATGGTTTAAATGACGATGAAACTTACAAAGTAAAGTTTGTTCATGATTGCTATCTTTGTCAATGTTACACAATTTGAAATTAAAATAATAGTAGTCTTTGAAGTTTGCACGTTTTGTAAAAATATAAAGTTCAAGGAATAAACCAAACTTTAAGACCTTCTGCAAAATTTTCACTTAATCTATACTTTTATTTTTCAAAATTCTCACTGTTATGATTCAACCAATCTAATCCCCAATGTTCCCTCAAAGTTTGTCAGAAAATCGCAAGAGCAAACAGTTTGTGTCTTAGATTACTTCAATATTTGAGTTTTTTTTTATACTTGTTTGGCTGTCACAAATCTTCATCAATATATGAATTGTCAGGAAGAAATCAAAGTGAAATAAATTTTGGAATAATTTGTTCCGGCATTTGGGTGTTATCGCTATCATCGTCCTTAAAATAATAATTATATTATAAATAAAATGAGATATATTATATAATGAATATAATTAAAAATAATTATATTATAGATAACATTTAAAATAATCATATCATAAATGAAATAAAAATAGTTATATAATAAATGAGATTAAAAATAATTATATAATCATATAGAATCTTTCTTTGCGAACAGTTGATTATCATATTTCTACAGTCGAGATAGTTAAAGTTTAACTATCGAGACTGTAGAAATACGATAATCAACTGCTCACAAAGAAAGATTCTGTTTCTCTAATTCTTTAATACGTCAATTATTTCGTTTTAAAAATATAACACTTTAAATACCCCGTGGGGAATCCATCACATTCCATTTGATGACGTATTTTAGTGTTGATATGAATACGCTATTCATAACGATGTCGCTTGAAGAAAACAAAATATTGAAATGACACTGTTTTTCATTTGAAGTAAACAATAGTTAATAACAAATTACAATTGAAGAAAGTATTTGAAAGGCCCTAAAATCTTTAAAAAGTCTGGGTCATGACCTTTCGAAGATCCAATCAGAAACCGAGAACAAAAAAATCACACGTGATGGAACAAATTTTTTCCTCACCGGTAAAAAAACACGAAGAACAGCCAAAGAATTAGAGGAAATAAATTTCAAAATGATTATATCATAAAAAGAATACAAAAATAATTATATGATAAATAAAATAATAATTAACAACGGCCCTTTTTAGAATTGAATATCGACTTTTCATTAGTCGGACGACTCTTTCAATGTGAGTTCTCACACTGCTGATCTTTCTAGATGTTTCTACCTCCTTCTGTTTGTTTCCTTTGGTAATAGATGGTGAGCTCTGCAGAGCAGTCGCCAGCAAGTAATCGCAAGCCACGATCTAGAAGGATTTGACCCCCTGGTTGGTGATATTGCATACTTATATAAAATATCTCAAATTCGAAATATTGGAAAGCCAAA
Organism: Bathymodiolus septemdierum; assembly: GCA_963383655.1. Taxonomy (NCBI): domain Eukaryota; kingdom Metazoa; phylum Mollusca; class Bivalvia; order Mytilida; family Modiolidae; genus Bathymodiolus; species Bathymodiolus septemdierum. Next base: position 57,644,160 of record OY726527.1, read on the forward strand.
TAATTTAACGTTTTGGGAGCAGTAAAACCAAAGGGTGTAAACAGAAATCGTGTTGGACACTAGAATACGGCAAATAGATACAAATAACATAAAACATTACCTCCCTACACGACAAATAACAGTTAAGACGAACCTAACATCGTTTTTACGAGATTATCGTAATGTGCATTACAACACGCAAATTAGCAAATCTATATTTTGTCTGTTGTTTATATTGATTTACAATATAATATACTGTTTTTGACTATTTTATTTAATGGTATTTTATTAAATTGTAACAGGTGAGTTCATTGTAGCCTATCTTAAATGTCATCATCAGTATTACTAGTCTCGGGGAGCGTATACAAAGTTCATACATGTGACTTTCCTGTGCACCTTCCCTGCTCGTCATCATAATTTAGTAATGATCCTGTTGCTCAATCTTTAGTTTTCTATGTGGTGTTTGTGGACCATTGTTTGTTTGTTTGTTTGTTTTTTTTTTTGCTCCTCAAATTATTGCTTGAGGACTATTTTTTCTTCTTCACATTAGTGTTTGTGGACCATTGTTTGCCTTTTTGTCCGCCATGTTAGGGCTTCTGATTACCCCTTTGATATCTTCAACCCGTCTCTGGTTCAGTTTCATACACCTCAATATTTTATATTGGCTAATTTTTATAACATTTTGCTAGAGTTTCCGTCGACAAGTAGAATCTGGTATAATTATGTTTTGCCCATGTTTGAATTCAGTAGTACAGCCAGGGGATTATACCGAAGGGAAAAAAACACGAACGTCAAACTTGTACAAAATGTATTGTAACAAGAAAGGTTTGAAGATACCAAGGGGGTAATCAGAAGATATCAAAAGGGGTAATCAGAAGATACCAAGGGTGTAATCAGAAGATACCAAGGGGTAATCAGAAGATACCATAGGGGTAATCAGAAGATACCAAGGGTGTAATCAGAAGATACCAAGGGGGTAATCAGAAGATACCAAGGGGGTAATCAGAAGATATCAAAAGGGGTAATCAGAAGATACCAAGGGGGTAATCAGAAGATACCATTAGGGTAATCAGAAGATACCATAGAGGTAATCAGAAGATACCAAATGGGTAATCAGATGATACCATTAGGGTAATCAGAAGATACCAAGGGGGTAATCAGAAGATACCAAAGCAGTAATCAGAAGATACCAAGGGGGTAATCACAAGATACCATAGGGGTAATCAGAAGATACCAAAGGGGTAATCAGAAGATACCAAAGCAGTAATCAGAAGATACCAAAGGGGTAATCAGATGATACCAAGGAGCAATCAGAAGATACCAAGGGGGTAATCAGAAGATATCATATGAGTAATCAGAAGATACCAAAGGGGTAATCAGATGATACCAAGGGGTAATCAGAAGATACCATAGGGGTAATCAGAAGATACCAAGGGGTAATCAGAAGATACCATAGAGGTAATCAGAAGATACCAAATGGGTAATCAGATGATACCAAGGGGTAATCAGAAGATACCAAAGGGGTAATCAGAAGATACCAAAAGGGGTAATCAGAAGATACGAAGGGGGTAATCAGAAGATACCAAAGTGGTAATCAGAAGATGGCAAAGGGGTAATCAGAAGATACCAAAGGGGTAATCAGAAGATGGCAAAGGGGTAATCAGAAGATACCAAAGGGGTAATCAGAAGATACCAAAAGGGGTAATCAGAAGACACCAAAGGGTTAATCAGAAGATACCAAAAGGGGTAATCAGAAGATACCAAAAGGGGTAATCAGAAAATACCAAGGGGGTGATCAGAAGATACCAAAGGGGTAATCAGAAAATGGCAAAGGGGTAATCAGAAGATACCAAAGGGGTAATCAGAAGATACCAAAGGGTAATCAGAAGATGGCAAAGGGGTAATCAGAAGATACCAAGGGGTAAATCAGAAGATACTATAGGGGTAATCAGAAGATACCAAAAGGGTATTCAGAAGATACCAAAGGGGTAATCAGAAGATACCAAAGGGGTAATCACAAGATAGCAAAGGGGTAATCACAAGATACCAAGGGGTAATCAGAAGATACCAAAGGGGTAATCAAAAGATGTCATAGTGGTAACCTGAAGATACCATAGCGGTAATCGGAAGATACCGATGGGATAATCAGAAGATACCAAGGGGGTAATCAGAAGACACCAAGGGGGTAATCAGAAGATATCAAAGGGGTAATCAGAAGATACCAAAGGGGTAATCAGAAGATACCATAGAGGTAATCAGAAGATACCAAGAGGGTAATCAGAAGATACCAAGGGGTAATCAGAAGATACCAAAGGGGTAATCAGAAGATACCAAGGGGTAATCGGAAGATACCAAAGGGGTAATCAGAAGATATGAAAGGGGTAATCAGAAGATAGCAAAGGGTAATCAGAACATACCATAGTGGTAATCAGAACATACCAAGGGGGTAATTAGAACATACCAAAGGGGTAATCAGAAGATAACATAGGGGTAATCAGAAGAGAGCAAAGGGGTTATCAGAAGATACCAAAGGGGTTATCAGAAAATAGCAAAAGGTAATCAGAGCATACCATAGGAGTAATCAGAAGATACCAAAGGGGTAATCAGAAGATACCAAGGAGGTAATCAGAAGATACCAAGGGGATAATCAGAAGATACCAAGGGGTAATCAGAAGATATCAAAGAGGTAATCAGAAGATACCAAAAGAGCAATCAGAAGATAATAAGGGGTAATCAGAAGATACCATAGGGGTAATCAGAAGATACCAAAGGGGTAATCAGAAAATACCAAGGGGTAGTCAGAAGATACCAAAGGGGTAATCAGAAGATACCAATGCCGTAATCAGAAGATACCTAGGGGCAAATCAGAAGATACCATAGTGATAATCAGAATATATCAAAGGGGTAATCAGAAGATACCTAAGGGGTAATCAGAAGATACCATAAGGTAACCAGAATATACCATAAGGGTAATCAGAAGATACCAAAGCGGTAATCAGAAGATACCAAAGCGGTAATCAGAAGATACCAAGGGGTTAATCAGAAGATACCAAATATGTAATCAGAAGATACCATAGAGGTAATCAGAAGATACCAAGGGGTAATCAGAAGATACCAAGGGATAATCAGAAGCTATCAAGGGGGTAATCAGAAGAAACCAAAGGGGTAATCAGAAGATACCAAGGGGGTAATCAGAAGATACCAAAGGGGTAATCAGAAGATACCAAAGGGTAATCAAAAGATACCATAGGGATATTCAGAAGATACCAAAGGGATAATCAGAAGATACCAAGGAGGTAATCAGAAGATACCAAGGGAGTAATCAGAAGATACTAAAGTGGTAATCAGAAGAAACCAATGGGTAATCAAAAGATACCTAGGGGTAAATCAGAAGATACCTTAGGGGTAATCAGAATATACCAAAGGGGTAATCAGAAGATACCAAGGAGGTAATCAGAAGATATCAAGGGGTAATCAGAAGATACCAAAGGGGTAATCAGAAGATACCAAGGGGGTAATCAGAAGATACCAAAGGGGCAATCAGAAGATACCAAAGGTGTAATCAGATGATACCAAAGGGGTAATCAGAAGATATCAAAGGGGTAATCAGAAGATACCAAAGGGGTTATCGGAAGATACCAACGGGTAATCAGAAGATACCTAGGGGGTAATCAGAAGATACCAAAGGGGTTATCGGAAGATTTAAAGGGGGTAATCAGAAGATACCAAGGGCGTAATCAGAAGATACCAAAGGTGTAATCAGATGATACCAAAGGGGTAATCAGAAGATATCAAAGAGGTAATCAGAAGATACCATAGGAGTTATCGGAAGATATGAAAGGGGTAATCAGAAGATACCATAGGGGTAATCAGAAGCCGCAAATCGAAGGACAGAGAACACAATAACTAAAAAGAAAAAAGTACAAACAGCGATCTACAAAACATTGCACAGAAAACTGAAGATCGAGCAGCAGGAACCCCATTAAAATTCCAATTATTAATTATTAAATCCAACACCATACTTGTTTCTTTAAATGTTCCTGAGAACGTACTTTAGTCTTTTGGACAAAACAGAAAGTCCCCCATTAAACATCATTTCACTAGACCCGTTGTATAGCATTTAGATGGATTTTGAAAATTGTCGTTTTTCATTCGGGTGGATTCTCATATTGCACAAAGGTGTATATTTTTATTCATGACAGTTTCAACTAGTGTGATCAACAATTTTGTAATCTATTTATTTTAGCTTGTTTTGTCATTATATTAATTTTTGACACCTGTTACACAGGTAATTAAATGATATAGATGTAACATAGGTAAACTAAAATATTTAACTGATAAATATACGTCATTGTCAATACTAATGCCAAGTAATTAAAGTATACTGAACATTCAGAAATACAATGCTAAAATTATTTTTATTAAGGAATACGTGAAAAAGAAAGAAAAAACAATGATGTATTTCACTTTAAAGGGACGGTCGTGATCGTATGGTAGTTTGATTTACAACTACCTATGCAATCAATAACCGCATAGATGGTGTAATGATTAGCATGCTCGATTCAAGTGCCTTAGATACTGGGTTCGGGTCCCGATTGGGTCAAACCAAAGATTATAAAATTGGTATTTGTTGTTTCTCTGCTAAACAGGCAGCAATAAAGAGAAAGAGCAAAGACTGATAGGCTCGGAATCAGGATAATGTGTCAGAGTGTGGCGACATGCCTACCCGCGGACTGTTGTTTCAGTGAGCTAGCACTATATAAATCCAACTAATCGTGTTGGTCTAGTACAATGCGGAACTCGTCATCATCTCACTGACAATTAACATGTTCTCGCCATGATATGGCCGACTGGAAAACTGCTGAGTTGGTGTTAATTCTAACATGACCTCCTTCTTTCGCTTTGTAGACACACAAGCGATTTATCGATGGTATAATTTCCTTCGCACATGCGCCGGTGAACGTAACTGATTTTTGCATTGGCAACATAAATTGTGTGCCACATTTTTTCCGCAAACGTAAATATAAATTGCCGTCTTCCAATCAAAGTATACTACCGTATTTGTACTCTTAGACATATCAGAATCGAAATAAATCATGGAAGCCAGAATGTGCTTTGAGTTTTAACATGGGTTGGCGGATAGTATTATTTTATCCCGAGCCAGGGGCGAGGGATACAATTTACTAATATCCGCCAACCCATGTTAAAGCCCCCAACACATTGTGGCTTCCATGATTTATGTTTTAAGCAACAATAACTCACTCACTCAAAAAGATGGAATGCTTAAAATTATTTTTAATATAGAACAAATGAAACTATTTTCCTTTATTTTAACTCAAAAAATATATATTTTATTTCAGATAGTATACAAACAATGTTTGCAGACTTTGTCTCCCAGTTATGTGTGGGGATTACGTGTCTAAGATGTTTCTTGTGCACGTCTAAGAATTCCAGATGTGAAGGCAATCACCAATGGCTGTCTGGAATCCACGGTGCCAGCCTTCTATATTGTTGTTGGTGAGAGGAAGCTCTTGTACAGTACGGCCAGACATATATATGAAGGCTAAAGACAGGACGGCCAATAAATTTGTCTTCGAAGTAGTTAAGAATAGGCTGGGCATCTGCACTAACTGTTGTCTGTCAGACTTTCCAATGATAGAAAATTAAATACATGTATTCATATCACAATGTAGGAGTGCAATCGTTTTGAAAGAAGCGTTCACTAGTTGTGCCGAACGAATTACATACTTGACGACAACTCGCAGGTCTGGAAGTCCTCGTGTCACCCACAATGCCATTATATACAACTTCCGGCTGCTGCTATTGATGCGTCAGGAGTTATCTTCCATTTTACCGGTGTTCTACTCGTGAATTTAATATGCATAGTCCTCATTCCATGATATATCTGAAATATTCTTAACACCAATCAATTAATAAAATACTCCAATCTTGACGTGGAACAAAAATCAAACGATTTATTATTTGAATTCCCCAGCTTGTTTTGCGTATACGATCCATCATGAGCTACTTGTATTTAGTTCGGATGATTTCGAGATTGATCTGTTTATTGATTACGAGTGTAGATTAAAATTTCGTGTGTTCAGTATAAACAAATGTCATGGCTGAAAAACTAAAATCAATTTCCATTATCAGTCAATAATTATCGTAATTATTCCGTTTATATGTTTTTTTTTTACAATTTTTTAGGCGTCAATATATTGCTTTAAGATATAAACCTGACGCAGGAAGACCGAATTCATTTAACGAAACAACAGGTTAAGGAAGGCGGCGTGTATGTTTTACACAAGCAATGCAGTTTACGGGAATACCAGCGTCACTAACCTTTCGGAAGGTCTCGTTCCTGTTGTGTGTTTGTATTATGCTGATTATCTATTGGAAAGGATTTAGATTCCATTTTTACTATTATTTCCGGTTCCAAGTCATGTACAGGGTGTTTAAACGTAAACTTACAGCAGACATTCCCACAGAAAGAATTAGGATAAAAATCAGATTCCTGATAATGCTGTTCGGGTACTTATGCTATCAATGCGCATGGATATTATGGTTTTACTATAAACGGTACCTTCTAGGAGAAATGGAACATTCAGACAAATTGGAAACTGCCAAAAAGTTTGAACCCCCACCAAAATTGGAACTGCCACGAAAACTCGAAATTCCACAAAAGTGTGAACCTTCACGAAAATGTGAGTTCCCAAGAAAATGCGAACCCAAAGCCAAGCGAAGCTTCGTTATGTGGGGGTAACTCATGAATTCACAAAACTAGCTTAGTAATATTCTGAAGACCTGAATCGAACTAGCAAATTGTATTGCTTTTAAATTTTAAGATGGTATTTGGTCATTTCTATGTTTTAGATGCAGAACTATTCTAACATTGTTTCAAATGCTTGCTTTCAAATACAGCAAGAAAAGCTCCCATCAAAGTTAAAATTTACGTTCCTTTATGTGCTTGCTATCAAGAACAACAATGAAGGCTCCTATGAAGGATGAAACGGATATTCATTATAGTGTTTCTGACAAAGACAAGAAAGGATCTCGTAAAAGTTGAATTGACATTCTATGTTCAGCATACAAATTAATATGGACTGTTTTTAGAACAAAGAGGCATGACACCACGTACACAACGCGTGTTGTATGTGTTGTACAATTTATCGAATTAACTCGTTGTGTTACGTGTTAAGATCACTAAACAATATCGGAGATTGGACGATTGTAATGGACATTATTGGTAGAATTATACAGTGATTGATATACTGTTTGAATGTGGAAAAGGCTTACTATTAACTCATTCAAGAATTAGTCATAGTTAAGGCTGTATATATTGATCATTACCCGTAACAAGAACATGAGTATATTATGAGCAATATATTCGATTGCATGTTCTCATCATGGAATGACATTTCGACATGTAGGCAGATATTGATTGGTTGGTTTCATGTTGACATTTAAAATGAAATGAAACCGCCATGATATAACTGAAATATTGTTGAAAGTGGCATTAAACACTATAACCGCCTTAAAAATTTGGAAACCTCCATATTTATTGTATTAGTTTTATGGAATGACAAAGATTTCGAAATGAAAGACATGCTGCGATTGGTTAATATGAGAGAGAGGCTGGCAGTAATAGTTGTCTGTCTTAAGTTGCAGTTCTTGTTGTCTTGATTAAAGCAAGTCTCCCAAAAGGGCAATTTACATGTAAACAACATCTTTCTAACGACTCATTCTATTTATCTTCTTCTTTTATCATTTGTTAATGAATAATTGTTTTGAAGCCATTTGTAATATATATTTGTTTCCTTATTTTGAATTAATTGGTCAAGAAAGGTGTTTCCTTTTATTTGATTGGTCGAATAATATTTACATCCTGTTCATTAAATCTTACTCTTTAATACTTATATTTGGTTATTGATTTATTATGCCACATGAACAGAGAAAGAAGTAATGTGTCACTAAGATTAGAAATAAGCAGATATGCACTGTAAGTCAATGCTCACAAGAGAACCCCCCCATCGTCTTATTGGACGACTGCTATCTTATTTGACCTAATTAGCATAATTAAACATTATAGTCTTTGGTAGCATCAATTGATGAAGCACAGTGGAAATATCGAAATGTTCGAAATAATTTAAAAAGACGTTGCAGGTAGCAACTTGTCTAAAACGGTAAATTCTGTTTTAGTATCGTATTTTATTTTTACGTCAGACATGTAAGAATATTTTCAATTTTTATTCATCAATGTGTGTTAAACTGATTACATATTGAAGTATCAAACCCAACGAACCTTGAAGTAGCGCGTGACTTTTATTATCAATACGATAATTTACACCAATCAGTTGGTTTGACCTATGTCACCTCAGGATGTTGTAGTGGTTTAATCCAATAGAAACAAATCAACATCCAAACAGGTGCTATCTGAAACGAATGACTGTGAAATACGGTATTGACTTAAATGATGGTATTAAAGTAATAATTTTCTCGAAAACAATACATTTTTTTAAAACACACTAAACGAGAGTTTTGTGCAGAATTTTACTACCATTTTTAAAATATGCATTTCATCTAACAATAACCTTTCATTATTGCTGCACTCATCTGAAATTTGACATTTTCCCCGATTTTTACCGCCAAAATAGAGGTGGGAGTAAACTAACTAGAGGTAGCAGCCAGGTAAATCTTACCTTGATAGAGACAGAGACACGTGTACAGGCATATTTTGACACTCCATTTTTAAACTTTAAAATCTTTCTAAAAGTTCACATACAATTTTTTCATAAACCTATTTTTTGACATCTTAACATATATATAAACATCGCAAGAATGGGTAAAACAAAGGACTTGTCAAAAGATTGTAAAAACATTGTGTTAAATCTATTCAAGTTTTTTCAGCTTGAGAAGGCCAGGGGAAGACCATTTTATTCCCCTGATAATTTAATTAAAAGAACATGCAAGGCTGCTGGCATATCTTACAGTTCTGTGTATAGAGTTGTAAACGGTAAAAGTCCTCCTGAATCCAACAGACCGAAAGAAAGAAAACTCTTGATGATTTTGACCGTTGCACGCTGGTAATCGTGAGGAGGGTTTGATTGATAGGTGTGATTTGGTTTTTCTTGCCAAAGCTAAAGATGGGGATTATCACCAAGAAATGAACGGGCCCATCTTTCTAAACTGGTTCGAAAATCAGCTTATGCCAGCATTAAAAAGCCCAAGTGTTATCGTTTTAGATAATGCCAGTTATCACAACATCAAGACTGAAGAAACTGTTGTGCCAAACTTTAATCAGAGAAAAGCTGTCTTACAAGGTTATCTTTCAAAACACAACATTCCTTTTCAGCCCCTTGAAACTAAAAAGCAACTTTATGAAAAAATCAAATTTAAGAAACTCCTTTCCGTTTTTAAAACTGATAAAATTGCCAACCTACACGGTCACGAAGTTCTAAGAACACCTGTTCGCCATTGCGAATTGAACCCCATAGAACTTATTTGGGCACAGGTTAAAGGGTTTGTTGCAGAAAACAATACAACTTTTCGTTTGAAGGATGTGAAAGAACTTGTTTATGGGGGGTTTGGCAGAATTACAAAGGAAGTTTGGGCGAAGGCAGAAGACCATGTATTAAAAATAGAAAAGGAGTATGGGAAAGAGAATTGCATTGATAGGAGTGAGATTCCCCCAATAATAATTGATTTTGATGACGACGAGTCCAGCGACGAGGAAAGCTGAACGTTTTTACCTATACAATTTTATTCATATCCAATAATTGTGTACTCTATGTTTAACTTCAGTGAATTTATTAGCAGAAAAAACCGTTCTTTTTCGAATTATGAAAATTTATGATTTCACTTTTTTTTTCAAAATTGTCCAGGTAAATCTCAGGTAAGCCTGTGTATAAATGTCACGTAGTCAAATGCATTAACCATGAAGGGAACAATAGCCTTCTCCGGCACTTCGACGAGAGACAATAGACCAGCTGCAGGACCACCGTCGTTCCTATTGTTATATGGGATTACGTCCACGGTGAGTTGGCTGTCACATTTAACGAGCAAACTTGGCCTATTTTGAAGAACTTAGCCTGATATAAAGACCAAAATAACGCCAAAAATTGGTAATTTTTCAGATGAGCAGGGCCTTCAGAATAATTTCAACCGTAAATATTTATACAATTCCAAAATGGTAGTAAAATTCCTGACAAAACTCTCGTTGGAAGCGTTAAAAAAAAATCTACGCTTTACGAAATATTTAGATTTTTCCGTTTTCTAATGAAAAAATTATTACTTTAGTAATGCTCTACATGATGGAAAATTAATGAAAGATGTCTAACGTGCATGCCAGATCTCCATTATACGTTGTTTGATGAAGATTAGGATTTCTCTGTAAATCTGATAATTATAAATTAGTTTGCAGTTCATATTAATAAACTAACATAGATGTCTAATATAGTGTACAGGGCGCTTTACTTTGCGCAAATATTCAAATAGACTGGACAGGAAATGAGTTATGTCTTTTGGGGAAACTGAGCCAAAGGACCAAGTCAGGAATCAGATGTATATTATGTAGTTCATGCAGATTTACTGACTAAAGTGTTGCCCCATTCAATTATGTTGTTCATGGAGACTTAACTGACGAAAGTGTTGCCCCATTCAATTATGTTGTTCATGGAGAGTTACTGACGGAAGTGTTGCCTCATTTGATTATGGGGTTCAAGGAGAGTTACTGACGAAAGTGTTATCCCGTTTGAGTATATGGGTCATGGATAGTTACTGACGAAAGTATTAGCCCATTCAATTATGTTGTTCATGGAGAATTACTGACGAAAGTGTTGTCCCATTTAATTATGTGGTTCATGGATAGTTACTGACGATAGTGGTGCCCCAATCAATTATGTGGTTCGTGGAGAGTTACTGACGAAAGTGTTACACCATTCAATTATGCAGTTCACGGATAGTTACTGACGAAAGTGGTGCCCCAATCAATTATGTGGTTCGTGGAGAGTTACTGACGAAAGTGTTACACCATTCAATTATGCAGTTCACGGATAGTTACTGACGATAGTGGTGCCCCAATCAATTATGTGGTTCGTGGAGAGTTACTGACGAAAGTGTTACACCATTCAATTATGCAGTTCACGGATAGTTACTGACGATAGTGGTGCCCCAATCAATTATGTGGTTCGTGGAGAGCTACTGACGAAAGTGTTACACCATTCAATTATGCAGTTCACGGATAGTTACTGACGATAGTGGTGCCCCAATCAATTATGTGGTTCGTGGAGAGTTACTGACGAAAGTGTTACACCATTCAATTATGCAGTTCACGGATAGTTACTGACGATAGTGGTGCCCCAATCAATTATGCGGTTCGTGGAGAGTTACTGACGAAAGTGTTACACCATTCAATTATGCAGTTCACGGATAGTTACTGACGATAGTGGTGCCCCAATCAATTATGTGGTTCGTGGAGAGTTACTGACGAAAGTGTTACACCATTCAATTATGCAGTTCACGGATAGTTACTGACGATAGTGGTGCCCCAATCAATTATGTGGTTCGTGGAGAGTTACTGACGAAAGTGTTACACCATTCAATTATGCAGTTCACGGATAGTTACTGACGATAGTGGTGCCCCAATCAATTATGTGGTTCGTGGAGAGCTACTGACGAAAGTGTTACACCATTCAATTATGCAGTTCACGGATAGTTACTGACGATAGTGGTGCCCCAATCAATTATGTGGTTCGTGGAGAGTTACTGACGAAAGTGTTACACCATTCAATTATGCAGTTCACGGATAGTTACTGACGATAGTGGTGCCCCAATCAATTATGTGGTTCGTGGAGAGTTACTGACGAAAGTGTTACACCATTCAATTATGCAGTTCACGGATAGTTACTGACGATAGTGGTGCCCCAATCAATTATGTGGTTCGTGGAGAGTTACTGACGAAAGTGTTACACCATTCAATTATGCAGTTCACGGATAGTTACTGACGATAGTGGTGCCCCAATCAATTATGTGGTTCGTGGAGAGTTACTGACGAAAGTGTTACACCATTCAATTATGCAGTTCACGGATAGTTACTGACGATAGTGGTGCCCCAATCAATTATGTGGTTCGTGGAGAGTTACTGACGAAAGTGTTACACCATTCAATTATGCAGTTCACGGATAGTTACTGACGATAGTGGCGCCCCAATCAATTATGTGGTTCGTGGAGAGTTACTGACGAAAGTGTTACACCATTCAATTGTGCAGTTCACGGATAGCTACTGACGATAGTGGTGCCCCAATCAATTATGTGGTTCGTGGAGAGTTACTGACGAAAGTGTTACACCATTCAATTATGCAGTTCACGGATAGTTACTGACGATAGTGGTGCCCCAATCAATTATGTGGTTCGTGGAGAGTTACTGACGAAAGTGTTACACCATTCAATTATGCAGTTCACGGATAGTTACTGACGATAGTGGTGCCCCAATCAATTATGTGGTTCATGGAGAGCTACTGACGAAAGTGTTACACCATTCAATTATGCAGTTCACGGATAGTTACTGACGATAGTGGTGCCCCAATCAATTATGTGGTTCGTGGAGAGTTACTGACGAAAGTGTTACACCATTCAATTATGCAGTTCACGGATAGTTACTGACGATAGTGGTGCCCCAATCAATTATGTGGTTCATGGAGAGCTACTGACGAAAGTGTTACACCATTCAATTATGCAGTTCACGGATAGTTACTGACGATAGTGGTGCCCCAATCAATTATGTGGTTCATGGAGAGCTATTGACTACTGACGAAAGTGCTACCCTATTTGAATTGACCATGTGGTTAATGGAGAGTTACTGACCAAAGTGTTAGCCCATTCAATTATGTGGTTCATGGATACTTGACTGGCGAAAGTGTTACCCAATTCAAATATGTGGTTCATGGAGACTTACTCACGAAAGTGTTACCCCATTAAAAGATGTGGTTCATGGAGAGTTACTCATGAAAGTTTCTCCCATTCAATGATGTGGTTCATGGAAAGTTTTATTCAATTCAGTTATCTGGTTCATGGAAAGTTTTATCCAATTCAGTTATGTGGTTCATGGAACATTTTATCCAATTCATTTATGTGGTTCATGGTACATTTTATCCAATTCAATTATGTGGCTCATGGAACATTGTATCTAATTCGTTTATGTGGTTCATGGAAAGTTACGGATGATTGTTTTATCCCATTCAATTGTATGGTTCATGGGGAGTTACGGACGAACATCTTATCCAATTTCATCATGTGGTTCATGAAAAGTTTTATCCAAATCAGATATGTGGTTCCTGGAATTTTTTGTCCAATTCAGTTATGTGGTTCATGGTACATGTTATCCAATTCAATTATGTAGTTCCTAGAACATTTCATCCAATTCAGTTATATCGTTCATGGTATATTTTATCCAATTCAATTATGTGGTTCACGGAACATTTTATCCATTTCAATTATGTGGTTCATGGAACATATTATCCAATTCAAATTTGTGGTTCATGGAAAGTTTTATCTAATTCAGATATGTGGTTCATGGAAAATTACCGACCCTACATTATCTGCTCGTTGATACTCATGTATAAACTATCCACCAATCTGAATACATGGCATTATAAGAAGAATTATGAATTATGAGGAGCAGATTTAGGATTGACATTACACAAACAATAAATTGTAGCAGTTTTTAAATTATTGAATTATTATTTGCTTTTTTGTTTGATGGTGTTTAACGCCACTTTCAACAATATTTCAGCTATATCGTGTCGATCAGTTTTATTGGTGGAGGAAACCGGAGTACTCGGAGAAAACCACCAACCTGTCGCAAGTCACCGATAAAAATTTATCACATAACGTTGTACACCTCGCCCTGATCGAAATTCAAACTCACACAACATCAGCGGTGATAGGCATTGTTTGCATATAGTTGTAAATTCAACTACCATACGATCACGTCCATGACGACAGTTGAATTAGATTCCAGGTTTTAGAAGAGTTTACATATAACATATTAATGATATAAATTATACTACATATTCATTGTGTAAAGCATTCTGCACTTGTATTGAAGGTGCCGTCGTAGTCGTGATCGTATGGTAGTTGGATTTACAACTACCTGTGTAATCAGTACCTATCACCACTAAAGTTTGTGCTTTCGAACACCATTCATGACAAGGTGTACTCGATACAACATTATGTAATAAAGTTTGTCAGTGACTTGCGGCATGTCGGTGGTTTTCTCCGGGATTCCAGTTTCCTCCAACAACAAAATTGACCGCCACTATATAGCTGAAATAGTGTTGAAAGTAAACATTAAATGAATCTATCCGTTCATGGAGGCTACTATAAATTTTTTGCAGTGACGGCTAAAGAAATTTAGAGTAATAAAGTACACACCTGTGTATAAAGGGAAAACAAGGGAACCTGAAAATGTGGTCTTTATGAGCAGACGCCCTTTATATACAATTTATAATCATATTCACGATTCATTAATGAGAAATATTAGAATACCCTCTATAGACAGTGATTTGTTAAATAGAGGTGTCCTCTGAGGGAGGGACCGTCGTGGTCGTATGATAGTTAAATTTATAACTACCTATGCAATCAGTGTCTATCGTTACTAACGTTGTGAGTTCGAATACCACTCATGCGAGGTGTACTCGATACAACATTATGTGATAAAATTTGTCAGTGACTATCGGCAGAACGTCGATTTCCTCAACTAATAAAACTGACCGCCAGGAAATAACTGAAACATTGTTGAAGGTGGCGTTAAACATGATAACCCTAACTTCTTTGAGGCAGGGTTGACTGCATTTATATTGTGTTTTCAAATGTTGAAGGCGACACAATTTTGAAATTTTTAAGATAAATTGATTTATACACAAAATATAAAATATGTTCTAAAAACATGATTTTATCTTCTTAATATTTTTTTAATTTGTACATACCGGTATAACCCGTTTGTTTTATAGAGAAGTATGTTTTATTTCTAAGGATCATGTAGGTGTCTTAAGTTACTATAATATTTGTTCACGCCACCATATGGCTGAAATACTGCTAAAGTTGGCCTTAAACACCAATCAATACATGTGTTTTATATGTAATATCCTTAAAATATTTCATCAGGTAAGAAGGCATACTGGTCCCCACTTTGTGTGGTGTTGAACAGGTGTTACTAACCAGATGTTGTATCTTGGGCACTCGAGTGTGACTTCTAGTTAGACATTTAGTTTAAACATATTTTATTTGCCAATTAAACAGACAAAATGGATTAGACACAAGTTAAACAAATTTATGAAGTCTTCTCCAAATTACAATATGTTACAATAAAGAAGTACATAAAAGGCATGCATTACTATAGGTAGCACTAATAACGAATCAATGATAAATATTCACAAACAGAAAGAAAAAGAAAATTAAGATGGATTCATATGATGTGCATGTTCACCCAATTCAATTCCAGTTATACAATAAGGAATCTTTTTGAACATTTAATATAATCAAAAACATATGTAAATATAATACAATTTTGTTCATAAGTTAAATTATCATTGCCACATGTCAGAAATTCAATATCTAGAGTGTAGCGGGTTGTTACCCTGTTGCTATTACCTATCAATATAGTTCTGGCTTGTATGTATATAGGACAATCCAAAAAGGAATGTTTTAAATTTTCAAGGGCTGCACCACATCGACAAGATGGGTCAGATACGATTCCAACTCGATATAAATCAAAATTCAAAAACGAAGCTGAATTTCTTAGCTGAGTTGAAATAATATTTAATTTTCGAGGACCACAACAAAAATGTTTAGGGACAGAATGATTTTCAGTTTCGTTGATTTTCTTTAATTCAGATTTGAATTTTGATAAAGTATCAACGTTTCGAATATTGTTATTTAAACTATTCCACTTTTTATTGTGGAGGGGATAAAGGAATCACTAGTCGAAGACAGTCTACAGAAATGTAAAATAATATCATTCCCATTTCTCAACAGATACACTGACGTACGTTTTATGGTGGGGGGAATCAATGTACAATGATAATTAGGGGTATTTTTATTAACTATATTATAAAAAAGTTGAAGTTTCCTTCTCTTCCGTCTCGCAGATAATAATTCCCAACCTGTCTCTCTATATAAAATTTCAGTTTTGGTAAAAATAGGTAAGCCTGTAACAATTCTGGCAGCTTCCAGTTGAAGTTGTTCCAGTTTTTGTGAATTTCCAATCCCACAGTTATCCCATAGTTCACATGCATATTCAAAAAGTGGTCTAATGTACACAAGATATAGTTTATCTAAATTAGTGCGACTAAGACGGTATTTCAATTTACGTAGAATGTTCAAATGTTTAGATACACTACTTTTAATATTATCAACATGGTTATTACACTTAGCATCATTGCTAAATGTAACACCTAAGTGTATATTTAATATTAATTATAGTATATGTTATTGTCCCTATATATTAAGACCAGATTGAAGATACCAAAGGGGCAATCAGAACCCGTAAATCGAAGAAGAACAGTCAACACAATGACCAGAAGAAAAAATGAAAAAAAAATGAAAAAAAACGATCAACAAAACATACATATAAAACTAAAGTTCGAGTAACACGAATCCTACTAAAAACAGGGGTGAACTCGGGGTGCTCCGGAAGGGTAGGCAGTTCGTGTTTTTTGTGTAGATGTCACATACGTAGACAAGGGGTGGGAATTCGTGCGCCCCCTCTCTTTGCAAATCAAGAGTTATTGATGTCGATAATATGGTTCAATTATGCCCATTAAAGTCCGGAGTATGACACCCAACCCCTCAAAACCATATTGCATCGCGAATTTATCGAAGCCCCATCCCTTGACAAACCTTGGCAACGGGCAAGGATGTTGCTTATGTTCGGCAATCGTTTTATGCAATAAATTATTTGATAGCTTTATTTACAAATGTCACAGACGAAACAGTTTTGATTTTTTTCAAAAGAAGTTGATTTTTGCTAAAATATAATACGACGAGTTTGAAGATACCAAAAGGGGTAATCAGACTCCGTAAATCGTCGAAGGACAGACAAACACAATGTTCAAAAGAAAAAGTACAAAATGACAAGCAACGACCTGCAAAACACTACACAAAATACAAAAGATCAACCAACACTAACCCCACTAAAAACCGGCGGCGAATCCAGATGTCCCGGAAGGGTAGGCAGTTCATGCTCTACTAGTGGGACCCGTCGTGTTACTCTAGATCATGTCCTTTATAAATCAACATGAAAAGGTTGTGCAAGATACCAATGATTTAATCAGAAGCCGTAAGTCGATTTAAACAAACTGATCCTTCTTTTCCTTATGTTTGACTTATCACCGGGTTTGTAGCTAGATTAACACGACCTGAGTTGGTCTCGTTGGAATGACGAATACGTGCTTTTTGTTCTCAGAAACAACTAACTTTATTAAATCTAAATTGGTTATGAATGACCGTTGGATAGTCCCTCACAAAATTAACATCTTATGTGGTGCCGCAAGAGATCCAGGACCTCGGGACAACGACTAACTCAGGGCTTACGGGGAGCTGTTTTTTTTTAAATATGTTTCTCTAACACAACAAGCTTTCATGGAATATTCAACTAGAAAATGTACAAAGCAAAATCTAAGAAAGTTCGGAATAAGATTTATATATACGTAGATATGTAATTCATTGCGCACGACGCTTTTCTGGAATAACCTTCATTAGGTACGCTCTAAGTCATAAGATTGGAATGCAAAATCAATTAAATATCTTTTTGTTTGTTCACGTTGATCAGAATTAGGAGATAAACAATTAATGCAATGTTTGATAATAAATTGATCATTTATAATTAGTTGAACAATACAATCTCTCAGATTAGCCTCTAGTATGCTCTCGCTTCCTCTTTGTATGTTTTATACGTAACGGCACATATTTGGTTTCTGTAATAGGTAATGAAGGGAACAGTTATCTGCTGTTGTTAGTTGAAACAGGCGATCGATATGGATTTGCAAGCGAAGGCTCAATTATAAACGAATGGTCTATTACTAGTATAAAGAAATTCAAAATTCGAATTCCGCATTGATTAATTGTTAAAAGGGGGCGCTGGCTAATAACTTTCTTTTCGCGGGAAGTCGGATATTTTTTTATGACGCGAACAAATTTGCACAGAATAAATCATGTAGGTAATAAGATGCACACACAAACCATGGTATGATGGATGAGTTATGACAACATAGCCTTACAACGGACCATCAACGATCACTTCTAACAAGCTATTGCTCTATGTGAGCCGCTGCACAATGTTTTTAAAGCGTCGCATTCTCAACACAAGATACACCCATTTGTATCACATTTTAATGACGAGTTGTGTGTTAGAAGCCTCCCACATAACTAGCGAACGCGTCATCTCAGATGGGTTGTGGTCCGTAGTGGAGAACCCAGAACTTTTTCTATGATCCGTGGTTCCGATGACATCTTGTGGACACTAAACCCTCCGCTGTAAAAAGCAGAGTACATGTAATATACAGTGTGAGTAAAAGTTAAGAAAATTGTTGATAATTATGTAGTTATAGCTCATGACCAATCCCATTACGGAAACTTGAGCAATAATAAAAGTTGTGTGATAGTGTGCTGTCGTTTGGGGATGAGGTATGGTGTTTAACGCCCCTTTCATCAATATTTCAGTTATACCGTGGCGGTTAGTTTTATTAGTTGGGAAAACAGAATATCCGAAGACACCCATCGACCTGCCGCAAGTCACTGACAAACTTTATCACAAAATGTTTGAACGAGTATATCTCGCCATGAGTGGGATTCGAACTCAAAACTTTTGTGGTGATAGACACTTGTTGCACAGTTAGTTGTAAATCCAACTACCATACGAAAACGATCACGACGGTCACTTGTGTTGTTGTTGTCATTTTGATGTGCAGGTTTTTTTTTTTTAATATCTGATTGACCTGTTGAATCACACCCGTCACTAGTCAAAACCTGTGTTTCCATGTTGGGTTCTTTTTAGTGTTCAATGATTTGAGATGAGATGTGGTTGTTTCTTTCAATGATATTGATGGAATTGAGTGAGTGAGTGATTGTTGTTTAACACCAGCTTATCCATTTTCAACTATATCATGGCGAGAACAAGTTAATTTTCAATGACATGATAATGAAGCCCGTTTTGTATTAGACCAACATGCTTAGTTGGAATTTATAGTGCTAGTTCACTGGAACATCAGTCCGCAGGTAGAAATGTCGCCCCACTCGGACACAGTATCCTGATTCCAAGCTATCCAGTCTTTGCTATTTCTCCTTAATGCTGCGTTCTCAGCGGAGAAGCAACAAATACCAATCTTAGAATCCTTGGTTTGACCCGATCGGGGCTCGAACCCACGATCTACCGTACTCGAGGCGAGCACGCTAACCATTACGTCACCGATGCGGTTGTCCGCGGTAAACAAGTTATAGTAGTTAATTTCAAAATTACGACGAATTCAAAAGTCAAGGAATATCTCCCTATCCCTTTATCCACGACAATTTGTTTGTGGTTTTACGAATACCGGAAGTACGTCTGCTGAACATTCGTTATCTCTCGTATGCTTATTTCGCCTCCGTACAGCAGATGCACTATAATCCGAAACTCCGCTATTGATGCTAACGAAAATAAATGACACCACAATAATATCTTTTATCCTGCAATTGGGTTATTTTTTGTCATAATAAATGGGTTGAAATAAACTGTTGCTGTATTATGACAATGTCATAATAACACTTTCCACATTAGCCTAATAAAGCTATTAAGCCACGCCCCCCTACTGGAACTACTACTGAGGTATCAATGGGGTTTCTGTTAATTTTTTTCATTATTAAATTAAATATATATTTACGGCCAATACACCAATATTGTATATTAATCTTCAGGGTTATGGTGTTTAAGACTACTTTCAACTATTCAGCTATTTCGTGACTGTCAGTTTTATTGGTGAAGGAAACCGGAGTACACCTCGGATAAACGGGATTATAACTCTCAATAATTTACCTATCAGGGACATCAAGAGAGCACAAACAAAAAAGACTGTCTTCATTGTTTCTTTTCTCTGAAAATGAAGAAATTAAAAATGATGACAGCTTTCACAACAATATAAGTACATATATATTATTATTATCTCAAAATGGTAGATTACGAAATTTCGAAAATATCAAGATGTTATTAACCGCATCGGTAGCGTAATGGTTAGCGTGCTCGCCTCGAGTGCGGTAGATCGTGGGTTCGAACCCCGATCGGGTAAAACCTAAGACTATAAAATTGGTATTTGTTGCTTCTCCGCTAAGCACGCAACATTAAGGAGAAAGGGCAAAGACTGGTTGGCTCGGAATCAGAATAATGTGACCGAGTGGAGCGACATGTCTACCAGCGGACTGTTATTTCAGTGAGCTACCACTATAGAAATCCAGACCAGCGTGTTGTTCTAGTAAAAAGCTGACGTCATCATCATCTCAATGAAAATTAACTTGTCCCCTCCATTGCTAAATTGGCGTTAAACAACAATCACTCACTAACTCACTCACACACTCAATCAATATGTTTCAAATTACATTAGCTGATTTAGGGACGGACCATTTAACTTGAAAAGGGGGGGGGGGGGGGGGTTATGTTTTTTTTTCTAAAAAAATATTCTGATTCCCAATGTTGCTGAAAAAAATATTCTGATTTTGGTGGAGGAAAAAAAATAATCTGATTCAGAATTTTTGTCATATAACCTAATGCTAAATTGTGGAAATTTTGTTCGCGCTGCGCGACAAAAAAAATAATATTCTAACTCTTGTGTTGTCCGAAAAAAAATTCTGAACGAAGCAAAAAAACCATACCCCCCCCCCACCTGCAAGTTAAATGGTCGGTCCCTTGGTGTCTTTGGTTTTCTTGCTCTCAGAGACTTCTAAATTATTTGGCTTTCAAATATTTTGTCTTTGATCGTACCTGATTAAGATTAATCTAGAAGCGCATCATGCGCGCTAAATTTGGTATCTACTTCCTTGTCATTATAATTATTCTGCAGGAAAGATGTTGTTGACAAATATCTTTCACAATAATTTGCGTTTATAAAATGCTTATTGTCCTATCCAGGGGCGGATCCAGGATTTCAAGTTAGGGGAGGAGGTGCACTTAAAAAATTAGCGCCGAACGGAGGGAGGCGCGAAATTTTTTGGGGTATTTCGTGTGGAAAATCACGATATTACGCCAAAAAAATCATATTTTTTTCAATTTTAGGGGGGGATCCGCCCCTGCTATCTATATATAGTATAACCTAAACTAGATATTTGAACCCTTGACATAAATCAGATCATAATGTTATAGTAGATATAACATTCACAAGTTATTACAACATTAACATTTTGAAATGATTATGTGGGAAAATACATGTTTGTTATGTTCACTGAATTTTGTATGAAATAAGGGGACATTATCGCCCGATCTGAAGAGAAATAACTCATGTAGAACATATAATTTTAGAATCCAAGTCAGAAAATGACATGAAATATATTCGTGTGTTTGTTTGACACGATCTGAACTCGAACCCCACGATCTACCACACTCGAGGCGAGCACGCTAACCATTACACCACCGATGTAGTCTTCTGTTGTATATATCGCAATGTACAAATGCTTCTCCAGTTATATCCCTTTGTACGTAAAATCGTGCATTAATCAACAACGATTCATGCAAATACGAGTATGGTTGTCCTATGAGAGGGGGCGGGGAGGGTGGATTCAGCCTGTACATTGGTCCAGGCCCCGGAGAGCCAAGAACGGCCTAAAAAAATATTCTGATTCCCAATATTGCTGAAAAAAATATTCTGATTTTGGCGGAGGAAAAAAAACAATCTGATTCAGAGTTTTTGTCATATAATCTAATGTTGAATACCGGAAATAATTGTCGTGCTCTGCGCGACAAAAAAATTAATATTCTAATTCTCGTGTTGTCCGAAAAAAATATTCTGAACATTTCGGGTCCCACTTCTTGTGGAATGACATATTTCGTGACAATACTGCTGCAAAATTGTCGGACACAGATAGTTCCGCCGCCTCACAGAATCATATGGCTTTTCAAACGGTGGCAGCCATTAATTGGTCGACGTCATTAAGACCAGTGTAGTTCCAACGGTAGAATTCATTCAAGAGACCTCTTGACTTAAATCAAGACTCTTTCATCGATCGCACTAAAAGGAATCTTATTATCCTACCTAGACTACCTCGTGTCTAATACTTCGAAGGATTCACGTATCAAAGATTTATTTACAGAAAGAAATCATAGAAATTTGTCGGTGATAGCAATCAACCATAACATGTACTTTAACAATGATCACGCACAAAGACGAAACTGTCATTATCTGGTAGAATTGTTAAACAGCAAATGATGACTCTAGCTCGTTAAATGTGTCCCGAGAATCCACTACACTTGATGAGGCATTTCTAAGCTGCCGTTTCCAGACCATTTGGATATTTAATGAAAGATATCAAACCTACTACACCGGAGTCTCTACGCCTGCGCACCGATATCATTAATGTTATAAGAGAACCCAAAATATCAAATATCAATCGGTTGGAATACCTCCTAGTGATAAAGATTAGACCTTCACTCTTAGTGAAATGATGCGGTCATGCAAGAGTTATCCACATGTGAGTAAAATGCCGACCCTCACAGAGCTGGAAGTTAAAGAGACCACAGATATAGCTACGTCCGCATCATTTTTGGACTTATACCTCGAATTTGATGACAGTGGTCAAATCAGTACTAAAATTTATGATAAACGGGACGACTTCAATTTTAAAATCATAAATTTTCCAAATATGTGCAGCAATATACCAGCTTCTCCTGCATATGATGTTTACATCTTTCAATTGATTCGCTATGCAAGGGCCAGTAGCAATTATTCTAATTTCCTGAAACGTCATCTTCATCTGAGAAACAGGCTACTGGACCAGAGCTATAAAAAGATTCGCCTTATTCGATCTCTTAAAAGTTTATATTTCGATACCAAGATCTTGTCGAAATATATTCCGTCTCTGCAGAACAGAATATAAACGATGGATTTTCATATAGTGAAAATGTATAAAGATAAGGAAATCAACAAAAATGTCAAATTTTTTTTTTTATCAATGTGGGACGTAAAAGTTTTTTTGACATTTACTTCACTGAGTTTGGTGCTGTTTTGACAACTGTTTTACCTGTTTTGTTCAAGTATTGTTATAAATACTGTTATAGTGACAGGCGGAAACTTTGAGCCGTAATAAAAGCGGGAGGTTTGGCGCTTTAAAATCTGATTCAACCCACCATTTCTTTAGAAATGCCTGTACCAAGTCAGTGTCATTACGGTTTTCACAGTTTTCCGATTGTTGACTGATTTTGTCTGTCTATATACTTATGAGTTTTGACTTTCGCTTTGTAAGATTGTACGGAGTTCGGTAATTTGTTATTACCCTTATATAACTGGGAGAACAGCGTTATCACACAGAACGCTTTATTCTAAACAGGTTTCCAAAGCAGTTATATGCAAACGACAATTATTCTTTTACACAGGAAACAAGAAAAAAAAAATCGTCATAGTTTCAGGATCAGATTTGTTAATAAAAAGAATGGCAAACAATGCACAAATCATATTTTGTAAAGAAAAAAAAACAAAACGGATCGGGCTATAGTCACATATGCCTGAGGGAGGAGAATCTTAGTTTGATTAATTAAATCATTTAGGAACTGTAAATTTCAATACTTACAACAACAACTCGTTTATGACTATACGATCATAACAGTTTTGAACATGATTTTGTACTTGTACTTGATAACAACACTATATCAGATAAATACAGTATTTTAATTTATGAATATTGTACTCGAAATTTCTAATGACCATAAGCCCATGTCTTATGAATGGCTTTTAATAGCTGTTGGTAGTTTGAAGGAACATTTCTGTCATCCCAGTTTTTGTTGTGCTTGTTTTATTTTACCTTTGTGACAGCACTGTTTTTTTTTCTCTCACAAATTTGATATCTACGTTTTCTGTTCAGCTTGTGGATGGTTCATTTAATTTTGTTTTGTGTGTTTTAACGCCACTTTCAGCAATATTTCATCTATATCATGTCGACCAGTTTTAGTGGTGGAAGAAGCCGGAGTACCTGGAGAGAACCACCGACCATGGGCAAGCAACTGGTAAACTTTATCACTTGCGGCTGCGAGTCGAGTGCACCCTTTTTGTAATTTACAAAGCCGGACACGAACCCACGCCGCATTGTGGTCAATTTAATGGACAGTCTCTACGTCCGAGATATGTCATGAGTTGACATTTTGTTAATTATGAAATTTACTTCATAAAAATGTAAATGAAAATGTCTATTGTTTATGAAGTAAACGGTTTTTAGTGAGATTCGTGTTGCTTTATCTTTGGTTTTATGTGTAGGTTTTGTAGACCGTTGTTTGCTCTTTAGTCCTTGTTTTACCATTGTGTTGTCTGTACTTCTTCAATTTATATATTCTGATTACCCCTTTGGTATCTTTAAACTCTTTGTCCTTTTATCCTTTTTCTTTTGACCATTGTGTCTCTCCTTTTCCGAATTATGGATTCTGGTTGCATCTTTGGTATCTTCTGAATTGCTACGGAATACATATGTCACAAAAGACCAATGATATGTACCGTTAGTTGTAATTACTATCCAGTACCTTCCTAATTTTTGACTGAGAATGGGGTTTCTTACAAGATAACACCGGTAATGGTAAACAGTTCCTACTCCAATAGTGGCACCTGTTACTCTTGTTACACCACAGGTTTTTAGTGGGGTTCGTTTTACTCGATCTTTAGTTTTCTATGTATGTTTTGTAGATCGTTGTTTGTCCTTTTGTGCTTTTTCTTTTGGCCATTGTGTTGTCTGTTCTTCTTCGATTTACGGATTATGATTTCCCCTTTGGTATCTTCAAACTCTTCTTACAAACCAAGTGATAAGGCATGCATGCGGATCTGGATTTCAAGCGCCATATGTCTTGGTCTGTTTATGTTCAATAGCTAGGGGTGAGTGTAGTTGTTCGATTCGTAGGGAACTTTATCGGTGGTGTAATGGTCAACGTGTTCGTCTCGAGTGATATGTAGATTGTGGGTTCGAACCTAGATCAGGCCCAACGAAAGACTATGCAATTAATGTTTGTTGCCTCTCCGCTAAGCACGCAGCGTGAAGAAGAAAGAGTAAAGACTGGGTGTCTTGGAATAACGAAAATGTATCCAAGTGGAACGACATGTCTACCTATGGACTGTTGTTTAAGTGAGCTAGCACTATAAAATCTAACTAAGCGTGTTGGTCTAGTACATCATCTCATTGACAATTAACTTGTTCTCGCCATGATATAGCTGAATAATTGCTGAGTTGGCGTTAACCAACAATGTCTCTCTCAATCACTCTATTCGTTGTCATTGGTGGAATTAGTGATCATCACATGTTTTTTTAAGCACATTTTCTAAACGATATAGAAGTGAGACGTGTCAAAGAATGTTTATTGAAGCAAGAAGAAAAGAAGTTCCCGTCTCCATGGTTACGTGATTCTGTATCTCCTGTCTGTTATATTAACCTCTGTGACCTGTAATAAACATAAACCTTGGTTTTTGTTATGATTCATAAAACTAGTACGTACCAAATTTTAGAAATTGATACAGTCGTGGTCGGTCGTGATAGCATGGTAGTTGGATTTACATCTACTTATAAATCCGTGCCTATCACCACTAACGTTGTGAGTTCGAATTCCGCTCATGGCGAGGTTAACTCGATGAGGTATTCTCGGTGAAACATTATGTGAAAAAGTTTTTCAGTGACTTGCAACAGGTCAGTAGCTTTCTCTAGGTACTCCTGTTTCCTCCACCAATAAAACTGACCGCCACAATATAACTGACCGCCACAATATAACTGACCGCCACAATAAAACTGACCGCCACAATATAACTGACCGCCACAATATAACTGAAATATTGTTGAAAGTGGCGTTAAAACCATAGCCCTCCATCTAAAACCTAAATTCAAATACAACTTCAGTTCAAAGATTTGCTGAAATCAAGCTCGGTGGTAATCCAAATAATGGAGTTTTTATTGTTCTTGGCGGGGGGAGGGGGGATTGTTTGGTTCTTGGCGGGGGGAGGGGGGATTGTTTGGTTAGTGTTTGTGTTTTTTTTATTTTTTTTGTAATGCATATAACCTTTACGTATCAAATGCAAAAAATGTTTGACAGATTGGTTCCGTTTTACGTCATGATAGGAAAATTGTGAAAAGGACACGGACTATGATCCACACCTGTCGAATCTGCTACACGTGAGACAAAATAACCCAAGTACAAATCTATATACATCCAAGCTATTAGCAGTTTTCACTTAAGATTTTATGATTGGTTTCATTTTTCTTCGCGATGTTATATCATTTCTTTGTTTGGTAGTGGTTTCGAAATCATCATAGTATGGTATCATGTAATAAAAGGTTCGCAAAACTATTAAAGAAATATTTGGCATAGAAAAACTTAATGATCAGGTCCTGTTTTGAAAATTCAAAATTTGGGAAAAATTTATTTATATGCAAATCATTTCCAAAAATTTACAAATTTATTTTCCAACTTTTTTATTTAAATTTTTTTTTTATTCATTTGCATTTTTATTTATATATATATATATATATATATATATATATTAATTCTTTCATATTGTTTTTTAATTTATTCATTCATATTTTTATTTATTTATCTACGTGTATATATATATTCATTTATTTATTTATTTACTTACATATATTAATTTATTAATTTATTAATATCTTTATTTATTTATTCATTTATATGTGTATTTATTTATTCATTCATATTTTTATTTATTTATTTATTCTTCCATATTTTTATTTATTTATTCATTCATATTTTTATTTATATATTCACATTTATTTATTCATTATTTACAGATACATATTTATTTATTTATTTATTCATTCATATTTTTATTTATTTATTTATTTACATTTATTTATTTATTTACATGTATTTAGTTATTTACTTATTCATTTATATTTTATTTATTTATTTATTTACATGCATTTATTTATCTATTTATTGATATTTTTAGTTATTCATTTGTTTATATTTTTATTATTTTTTTTTTATTCATTCATATTTTGTATTTATTTACATGCATTTATATATTTATTAATTTGTTCACTCATTCGGATTTTTATTTATTTATTCATTCAGATTTTTATTTATTTATTCATTCATATATTTATTTATTAATTCAGATTTTTCATTCCAGAGGAGGCGCGACGCTTTGCATGCGACACGCACATAGCAAGCATATTACTGATAACCGGATGTTTACGATTCAGTTTAAAATTGGACGTTGAAGTAAAAACAACTCGTTAGAAAAAATTACTTAAATTAAACGTGAAATTATCCAAAATGTTTAACTGTGAAATCGCATAATCACTACAAAAATGGCTAAACTATGATATTCTATGGTTTCGAATTGTCACAAGAGATGCATGATACAACGACAATTCACGACAAATTGAGGGAGAGGGTTTCAAGATCAATTGTAGCGTTATGGATGGAGACTTAAGGAGACTTAAAGAAATATTGGAAGCACCATGATTGATCTATGTCATACAAAAAATGATAGGAAAAGTCTCCACCAGATTTTACAAATTTTCGTTTTTAATGTTGATTGATTGAGGACGCTGTGCATGAAAAACAAGATGGCAACAAAATGTCCCTCTCGAAAATTGCAGAGGATCACATTTAACATTCATCCCAAACATTATTATCTAAATTCCATTCATATATAGATATCTATCAATAATCTACCCAAAGAAACTCGCCATTAATCATCCACGAACGCTGTAATCGTCCAAGCAAAACACTGAAAAAATCGATAACGATATATTGATGCTGACTTCCGGGTTGCACAATATACAAATTTTTGCACACGACACCAACGCGTCTCCCCTCCTCTATTTTTATTTGTTCATTCATTCATATTTTTATTTATTTATTCATATTTTTATTTGTTCATTCATTCAAATATTTATTTATTCATTCATATTTTTATTTGTTCATTCATTCAAATATTTATTTATTCATTCATATTTTTATTTACTTATTTATTTTACTTACATCCTTTACATTTACAGTTGTAGGTGTGACAGTCTCCACGGTTACATCCAGCCTTGCGACAACATCTGTTACAATGTCTGTCTGCGTGAGGTTTCGGACAACCTCTGACATTCATCTTACAACTACTCGGAACCATTTGCAAATCTTGGGCTTCCGCCGTGTCCTGTAAAACTAAACAAAGTGACACATTCAGTATGGACCTATGGTAGTTGTGTTATTGGTGTTTATCGCCAATTTAGCACGACGGGTGCCACTAATGGGGCAGACACTGCTAACCCTTCCGGAGCACCTCCGTTCATCCCCGTTTTTAGTGATGTTCGTGGTGCTCATATTATTTTCTGTGGTTATCGTTTATTTGTTTTCATTGCTCACTCTGTCGTTTTCTCAGTGGTGTTTTGTACATCGTTATTTATCCTTTTGTCCTTTTTCTGTTGGACATTAGGTTGTCTGTCCTTCGATTTACGGCTTCTGAATAAATGGTTTTATCTAGAGACACAGGCAACATTGGACACAAGACACAGGCAACATTGGGCACAAAACACAGACAACATTGGGCACAAAACACAGACAACATTGGGCACAAGACACAGACAACATTGGGCACAAGACACAGGCAACATTGGGCACAAGACACAGGCAACATTAGGCACAAGACACAGGCAACATTGGGCACAAGACACAGGCAACATTAGGCACAAGACACAGGCAACATTGGGCACAAGACACAGGCAACATTAGGCACAAGACACAGGCAACATTGGGCACAAGACACAGGCAACATTGGGCACAAGACACAGGCAACATTGGGCACAAGACACAGGCAACATTAGGCACAAGACACAGAGCAAACACAAACAAAACAAGAAAATACAACACAGAAAACTAACAAGATATTTATGGAACCCACCAACAAAAGCGGCAGTGAACCTGATTTTGATAAAAAATGCTTTGTGGCACAGTTTGCATCAAATCGTAGATGCAGCATCATGTAACAGGTTTGATAGAATAAAACACTGATGGATGCCATGTGGTCAAAACGTTAGAATGAAGACAAGGAATCTGCTATACATGTATTCAGCAATTGATATTTTTTTTTAACGTTTATCGAACAGAATCATCAGTATACTGTAAGCTGTGACTCGGGGAAAGTTGGCGTTTAACACTTGTTTTTTGTTTGTTTGATTTTTTTATACTAGTATTTCTTTTGGTGTTTAACGCCACTTTCAGCAATATTTCAGCTATATCGTGGCGACCAGTTTTAGTAGCGGAGAGAACCACCGACCATCGGAAAGCAACTGGTAAGCTTGATCGCATGCTGCTGCGAGTCGAGTCCACCCTTTTTTGTAACATACAAAGCCGGGCGCGAGCCCACGCCGTATTGGTGATAGGCTTGTATGAGTTGTTAGATCCAACGATCTAACTCATTGAGCCACCCGGGTCCTTTTGATATACAGTTCGTCTGAACAAAAGTTTACATAGAGTTGTGCCAGGTGATACTGAAATAAAGCGTATTTCGTTTTGACAATTTCATTTTAATCAACCTCGCCAACTTTGCTTGCCTATCCTAAGACAGGATCTGGATTTGCAACGATTGTGGCGTAGTCTTTTAATAGTTCAATGTTAAGAGATAAAATTGTTGATATTGGTGGAATTGTCGATCATACTTTCTTTAAATAAATTATATTTTCAATGTTTTTTCGACATCTACATTTTCATTACATAGTAAAACGGACAGTTGACAGCATGTTTCATGAATAACATTGTTTGAAACCTTTATTTTATAAAATCAATACAGGGCAGTGCCGGATTTACCTATAGGCTCGATAGGCTGAAGTCTAGGGCCTAAAATGTAAAGGGTCTACGGCCAAGGTGAATAATAATATTTTTAACACTGTTATATGACTTTCACGCTTATGCTGTCATAACGTACTGTACTTTCTAAACAACTCTTTAGTAATGTTCCTTACACAGTTGCACTCCATTTCAGATTATTGCAGAATTTTAAACACCCCTTATCATCTTTGCCTTTATTGAAATTGATTAAACACACTTCCATCTTTCTCTAGTCGTGAAGGTGGGAAATTGGGAGGGGCCTCACAAGTGGATTAGTCTAGGACCTCCCTTTATCTAAATCAGGTACTGATATAGGGTAACAATACTTACCTGCAAGAGCAATTGCAAAGAGGAAAACCAACGCAACAGACTTCATACTTTTGTTCTGAAAATAAATAAAATTGTTCCATGAAAACTTACGTCGTGAGCACTAAATTAGATATATCCGTTGTTATTACCATCACTTGGTCGTTACGTCTGCTGGGGGATTATCATCCGGACCAGTATTTCAGTAGTGACATGGTTTATTAGATAAATATATTATTGAAATTTACAGTTGCTACTTAATGTAATTATTATTAAAACTAAGGATCTCCTTCCTCAGACATAGATAACCTTAGTTGATTTTGTCAACCTTGTTTATGCCCTTTGGTTTTATTCCTCCTAAGAAGGTTTAGATTATTTGTTTTTTCCAATCCTTCGACTTTGAGCGTACCTGATGAAAGTGTTCTAAGAAACGGGTCTTATACATTAAATCTGATATCTACGTTTTTATTTTGTCTATTTCATTGATTACACAAATGTTTTTAACACCACTTTCATCAATATTTCAGCTATATCATGGCGACCAGTTTTAGTGGTGGAAGAAGCCGGAGTACCCGGAGAGAACCACCGATCATGGGTAAGCCACTGGTAAACTTTATCACTTGCGGCTGCACCCTTTTTGTAATTTACAAAGCCGAGCGCGAACCCACGCCGTATTGGTGATAGGCTTGTATGAGTTAAAAGGTAATCCAACTACCTAATTCATTGAGCCACCCGGGCCCTCTCTAATTTATTGAGCAGGATAACAAACTGACTAAAATCAGTATTACAGAGATACCTGTGATACAGTAAAAGTATTAATAGTTCTGTGTTTTTAATTTACGCTATGTTCGAGGTCAGTAAGAAACCACAAAAAGGGTTATACCTGCTAAAAAGTCTCCACAAATATGAGCCGAACTTTCTAAGTGAAATAATAATCAGTGCTTCACCCAGTAAAATAATAATAGTATAACTACAGACAAACCTGTAAGAGGTCACCTCATAAAACAGGTTCAATTGATATGAAATTTTCTATGACAGGACAAGAAAAAGGTGACCTTTTAATACAGGTGACTGCTTAACAGAGGTGACCACATGGGCAGGTTTGACTGTACTCTTGTATTCCGAATATCAACATAAATCACCGATAACCGATCAACGCGGTAAATCACTAAGGTGCGTTAACGCTTGAGTGAATTACAGTCGTGTTCGATTGCGGGTAAAAAAAATTATATAAGGCATTCAAAGGTATCAGTTTTGTTCATTGTTGAAGACCATACTGTGTCTGTGAAATGCAGAACAGCTATGAAAGCGCTGTTCCTTTACTTTAATTTGTATCTAAATGTAATGTTGTACAGTTTTCCATGTTCATTTACCTCCATATCCTTTCTTTTTAAGAGTAGCCGTATTTAAGGAATATGTTAAATTTTTGAACAGGTTGTTTATACGATATAACCTTGCTTAGGACAGTTTACGCTTAATAAACCGTGCAGTGATTTATGAAAAGCGTAAGCTGTTCCAAACTAGCCTATACAAGTATAACCTGTTAACAAATTTAACATAGTCCTGTTTCAAATATTTCTTATAATTTAATTTTTACAACAAAATTTAACGATTCATCGATTTTAATCACGATTATTTCATGGGACTATTTGAATTTTTCACTGGCGAATGAATATGTTGGCAACGTCACGATACCAACCCAGGTTATCAAGTATAGCCAATGTTGCTCCAAGTGGATCAACCAATCAGATTGTAGTATTCACATTAGTTTATATTATTGTTTATTACATAAATTTTACTCTAATTGTTCTAATAAGACACGTGACAGACATTGATTGAACTGGTAGATGTAAATAGGTCTATTGCATATGATGAAAGCGGCGATGGATCCCGATGCGTATTTACATACTAGTCTTTTAGAGTGTCTCGAACGAGTTTCTTCCCTTTTTCACCGATACTCAAAACAGATTACAGGGGTGGATCCAGGTTTTCAAGTTAGGGGGGGGCGCACTTAAAAAAATTGCACAGAGCGGAGGGAGGCGCGAACATTTTTGGGGTATTTTGTGTAAAAATTCACGATTTACGCCAAAAAATCATATTTTTTCCAATTTTAGAGGGGGGGGGGGATTGCTTCATATTTAGGGTTTGAGAGTACCTGACGGAGGTTATTCCGCGTCGTGTGCATTAAATTTGATTGGTTAGGTCCATGGTGTTTAACGCCACTTTCGACAATATTTCAGTTATATCGTGGTGGTCAGTTATGATGTCTATGTTTTTTTCCAAGATATATTATGACGCCATTAACCTATAACAATTTCGAGACCATTGAACACTTATTGTTTTAATGTACTAGAAGAAATAAAGAACCTACCTTTTCGTTACCAAGGCAATACCAACAGTCAATCGCTGGTCTTCGGAACGCTTTAAATATAGTTAATCACATCATGTGACAAGAACAACATGTTGGACAAACAAAGCATAATTTGGAGGGGAAAATGCCATGGGACAAAATCAAATTTTGACATTTGTCTGGATTAATTGTCATTATATACATGTATATTATGTAACAGAATTTGGAGGCAAAAATGCCATGAGACAAAATCGAACATTGACATTTTGGCGGGATTAATTATCAGGTAATAAATATCATATACATGCATATGTAATTTGTATATATGAAACATTTTAATTAACCTTGAAGTGACAACATTTGACCACATAACTTGACTTGTAGCCACTGTCATGTTCATCTGTTACATTTTTTATTTGCCTTAACTAATGAGGTTTTAAGCAATGTAATTTAGTAAACGACACCTGTTCACCTCTTCGTGTATCTAATGTCCGGCCGGCCGTTTGCACGATCAAAGTTTTCCGTCAAGCACTTTTCTAACGCTCCATTTTTTGAGGGTTAAGGTTGGGTTATTGTGTTTGTCTTGTGGCATGGCTGTTTTCTCAGGGTTCTACGTTTCTCGTATCAATAAAACTGATCACCATGACACCACCTAAATATTGTTAGAATTCGTATTTCAAACAGACATGTATGAAAACCGGAACCGGAAGTGGCAATTTTTCGTTTTAGTTTTCTCGTTTTCGCTTTGTAAATATATAAAGGATCTGCCAAAATCTGTCATGAAATTTTACTTAAACGTAGATGTTTACTTTAATCTTAATTAAAGTAATGTGTGTATTAGATATACTTATATATTACTGTATATATTATATATTTATATTTTTAGTCTCTCGTAACTCTTTTAAGAGTGGCTCTTGTATGTTTTAAATATATGCTGATTTTTTTATTGTATATATTTGTAAAGAGGTGAGACTTTAATAAAGTATTTGTCTTGTCTTGTCTTGTCTTGTCTTGTCTATATAAAGGACGAAAACGCGTCGTCTTGAACATGCATCAAATATACGAAATGGTCACATCCGGCATTCATACAGAATATATTCCTATGGGTACGTGCGGCTCACATCACTAGTTTTCTATGTAGTGTTTTGTATACCATTGCTTGTCACATTCTTTTGTTTTCTGTCCTTCTTCGATTTACAGCTTCTGGTTACCCGTGGTCTCTTAAAGCTGTTATTATTCAAATCAAATACAAGTAAGTGATACTCTACATAGTGGTTTTTTATTATTATTTTTTTATTTATTTTATTATTACAATATTCATCTTTCGCTAGGGCCCGGGTGGCTCAATGAGCTAGGTAGTTGGATTACCTAACAACTCACACAATCCTATCATCACTACAGCGTGGGTTCGCGCCCGGCTTTGTAAATTACAAAAAAGGGAGCACTCGACTCGCCCAACTCGCAGCCGCAAGTGATCAAGTTTACCAGTTGCTTGCTCATGGTCGGTGGTTCTCTGCGGGTACTCTGGCTTCTTCCACCACTAAAACTGGTCGCCATGAAATAGCTGAAATATTATTGAAAGTGACGTTTAACACCAAAAATCAATCAATCAATATTCTCAGTTCATAAAACAGTTCATGTTGCATGTACCTCTGCTCGCAATATGGATTTGTACTGGATAATGTATAAAGTTTAAATTCGTCTATGAATTAATAAACGTTAGAGAAAACCGAAGGGTAATGAAGAATAGAACATCCAGAGTCACTGACAACATGGGACATACAAGACACATGAGGAATGCAAACAATACACAACACGAAATGGAACATCCAGAATCACTGACAACATGGGACATACAAGACACAGGAGGAAGACAAACAAAACACAACACGGAATGGAACATCCAGAGTCCCTGACAACATGGGACACACAAGACACGCGAGGAAGCCAAACAATACACAACACGGAATGGAATATCCAGAGTTACTGACAACATGGGACACACAAGACACAGTAGGAAGCTAAACAATACACAACACGGAATGGAACATCCAGAGTCACTGACAACATGGGACACACAAGACACAGTAGGAAGGCAAACAAAACACAACACGGAATGGACCATCCAGAATCACTGACAACATGGGACACACAAGACAAAGGAGGAAGCCAAACAATACAAAACACGGAATGGACCATCCAGAATCACTGACAACATGGGACACACAAGACGCAGGAGGAAGGCAAACAATACACAACACAGAATGGAACATCCAGAGTCCCTGACAACATGGGACACACAAGATACAGGAGGAAGCCAAACAATACACAACACGGAATGGAACATCCAGAATCACTGACAACATGGGACACACAAGACACAGGAGGAAGGCAAACACTACACAACACGGAATGGAATATCCAGAGTCACTGACAACATGGGACACACAAGACGGAGGAGGAAGGCAAACAAAACACAACAGGGAATGGAACATCCAGAGTCACTGACAACATGGGACACACAAGACGGAGGAGGAAGGCAAACAATACACAAAAGGGAATGGAACATCCAGAGTCACTGCCAACATGGGACACACAAGACGGAGGAGGAAGGCAAACAATACACAACACGGAATGGAACATCCAGAGTCCCTGACAACATGGGACATACAAGACACAGGAGGAAGGCAAACAAAACACAACACGGAATGGAACATCCAGAGTCACTGACAATATGGGTCACACAAGACACAGGAGGAAGGCAAACAATACACAACACAACACAGAAAACTATAAAGATAAGCAACACGGATTCTACCAATAAAACCGGGGACGAACACATGTGCTCTCGAAGGGTAAGCAGTTTCTGCCTCTTAAAAAACACCCGCCTAGATAATCGTATTGTAAAGTCTGTTAAAAGCTGTGTCGATGATAAATGGAAGAGAAACTTCTACAGGAGAAATTACAGATACGTGTTACAGATACGTGTAAATATCATGTAAATATAATAAAAGAGAGAGGTGTTTCAGTGGAATCAAGGTAACAATTTTTCAAAGTATTAATTATGATGACGTCATATAAATAAATATAAGATTTATTGTTATTTTTTTTTATTATTTGTATTTTTTAAAAGGGGACTTAATGAGGATAATTTCCTGTAAATATCATAAACATCTGATGTGTATTTAATATATATTTATATTAAATTGACAAATTCTCTGTACCACTGTTTAAACTATAGCTTTATGAGAAATAAAGAATCTTGAAATCTTGAATCTTGAGGTGGGGTTATTGTTCGCCCTTAGAGCGACTCCCTCTTTAATCCGTATGTTGATCACATAAATTGCGACAAGGTACTGTACGTGAACGACAAGGTACTGTACGTGAACGACAAGGTACTGTACGTGAACGACAAGGTACTGTACGTGGACGACGTTTTAACTTTTAGAGTAGTGTGGCGGCAAATTTTATAGAAAATAAATAACTGAAAATGTGCAAAAAACCAATAATCTGCGAATAATTCCATAAAACATTGTGGTGGCATTTGAAAAATAAATACCAAACAAAATCTCGTCTTGGGACAATAAAACAACCCGCCCCCTTTCTAAGGTCCATCCCTAGTGCATAAATTTAAATTTAAGCAATTCAATTCAAATATTTTATTGAATAAAGTGCATAATTTAATTAAACAATATCCAATGGGATTGCACATCAGGCATAGCCTATGTAAGTACTCTTCCTCAATAACTAAGGACATCAAGTACAAAAATAAGACTAAATTATTTTAGATAATTTAAGCGTAAACAAAGAGACAGTTGGTGGATCGTGATCATTTTACCATAAGCGATGTTTATTTTAGTATTGTAGGTCAGCTCCAGGTGTTGTCGATTACTTATAATTACTATAATTATTAATCAAATGCAACAGAAGTATAAACGATTAGCAACAATTTTAATTTAAACATATTTTATTGTCTTATAAATGTACAATTAGATTGGAAACAAGTTATATATCAACTTAGTACATCCGCTCTATACAATAATGTTATATACATAAATATGAAAATGACAGCAAGTTACATATGAAATAAACAAAGTGGTGAGAACAATTAACATTATCAACAAGGACGGGTCTCTATGTAGATGGTTAGCTTGGTTTTTGGTGATTAACGCCATACACTTTCAACAATATTTCAGTTATATCGTGGCGGCCCGTTTTATTGCTGGAGGAAACCGGGAAAATACCACGTCTGGAAGCGAATTTGTT
Organism: Bathymodiolus septemdierum; assembly: GCA_963383655.1. Lineage (NCBI taxonomy): Eukaryota > Metazoa > Mollusca > Bivalvia > Mytilida > Modiolidae > Bathymodiolus > Bathymodiolus septemdierum. The sequence goes on from OY726527.1 coordinate 57,681,098, forward strand.
CCGGTTTTTAGTTCGTTTTGTTGGTGTTTTCGAAATAGTTGATCGTCACTGTTTAAATATTGTTTTCATAAATCTATGTTTTAATTGTATCAGTATGTCAGGTTTTTTTGTTTGTTTTATGTTTTTGTTTTCTTTGTATTGTCCTCCCTGGCCCTCTAACTATTATCAAGGGCTCGGGTGGCTCAATGAGTTGGATTACGTAACAAATCATACAAGCGTATCACCAATACGGCGTTGGTTCGTGCCCGGCTTTGTAAATTACAAAAAAAATGCACTCGACTCACATCTGCAAGTGATCAAGCTTACCAGTTGCTTGCCAATGGTCGGTGGTTCTCTCCGGGTACTTCGGCTTCTTCCATCACTAAAACTGGTCGCCATGATATAGCTGAAATATTGCTGAAAGTGGTGCTAAGCACAATAAATCAAATCAAATCAAATCTAAATATTATCAAAATGAGAATGTGAATGGTCTGCAAACAATTCCGACTTTCATTGGATTAAATCCGTTACCAAGCAACGATGACGTGAAATACTGCTTTGTACGGTTACTCTTGATTCATTGTTTACTTTATGGGTACTATCACCACTTTATGTGATACCTAATCACTACCACCCCTCCTCCCCAAAAACAACCCCCCGGGGTATAATGTCGATGACCTCCGGAACAATTCTGGTTTTTACTCATGGTAATCTGGTTTCCTGTACTAATTAAACTATTCGCACGAGATATTACCTGAAATATTATTGAAGATTATGTTGACAACCTATAATCCTGAACACAATCAATACGACATCGAGGCTAATCTTACTCATTTAATGATAGTGATGAGATATAAATAACTTGCTATAACACTCATTTATTTCTTATATATATTTTTTCATTCTAATTAATTTACGCTTTGGTTGGAACAAAAATATTGAGGATGTGTAAGATATTTGATTCATTTTATTGTTTTTACTTTGTGTGGGCGTGTTGGTAATAAACGTTAGAGAAAAGCGAAGGGAAAATAAAAATGGAGAATCCAGAGAAACTGGCAACATAGGGTACACAAGACACAGGACAAATAAACGTTAGAGAATACCGAAGAGGCAATCAAAAAAAGATAATCCAGAGAAATTGGCAACATAGGGTTTACAAGACACAGGAAAAATAAACGTTAGAGAATACCGAAGGGGCAATCAAAAAAAGATAATCCAGAGAAATTGGCAACATAGGGTACACAAGACACAGGACAAATAAACGTTAAAGAATACCGGAGGGACAATCAAAAATAGATAATCCAGAGAAATTGGCAACATAGGGTACACAAGACACAGGACAAATAAACGTTAGAGAATACCGAAAAGGCAATCAAAAAAAGATAATCCAGAGAAATTGGCAAGATAGGGTACACAAGACACAGGACAAATAAACGTTAGAGAATACCGAAGGGACAATCAAAAAAAGATAATCCAGAGAAATTGGCAACATAGGGTACACAAGACACAGGACAAATAAACGTTAGAGAATACCGAAGGGGCAATCAAAAAAAGATAATCCAGAGAAATTGGCAACATAGGGTACACAAGACACAGGACAAATAAACGTTAGAGAATACCGAAGGGACAATCAAAAAAAGATAATCCAGAGAAATTGGCAAGATAGGGTACACAAGACACAGGACAAATAAACGTTAGAGAATACCGAAGGGACAATCAAAAAAAGATAATCCAGAGAAATTGGCAAGATAGGGTACACAAGACGAAGAAAAACAAAGCAAAACACAACACAATATGTGTTGGACACCACTATGCGCAAGGAAACACAAATAACGTAAAAAGGGGAGATTAGCACAATTCAAACCTTTATCGATCCAGTGTCCTTGATTGGGACAACAATCTCGAGGAAGTGTAAGGTATTTGGTTTCTTTAATTATTTTACCTTTGCGTGGGTGTGTGTCTGAAGGGAAGATAGGAGCAAAAGATAATATGACTGATGTAAAGTATCCGATATGAAATATATGTTGCTGAAAGACCAACAATGAATAAATAAACGTTAGAAAAAACCGAAGGGACAATCAAGAATGAGAAATCTAGAGACACTGGCAACATTGGTCAGAGAACAAATACACCTTAGAGAAAACCGAAGGGGCAATCAAGAATGGACAATCCAGAGACACTGCCAACATGGGTCACATGACTAATAAATGTTAGAGAAACCCGAAGGAGCAATCAAGAATGGACAATCTATAGACACTGACAACATTTGTCAGAGGACAAATACACGTCAGAGAAATCCGAAGGGGCAATCAAGAATGGGCAATCCAGAGACACTGGCAACATTGGTCAGAGGATAAATACACGTTAGAGAAATCCGAAGGGGCAATCAAGAATGAACAATCCAGATACACTGGCAACATTGATCACATGACTAATAAATGTTAGAGAAAACCGAAGGGACAATCAAGAATGAACAATCTAGAGACAATGGCAACATTGAACACACAAGACATACAAAGCAAAACAAAAACAAGCAATTCAAAACACAAAACTGTCGACTAAAAAGATGAGCAACACGGACACCACCAAGAACCGTGGGGTTAACCCATGTTTTCAGAAAAGGTCATTTTATTATTAAGATAATAGTTGCGTGTACGAGTGGAGCGACACATCTTTCCGATAGACTGTTTTTGTAAACAATGGAAAGTCTGAAAACACCTGAGGGGTACCAGAAGTCGTAAATAGAAAAGGGACAGAGAATAATATGGTCAAAAGAAAAAAAATACGAAAATACAACTGAGGTGAATTCGGATGCTCCGGAAGGGTAGTCAGTTGCTGTTCCACTAATGACATATATCTTTTTATTCTGAAGGGAATGTCTAAGGATCTTGTAGTTGAAGACATTTATTAATAAAAGTTGTTCACTTCGCGCTATAGCTGAAATACTACTAACCTTGGTGCTAAACATCAATCAATCAATCAATCAATCAACATGCTAAACGACACGAACACTTGATCTAGTTTATTCAATTCTTACATTTTTTTTTCGAGAGTGGTAATGTAATCATTTATTATGATGGGTGCCACTAGTGGCCACTGTATTGTCTGTCTTTCTTTGATTGATGGCTTCTGATTATACCTTGGTATCCTAAACTTTTCTTTTTAATTTTATTATTTATAAATTTTAATTTTATGTGGTAAAATTCCTATTACATGCCTCAATAAAGTGCTATGTTAATCGTCAAGCAAATATGTTTCGACACAACCATCCATGCGCTGATTCTGATGGAGTCATAACTCAAAATACTTTCATAAACTTTACAAAATATACATTTAATGGCAAAAAAAGTATAAACATAAAAATACAAGAAATTTATTTTGAGAATCTACGCTCTCGATGCTCACCTAACTCAAAATCTTGGATCCACAACTGAAAACATACAACAATGCACGACGTGCTGAGTGAGAACATATACGTAAATAGACCATTTGTACATCCATAATTGATTCTAAAATTATACGATTAATTTAAGAGTTATTCCCCTTATCACACGATAAATCTTGGATCCACAACTGAAAACATACAACAATGCACGACGTGCTGAGTGAGAACATATACGTAAATAGACCATTTGTACATCCAGAATTGATTCTAAAATTATACGATTAATTTAAGAGTTATTCCCCTTATCACACGATAAATCTTGGATCCACAACTGAAAACATACAACAATGCACGACGTGCTGAGTGAGAACATATACTTAAATAGACCATTTGTACATCCAGAATTGATTCTAAAATTATACGGTTAATTTAAGAGTTATTCCCCTTATCACACGATAAATCTTGGATCCACAACTGAAAACATACAACAATGCACGACGTGCTGAGTGAGAACATATACGTAAATAGACCATTTGTACATCCAGAATTGATTCTAAAATGATACGGTTAATTTAAGAGTTATTCCCCTTATCACACGATATCCCCCGCCCAACCGATAGAGAATAGGGAGCAAATGTGGAGGTCTAATTTTAATTAGATTGGAAATGTCCTAAATGGTTTATTTGAAAGTAAAATAATGTGGTTAATATTGAATGATCGCAATCAGTACAATACTACTCCCCGCTATTTTGTGATTAATTATCTGTATTGAACCTGCGTGTTTATATTTATCTTACGTCTGTTGCAAATGTCGATTATCACCTACAATAGAAACGTGTTAATCTACTGTAACATTCCTGATCTTTCAACCGTTTTAATGTCTGTCAGTACGGTTCTTTAATTAAGCACTTGTTTAACAAAGATCTCACGTGTGCTTGAAATAATTAACAGTGATTTGGTTCATGTTGCTGAAAGATCAGAAGATCTTAGGGAAATAGACACGCACGTTACATCTATTATTATTATTATTTTGTTTGTTAAAATAATAAGCTGATTGAAATAAAGATGTTTTCGTGATAAGAAACAAAAACTATGATATAATTGATTATTCGAACCTTAAAACTTACGTCTAACGAGATGAGAAAAAATATCACATCATTAGAAAAAAATGCATATTATTTGTACCGACAAAACTCGTACCCGACTTCAGTGTGAGCATAACGGTGGAAGGTTTTTGTTTTAAGAAACAAGAACTGCTTACTCTTCGCTCCCGGCTTCATCCCCCGTTGTTTTTAGTTTTTGTTTTTGTTGTTTTTTTGGTCTTTTTTTTTTTTTTTTTTTTTTTTTTTTTTGGTGATGTTCGTTTTGCACATTTTCCATTTAGTTTTCTGTGTTATGTTGTGTTTTTGTTTTGTTTGTCTTAGTCCTGTGTCGTGTGTCTAATGTTGCCTGTGTCTCTGGCTTGTCCATTCTGGTTTGTACCTTCGGTCTCCCCTAACGTTCATTTGTTAATGCTTCAATGTATTTCTCCATACTCAAGCAATATGTAAGCTCCAGGAAAAGTTTGAAAATACCAAAATAGTAATCAGAACCCGTAAATCAATGATGAGATAACAAAATGGCCAAAATAAAAAAATGGCAAAAGGGCAAACAACGATCTGCAAAACACAACATAGAAAACTAAGCAATGATCGGGACGAATCCACATAAATGGGTGCTCTGTATGGACAAGCAGTTACTGTTCCACTAGTGACACCACTCTTGCTACTATCTCATCAGCTGTGTTGTCCGTTTGACACCTTCTCGTCAGCTGTGTTGTCCGATTGACACCTTCTCGTCAGCTGTGTAGCCCGTTTGACACCTTCTCGTCAGCTGGGTAGTCCGTTTGACACATTCTCGTCAACTGTGTAGTCCGTTTGACACCTGCTCGTCAGCTGTGTAGTCCGTTTGACACATTTTCGTCAGCTGTGTTGTCCGTTTGACACCTTTTCGTAAACAGTGTTGTCCGTTTAGCACCTTTTCGTCAACAGTGTTGTCCGTTTAACACATTTTCGTCAACAGTGTTGTCCGTTTGACACCTTCTCGTCAACAGTTTTGTCCGTTTGACACCTTCTCGTCAACAGTGTTGTCCGTTTGACACCTTCTCGTCAACAGTGTTGTCCGTTTGACACCTTCTCGTCAACTGCATAGTCCGTTTGACACCTTCTCGTCAACAGTGTTGTCCGTTTGACACATTCTCGTCAACAGTGTTGTCCGTTTGACACCTTCTCGTCAACAGTGTTGTCCGTTTGGCAACTTCTCGTCAACAGTGTTGTCCGTTTGACACCTTCTCGTCAACAGTGTTGTCCGTTTGACACCTTCTCGTCAACAGTGTTGTCCGTTTGACACTTTCTCGTCAACAGTGTTGTCCGTTTGACGACACCTTCTCGTCAACAGTGTTGTCCGTTTGACACCTTCTCGTCAACAGTGTTGTCCGTTTGACACCTTCTCGTCAACAGTGTTGTCCGTTTGACACCTTCTCGTCAACAGTGTTGTCCGTGTGACACCTTCTCGTCAACAGTGTTATCCGCTTGACACCTTCTCGTCAACAGTGTTGTCCGTTTGACACCTTCTCGTCAACAGTGTTGTCCGTTTGACACCTTCTCGTCAACTGCATAGTCCGTTTGACACCTTCTCGTCAACAGTGTTGTCCGTTTGACACCTTCTCGTCAACAGTGTTGTCCGTTTGACACCTTCTCGTCAACAGTGTTGTCCGTTTGACACATTCTCGTCAACAGTGTTGTCCGTTTGACACCTTCTCGTCAACTGCATAGTTCGTTTGACACCTTCTGGTCAACAGTGTTGTCCGTTTGACACCTTCTCGTCAACAGTGTTGTCCGTTTGACACCTTCTCGTCAACAGTGTTGTCCGTTTGACAACTTCTCGTCAACAGTGTTGTCCGTTTGACACCTTCTCGTCAACAGTGCTGTCCGTTTGACACCTTATCGTCAACAGTGTTGTCCGTGTGACATCTTCTCGTCAACAGTGTTGTCCGTTTGACACCTTCTCGTGAACAGTGTTGTCCGTTTGACACCTTCTCGTCAACAGTGTTGTCCGTGTGACCCCTTCTCGTCAACAGTGTTGTCCGTTTGACACCTTCTCGTCAACAGTGTTGTGCGTTTGACACCCTCTCGTCAACAGTGTTGTCCGTTTGACATCTTCTCGTCAACAGTGTTGTCCGTTTGACACCTTCTCGTCAACAGTGTTGTCCGTTTGACACCTTCTCGTCAATAGTGTTGTCCGTGTGACACCTTCTCGTCAACCGTGTTGTCCGTTTGACACCTTCTCGTCAACAGTGTTGAACGTTTGACACCTTCTCGTCAACAGTGTTGTCCGTGTGACACCTTCTCGTCAACAGTGTTGTCCGTTTGACACCTTCTCGTCAACCGTGTTGTCCGTGTGACACCTTCTCGTCAACAGTGTTGTCTGTGTGACACCTTCTCGTCAACAGTGTTGTCCGTGTGACACCTTCTCGTCAACAGTGTTGTCCGTGTGACCCCTTCTCGTCAACAGTGTTGTCCGTTTGACACCTTCTCGTCAACAGTGTTGTCCATGTGACACCTTCTCGTCAACAGTGTTGTCCGTTTGACACCTTCTCGTCAACAGTGTTGTCCGTGTGACACCTTCTCGTCACCAGTGTTGTCCGTGTGACACCTTCTCGTCAACAGTGTTGTCCGTGTGACACCTTCTCGTCAACAGTGTTGTCCATGTGACACCTTCTCGTCAACAGTGTTGAACGTTTGACACCTTCTCGTCAACAGTGTTGTCCGTTTGACACCTTCTCGTCAACAGTGTTGTCCGTGTGACACCTTCTCGTCAACAGTATTGTCCGTGTGACACCTTCTCGTCAACAGTGTTGTCCGTGTGACACCTTCTCGTCAACAGTGTTGTTCGTGTGACCCCTTCTCGTCAACAGTGTTGTCCGTTTGACACCTTCTCGTCAACAGTGTTGTCCATGTGACACCTTCTCGTCAACAGTGTTGTCCGTTTGACACCTTCTCGTCAACAGTGTTGTCCGTGTGACCCCTTCTCGTCAACAGTGTTGTCCGTTTGACACCTTCTCGTCAACAGTGTTGTCCATGTGACACCTTCTCGTCAACAGTGTTGTCCGTTTGACACCTTCTCGTCAACAGTGTTGTCCGTGTGACACCTTCTCGTCACCAGTGTTGTCCGTGTGACACCTTCTCGTCAACAGTGTTGTCCGTGTGACACCTTCTCGTCAACTGCATAGTCCGTTTGACTTCTATAAATGTCCAGAAACAAATTCTTAAAAATCCAGTATTTAAATCAACATTTTTTTTCAAGATGTATGTTAAGAAAAGTATATATACTCTCAGACTATTTTTACTCACTCCGTGCAGATTGTTACACTTCAAAAAATAGTATTAACATAGAGACCTAATGGATATCTTTTCTTAATAATGGACCAACAATTTTAAAATCAATTGTCAGAGTTCATATATATCTTATATTGATATACATCTAGGGCCCAGTCAAAATAATATTTTCTTCAGAATTTATACAATAACAAAAAACATGCCGTCTGACAGATTTGCAAGTATTGAGTATAACATAACAAATAGTTCATGGCACTTCGAGCTAAATGGCAGTTTATGGACCTGTCTGTCGCTTCGGTCCATATACTATTTTGTGGGTGACATCCCGGTCCATATTTACTGCCATATAGCCCTCAGTGCCATGAACTATTTGCTAAATAATAATATTAAACTTCATTGTCATATAAATTATATCAGTTTAAAAAAAATTAAAAACATAAAAGCATCAAGCAAAATTTAATAGAGCTTTGATTCATTTTGACCGTGAATTTGCTAACATTAGGTAGTCACGTGACCATTGCCTCGGGCGGATGGAAACATCAAACATTTCAGCACTTTAAAATCTCATATCTAGAATTCTTCCAATAGAAAAGTGTCGGTGTGCTTCGGTTCAAGAAAACAAACGCTATTTATTGTTATATCTCTGTACCATTGTTATACATTGGCTTTATGAGAATAAAGATATAATAAAAATAAAATAAAGATAAAAATAATATATATCTGAAAATAAATATTTCTCTTAGCAAAAAAATATTATCCTGGCGGCCCGTCGTGGTCGTGGTCGTATGGCAATTGGATTTACAACTACCTGTACAATCAGTGCCTATCACCATTAACGTTGTGAGTTCGAATCCTACTCATGGAGAGGCACACTCGATACAACATTATGTGATAAAGTTTGTACGTGACATGCGGCAGTTCGGTGGTTTTCTCCTGGTAATCCGGTTTCCTCCACCAATAAAACTGACCTCCACGATATAACTGAAATATTGCTGAAGGTGGCGTTAAACACCCTAACCATAATGCCTGTTATCCTCGGGATATAATTGTCCCTGAAAATAAAATTACCATTTAACAGTCACTGTTGTCCGTCAAGAGTGCCACATCCGACATTCTGAGTTCCGTGTTGTGTTTTTCGTTACGATCTCCACATAATAAAGATGTTCGGTTCGTCTTTACCTCCAGCTGTTTGTAGGATTAGGAGGCCTCATGTCTTATTTATGTTATTTGTGTTTGTTTGCGCATAGTGGTGTTCATCACAAATTGTGTTGTGCTTTTGTTTGTTTTGTTTTGTTTCGTCTTGTGTACCTTTTGTTGCCAGTTTCTCTGGATTGTCCATTTGTTATTGCCCTTCGATATTTTCTAACGTTTGTTTTATATTCTATACTAATAGCGTACGTTTTTTGTCTATATGCTTAACATATAATTGTGAAAAATAGGTAATTGTAAATATTTTATGTTAATTTGCTTATTTCAGTTGAAATAAAAATAATCATTGGATTTTAGTTCTCTTAGAATACAAAACAAAAAAAGAAATGAAAACTAGAAATTACTTTAACCCCGCCACTTTTTATTGAAGTGTCTGTACCAAGTGAGGAAAGTTAGCAGTCATGCGTTAAGCAACAATCACTCACTCTATCCAACACGTTTTGACTATGAGTGTAGCATGGCGGGTGTCTTATAAGAAGCAAACCAACAACAACAAAAACACAGAAAGTTAAAAAGACGAGCAACACCGAGCCACCAGATAACTGGGAATGAACCCAGGTGCTTCCAAAGGGTATTTTCAGTTCCTGTTTCACTAGTGACACCCGTCGTGTTACTGTTAAACGATACGAACACCTTCTATAATGGATATAACATAAATAAAACTTAATTTGCTGGATTAACATGACGGGTGCCACTAGTGAAGCAGGAACTGCCTACCATTCCGGAGCACATGAGTTTACCTCCGGTATTTAGTGGGGTTCGTGTTACTCGATTCTAGTTTTATGTGTATGTTGTGTAGGTCACTGCTTGTTCTTTTGTCCCTTTTCTTTAGTCCTTCATTGACTTACGGATTCTGTATCTTCAAACTCTTCTTAAAGTTTTTCCATTTTGCAATTTTTGATATTTATTGTAATTTGTCTTATTTTTTTTTTAAATAATTTTATACCACCATCTTTGGTAAGATAAAGATGTCATTATAACATTTATCTTTGCAATAAAAAAAAATCATACAGGCTGAGCTTAATGATCAAACTTCAATGGCGTCAAAATGCCGAAGGCATTTGGTACTTACGCTATCTCTATAATTATACACCCACAGGATATTTCAGAGAGAAAAAATGATGAATTATTTGGCATTTTGAGTGTCCCTAGACGAGTAATAGTGTAAATATGAACAAGATACATGTACCAATATGATATCAGAACGAGGCTGCACATGGGTGGTTAGCAAATATACACACACTCACAGGATAAAACAAAATAAATGAATTTTAGAGACACGTGTCATTTTATACGTGTTTTGATTGGTTTAAAAAGTTGAGGTTATTTGTGTATGTACTGAATATAAAAATAAACGTCGTTCTCAAGGCCCCGCTTGCCGTTGTCATCGGGTGATTTTCTTTAAATGAGGCACCTTTCGGGTTATTTAAATTTATTTCCGATTATTTGTCTTATTTTGAAAAAAAATAATATATTTTTCAATATCATAGTAAAAAAAGTTTGAATTAATTTATAAGGATTGATCGAAATTATTTGTTCCGTTTATTCGAAATAACCTCAATCAGGTTGTACACACCCTTGCGTAACCCGCTACAAAAATTGCGATCAATCCTTAAATGAATTATATAGCATTATGTGTGTTCCAGGACTTGTAACAATGTACATATTAGTCAGATACGTGGATGACTGAATATTATACACGTACCCACAGGATAAAACAAACGAATTGTATAGCGTCCCAAGACGTGTAACAGTGTAAATATTTATCAGGTACCAACGCTATTTGATAGAGAGGCCACACGTGGGTGGTGATAAATGTCAATTTAATTAAAGAGAAAACACATAAAGATTGATACGAGTTGAATTAAAGTCTTACAGCGAGACTATGATGTTTTAATAACATATCATAACATGCTATTATAGTTGTAAAGGGTACATATTTAAGTGTGGGAGGAGTATAATCATTATTTCATTAAAACTTCATCCATGATGGAGCATTTTAATCAAATTAAGGCAGATTTATTGTGTAAATATAGCTGTTTTTATTGCTATTTAATCTCTAAAGAGGATCAGAACATCATCGTCAATATTTATATAAAGGGTTTATGTTGCTTGGTGCAGAAATATAAACACAGTATGACTGACATAATGAGATATAACAGTTATATAATATAGTGGAAAACGGGAAGACTGTGTTTATCTCTCGACAATTTTGGGGAGGGGTGTAAACTCAGAAAACATTTTTGTAATCTGCTGTTTACGGATTTGTAGTTCTGGACCGAAATTATTTCTATGTCCTCAAAATGTTTTGAAACTTTCTTGAATTTTTATATATATTTTTTTATTATTTCATTATTATTATTATTATTATTATTATTATTATTATTATTATCTGATGGATGTGCTTTAAATTTTTAATGAAAACCAAAAAATGCAATTCGTCCGAATAGTTCCAAAATCCAATTGAACATTCGTAGAAACAGAATCAACATACTAACACACTAAATACATGCCCGCCCACTTTCCGTGCTTGGTACAGGCACTTCAATAAAAAGTGACGGGGTGTAGCTAGTTTTATGGGTCCGAACCATCCTCTTAGTGAAATGATGTGATCATGCAGGTGCTTTGCACGTGTAAATAAAATGTCAACCCTCGCATATAACTGGGAGAACAGAGTTATTATAAAGAACGGTATAATCTTGAACATTATAAATAATATATTTATTCTTCGTGACACAGAAGTTGTCATGCTTAATATTACTTATTTAACACCATCGTTGTTGTAATGGTTAGCGTGCTCGCCTCGAGTGGCGTAATGGTTAGCGTGCTCGCCTCGAGTGGCGTAATGGCTAGCGTGCTCACCTCTAGTGGCGTAATGGTTAGCGTGCTCGCCTCGAGTGGCGTAATGGTTAGCGTGCTCGTCTCGAGTGGCGTAATGGTTAGCGTGCTCGCCTCGAGTGGCGTAATGGTTAGCGTGCTCGCCTCGAGTGGCGTAATGGTTAGCGTGCTCGCCTCGAGTGGCGTAATGGTTAGCGCGCTCGCCTCGAGTGGCGTAATGGTTAGCGTGCTCGCCTCGAGTGGCGTAATGGTTAGCGTGCTCGCCTCAAGTGGCGTAATGGTTAGCGCGCTCGCCTCGAGTGGCGTAATGGTTAGCGCGCTCGTCTCGAGTGGCGTAATGGTTAGCGTGCTCGCCTCGAATGGCGTAATGGTTAGCGCGCTTGCCTCGAGTGGCGTAATGGTTAGCGTGCTCGCCTCGAATGGCGTAATGGTTAGCGCGCTTGCCTCGAGTGGCGTAATGGTTAGCGTGCTCGCCTCGAGTGGCGTAATGGTTAGCGTGCTCGCCTCGAGTGTGGTAGATCGTGGGTTCGCGCCCCGGTCGGGTCAAACCAATGACTATACAATTGGTATTTGTTGCTTCTCCGTTAAGCACGCAGCACTAAGGAGAAAGAGCAAAGACTGGTTGGCTCGGAATCAGGATAATGTGTCCGAGTGGGGTGACATGTTTCTCCGCAGACTGTTGTTTCAGTGAACTGGCGTTAAACAACAATCACTCACTCAATTATTATTCAAATATAAGATAGTAAGCAATGCCATCTATAATATACATGTTGTATTATAAAAACATTTGTTTTAAAAAGAAACAAAAATATTTAAATGGTAATTTTGTTTCGACCCTGAAAATAAACATCAACGAAATATACTAATAACCCTTAGTGCAAATAGGTCAATATATCACGTGACACGAATTTCTTCCGATCTATACGTCTTGTTGACTGACAGATCTTATTAAAAACTTACTGTTTTATCACTGATTATAATTACAAAACAAAATTACCTCCTGTTTTCTTGTTAGCCAATTTATGGTGGTAGTTATCACGTTTTCTCGTTTATCTGACATGTGATAATAAAGTGTTTTTTTTTTTATTGACTTCGGGACTTTTTTTTGCTTTTGCGAATGATGTGAACATGTTCTATTGGGGTTTTTGTTCTCTAAGATACACTAAGTGTTTCTAAAGAAGCTCAAGTGTTGCATTTTAATTATATATATTTTGTAATATTTATACTACGGTTTTCCGAGTTAAACAGTTAAACAATCGAACGCGAAGGTATAAATGATATGTAGCATGAAGCCATGCAATAATATCACAGTGTAGCAAAATAATTTCATCGGGTAATGTTGAAGATATAACCAGTGCCGGATTTACCATTGTGATTAGGTGTGCTTAAGCACAGGGCCCCGTGTAATATACAATATATTCGAGTTTGTTGCAGACGCAGTGTACATGTCTGAGCTAATATAGCGTAATATTTTAACTATTCCTAAATTTCCTGAGCATGTATACCTGGCTGCCTGTGTAGACTTACCGGGTCTACCTCCTTCAGGGCCCAAGTAAGGGGCCTCATAACTGAACTTGTACAGGGTCTCATTTGTTCTAAAGCCGGCACCGGATACAACAATACATGTTTTAGGCCGTTTGCTCTTCTTGCTCCCAAAGATGTTTTAATGATTCCCCATCTTTCGACTTTGAACGTACCTGATGAAGGTTATTTCAGAGAAGTGCATTGTGTGCATTAAACAATTTTAATTGTTGTTAGCCGTTGTCGAGTATCTTTGTCACAGATGACCCACAGGGGCTAGGTGCGGCCGAAAAAAAAAAAGAAAAAAAAATACTATATAATACTACAATGGGGCGAACTCACTTGCTCCCATTTTTTTAAGTCGTCGCGTTAAATTGATCGTAACTTCGGAACGCCTTAATATTTTCAAAAAATGTTTCCACCAGTCGAAAATCAAGTAATTTTCCTTTCCAAAGAGACCCCAAATGTTAGTGTAGGCCTCCGAACTGCTGAGGTATCATACACGAACCAAAACAAAACGGCGTGAAAATCCGAAGTCGTACAAACGCTGGGATGACCACTTCCCATCTGTGTACAGACTTTCCCATGCGTAAACGAGTCATTTTGACTAGCTAAATACGTTCATCCATTCAAATTATGATAAAATTTCTTACCTTACGCCAATTTATATGTCCTTTAAGTCTGTTTTTGAAAAAATCCCAGCGTTTGTCAAGGATGCAAATGGGATTTCTTTCAAAAAATTTTTGAAAATATTAAGGCGTTCTGAAGTTACGATCAATTTAACACGACGACTTAAAAAAATGGAAGCAAGTGAGTTCGCCCCCTTGTAGTATTATATAGTTTTTTTTTCTTTTTTCGGACGCACCTAGCCCCTGTGAGATGACCGTGAGTTTGTTAGCCTGTTAGCCGTTGTCGAGTATCTTTCTCACATATGACCGTGAGCCTGTTAGCCGTTGTCGAGTATATTTGTCACAGATGACCGTGAGTCTGTTAGCCTGTTAGCCGTTGTCGAGTATCTTTGTCACAGATGACCGTGAGTATGTTATCCTGTTAGCCGTTGTCGAGTATCTTTGTCACAGATGACCGTGAGTATGTTAGCCTGTTTACCGTTGTCGAGTATCTTTCTCACAGATGACCGTGGGTATGTTAGGCTGTTAGCCGTTGTCGAGTATCTTTCTCACAGATGACCGTGAGTGTGTTAGCCTGTTAACCGTTGTCGAGTATCTTTGTCACAGATGACCGTGAGTATGTTAGACTGTTAGCCGTTGTCGAGTATCTTTCTCACAGATGACCGTGAGTATGTTAGACTGTTAGCCGTTGTCGAGTATCTTTCTCACAGATGACCGTGAATATATTCCGTGTGTCATAGTAACAATCTTGTCTTTACCTCTTTCTGACTTATCATCGTCATTTTTCCAAGAGTAACACGACGGATGCCACTAGTGGAGCAGGAACTGCTTACCATTTCGGAGAACCCGAGTTACCCTCGGTTTTATGGGGGTTCGTGTTGCTCAATCCTTATGTTGCTATTAGTGTAGTGTTATATGGATCATTATTTGTCTTCGTTATATAGATCTTTTATCACTAATGTTTATTGTCGTGACCTGAAGCATAACAACACTTTTCTATTGAAAATGTTGTAGATATGAGATTTTAAAGTGCTGAAAAGTTTGATAATTTACATCTTCCTGAGGCAAAGGTCACGTGTTTACATCAATCAATAAAGCGTGACAGTGAAGATGAAATTATATTCTATTGCTATTCGTATTAATGTTTTTTTTTGTTGTTGCCCAAAACTGATATTGTTTATATGTCAATAAAGATTAAAAGTTTATTTAAAAATATTAATCAATTACAGTTGATGAGAATGTCATGTTATGCCTCTACATCACGTGAGTGTTGTGTTGTAAGTGGGGATTGACTTGCTCAATCTTTATATTTCTTGAGTAGTGATTTGTGGATCTTTGTATGGTCTCTACTTCTTCGACTTACGGCGTGTGATTACCGGTTTGATATCTTCAGACTATTTGTATCAATACTCGTTCAATATAGTCCGTCAGCAGATCTATATAGTACCCGGATTTATATTGCTGCCACGGATTAATAATGGTGTGCTAGTGAAGGGGCCATATGGTATTCCCTTTTATATATTATCTTGACTTCGTAACTGATACATATCCCATCATTGGTAACTTACTGTGCTAAATGAGAAATATTGAAACTAACGTGCATCATTTAAATTAAATTAACTACAGTTGTTTGTAGGAGGGTTCATGTCTTATTTACGTTGTGTGTGTTTGTTTGCCTATAGTGGTGTACAACATATATTGTGTCGTGCTTTTGTTTTGTTTTTCTTCGTCTTGCTTGTGTACCCTGTTTCTCTGGATTGCTCATTGTTGATTGCCCCTTCGGTATTCTCTAACGTTTATTGTATGATGTAATAATAATAAGTGTTTTTAAATATTGAAATAGATTGCAAAAAATAACTAATGGAATTATAGAAGAACTTACATATTGTAATACCATGCAAAACTGGCTTACACTTTAGGCGATATCGGGCAGCTTTTTCCCCCCAAAGAGTTAAATGAACAAGAGGCCTGTGTAGTCTAGTGGTTAAGATCGTCCACCCCTTGTCACAAGCCTAACACCACTGGCAGACCACTCTATTTAATATTAGATGCTTGTTGTATCTTCTTTTCCTATTTTCGTTGGCGATGCAGTAACATCGCTTGGGTTGGGGTCATGTCATGTGACCTTTCATCGGTCAGTTCGTATTAACATCTCATAGTCACGATAAAGCTGAAAAAAAATGAATGGCTGAATGTGACGATATTTACCAATAATCAAATCAATCAAACTAAGTCAACAACTCTTTAATTAGGACAGGACCGAGTGTTTCTCGTGTCTTCTTTAATTAGGACGGGACCGAGTGTTTCTCGTGTCTTCTTTAATTAGGACAGGACCGAGTGTTTCTCGTGTCTTCTTTAATTAAGACAGGACCGAGTGTTTCTCGTGTCTTCTTTAATTATGACAGGACCGAGTGTTTCTCGTGTCTTCTTTAATTAGGACAGGACCGAGTGTTTCTCGTGTCTTCTTTAATTAGGACAGGACCGAGTGTTTCTCGTGTCTTCTTCAATTAGGACAGGACCTAGTGTTTCTCGTGTCTTCTATAATTAGGACAGGACCTAGTGTTTCTCGTGTCTTCTTTAATTAGGACAGGACCGAGTGTTTCTCGTGTCTTCTTTAATTAGGACAGGACCGAGTGTTTCTCGTGTCTTCTTTAATTAGGACAGAACCGAGTGTTTCTCGTGTCTTCTTTAATTAGGACAGGACCGAGTGTTTCTCGTGTCTTCTTTAATTAGGACAGGACCTAGTGTTTCTCGTGTCTTCTTTAATTAGGACAGGACCGAGTGTTTCTCGTGTCTTCTTTAATTAGGACAGGACCGAGTGTTTCTCGTGTCTTCTTTAATTAGGACAGGACCTAGTGTTTCTCGTGTCTTCTTTAATTAGGACAGGACCGAGTGTTTCTCGTGTCTTCTTTTATTAGGACAGGACCGAGTGTTTCTCGTGTCTTCTTTAATTAGGACAGGACCGAGTGTTTCTCGTGTCTTCTTTAATTAGGACAGGACCGAGTGTTTCTCGTGTCTTTTGTCTGGATAATGCCATGTTCTTTTTACCGTATGTAGAAAGCCGCCAACCAATGGTGGCTCGTTACTAGGCAACAATGGTCGACATTTTCAATTAACTATGTTTTTTATTTGTAACAATCAATCCAGTCCTGGCCCCATTTTTTATTTTTTGTTTGTAAAATGTGCATATCATAAGTTGTTCGTGTGGTTTAACAGTAACACGACGGGTACTACTAGTAGAACAGGAACTGCATCATCTCCCGGAGTACATGGATTCACTGCCATTTTTTATATGGGGTTCGTGTTGTTCAATCTTTAGTTTTCTGTGTAATGTTTTGTAGATTCTTTCTCTTTTGATCATTGTATTGTCTGTCCTTCCAGTTACGGCTTCTTTTAAATACCTCTTTGGTATCTTCAAACTTTTATTGATACCTGGAATATTGTTAATTTGACGTGGAACAATAACCAATCAATTTAGTAGTTATTTTAAGAAATTGTCACACTAAATCGTCGGATGTTGTAGCTATGGTCTTTAATATTGAAAAATGGATTTCTAATAAATCAAATTTTGAAAGAAAGATTAATAAATCTCCATTAAGCATACGTCTAGAATAAATAATGAGATCTAGAGAAAGTATTCACACATACAAATTAACTTGTTTATATTCTCCCGGTGGGGAGGGAGTTCAATACAATTAACGGAACTATTTTTACTTTGGTTTCTTTTAATCCATTTTATTTATGATTCAATAGTAAATCTCTTTGAAGACTGATGTAATCTAGTTACTATTCAGATTAATGTCTTCACTCCAGACCTATTTTGTGCGTATCATGTCCACGATATATTTACTCTCATCAGTGGTTTGTTTGTTTGACGGTGTTTAACGCCACTTTCAACAATATTTCAGCTATATCGTGGCGGTCAATTTATTGGTGGAGGAAACCGGAGGACCCAGAGAAAACCATCGACCTGTTGCAAGTCACAGACAAACTTTATCACATATTATTATGCTTTCTGTAAATTTCTTCTGTAATATAAGTTCATACGATATTTTGGCATATATCACAAAGAATTATATAGCGTTGATATACTATGCGAAAATAGTATATCTACTATGCCAGTTTCACGTGGGGAAGGTTGGGTTTTCAGCTCTCTGTCAAGCTATATATAGCTAGTCCACGTGCAAGGGACGGATCCAATCTGTCAATCTATCATAGTCGTCTAGTATTCATGTTACTGTTTTTTAATACTTGTTATTGTTGTTAATTAAATTTCAAACTTCAAAAATCTTTATATTTTTAAAGCCTTAGATCAAACAAAGAATATTCTCACACTTTCAAGACTATCTGATCCAATATATTAGTCACCAATATCAGGACCTCCTTTATTGTAATAGTTCTCAATATATTTTGTCTACATATAACAGTCAGCATAATAATAATAATAATAATAATGTTGTGTTAGCAATGTTTATGCCATATAGTGGTCAGGGTTGAAGACATAGTGCACTCCTCTTCGGATCGTGCATTATGTCTTCAACCCTGACCACTATATTGGCATAGTCATAGCTAACACAACATTATTATATAAATGTTGTACACCTCGTCCTGATCGAGATTCGAACTCACAACATCAGTGGGAACTGATTGCATAGGTAGTTGTAGATCCAACTACCATACGAACACGGCCACGACGGTCCCTCTCTCATCAGTGGAGTCTCATCGATGTTGTAATTGTTAATCGACTGCTATAGATCATGATTGTATTCGAGACCCGGGAGGCTCAAACGAAAAACTGTAAATGTCGTATGTGTTGCACGATAATCACGCAGTGTGAAGGAGGAGGAGCAACGATTGGTTGACTCAGTATCAGGATGAGGTGTCCGAGTGGAGCGACATGTCTATCTGTGGACTTGTTTCAGTGAGTCCGAGTGGAGCGACATGTCTATCTGTGGACTTGTTTCAGTGAGTCCGAGTGGAGCGACATGTCTATCTGTGGACTTGTTTCAGTGAGTCCGAGTGGAGCGACATGTCTATCTGTGGACTTGTTTCAGTGAGTCCGAGTGGAGCGACATGTCTATCTGTGGACTTGTTTCAGTGAGTCCGAGTGGAGCGACATGTCTATCTGTGGACTTGTTTCAGTGAGTCCGAGTGGAGCGACATGTCTATCTGTGGACTTGTTTCAGTGAGTCCGAGTGGAGCGACATGTCTATCTGTGGACTTGTTTCAGTGAGTCCGAGTGGAGCGACATGTCTATCTGTGGACTTGTTTCAGTGAGTCCGAGTGGAGCGACATGTCTATCTGTGGACTTGTTTCAGTGAGTCCGAGTGGAGCGACATGTCTATCTGTGGACTTGTTTCAGTGAGTCCGAGTGGAGCGACATGTCTATCTGTGGACTTGTTTCAGTGAGTCCGAGTGGAGCGACATGTCTATCTGTGGACTTGTTTCAGTGAGTCCGAGTGGAGCGACATGTCTATCTGTGGACTTGTTTCAGTGAGTCCGAGTGGAGCGACATGTCTATCTGTGGACTTGTTTCAGTGAGTCCGAGTGGAGCGACATGTCTATCTGTGGACTTGTTTCAGTGAGTCCGAGTGGAGCGACATGTCTATCTGTGGACTTGTTTCAGTGAGTCCGAGTGGAGCGACATGTCTATCTGTGGACTTGTTTCAGTGAGTCCGAGTGGAGCGACATGTCTATCTGTGGACTTGTTTCAGTGAGTCCGAGTGGAGCGACATGTCTATCTGTGGACTTGTTTCAGTGAGTCCGAGTGGAGCGACATGTCTATCTGTGGACTTGTTTCAGTGAGTCCGAGTGGAGCGACATGTCTATCTGTGGACTTGTTTCAGTGAGTCCGAGTGGAGCGACATGTCTATCTGTGGACTTGTTTCAGTGAATCCGAGTGGAGCGACATGTCTATCTGTGGACTTGTTTCAGTGAGTCCGAGTGGAGCGACATGTCTATCTGTGGACTTGTTTCAGTGAGTCCGAGTGGAGCGACATGTCTATCTGTGGACTTGTTTCAGTGAGTCCGAGTGGAGCGACATGTCTATCTGTGGACTTGTTTCAGTGAGTCCGAGTGGAGCGACATGTCTATCTGTGGACTTGTTTCAGTGAGTCCGAGTGGAGCGACATGTCTATCTGTGGACTTGTTTCAGTGAGTCCGAGTGGAGCGACATGTCTATCTGTGGACTTGTTTCAGTGAGTCCGAGTGGAGCGACATGTCTATCTGTGGACTTGTTTCAGTGAGTCCGAGTGGAGCGACATGTCTATCTGTGGACTTGTTTCAGTGAGTCCGAGTGGAGCGACATGTCTATCTGTGGACTTGTTTCAGTGAGTCCGAGTGGAGCGACATGTCTATCTGTGGACTTGTTTCAGTGAGTCCGAGTGGAGCGACATGTCTATCTGTGGACTTGTTTCAGTGAGTCCGAGTGGAGCGACATGTCTATCTGTGGACTTGTTTCAGTGAGTCCGAGTGGAGCGACATGTCTATCTGTGGACTTGTTTCAGTGAGTCCGAGTGGAGCGACATGTCTATCTGTGGACTTGTTTCAGTGAATCCGAGTGGAGCGACATGTCTATCTGTGGACTTTTTTCAGTGAGTCCGAGTGGAGCGACATGTCTATCTGTGGACTTGTTTCAGTGAGTCCGAGTGGAGCGACATGTCTATCTGTGGACTTGTTTCAGTGAGTCCGAGTGGAGCGACATGTCTATCTGTGGACTTGTTTCAGTGAGTCCGAGTGGAGCGACATGTCTATCTGTGGACTTGTTTCAGTGAGTCCGAGTGGAGCGACATGTCTATCTGTGGACTTGTTTCAGTGAGTCCGAGTGGAGCGACATGTCTATCTGTGGACTTGTTTCAGTGAGTCCGAGTGGAGCGACATGTCTATCTGTGGACTTGTTTCAGTGAGTCCGAGTGGAGCGACATGTCTATCTGTGGACTTGTTTCAGTGAGTCCGAGTGGAGCGACATGTCTATCTGTGGACTTGTTTCAGTGAGTCCGAGTGGAGCGACATGTCTATCTGTGGACTTGTTTCAGTGAGTCCGAGTGGAGCGACATGTCTATCTGTGGACTTGTTTCAGTGAGTCCGAGTGGAGCGACATGTCTATCTGTGGACTTGTTTCAGTGAGTCCGAGTGGAGCGACATGTCTATCTGTGGACTTGTTTCAGTGAGTCCGAGTGGAGCGACATGTCTATCTGTGGACTTGTTTCAGTGAGTCCGAGTGGAGCGACATGTCTATCTGTGGACTTGTTTCAGTGAGTCCGAGTGGAGCGACATGTCTATCTGTGGACTTGTTTCAGTGAGTCCGAGTGGAGCGACATGTCTATCTGTGGACTTGTTTCAGTGAGTCCGAGTGGAGCGACATGTCTATCTGTGGACTTGTTTCAGTGAGTCCGAGTGGAGCGACATGTCTATCTGTGGACTTGTTTCAGTGAGTCCGAGTGGAGCGACATGTCTATCTGTGGACTTGTTTCAGTGAGTCCGAGTGGAGCGACATGTCTATCTGTGGACTTGTTTCAGTGAGTCCGAGTGGAGCGACATGTCTATCTGTGGACTTGTTTCAGTGAGTCCGAGTGGAGCGACATGTCTATCTGTGGACTTGTTTCAGTGAGTCCGAGTGGAGCGACATGTCTATCTGTGGACTTGTTTCAGTGAATCCGAGTGGAGCGACATGTCTATCTGTGGACTTGTTTCAGTGAGTCCGAGTGGAGCGACATGTCTATCTGTGGACTTGTTTCAGTGAGTCCGAGTGGAGCGACATGTCTATCTGTGGACTTGTTTCAGTGAGTCCGAGTGGAGCGACATGTCTATCTGTGGACTTGTTTCAGTGAGTCCGAGTGGAGCGACATGTCTATCTGTGGACTTGTTTCAGTGAGTCCGAGTGGAGCGACATGTCTATCTGTGGACTTGTTTCAGTGAGTCCGAGTGGAGCGACATGTCTATCTGTGGACTTGTTTCAGTGAATCCGAGTGGAGCGACATGTCTATCTGTGGACTTGTTTCAGTGAGTCCGAGTGGAGCGACATGTCTATCTGTGGACTTGTTTCAGTGAGTCCGAGTGGAGCGACATGTCTATCTGTGGACTTGTTTCAGTGAGTCCGAGTGGAGCGACATGTCTATCTGTGGACTTGTTTCAGTGAGTCCGAGTGGAGCGACATGTCTATCTGTGGACTTGTTTCAGTGAGTCCGAGTGGAGCGACATGTCTATCTGTGGACTTGTTTCAGTGAGTCCGAGTGGAGCGACATGTCTATCTGTGGACTTGTTTCAGTGAGTCCGAGTGGAGCGACATGTCTATCTGTGGACTTGTTTCAGTGAGTCCGAGTGGAGCGACATGTCTATCTGTGGACTTGTTTCAGTGAGTCCGAGTGGAGCGACATGTCTATCTGTGGACTTGTTTCAGTGAGTCCGAGTGGAGCGACATGTCTATCTGTGGACTTGTTTCAGTGAGTTAGCACTATAAAAATTCAACTTTGCAAGTTGGTCTAGTACAAAGCGGACATTACCATCATTTCATTGAAATGTAACTGATATACATTTGTAGCTGAAACAATGTTCATTTGGCGTTAAAACAACACTCACTCACTCACTCACTCACTCACTCACTCACTCACTCACTCACTCACTCACTCACTCACTCACTCACTCACTCACTCACTCACTCACGCACGCACGCACGCACGCACTCACTCACTCACTCACTCACTCACTCACTCACTCACTCACTCACTCACTCACTCACTCACTCACTCACTCACTCACTCACTCACTCACTCACTCACTCACTCACTCACTCACTCACTCACTCACTCACGCACTCACGCACGCACGCACGCACGCATCCACGCACGCAGGCAGGCACGCACTCACTCACTCACTCACTCACTCACTCACTCATTAGTGAGTACTCATTTTCAGAGTATGAAGAAATATCGTGACCTACGATCTCAATCGAGTTTGTTCTCCTCCTGTTTTAGTACGTTATAGACACAAACATGGAATCCTTGTTTAAAGTAGTTCTATCAATTTCCCAGGATGCGCTGGATCCCAAGATTTTACAAGAAATAGTTTTGCCTAATAACACCCCGTCTTTCCTCATCCGACCCATCAATCTTGTTTTCACCTCTGTCTAGATCGACTAGAGATGTAATTTGTATGTTTCATATTAGTTTTCCAAATTATTATTTAGAAAAGAGGGGGTGGGGGCAGTTCCACTTTTATCTTCGTTTATTTATTTTTCTCGTTAACTTGTTCTCGTCATGAATATTGCTCAAATACTGCTCGATTGGCACTAAACTGTAATCAATCGATCAATCAATATACAATAGCGCAATAAATCGGTGCAATAACTCAAACTAGCTTTAACATAAGTTGTAGTTTAATTTATTGCTATTTAATATCAATCGGGGAACATTTGAGCCCATAAAACCAGCTTAACCCCGCCACTTTTTATTAAAGTGCCTGTACAAAGTTTCGTTCATGTATCGGTGTTTTTCATTTTATTAGAACAATCTGTATAGCATTGGTTGGTCCGTTTACACGAACTTAATCATTTATTGATAAAATAAATATTACTATTTGTATAATATGTTAAACTTGAAGAGAGAGAATCACTCAAGTAGAACAATCACGAATTGGATATGTAATATATTTGTATGACATTTCCCTTTATTATACGAAGAAGTGATAGGAATTTAAATTAATTTCAGTGGTATGAATTGGTGATACGTATTTCTGTATATATAATATAAGTACACTGATGTTTATAGGACTAACTTGTTTACTGTTGAAAATAACGAAGGATTGTATTTCATCGAGGTAAGTACATGTATGACTATTTGAAAGCATTTTCCTAATTTTATCGGGGGGGGGGGGGGGGGGGGGGGGGGGAAAGGGGGAGCCACATTATGTGATACAGTTTGTCAATGACTTGCGACAGATGGGTGGTTTTCTCCGGGTACTCCAATTTCCCCCACCATTAAAACTGACCGCCACGATATTGTTGAAAGTGACGTTAAACACCATAAAGCAAACATATCGGGGCCCGTCGTGGTCGTGATCGTATAGTATTTGGACATACAACTACGTGTGCAATCAGTGTCTATCACCACTATGGCGAGGTGTACCCGATACAACATTACAGTTTGTCAGTGTATGTAGTTTCCTCCTGATTCCTCCACCAATAAAACTTACCGCCACAATATAACTGAAATATTGTTGAAAGTGGCGTTAAAAGCACAACAACCTCAACCGGGGCCGTTGTGGACGTATGATAGTTGGATTTACAACTACCTATGCAATCCGTGCCTATCACCACTAAATTTATGAAATCGAATCCCACTCATGACGAGGTGAAAGTGGCGCTAAACACCACAAACCTAACCATAACCCCGAATGTTATCATTGTTTTAAAACATCTTGTATACAGCTATAATGTGGTTGTCGGAGATTTTTTCTAAAACGTATTTCTCATCCGTTTTCTGTCATGATATTGCTTCATGGCTTATGACCGGATTAATACGACGGACGTCACTAGTGGATCAGGAACTGCATACCTTTCGTGGACACCTTAGTTCATACCTTTTTTGTAGGGTTCGTATTGATCAATCTTTAGTATTCTGTGAAAACAAAAAAATTGACGGACACGAATCCCACAACAAAAGGTAGTGAATTCATGTTTTGCGGGGGTGAACTCGGGTGCTTCTGAAGGGTAGGCAGTTCCTGCTCCACTAGTAGCACCCGTCGTGTTACTCTTGTTACAAACCCGGTATAATTCATGAATGAGAAAAGGACGGTATTGTGATTACGACAAACGGAACATATCCGTGGTCATTTGTGATACAGATATTCCGTAACGGAACCAGGTAAGGTGTGTTAATAACAATTGTATTTGTATTATTCCTGGTTTCTCATTAAGACCATTAATTCTAATCCATAGATTTATGGCATAATGACAATAAAATTATTTGATTTTAAAATCAGCATACAAATGAAAAAAAAATGATCAAATATAAACAAAAATTGACTATGAGCGACAATATATTGACTTTAGAGACAGAACACGTCCGTCTATCTACTGTACATATACTCAATGTTTAATTTGTAGCCATTTCTGAGATATAATGTGGTCTTTTGTACATTGTGAAAGCTTATGATATTGTTTGACCAAAAGGAAATCTGCACAGCAAGAAAAAAAAGGGGGGGGGTGTATATTCAATTAAATAATTTAACCGGCCTATATATACATCTTTGTATTTGTTCCAAGTCGGACATTTTTTTTCATCAGCTTCTGTACTTGTATTTTCATTGCGTTGCACATTTCAAAGCGAGACAGATAGTAGCTAGTAAAATTATCTTCCGGTATCTTGTATATCCACCCCTTTTCCCCTTCTTTTTCTCCCCGTTTACAAAATGTCGCTTTCTAACATATATATATATATCTACGACATAAAATATGTACGCAGTACCGACTTTAAAATGTCACGACGAACATAAACAAATCCGGGTTATTGTAATTCCTAAACTAAACTCATAAACTGCTGATAATACGTGTTCTGAATTAATGTAATTGTGCTACAGGATGTTGACACGCCCACTGCACTGTGAAC
Source organism: Bathymodiolus septemdierum (assembly GCA_963383655.1). Lineage (NCBI taxonomy): Eukaryota > Metazoa > Mollusca > Bivalvia > Mytilida > Modiolidae > Bathymodiolus > Bathymodiolus septemdierum. The sequence goes on from OY726527.1 coordinate 57,706,638, forward strand.
ACAATGTTCTAGTCCGGTCATGCTAAAATGAGTATTATGATGACCCGGTCTTGCTAAGATGAGTATTACGATACCCCGGTATTGCTAAAATGAGTATTACGATGCTAAGACTCTGAATTAACATAGACTCTAGGTTTATGGTGTTCAACGCCACTTGCAACAATATTTCAGTTATATCGTGGCGGTCAGTTTTATTGGTGGAGGAAACCGGAGGACCTGGAGAAAACCACCGACCTGTCGCAAGTCACTGACAAACTGATAAGAAATGATTGCACAGGTAGTTGTAAATCGAACTACCATACGATCACGATCACGACGGCCCCCAACATAGAGTGAGTGAGTGAGTAATTGTTGTTTAGCGCCAATTCAGCAATTTTTTTAGCTATATCATGGCGAGAACAAGTTAATTTTTAATGAGATAGTGATGATAATGTCCGCTTTGTACTAGACCAACACGCTGAGTTGGATTTTTATAGTGCTAGCTCACTGAAACAACAGTCCTCGGGTAGACATGACGCTCTACTCGGACACATTATCCTGATTCGGAGCCAACCAATCTTTTCTCTTACTCGTTAATGCTGCGTGCTTAGCAGAGAAGCGACACATACAACGATTTCATAGTCTTTGGTTTGACCCGATCTACCGCACTCGAGGCGAGCATGCTAACCATTACACCACTCGAGGCGAGCACGCTAACCGTTACACCACTCGAGGCGAGCACGCTAACCATTACACCACTCGAGGCGAGCACGCTAACCATTACACCACCGATGCGGTTCATCAACATAGACTATATACAAACAATATTAAATTCACTCCATGTTAACAATTTTAAAGGTATGGTTATCAATCTGAATTTTATTAATGAAACGACCATTTAACTTTGATGGGCAATCGGTTTTTTTTTAAGTTTTTGTAGCCAAATTTAGATGCAAAAAATCAATAATCTGACCCTGTAGTTTTCGACAAGAGAATTTGGTTAAATTTAAAGAAAAATTACTGATGTTTCACGTAAAAATATAAGAAGTTTGCTTGGTGTAAAAAAAAAATGTTTTCCATGTCAATGGTAAACACAGCCCCATAACCCTAAATGTTCAATGATCGGTCCCTAATGTACATGATAAATTTACTTCAAATGTTATTTATACGAAAAATTAAACCTAGTCTTCTATTATGTGGTTTAAAACCCATTTGATCATGCGTAATAAAAGCTAATTTATTCCCTCCTATTAAAGAGTTAAAGAGTCGTTATAACAAGCTTGATCGGACGTATTTGATTTCGAGCAGACGATTACATGTTTTATGTGTAAATAGGTGCATAAAGCCTCTAATACACTGTAAAACTCCATATTAAAAAAATGAAAACTATTTAAGGGACCACAAATATTGCAATTGGCCCAACCGTTTACACTGGTGTTTAGCTTTGATATATACAAATATACAGTAGCATTCTAGTTCAGTTTTTTTTTGCCATAAAGGGAAAAAACTCCTGCAAAACGTATAGTCAGAAAGGGGCAAATGGTCTATTTGAGTGAGTAAGTAAGGGTGAGCAGGGGCGGATCCAGGATTTCAATTGGGGGGGGGGGGGGGGCACTTAAAAAATTGTGCCGAGCGGAGGGAGGCGCGAACATTTTTGGGGTATTTCGTGTGAAAAATCACGATTTTACGCCAAACAATCATATTTTTTCCAATTTTAGGGAGGGCGGGCGCCGGGTGCGCCTCCCCCCACTGGATCTGCCCCTGGTGAGAGAGTAATTGTTGTTTAACGCCAACTCAGCAATTTGTCAGTTATATCATGGCGAGAACACGTTACTTTTCAATGAAGTAATGGTGAGATCTGCTTTGTACTAGACCAACACGCTTAGTTGGATTTTTATGGTGTTAGGTCACTGAAACAACAGTCCACGAATAGATAAGATAAGATACATGATAGTTTATTATAGTGTCACATATTGATCAACAATATATAAATATTTACAAAACTACATCATAAAACAAAGATAAATATCCACCCTTTATAGACTGATGAGACACTGTATATACAAATAAAAACTTTAAAAATTTAAACTAAAGGACAATATTACAAAAAAGTATACATAATAAATTACGTTAAAAATCGTAAAAAATAATTAAAGAAATTAAAGAAGTTCAATAAAAATCTAGTTTTAAAAGCTTTAAATTGGAACTTAATAAATTAAATAGTTAACACATAAAAATGTCATAAAAATCTTTTACGTCTTAAAAAAAATGTATGCAGTGTGTGAGCAAGAAGTGGCTGGATTTCATTACATTTTAATATAGAAATAAATTTCTTGTTCCATGGATAAACAATCAAAATTGACAATCAAACGTTTTGCGTTTTGTATCAGTTCAAACCGGATGTCTGAATAGAGTGGACAGTTCATCATGAAATGCTGTTCATCTTCAACGACTGAGTTATTACATAGTTTACAGAGTCTGTCATTCAAATGTACTTGCGGTCTGGAATACCGACCCGTCTCAATAGCTAACGGTAACACCCCAGTTCTAAAAAGTGCCATTGTTCGTCTCACTGAACGTGGTATGTTAGACAGTACAAATTGTTCTGCATTTACATTTTCTTTGTACAAACGATAAGTTCTTAGTTTGTTACCATTAGGTTGATTTCTGTCGTTAAAAAGTTCAGTAGCAAACTCATCATTATCCTGTTCCGCCATTTTATCTTTGATTAGACGCATTACTGTTTTCACTGTTATTTGAGTGTTGTAAACTACATCAGCACATTCAATAGAGTTAATAAATCCGGACACAGCTTCATGCCATCCTTTTCGACGTCTTGAAACCCAGTTCGACACAGTTGTTATAAGTCTGTCGCCTTCGGTGCGTTTTAATCTACTTATTTACCGGATGCATGAACGTTTTTGTTTGTTAAAACACGTCATTAATCCTAGATCACCTCGCACAGCTAAGTTAGAAGTCCGTTTTCCTACAGCTAATAATAGTTTCCCTGCTTTATTCTGGACGTTATTAATGACACTATATTGTTTAGTTCCCCATATACCACTTCCATAGAACAAGATAGGTTCGACTGTAGATTCATACAGTTTAATGAAAACAGAATAAGTCATACCTCCACAACTCACAAATTTTCCGTAAAGCGCGCCTAGTGCACGACTTGCTGATTTTGCCAATTCTCTAACGGCTTTGTTCATGTTCATATGTTCATCAAACCAGAGACCGTCGCCTCATTCAGACACATTTCGAGCTAACCCGTCTGTGCTCTTTCTCATTAATGATGTGTGGTTAATGGAGATACAACAAATACCAATTGCATAGTTCTTGGTTTAACCCGATGGGGGTTAGAACCCACGATCGACCACACTCGAGGCGAACACGCTAACCATTACACCATCGATGCGGTTGAGTGAGTAAGTAAGCGAGTGATTCTTTGCAACTATATTATAGCAAATGTACAACTACCTTTACAATCAAAGTTGCGAGTTCAAATCCCGCTGATGGCTAGGTGTAAGCGATACTACATTATGTGATCACGTTTTTGTTAGTGACTTGCGGCAGGTCGGTGATCTTCTTCGAATACTCCGGGTTCCTCCACCAATAGAAAGTGACGTTGTTAAAGGTATTTCACAACCACAAAAAAAAATACAAAAAAAATGGTAAAACCGTAAAATCATCAAAAGAGTGATCAAAAATAATTAAATTAAAACTGGGAAAACCTCTTTATAACTCAAGGTGATACAGGTTATTTTATATTTGATAAAGATGTTTTGTCAATCGTTAATATTGAATTTGTCACGCATGTTTGAATCGTTAATAACACACTTAACTAGATAATTTTAAACACTTTTCATTTGAAAGCAGGAAAGAAAATACACGTAACACCGTATTCCCTAATTAAATGGAGATGTATTCAAGATTGTACCTATCTCTTTAAATACCAACAAACCGTTTTATTTTCTGTACTTTCCCATTTGTGGTAAGGTTTCATTCAGGCTGTGGTCTTATGCATGACGTTTGGGATGTTGTGAGTGTGGTCGGGCGGTAAAGTAGAATGGACCCTAATTAAATGGAGATGTATTCAAGATGTTATACCTATCTCTTTATATACCAACAAGCCGTATTATTTTCTGTACTTTCCCAGATGTGATACGGTCTCATTAAGGCTGTAGTCTCATGCATGACGTTTGGGACGTTGTGAGTATGGTCGTACGGTAGTTGGGTGGATTCTTTCTTTCGAGTGCGGCCGTATGGTTGTTGGTCAGATTTTTTCATCCACGTGCAAGGTCATTCTCTATCCAGAGTTGTCGTTCCTGTCACGCTACACTCCATCTCTGTCAACGCCCATTTTACAAGATTTTTGTAAAATTTAGAAACAGTAAAAAAATGTACTTAAAATTGTTTTAATTATTGTAAATATCAATAAAGATGAAAATAAATCACTCTTTTCAAATCAATTCTCTCTTAAAAATGATTTGTGATCGGTTTTAAGTTTTTAATTTTTACCTCCGCAAAACAGTTCTCCAATACGTGGGGAAAAAATCATTTTTAAGAGTAAATTGACTTGAAATAAGTGATTTATTTTCATCTTTATTGATATTTACAATAATTAAAACAATTTTAAGTACATTTTGTTTACTGTTTCTAAATTTTGCAAAAATCTTGTAAAATGAGCGTTGACAGAGATGTTGTGTAGCGTAGCAGGAACGACAACTCTGGATTGAGAATGGTACAATGTATGATCACTATATGTATTTCCATCTAATAGCAAAAATTAAAACTAAATTCGTCCAAACGAATTACTCAATAATGTAGACTGCCAATCTCAAATTCAAACAAAATATTTATCTTGCACTTATTTGCATGGATTTTGATAATTTGCAGATTGTTTTTACGGATTATTTCGCTTAATCTGCACAGACATATAGCAATAGGTATTTACTAGAGTATCAAGAAGGGTCACGTGGGGCATCCGAGTTAATCACCCGTTTTTAGAGGGATTCGTTTTACTAGATTTTTTTTTCTGTGTAGAGTTGTGACAAGTGATACGGTTGGCTGATTTTTATTATAAGGGACAATAAATGTGCACTAATAGTAACTATGAAGTCGTCAACATGAACAATAGATGTGTTGGAACATTTTACTGATACCGCGAGTCGAATAGATCGCGGTGAAACGTAAAATATATAACTTTTTTAATGAGAACGTTTAAAAATGTTCTTTTTTAAGATCGTTTCATGTTGAAGTATTTAGTCTAATTTTACAATTACTTATTAATAAAAGATGTTTGGAGGAAGAAATTTTAATGGGGGTAATTGAATTAATTATTATTCTTTTAATGTTTTAATTCCATGTTTTTACTTCAGACCTGCCAACATTAAAGGGGCATTATTTGCCAAGATCGTATATTTTTGTTACCCATAAAAACTATCAGATATGATTGATGCCTTAATAAAACGTGTTTTTTCAACTTATAAATGTTATGAAATGTACGCGCATCGGGGAAAAAAGGTGCAACTGCTCGTGTTTTGAGATCGATCAAGAAATAGGCGCCATCTGAGTAATTATCGGCATTGTTTACGGAGTTTGCCGAATCGTCATTAAATCAGTACAACAATGCACTTATTTCTTATTTTCTGTGAATCTGCTTTTAGTCGGCGTTAATTACGGACAAAGAATCATGCAAGTTTGCAGTTAATAAGCGACAAAATACAAATTATTCGTTTTTACCTGTTACTTTAGTAAGGTCAGTTGCATACGGAGAAAGCGAGGTCAAATTATTTGCTTGCATGGAAATAATAAATCGATGGTAATGTTCGTTCTCAAAAGGCGAAAGGTGGTACGATAAGCTGTTTAATGTGAAATATTTACCTTTATTTCGTAATTTTAAAGCTATATACCATTTTCCAAAACATATAATTGTTTGGTCAAAATCGTAGCTAATGTCTCTTTAAGTAAACATGTAATTATATGATGTTGTGTTTATGATTTGTATAAATAATGAGAAATCGTATTGTTTTTATTTTACTATTATATCTTGAAAAGCTGATAATAAGTATTTTTTTAGAAAACAGATGTGATATAAATTTTACGAGGAAATATTTAAATAATTCAAATTAAAAAAAAATCTAAATTTTTATTATTATTATTTTCCCTCTATGACAAGAGGTATGCATTGACCATTAAATATAAATATAAATATAATTTTAAAACTACGCGTTAATAAATCGTGAACTCGTATAATAATTCCTTCAGTAAGCTTTTCTTTTAACCCCTTTAACCTTGACATATTACATACTTGCACAATTGCATATTTCATAAAAGGTAATTATTTCAATTTTTATGATGCATCTTGTCTTTGATGGTAACAAAATATTTAACAAGAGGTTGTAAGATTTATTTCTGTTCAAAATATGTTTACTTTTGTTATAATAAGCGCATCTGCAGTAATTAAAGTGCAGCACATGTTAATTAAATGTATTTTTATATTGAGTATCCACCATATGTATACATCTTAAACCTGTTTTGGCAATTGCTGAGCCCAAAACTATTTTCATAGGGCTTTTCAATTTCTCATGATACTGAACAAGGTTTTTTTCTAAACACAATCAAAACTCTGTGATACAATAGATCTATTATAATACTTCTATAATGGAATATAGGGGCCGTCGTGGACGTGATCATAAGGTAATTGGATTCCTAACTACCTGTGCAATCACTGCCTATCAGCACTAATGTTGTGAGTTAGAACCCCGTACATGGCGAGGTGTACTCGATACAACACCATGTGATAAAGTTTGTCAGCGACTTGCGACAAATCGGTGGATTGGCGGGATTAAACCTGTTAATGGGATTGCCACACATTCCGCCTCTTGATAATTGGTTGAGTGATTTTTTTTTGTGCTTTAACGCCACTTTCAGCAGTATTTCAGCTATATCATGGCGACCAGTTTTAGTGGTGGAAGAAACCAGAGTACCCGGAGAGAACCACCGACCATGGGCAAGCAGCTGAAAGCTTTATCACTTGCGGCTGCGAGTCGAGTGCACATTTTTTTTTGCAATTTACAAAGCCGGGCGCGAACCCACGTCGTATTGGTGATAGGTTTGTATGAGTTGTTAGGTAATCCAACTACTTAACTCATTGAGCCACCCGGGCCTTACAACTACCTAACTCATTGAGCCACCCTGGCCCCTTGATAATTGGATATCCAACGCCAATTCATGTATAAACAAACAATAAAAAAAAAAACTGTTTCGCTTCCACTCAAAAGGACCACACAGAGAGATGAATGACAACATAAACATCCATATGGACAATACAATCACAGGGTCAGTAAATGGTCAACAAGATAATGGTAATCATCAAGAAACAGATAACAAGGAATCGATAAGAGGCCATTGATACAAGGGCGCGGGTGGCTCAATTAGTTAGGTAGCTGGATTATCTAACAACTCATACAAGCCTACCACCAATACAGCGTGGGTTTGCGCCCGGCTTTGTAAATTACAAAAGGGTGCACTCGACTCGCAGCCGCAAGTGATCAAGCTTACCAGTTGCTTGCCCATATTCGATGGTTCTCTCCGGGTATTCCGGCTTCTTCCACCAATAAAACTGGTCGCCATGATATAGTTGAAATATTGCTGAAAGTGGATATCCAAGGCTTGCACTCAAAAGGACCACACACAAAGATGAATGACAACATAAACACCCATATGGACAATACAATCACAGGGTCAGTAAATGGTCAACAAGATAATGGTAATCATCAAGACGTCATTGATACATATTGTTTTATAATCTACTATAATAATCCTATTAAGATTCATAACAAGACATTCACCTCTGTTCTCTTCTTGATAATGTTATTAATTGGTGATGATAAGTTATATGTTGATGAGGAGCTGATGATGTCCGCTTTGTACTTCACCAACACGCTTAATTGGATTTGTATAGTGCTAACTCACTGAAAGAACGGTCTGTAGTTGAACATGTCGCTTCACTCGGACACATTATCCTGATGCCGATCACACCAGTCTTTTCCTTACTTCTCAAGAGCAGGTATCGACAATAGACACCGACAGCATAGCTAAGTGATTGTACAACTACATAACGTTACAGAGAATGTCTATCGACATCGATTTCCAAACAAGATGAATCTAATGAAGTTGATTTCTGACTAGAGGTGGATCGGTGGTTTTCTGAATGCTGGCTTCCCGTAAGAAATAAAACTGACCGCCACAATATCATTGACATTGTTGTTTAAGTTGTGTAAGGTACTCGTAAGCAATTTCATCAATACATCTAATACGCGTGGGTTCTCGCCTGACTTTGTAAATTATAAAAAAGGGTACACTCGACTCGCAGTCGCAAGTGATAAAGTTTACCAGTTGCTTGCACATGATCGGCGATTTTCTCCGGGTACTCCGGCTTCTTCCACCATTAAAATTGGTCGCCATGATATAACTGATATATTGCTGAAAGTGGCGTTAAAACACCAAAAATCAAAAATTAAATAAAAAATCAATACATCTACCTAGTTCTACCTTTCCACCTTGAAGGAGACTGTGACTGACCAGGTGTTCGAGTGGTAAAGATCGTTGACTTGCGACCACAGGCCTAACAACAACGCTGACATAGTTCATAGTCGGGGGTTACACGGATCATTTTGGTATAGCTGCACGGGCAAGGCCGTCTTAACAGCATCATAGGCCCCCGGACAAGACAATGCACTGTGGCCCCTACCTACACAACCACTCACAGGAATAAACATGTAATTGGTCGATAAAATTAAACATTTATTTATTGTATTGGTACTTCCAACAAACTCAGTGCTTAAACATTAAATAACATGCCATGCACAACATACCTAGATTAGCATGGGGCCCCTGTGATCGTGGGATCCCCGGGTAACAGCCCATCGTGCCCATGCGTTAAGACGGCACTGTGCACGGGCCTTCCTACCCCAATAAATCTCGTTGTCCCGATATGGGCTATACTAACCAATAACCCTAACTCCTTTGACATGTTTGTCAGTTACTGCTTCGTTTCTTGAGGTCAAACCAAAGGTCAAGATTAGTATTTTTGCTGTTTCACTGCTTAGTATGCAACATTAAGTAGGAAGAGTAAAGACTAGTTGGCTCGGAATCGGAATAAAATGTCCCGCGGACTGTTGCTTCAGTGAGCTAGCACTATACAAATCCAACTCAGCGTGTTGGTCTAGAACAAAGCGGACATCATCGTCATCTCATCGAATGTAACTTGATCTTGTCATGGCTGACACGTTACCTAATTGATCTCTCTCTCACTCACTCGCGTCATGAATATAAGTGAAATGTTAATACCATGATCATTTGATAATCAATCAATCTACAGACAAACCTGCCCATGTGGTCACCTCTATTAAGCAGTCACCTGTATTAAAAGGTCACATTTTTCTGGTCCTATCATAGAAAATGTCATATAAAATTAACCTCCTTTAAGATGTCGCCTGTCTTATAAGGCCACGTTTTCTTTGCCTCACAGGTGACCTCTTAATACAGGTTTGACTGTATTTTGTCGAACGTGAAACAGGTTTGTAATGTATTTAGTGTGGGTGTGACAGTGTGATGTTACGTTTTAAAATAGATAAAAATATATTTATAATTAATTTCCATTGAAGAGTACAACAATTTCAAAGTAACCATACAGTGTAAACATTATTTTTATCTTCTGCAACATCTTTTGAAATATATATTTGTTGCAAAATAATTTAATTTTTATTATATTATCGAACTTGACAACGCATGGTCTTTTTAATATACACGAATGACGTTTTCCGTGTCGCTCAATGAGTTAGGTAGTTGGATTACCTAACAACTCATACAAGCCTATCACCAATACGGCGTGGGTTCGCGCCCGGCTTTGTAAATTATAAAAAAGGGTGCCCTCGACTCGCAGCCACAAGTGATAAAGCTTACCAGTTGCTTGCCCATGTTCGGTGATTCTCTCCGGGTACTGCGGCTTCTTCCACCACTAAAACTGGTCGCCATGATATAGCTGAAATATTGCTGAAAGTGGCGTTAAAACAGCAAAAATAGAAAAAAATAAAAATTATTTATTATATTATCGAACTATCAATCCCCTTCAACGCTGAATTAAAACTTCATTCGTGTCTATTAAAAAGAAATATGTGTTGTCACCACACATATTTCTTTTTAATAGACAAGAATGAAGTTTGAATTCAGCGTTGAAGGGGATTGATAGTCAATAAACGAACATTATTATGCTTGTTTGTTTGTTTTATTGTGCTTAATGCCACTTTCAGCAATATTTCAGCTATATCACGGCGACCAGTTTAGTGGTGGAAGAAGCCGGAGTACCCGGAGAGAACCACCGACCATGGGCAAGCAACTGGTAAGCTTTATCACTTGCGGCTGCGAGTCGAGTGCACCCATCTTTGTAATTTACAAAGCCGGGCGCGTACACACACCGTATTGGTGATAGGCTTGTATGAATTGTTAGATATTCCAACTACGTATCTGGGGTCCCCGAACATTATTAACATGTATCCAAGTTCAAAAAGGTTAGGGGACGTCGTGGTCAGGATCGTATGGTAGTAGAATGTATAACTAGAAGAGTTTGAAGATACCAAAGGGAGGTAATCGGAATCGGTAAATCGAATAAGGACAGACAACACAATGGCCAAAAGAAAAATGACAACACGAACCCCACTAAAAAGCGTGGTGAACTCAAGTGCTCCGGAAGAGTAGGCAGTTCCTGTTTCACTAGTGGCACCCGTCATGTTAATCTAGTAACACAAGCGGTGATAAGTCATGAATGAGAAAAGGACCTGGAAGTGTTTACAAGTTGAACATATCATTGGTCATTTGTGACAAATATATTCCGTAACGGTCAACCAAGTCAAGATAGCGACCGTAAAACTTTCGAAGTGATGACTTAACTTACCTATTCAATCAGTGCATATTACCACTAACGTTGTGAGTTCAAAGTCCGCTCAGGTGAGGTGTACTCGATACAAAATTATGTGATTTTCAGTGACTTGCGGCAGGTTGGCGGTTTTTCCCGTGTTCATCGGTTTCATCCACCAAAAACACAAACTATAGCTGACATACTGTTGAATGTGGCCTTAAACACCATAACCCTAACCGTTTCACTTTAACTCATTGAACATTAAATAGACCACGACATATGGTCCTGGCTTTGGACATATTAGCTGCGCAACAGTAGCTCTTATGGTCTTTTAATTTATTTACTTTTATTTTTATTTTATTTTTTTTATCACAAATAAAATACCATAAGAACTACGGTTCCACAGCTAGGGACTGTATACGTACTGACAAGATTTAGGGATTGTATACTTACTGACATAATCTAGGGACTGTATACGTACTGACAAGATTTAGGGACTGTATACGTACTGACAAGATTTAGGGACTGTATACGTACTGACAAGATTTAGGGACTGTATGCGTACTGACACGATCTAGAGACTGTATACGTACTGACAATATCTAGGGACTGTATACGTACTGACAATATCTAGGGACTGTATACGTACTGACAATATCTAGGGACTGTATACGTACTGACAAGATTTAGGGACTGTATGCGTACTGACAAGATCTAGAGACTGTATACGTACTGACAATATCTAGGGACTGTATACGTACTGACAATATCTAGGGACTGTATGCGTACTGACAAGATTTAGAGACTGTATACGTACTGACAATATCTAGGGACTGTATACATACTGACAAGATTTAGGGACTGTATGCGTACTGACAAGATCTAGAGACTGTATACGTACTGACAATATCTAGGGACTGTATACGTACTGACAATATCTAGGGACTGTATACGTACTGACAAGATTTAGGGACTGTATGCGTACTGACAAGATCTAGAGACTGTATACGTACTGACAATATCTAGGGACTGTATACGTACTGACAATATCTAGAGACTGTACGTACTGACAATATCTAGGGACTGTATACGTACTGACACGATCTAGGGACTGTATACGTACTGACAATATCTAGAGACTGTATACGTACTGACAAGATTTAGGGACTGTATACGTACTGACAAGATTTAGGGACTGTATGCGTACTGACAAGATCTAGAGACTGTATACGTACTGACAATATCTAGGGACTGTATACGTACTGACAATATCTAGGGACTGTATACGTACTGACAAGATTTAGGGACTGTATGCGTACTGACAATATCTAGGGACTGTATACGTACTGACAATATCTAGGGACTGTATACGTACTGACAAGATTTAGGGACTGTATGCGTACTGACAAGATCTAGAGACTGTATACGTACTGACAATATCTAGGGACTGTATACGTACTGACAATATCTAGGGACTGTATGCGTACTGACAAGATTTAGAGACTGTATACGTACTGACAATATCTAGGGACTGTATACATACTGACAAGATTTAGGGACTGTATGCGTACTGACAAGATCTAGAGACTGTATACGTACTGACAATATCTAGGGACTGTATACGTACTGACAATATCTAGGGACTGTATACGTACTGACAAGATTTAGGGACTGTATGCGTACTGACAAGATCTAGAGACTGTATACGTACTGACAATATCTAGGGACTGTATACGTACTGACAATATCTAGAGACTGTACGTACTGACAATATCTAGGGACTGTATACGTACTGACACGATCTAGGGAATGTATACGTACTGACAATATCTAGAGACTGTATACGTACTGACAAGATTTAGGGACTGTATACGTACTGACAAGATTTAGGGACTGTATGCGTACTGACAAGATCTAGAGACTGTATACGTACTGACAATATCTAGGGACTGTATACGTACTGACAATATCTAGGGACTGTATACGTACTGACAAGATTTAGGGACTGTATGCGTACTGACAATATCTAGGGACTGTATACGTACTGACAATATCTAGGGACTGTATACGTACTGACAAGATTTAGGGACTGTATGCGTACTGACAAGATCTAAAGACTGTATACGTACTGACAATATCTAGGGACTGTATACGTACTGACAATATCTAGGGACTGTATGCGTACTGACAAGATTTAGAGACTGTATACGTACTGACAAGATTTAGGGACTGTATGCGTACTGACAAGATCTAGAGACTGTATACGTACTGACAATATCTAGGGACTGTATACGTACTGACAATATCTAGAGACTGTATACGTACTGACAAGATTTAGGGACTGTATACGTACTGACAAGATTTAGGGACTGTATACGTACTGACAAGATTTAGGGACTGTATGCGTACTGACAATATCTAGAGACTGTATACGTACTGACAATATCTAGGGACTGTATACGTACTGACAATATCTAGGGACTGTATACGTACTGACAAGATTTAGGGACTGTATACGTACTGACAAGATTTAGGGACTGTATACGTACTGACAATATCTAGAGACTGTATACGTACTGACAAGATTTAGGGACTGTATACGTACTGACAATATCTAGAGACTGTATACGTACTGACAAGATTTAGGGACTGTATACGTACTGACAAGATTTAGGGACTGTATACGTACTGACAAGATTTAGGGACTGTATACGTACTGACAAGATTTAGGGACTGTATACGTACTGACAAGATTTAGGGACTGTATGCGTACTGACAAGATCTAGAGACTGTATACGTACTGACAATATCTAGGGACTGTATACGTACTGACAATATCTAGGGACTGTATACGTACTGACAAGATTTAGGGACTGTATGCGTACTGACAATATCTAGGGACTGTATACGTACTGACAATATCTAGGGACTGTATACGTACTGACAAGATTTAGGGACTGTATGCGTACTGACAAGATCTAGAGACTGTATACGTACTGACAATATCTAGGGACTGTATACGTACTGACAATATCTAGGGACTGTATACGTACTGACAATATCTAGGGACTGTATACGTACTGACAATATCTAGGGACTGTATACGTACTGACACTATCTAGGGACTGTATGCGTACTGACAATATCTAGGGACTGTATACGTACTGACAAGATTTAGGGACTGTATGCGTACTGACAAGATTTAGGGACTGTATGCGTACTGACAAGATCTAGAGACTGTATACGTACTGACAATATCTAGGGACTGTATACGTTCTGACAATATCTAGGGACTGTATACGTACTGACAATATCTAGGGACTGTATACGTACTGACACTATCTAGGGACTGTATACGTACTGACAATATCTAGGGACTGTATACGTACTGACAAGATCTAGGGACTGTATGCGTACTGACAAGATCTAGAGACTGTATACGTACTGACAAGATCTAGGGACTGTATACGTACTGACAATATCTAGGGACTGTATACGTACTGACAATATCTAGGGACTGTATACGTACTGACAATATCTAGGGACTGTATACGTACTGACAATATCTAGGGACTGTATACGTACTGACAATATCTAGGGACTGTATACGTACTGACAAGATTTAGGGACTGTATGCGTACTGACAAGATCTAGAGACTGTATACGTACTGACAATATCTAGGGACTGTATACGTACTGACAATATCTAGGGACTGTATACGTACTGACAATATCTAGAGACTGTACGTACTGACAATATCTAGGGACTGTATACGTACTGACACGATCTAGGGACTGTATACGTACTGACAATATCTAGAGACTGTATACGTACTGACAAGATTTAGGGACTGTATACGTACTGACAAGATTTAGGGACTGTATGCGTACTGACAAGATCTAGAGACTGTATACGTACTGACAATATCTAGGGACTGTATACGTACTGACAATATCTAGGGACTGTATACGTACTGACAAGATTTAGGGACTGTATGCGTACTGACAATATCTAGGGACTGTATACGTACTGACAATATCTAGGGACTGTATACGTACTGACAAGATTTAGGGACTGTATGCGTACTGACAAGATCTAGAGACTGTATACGTACTGACAATATCTAGGGACTGTATACGTACTGACAATATCTAGGGACTGTATGCGTACTGACAAGATTTAGAGACTGTATACGTACTGACAATATCTAGGGACTGTATACATACTGACAAGATTTAGGGACTGTATGCGTACTGACAAGATCTAGAGACTGTATACGTACTGACAATATCTAGGGACTGTATACGTACTGACAATATCTAGGGACTGTATACGTACTGACAAGATTTAGGGACTGTATGCGTACTGACAAGATCTAGAGACTGTATACGTACTGACAATATCTAGGGACTGTATACGTACTGACAATATCTAGAGACTGTACGTACTGACAATATCTAGGGACTGTATACGTACTGACACGATCTAGGGAATGTATACGTACTGACAATATCTAGAGACTGTATACGTACTGACAAGATTTAGGGACTGTATACGTACTGACAAGATTTAGGGACTGTATGCGTACTGACAAGATCTAGAGACTGTATACGTACTGACAATATCTAGGGACTGTATACGTACTGACAATATCTAGGGACTGTATACGTACTGACAAGATTTAGGGACTGTATGCGTACTGACAATATCTAGGGACTGTATACGTACTGACAATATCTAGGGACTGTATACGTACTGACAAGATTTAGGGACTGTATGCGTACTGACAAGATCTAAAGACTGTATACGTACTGACAATATCTAGGGACTGTATACGTACTGACAATATCTAGGGACTGTATGCGTACTGACAAGATTTAGAGACTGTATACGTACTGACAAGATTTAGGGACTGTATGCGTACTGACAAGATCTAGAGACTGTATACGTACTGACAATATCTAGGGACTGTATACGTACTGACAATATCTAGAGACTGTATACGTACTGACAAGATTTAGGGACTGTATACGTACTGACAAGATTTAGGGACTGTATACGTACTGACAAGATTTAGGGACTGTATGCGTACTGACAATATCTAGAGACTGTATACGTACTGACAATATCTAGGGACTGTATACGTACTGACAATATCTAGGGACTGTATACGTACTGACAAGATTTAGGGACTGTATACGTACTGACAAGATTTAGGGACTGTATACGTACTGACAATATCTAGAGACTGTATACGTACTGACAAGATTTAGGGACTGTATACGTACTGACAATATCTAGAGACTGTATACGTACTGACAAGATTTAGGGACTGTATACGTACTGACAAGATTTAGGGACTGTATACGTACTGACAAGATTTAGGGACTGTATACGTACTGACAAGATTTAGGGACTGTATACGTACTGACAAGATTTAGGGACTGTATGCGTACTGACAAGATCTAGAGACTGTATACGTACTGACAATATCTAGGGACTGTATACGTACTGACAATATCTAGGGACTGTATACGTACTGACAAGATTTAGGGACTGTATGCGTACTGACAATATCTAGGGACTGTATACGTACTGACAATATCTAGGGACTGTATACGTACTGACAAGATTTAGGGACTGTATGCGTACTGACAAGATCTAGAGACTGTATACGTACTGACAATATCTAGGGACTGTATACGTACTGACAATATCTAGGGACTGTATACGTACTGACAATATCTAGGGACTGTATACGTACTGACAATATCTAGGGACTGTATACGTACTGACACTATCTAGGGACTGTATGCGTACTGACAATATCTAGGGACTGTATACGTACTGACAAGATTTAGGGACTGTATGCGTACTGACAAGATTTAGGGACTGTATGCGTACTGACAAGATCTAGAGACTGTATACGTACTGACAATATCTAGGGACTGTATACGTTCTGACAATATCTAGGGACTGTATACGTACTGACAATATCTAGGGACTGTATACGTACTGACACTATCTAGGGACTGTATACGTACTGACAATATCTAGGGACTGTATACGTACTGACAAGATCTAGGGACTGTATGCGTACTGACAAGATCTAGAGACTGTATACGTACTGACAAGATCTAGGGACTGTATACGTACTGACAATATCTAGGGACTGTATACGTACTGACAATATCTAGGGACTGTATACGTACTGACAATATCTAGGGACTGTATACGTACTGACAATATCTAGGGACTGTATACGTACTGACAATATCTAGGGACTGTATACGTACTGACAAGATTTAGGGACTGTATGCGTACTGACAAGATCTAGAGACTGTATACGTACTGACAATATCTAGGGACTGTATACGTACTGACACTATCTAGGGACTGTACGTACTGACAATATCTAGGGACTGTATACGTACTGACAAGATCTAGGGACTGTATACTTACTGACAAGATCTAGGGACTGTGTACGTACTGACAATATCTAGGGACTGTTTACGTACTGACAAGATCTAGGGGGTCCATGAATTTACGTATCCAAGGAAATATATTTTCCCACAAATCACGGAAATTGATCTCCGCGAATTTAAATATATTCAGAATATCTATTTTGAAGGGAAAAAGATAGGTCATTTACTGGCGTCCTAATATTTATATCTATTATGTGTGAATCTGTTTTATTTACGACACATTGTCCTCCCATTAAAACGACAAGTTGTCAATAAAGTTAGAGAAATACAATATATTTGTGTACATTAAAGTCATATACATTTATATTTTGTAAGCTTAAAGGTTCATTGTACTTAGTGAGAAAATATGTAATCTATGACTGCCTGTTGGTGCGATAATTGAAAATCTATGACTGCCTGTTGGTGCGATAATTGAAAATCTATGACAGCCTGTTGGTGCAATAAATGAAAAATTCAATGAAATAAATAACTACTTTTGATCTTAAAAATCGGTAATATCTTAATTTCGTTTCGTGTAAATTTTTTCGCACTTGTACTCGACCCCCGGGGGAAACAACAGGGTAAATACATATGACAGAGTTTCTCTATTTTACTGTACAACCCGACAGTCGGGTACTCTAGTGGCGTGAAACCCAATCAAATACACAACACAACATTGGGACGGAAAGTAAATGACTTCCTTTTGACACAATGGAGAATGCTACTCTCATTGCACGTAAAAACTCCTAATGAACAACACTTTGTTAGGAGTTGTCGTTCGTGGTTCGGTCTGTTTCGTGTCATGACGTCTGAAATGTTAGGCAGACTTCTTCCGGTGTTGACGCTATTAGTATTACTGTGACAACGTCAACATTTCATAGTCGTAGATGCGGTAGATTATAAGTAATTGTAATATGGAGACGCCAAGAAAACGGCTGAGTAAATACTGGTGTTCGGTACCTCACTGTCTGTCTGATAACAGAAATATATCAAGACAGGTCGTTTTCCTTTCAGGATGCTGACAGTGCCAGCAGTAAATAAAGAAATAGAACAAATTTAATTTTAAAGAAGTAATTGTCTGTGCATTGAAATCTCTGATACAAAATAAAATAATTTAATTGATATCTGTCTTTTACAGAAAATGTAAAGCATTCTTTATCAGTTGAGTAACGTTAAAACGGCACTTATCGATTGGAGTTTTCGTTGTGTACATTGACACCGGAAGTCCAGTGCCTGATATTCCATCAAAATCACGTGGTTTGGCAGACAAAAATTTAATGTTTTTGACGGAATGGAAATGATTCGAAACAACCAGATATTCAGTATATCCTCGTTTCATTCACACTGGCAATTGAACATTCCGCTCAAATGGCCACCGCTAGACCTACAAGTTATTTTCATATTAATAATCCCCTAAAAATGATGTTGGGAGTTTAAATCTTGACTAACCACTTGTATTTATTATTAGGATAGTAAATATAAGTGGTCAGTCAAGATTTCAACCTTCAACTTTCAACTTTCAACTTTCATAGCAACAATTTATTTACGGGGATTATTAATAAGTAAGGGACTTTTAGCAAGTATACGTCATCCCTGTTCCACTTTTTTAACCACAAAAGTTATTGGTTGTTATAATACAAAAATAATACCAGAATTTGCATAGCGCCCTATCTAAAACAATTACCCTAAGACGCTTTACATAGATAAATAAAATCAACATAAAATACTTGATAAAAGTAACAAAACATAAAATAAAAGTAACCCCTATGTGTATATATAACAATGATAAAATTAAATAATAATAATCTTGAATGTAGTTGATAGCAGACGGAAGAAGAATAGAAATGGAAAGGGGGAGGGGCGAGTGCAGAAATAGGCCGATAAGGCGTTTGTGGCAGAAAAGAGGCGTTGGAGTTGGGAGAGGAGATACGAAAGAGGGCAGGGAATAAGAATGTCACAGGATTATGGTAGGTTCAGAAATGGTAAAGTGAGGTTGAGGCAAAAGTGAGTTGGGAGAGGAGATACGAAAGGGGGCAGGGAATAAAAATGTCACAGGATTATGGTAGGTTCAGAAATGGTAAAGGGAGGTTGAGGCAAAAGTGAGTTGGGAGAGGAGATACGAGAGAGGGCAGGGAATAAGAATGTCACAGGATTATGGTAGGTTCAGCAATGGTAAAGGGAGGTTGAGGCAAAAGTGAGTTGGGAGAGGAGATACGAGAGAGGGCAGGGAATAAGAATGTCACAGGATTATGGTAGGTGCAGCAATGGTAAAGGGAGGTTGAGGCAGAAGTGAGTTGGGAGAGGAGATACGAGAGAGGGCAGGGAATAAGAATGTCACAGGATTATGGTAGGTTCAGAAATGGTAAAGGGAGGTTTAGGCAAAAGTGAGTTGGGAGATGTGATACAAAAAGGGGCAGAAAAGAGAAAGTCAAGGGATCAAGATAGGGAAGATATCACAAAATCATTAATAATAATCAACATATACATATAAATGTCAAGAAAAGTCTATGTCAAATTGAATATTTTGTAAGCTTTATCTCGTCGTGAATATTTAATTATGGCTCATATATTGATCAAGTGATGTTAAACAACAATCAATCAATTATCTGTATCTATTGATATACATGTATCAATAACTAGCTAATCAATTAATTATGTTTTGTCAGTGTGATGCCTCTAGAAATAACGAGGTAAATAGTATTTTTGAATCTAACTATAGTGTATTCATTGCAGATAATTAATTGTATTTTTTTTTAAATTTACCGCCAAGATATAACTGAAATATTATTGAAAGTGGAGTCAAACACTATAACCCTAACCCTCTTCTTTAATTATGATTATTAAATTATATACCCATGGTGGTTCACTGGGCTAAACTCACAGTTACGAAAGCGTGTCCCCGTGTGGTGGATAAAGGGTACCATCTCAATTGGAGTTGTCAAGTCAAAATACGAAAAGTCTGAACGTGAATCATGTATAGTGAGCGTCACTCTCTTTACACGCCAAATACCTCTAATGAAGATTTCGAAAAAAAGATAGGCGTATTGTAGCCCATGTCGGAGTGCTCCCAAAATAGGAGGATAATAACCAACTGGAACCTGAAGCTTTGACTTGAAACTCTGGGGAGTTTGTTGTATACCTGCATCTTGTCCTGAACAGTCGTCTTGTCTACGGCTGACAAACTTTATACAACCCTTGACGATACAGATGTTATTTGTGACCGCATCTATTGTCAGGTAACTTATATATGTCCCTTGTATATATTACGCCCACCTAAATTCTGACACCTATATAAAAAACTAAAGATTTCGACCCTCTTATTGGAAAAAGTAAAAAGTAGTTACCTCGTTTGTTCCATACCTTTCTCATTTCTCTTAAGTCTTCATCAAGTGTTGCCCCTTCTTTTGTCCCGAATATGAATGATATATTTGTCACAGCAAGTTTATGCACCAATCAATCAATCAATCAATCATTAGAAAAGTGTGAAGATAGCAAAGAGGTAATCAGAAGACGTAAGTTGACGAAGGACAGACAATACAGCGGCCAAAAGTGTGAAGATACCAAAGAGGTAATCAGAAGCCGTAAGTCGACGAGGGACAGACAATACAGCGGCCAAAAGTGTGAAGATACCAAAGAGGTAATCAGAAGCCGTAAGTTAACGAGGGACAGACAATACAACGGCCAAAAGTGTGAAGATACCAAAGAGGTAATCAGAAGCCGTAAGTTAACGAGGGACAGACAATACAACGGCCAAAAGTGTGAAGATACCAAAGAAGTAATCGGAAGCCGTAAATTAACGAGTGACAGACCATACACGGCCAAAAGTGTGAAGATACCAAAGAGGTAATCTGAAGCGTAAATTGACGAGGGACACACAATACAACGGCCAAAAGTGTGAAGATACCAAAGAGGTAATCAGAAGCCGTAAGTCGACGAGGGACACACAATACAACGGCCAAAAGTGTGAAGATACCAAAGAGGTAATCAGAAGCCGTAAGTCGACGAGGGACAGACAATGCAACGCCAAAAGTGTGAAGATACCAAAGAAGTAATCAGAAGCCGTAAATTGACGAGAGACAGACAACACAGCGGTCTAAAGTGTGAAGATACCAAAGAAGTAATCAGAAGACGTAAATTGACGAGAGACAGACAATACAACGGCCAAAAGTGTGAAGATACCAAAGAAGTAATCAGAAGCCGTAAATTGACGAGAGACAGACAATACAGCGGTCAAAAGTGTGAAGATACCAAAGAAGTAATCAGAAGACGTAAATTGACGAGAGACAGACAATACAACGGCCAAAAGTGTGAAGATACCAAAGAAGTAATCAGGAGACGTAAATTGACGAGAGACAGACAATACAACGGCCAAAAGTGTGAAGATACCAAAGAGGTAATCAGAAGACGTAAACCGACGAGGGACAGAAAATACAACGGCCAAAAGTGTGAAGATACCAAAGAGGTAATTTGAAGCCGTAAATTGACGAGGGACACACAATGCAACGGCCAAAAGTGTGAAGATACCAAAGATGTAATCTGAAGCCGTAAATTGACGAGGGACAGAAAATACAACGGCCAAAAGTGTGAAGATACCAAAGAGGTGATCAGAAGCCGTAAGTCGACGAGGGACAGACAATGCAACGGCCAAAAGTGTGAAGATACCAAAGAGGTAATCAGAAGCCGTAAGTCGACGAGGGACAAAAATACAACGGCCAAAAGTGTGAAGATACCAAAGAGGTAATCAGAAACCGTAAGTCGACGAGGGACAGACAATACAGCGGTCAAAAGTGTGAAAATACCAAAGAGGTAATCAGAAGACGTAAATTGACGAGACAGACAATGCAACGGCCAAAAGTGTGAAGATACCAAAGAAGTAATCAGAAGACGTAAATTGACGAGAGACAGACAATACAACGGCCAAAAGTGTGAAGATACCAAAGAAGTAATCAGGAGACGTAAATTGACGAGAGACAGACAATACAACGGCCAAAAGTGTGAAGATACCAAAGAGGTAATCAGAAGTCGTAAGTCGACGAGGGACAGACAATGCAACGGCCAAAAGTGTGAAGATACCAAAGAAGCAATCAGAAGCCGTAAGTCGACGAGAGACAGACAATACAACGGTCAAAAGTGTGAAGATGCCAAAGAGGTAATCAGAAGACGTAAACCGACGAGGGACAGAAAATACAACGGCCAAAAGTGTGAAGATACCAAAGAGGTAATCAGAAGACGTAAACCGACGAGGGACAGACCATACAACGGCCAAAAGTGTGAAGATACCAAAGAGGTAATTTGAAGCCGTAAATTGACGAGGGACACACACAATGCAACGGCCAAAAGTGTGAAGATACCAAAGATGTAATCTGAAGCCGTAAATTGACGAGGGACAGACAATACAACGGCCAAAAGTGTGAAGATACCAAAGAGGTAATCAGAAGACGTAAACCGACGAGGGACAGAAAATACAACGGCCAAAAGTGTGAAGATACCAAAGAGGTAATCAGAAGCCGTAAGTCGACGAGGGACAGACAATGCAACGGCCAAAAGTGTGAAGATACCAAAGAGGTAATTTGAAGCCGTAAATTGACGAGGGACACACAATACAACGGCCAAAAGTGTGAAGATACCAAAGATGTAATCTGAAGCCGTAAGTTGACGAGGGACAGAAAATACAACGGCCAAAAGTGTGAAGATACCAAAGAGGTAATCAGAAGACGTAAACCGACGAGGGACAGACAATACAACGGCCAAAAGTGTGAAGATACCAAAGAGGTAATTTGAAGCAGTAAATTGACGAGGGACACACAATACAACGGCCAAATGTGTGAAGATACCAAAGATGTAATCTGAAGCCGTAAATTGACGAGAGACAGACAATACAACGGCCAAAAGTGTGAAGATACCAAAGAGGTAATCAGAAGACGTAAACCGACGAGGGACAGACAATGCAACGGCCAAAAGTGTGAAGATACCAAAGAGGTAATCAGAAGCCGTAAGTCGACGAGGGACATACAATACAACGGCCAAAAGTGTGAAGATACCAAAGAGGTAATCAGAAGCCGTATGTCGACGAGGGACAGACAATACAACGGCCAAAAGTGTGAAGATACCAAAGAGGTAATCAGAAGACGTAAACCGACGAGGGACAGACAATACAACGGCCAAAAGTGTGAAGATACCAAAGAGGTAATCAGAAGCGTAAGTCGACGAGGAACAGACAATACAACGGCCAAAAGTGTGAAGATACCACAGAGGTAATCAGAAGCCGTAAACCGACGAGGGACAGACAATGCAACGGCCAAATGTGTGAATCAGAAGCCGTAAGTCGAACAGGAAAAGGACAAAAAGACAAACAATGATCTACAAAACATTACACAGAAAATTAAAGATTGGGCAGCACAAGCCCCACTTAAAAAGACGGGGATGAACTCATGAACTCTCAGGAGTAAGCAGTTCCTGCTCCACTCATGCTATCCTTGATAAATTTAAGATAACAATCCAATTCATTTAACATTAAATGTGTGTATGATCATTTACATACAGTTTTATTTGGTGATTTAATGACATCCAAGAAAGAATTCCGAATCGAGTCACGTGACAGATCGCATGTAAATCTGCCAAACAATGACGGAGACACGAACTTTCCGAGTATTGAACATCATAGCTGTTTTACGAAAGAGTATTGAGGTTCCGAATGTGAAAGGCTGGTTGGTTGGTTTATGGTGTTTAGCGCCAACTCAGCAATTATTCAGCTATATCATGGCGAGAACAAACTAATTTTGCTAATACTAATGAAAGGTGACCCTATGAATTTGAATTTTGAATTTTGAATTTTGGTGTTTAACGCCACTTTCAGCAATATTTCAGCTATATCACGGTGACCAGTTTTAGTGGTGGAAGAATCTGGAGTACCCGAAGAGAACCACCGACCATGGGCAAGCAACTGGTAAACTTTATCACTTGCAGCTGCGAGTCGAATGCACCATTTTTGTAATTTACAAAGCCGGGTGCGAACCCACGCCGTATTGGTGATAGGCTTGTATAAGTTGTTAGGTAATCCAACTTCCTAACTCATTGAGCCACCCGGGCCCTGTGACCCTATGCATTGTGCTGATATATATATTATCAAAAAACACCACAAACATTTCATTTGAATGAGATTTTATGATAACCTTGACTTAGATGAAATTTGATATTTTTCAATGGAAACCCTCGAAATAGTTGTGCTTCTGTATGATAAATGTTTTATATGTTTTTGTTTAATTGAATTTACTTATAACATATGCTGAATAATATATCAAACGTTTATTATTTTGTGCATACTAGAATATTAATTATTTGTCTTCTCGAAATAAATATAGCACCAGGACGTCTTTGTGACGTCAAACCTTGTTTGAAATGCTATATCTTGCGATTCTGCCGTCATAATCTTTAATAAGGATACAATATTTAAAAATAGATCGTCTGTGACTTGGTAATGAGTATGTATATTACAATAGTATACTTTACAGTTTTCAGTCATGACATATGCGTTTCCATACCTTTTTGTGTATTTACATCTGTGTGCAAGTCAGCGACAAAAATCATGTGGAAATACAGTTTACAATTAATGGACTACATTTTGTTTAGCTTTAAATTAAAATGGGCGGTCCCTAATAGCGCATTCGCAGTGCCGTCGTTTTGCGATCAACCATAGCCTTAGCGTACTGTATCCAATTTTTAGTTTTATATGTATGTTTTGTAGATCGTTGTTTGTCCTTTTGTACTATTTCGTTTGGCCATTGTGTTGTCTGTTATTCGATTTACAGATTAGGATTACCCCTGTGGTATGCTCAAACCTACTGTACTATCCATTTGAAAGCATCATAGTCTGAACCTACTGTATCCAAACACTAATTATTTGTTAAAGGTACCAGTTAAACAGCTGTTATTGAAGACTATCAGATATTACTAAATATACTCCACTGCTAATATCACATCGACTCTACAATCATTACCATGTCAGCTTCCTAGATCACCCATGATTACATGTTTTATACAGTAATTCTTGAGCTATTATCGGAATATCTCGGCTTTTAAATCAGTATTTATAATGTTCGGAACTTATCTTATCTTGTTGTTAATCGATCGATTCTTAGATTATTTTTTTTCCGTTGCAACATTTAATATCAAAGTTGAAGGTGTAATATAACTAAAGAATTCTCCAAAGCATTCAATGTTAAATAAAATCTTTTTGAGCTTTCATACAGGTTTCACCTGAAGATTAATATAATTTATTAATAAGTGACACTCATATCTCATGGAAGGGGTACCTAATTGGAAGCTTACCATGTATTCACTTTCGATTTTTAAACACAAATCCTGGTGGTTTCTTTCAATCAATTTTTTTTTATTTAAAACCACAAAGTCATATAATATGGGCTTATATTTATCCTAATATATGTAGGTGTATGCTGACATTCAGTATTTTGCAGTATCTAATAGAGTTTATTTTATCTAACAATGTAGGAAGCCATTTTGTATTCACGTACTACTTGTTCATACATCCTTTTCGACTGGTTCCCGAGTTTACTGGTATTACACCTGTAGAAATGTGTTTAAAAGACTTATAGTGTGATGTTTTTTTTCCGGGTATATCATGGCGAGAACAAGTTGCATTCGGGGAGATGATAATGATGTCTGCTTTGTACTAGACCAACACGCTTTGTTGTGCTTGTAGTGTTAGCTCACTGAAACAACAGTCCGCGGGTAGACGTGTCGCTCCACTCGGACACATTATTCTGATTCTGAGCCAACCATTCTTTGCTCTTACTTCTAAATACGGTATTCTTCGCAGCGAAGCAGCATATGCATTTTTTTTTAGTTTTTGGTTTGGGCCGACCGGTGCTCGAACCCACGACCTAACCACTCGAGGCAAGCACGCTAACAAGTACACCATTGCCGCGTTTCGCTAATGCATGTCATATACAAATGTTCATTATTTAATAATTGTTCTTCGCTGTTCATTTATTTATTATCTCAAATAATCACAAATAATTTTATTGAACTAATTTTACTGTAAACAATCTACTATGTATACAGTTTGTACCTAGTATCCCTTGCTGTTAATTACTAAATAGCAGTGCTGGCTATAGCTATAGGACAAATGAGGCCATGTACTAGTTAAGTTATGATGCCCCTTACTCTTGACCCTGAAGGAGGTAGACCCGGTAGGACTACACAGGCAGTCAGACATACATGCTCAGGAAATTTAAAAATTTTAAATTGCTCCACAAAAGTCGCAAACATCCATCGTAAAAAAATTTTTTTGGCAGGAAGATGCCCTGCCCCCCCTCCCCGGCCAATGGTAAATCCGGCACTGATGTCTATTGAACAAAGCTTATTTCAGAATGAATATTGTTAATTCCTTTTTTCAGATCTTATACAGTACCTATTGCAACTATGACACTTAAATAAAAAAACATATCATATCTGTCAATGGCGATTTCACATGCTTTTTGCAATGACAATTTCCAGATTTTATTAATTTTGATTAAACGTATACAGTACAAGTATTTGAAATGCAACAGGTTGAAAACAGATACATGTATGAATAAATTAACATACATGTCTTGACAACCTCTGAACGCCTTGTACAAATATATTGCCGATTCGGTGTCAAAAGGTACGTAGCTATAATTATTTTATTTGTTGATTAAATGTGGAATGTTTTCCTTAAAATTCATTTGCATCCAAAATTAGTTGTCTTATGTCCGCAATACGTGTTAACAATACTAAGGAGGGGGAGGGGGGAGAGGGGTAGTTGCTTGTAGAAATTTACTGTCAATTCGGTGTCAAAAGGTACATAACTATATAATTACATTAGTATTTTATACTGTCGATTCGCTTGACATAGTGTCAAAGACGATATCATTATTGTATTTGTCATTTAAATGAGGAACACCTTCTTTAATGATTCATTTGCAGCAATAATTAGTTGCTTTATGTTCGCAGTACATGTTAAAAACACCACTGAGGGGGGGGGGGCTTGTACAAATATAAATATATTGTTGATTCGGTTGATATAGTGTCAAAAGGTACGTAGCTATATAATTATTTTATTTTATTTGTTGTTTATTATATAAGTGGAATATCTTATTAAAAAATCCTTTGCAGCCATAATTAGTTGTGTGGCCATCGTGGTTATGATGATAGTTAGATTTACAACTACAGTTGTATCTGTACAATCGGTGCCTATCACCACTAATGTTCGAACCCCGTTCATCGCGAGGTGTACTCGATACAACATTATGTGATAAAGTTTGTCAGTGACTTACGGCAGGTCGGTGGTTATCTCCGGGTACTCCGATTTCCATAACCAATAAAACTGAACGTCACGACATAATTGAAATATTTTTGAAAGTGGCGTTAAGCACCATAAACCTAAACCATAATTAGCTATGCTATGTGCGTAGTATGTGCTAACGACACCGAGGGGGGGGGGGGGGGGGGGGGTGGGGAGTGGCGGGGTGGGGGGGGGGGGGGGGTCAGTGTAGTTGTGTGGTCGCTTCTTAGCATTGAAACAGAAATGTTGCAATTATACATGTCTCAACAGTAATACAAAAAAAAAACAGCACAGATTCTCTTTCACTCAAAAAGACCACATTCTATCACACAAATCAATGGCAACATAAACATGGACAGTACAATAGCAGGGTCAATGAATGCTCGTCGTTAACTGACTACTAGCTAGGAAGGTATAATATGTTGGTCATAGGCCGTTCCACTTAGATTTAAAAAAATCATAACTGATGCTTCTAACAGATTTTATATCAATTAGTCATGAATATCTAAGGAAATTAATGGTCTTCGCGGGAGAGAAGAATAAATAGGTGTACTCGATACATCAGTATGTGATAAAGTAACATGTGACAGGTCGAGGCTGTTCTCCAGGTACTCTGGTTTATTCTACCAATAAAACTGACCGCCAGGGGAATACAAATAGATTTTATAAAACTGACCCCCAGGGGAATACAAATAGATTTTATAAAACTGACCGCCAGGGGAATACAAATAGATTTTATAAAACTGACCGCCAGGGGAATACAAATAGATTTTATAAAACTGACCGCCAGGGGAATACAAATAGATTTTATTTCTACCGATAATGTACGTATATTGTGTTTTTCTTGCAATGTCAGAAATTTCAAAACAACTGAAAAATTTTACTGAAAATACCGGAAAAAAAACCCGCCGTTCTAATCGTTTTCAACTCTGCCCTCTGTTAAGTCCGCTCTTACGCTATTAATGTTAGCTGTACACAAATCAGGTACTTAAAAGATTTATTAGATAAATGAATTAAATAGCACTGAAATTTATTTAACTCCTTTATTTAGTGGTACAACAGTAATCAAAATGACAACATTGAAGGATAAATACAATCAAACCTGCTCATACGGTCACCTCTGTTAAACAGTCACCTGTATTAATAGGTTTCATTTTTCTTGTCCTATCATAGAAAATTTCATATGAATTCAACATCTTTTAAGAGGTCACCTGTCTCAAAAAAACACTTTTTCTTTGTCCCAAATGTGATCTCTTACTACAGGTTTGATTGTATGTTAAAATATTTCGTTTTGATGTTACAAACTATTTTGAAACGGACTATACGTTCGTAATTGACTTTATGGCTGTCGTATTTGATAGAAGACGTATGCACGTCCATCAGTACAGAAAGCTATAGAATTATGTAATTTTATCATATTTTAGAAGACCTTGTCATGAACAATGCTCTCTGTAGACACGTCATATATCACAAAAGTCTCGCGAGATCTCGTTCGACTGTAAATATGTCAAGCATGCAAATGGTACGTTATTGAATGAAAATCAATGCCGTGGTTAGACTTTCACATTAAGATACATTTAAGAAATAAATAGAGGGTTACACTAACAAGCAACAGAGAATCGTTACTGGTCTTCCAATATTTGCTAGTTCAATTTTAATTTATAAAGAGTTAGGCTGGGAATCATTGGCAGAAAGAAGAAAAAGGAGAAAATTGCAAATGTTTTATAATATACAAAATAATAATGTACCCGGGTATCTTTGTGATTTAATTCCACCAACAATTCAAAGTACAACCGTTTATCCATTGCGTAATGGAAGTGATATTATAATACCATTTTGCAGACTATCGAATACTTTTGACTCATATATTCCCTCAACTATACGTCAATGTCAAGCTTAGATCCATCAATTCGAAATGTGGATTATATTGCAAAATTTAAAACTGAATTAAGAAAATGGAAAGATATTAGCCAAGTTCCTAAACATTACGAAATTGGACCTCGAAAACTTAATATTATATTAACCCAGCTTTGATGTATTGCTTTTTTTTTTAATTACGATTTGTTCCAAGTAAATATAGTCTCAGACCCGTCTTGCTGTTGTGGTGCCAATCGCGAAAACTCCTATCATTTCTTCTTCGATTGTTCCCATTATTCAAATATAAGACATACATGGTTTCAAAATCTCAATTGGCTACCTAATTATTGTGCTCTAGACCTTACACTTTTGACCTGTGGTAATCCTACACTCGCATATGAACAGAACGAAATTATTTTCAAGCACGTGTTTGAATATATAAAGAGGTCAGAAAGGTTTCTTGTTGTCTAGTAGTTCACCAAAGAACAAACGCACACATCATCACCACCAACCCTCTCTCTCATTCCTTTCTTCATTCTCTGTTTTTGTTCAATCTACACATATTAATGTAAGAAATATTTATATACATGCATGCTCTATCAAATAATGTTGTAACTTATTGTATATAGGAGAAGACTTTATAAGTTTGTTTAACTTGTGTCTTATCCTTTTTGCAAATTTGAGCAAATCAAATATGTTTAAACTAAACTAAGCAACAGAGAAAACAATCACAGCCGCATCAGTGGTGTAATGGTTAGTGTGTTCGCCTCGAGTCCAGTAGATCGTGTGTTCGAGCCGTGATCGGATAAAACCAAAGAATTTAAAGTTGGTATGTGTTGCTTCTCCGCTAAACACGCAGCATTAAGGAGAAAGAGCAAAGACTGGTCGGCTCGGAATAAGGATAATGTGTCAGAATGGGGCAGCATGTCTATCGGCGGACTGTTGTTTCAGTGAGCGACACTATTAAAATCCAACTAAGCGTGTTGGTCTAGTACAAAGCGGACCTCATCACCATCTCATTGAAAATTAACTTGTTCTCGCCATGATATACCTGAAAAATTGCTGAGTTGGCGTTAAGCAACAATCACTCACTCACATATGAACTAGGTTTGGGCCTATGAAACTAGTTTATCTTCGCCACTTGTTATAGAGGTGCTTGTACAAAGCATGGACAAATGAGCCGTCATGTGTTTGGGTATCGAGTAATAGAGTTGTTTGTACAAAACATGGACAAATGAGCCGTCATGTGTTTGGGTATCGAGTAATAGAGTTGTTTGTACAAAACATGGACAAATGAGCCGTCATGTGTTTGGGTATCGAGTAATAGAGGTGTTTGTACAAAGCATGGACAAATGAACCGTCATGTGTTTGGGTATCGAGTAATAGAGGTGTTTGTACAAAACATGGACAAATGAGCCGTCATGTGTTTGGGTATCGTGTAATAGAGGTGTTTGTACAAAACATAGACAAATGAGCCGTCATGTGTTTGGGTATCGAGTAATAGAGGTGTTTGTACAAAACATAGACAAATGATTCGTCATGTGTTTGGGTATCGTGTAATAGAGGTGTTTGTACAAAACATAGACAAATGAGCCGTCATGTGTTTGGGTATCGAGTAATAGAGGTGTTTGTACAAAACATAGACAAATGAGCCGTCATGTGTTTGGGTATCGAGTTATAGAGGTGTTTGTACAAAGCATGGACAAATGAGCCGTCATGTGTTTGGGTATCGAGTTATAGAGGTGTTTGTACAAAGCATGGACAAATGAACCGTCATGTGTTTGGGTATCGAGTTATAGAGGTGTTTGTACAAAGCATGGACAAATGAGCCGTCATGTGTTTGGGTATCGAGTAATAGAGGTGTTTGTACAAAACATGGACAAATGAGCCGTCATGTGTTTGGGTATCGAGTAATAGAGGTGTTTGTACAAAACATGGACAAATGAGCCGTCATGTGTTTGGGTATCGAGTAATAGAGGTGTTTGTACAAAGCATGGACAAATGAGCCGTCATGTGTTTGGGTATCGTGTAATAGAGGTGTTTGTACAAAGCATGGACAAATGAGCCGTCATGTGTTTGGGTATCGTGTAATAGAGGTGTTTGTACAAAACATAGACAAATGAGCCGTCATGTGTTTGGGTATCGTGTAATAGAGGTGTTTGTACAAAACATAGACAAATGAGCCGTCATGTGTTTGGGTATCGTGTAATAGAGGTGTTTGTACAAAACATAGACAAATGAGCCGTCATGTGTTTGGGTATCGAGTTATAGAGGTGTTTGTACAAAGCATGGACAAATGAGCCGTCATGTGTTTGGGTATCGAGTTATAGAGGTGTTTGTACAAAGCATGGACAAATGAGCCGTCATGTGTTTGGGTATCGAGTTATAGAGGTGTTTGTACAAAGCATGGACAAATGAACCGTCATGTGTTTGGGTATCGAGTAATAGAGGTGTTTGTACAAAGCATGGACAAATGAGCCGTCATGTGTTTGGGTATCGAGTTATAGAGGTGTTTGTACAAAGCATGGACAAATGAGCCGTCATGTGTTTGGGTATCGAGTAATAGAGGTGTTTGTACAAAACATGGACAAATGAGCCGTCATGTGTTTGGGTATCGAGTAATAGAGGTGTTTGTACAAAGCATGGACAAATGAGCCGTCATGTGTTTGGGTATCGTGTAATAGAGGTGTTTGTACAAAGCATGGACAAATGAGCCGTCATGTGTTTGGGTATCGTGTAATAGAGGTGTTTGTACAAAACATAGACAAATGAGCCGTCATGTGTTTGGGTATCGAGTTATAGAGGTGTTTGTACAAAACATGGACAAATGAGCCGTCATGTGTTTGGGTATCGAGTTATAGAGGTGTTTGTACAAAGCATGGACAAATGAGCCGTCATGTGTTTGGGTATCGAGTAATAGAGGTGTTTGTACAAAACATGGACAAATGAGCCGTCATGTGTTTGGGTATCGAGTAATAGAGGTGTTTGTACAAAGCATGGACAAATGAGCCGTCATGTGTTTGGGTATCGTGTAATAGAGGTGTTTGTACAAAGCATGGACAAATGAGCCGTCATGTGTTTGGGTATCGTGTAATAGAGGTGTTTGTACAAAACATAGACAAATGAGCCGTCATGTGTTTGGGTATCGAGTTATAGAGGTGTTTGTACAAAACATGGACAAATGAGCCGTCATGTGTTTGGGTATCGAGTTATAGAGGTGTTTGTACAAAGCATGGACAAATGAGCCGTCATGTGTTTGGGTATCGAGTAATAGAGGTGTTTGTACAAAGCATGGACAAATGAGCCGTCATGTGTTTGGGTATCGAGTAATAGAGTTGTTTGTACAAAGCATGGACAAATGAGCCGTCATGTGTTTGGGTATCGAGTAATAGAGGTGTTTGTACAAAACATAGACAAATGATTCGTCATGTGTTTGGGTATCGAGTTATAGAGGTGTTTGTACAAAACATGGACAAATGAGCCGTCATGTGTTTGGGTATCGAGTAATAGAGGTGTTTGTACAAAGCATGGACAAATGAGCCGTCATGTGTTTGGGTATCGAGTTATAGAGGTGTTTGTACAAAGCATGGATAAATGAACCGTCATGTGTTTGGGTATCGAGTTATAGAGGTGTTTGTACAAAGCATGGACAAATGAGCCGTCATGTGTTTGGGTATCGAGTTATAGAGGTGTTTGTACAAAGCATGGACAAATGAGCCGTCATGTGTTTGGGTATCGATGTTGCTTCTGTCCACATTTAGTGGTTGGAATTTGGAACTGTTCCGACAGTCTGGTTTTTTCTCTCTTCATTTGATTAGTACGATAGCATGACCTAAACAAGAGTTTATAATTGTATCACTCGAGTTAGACTCTCGTCACTCAACTTTGTTATTGAAACTCATAATTATATTTGAGCGATCAGTTCCTGACATACTCATACAGAACGGTTCATAGTTGAAATATCGCATGAAAGAAGAAAGGTCTTCGGATAAAACAACTTATATAACTGGGATAAACCCACTGCTTTTGTGCATTTTTGAGTACGTATTCGGTGCAGTTGGCATATTTAAATCCCAGCTTTAGCCTATTGTGGTCTTCATCTCCAGTTCTTTGTAGGAGGGATCATGTCTTGTTTACGTTGTTTTTGCTTGTTTACGTATAGTGTATTCAGTTCTTTGTAGGAGGGATCATGTCTTGCTTACGTTGTTTTTGCTTGTTTACGTATAGTGTCTCCAGTTCTTTGTAGGAGGGATCATGTCTTGTTTACGTTGTTTTTGTTTGTTTACCTATAGTGTCTCCAGTTCTTTGTAGGAGGGATCATGTCTTGCTTACGTTGTTTTTGCTTGTTTACGTATAGTGTCTCCAGTTCTTTGTAGGAGGGATCATGTCTTGTTTACGTTGTTTTTGTTTGTTTACCTATAGTGTCTCCAGTTCTTTGTAGGAGGGATCATGTCTTGCTTACGTTGTTTTTGCTTGTTTACGTATAGTGTCTCCAGTTCTTTGTAGGAGGAATCATGTCTTGCTTACGTTGTTTTTGTTTGTTTACGTATAGTGTATCCAGTTCTTTGTAGGAGGGATCATGTCTTGTTTACGTTGGTTTTGTTTGTTTACGTATAGTGTATCCAGTTCTTTGTAGGAGGGATCATGTCTTGTTTACGTTGGTTTTGTTTGTTTACGTATAATGTCTCCAGTTCTTTGTAGGAGGGATCATGTCTTGTTTACGTTGTTTTGTTTGTTTACGTATAGTGTCTCCAGTTCTTTGTAGGAGGGATCATGTCTGTTTACGTTGTTTTTGTTTGTTTACGTATAGTGTCTCCAGTTCTTTGTAGGAGGGATCATGTCTCGCTTACGTTGTTTTTGCTTGTTTACGTATAGTGTCTCCAGTTCTTTGTAGGAGGAATCATGTCTTGTTTACGTTGGTTTTGTTTGTTTACGTATAGTGTCTCCAGTTCTTTGTAGGAGGGATCATGTCTTGTTTACGTTGGTTTTGTTTGTTTACGTATAATGTCTCCAGTTCTTTGTAGGAGGGATCATGTCTTGTTTACGTTGTTTTGTTTGTTTACGTATAGTGTCTCCAGTTCTTTGTAGGAGGGATCATGTCTGTTTACGTTGTTTTTGTTTGTTTACGTATAGTGTCTCCAGTTCTTTGTAGGAGGGATCATGTCTGGCTTACGTTGTTTTTGCTTGTTTACGTATAGTGTCTCCAGTTCTTTGTAGGAGGGATCATGTCTTGTTTACGTTGTTTTTGCTTATTTACGTATATTGTCTCCAGTTCTTTGTAGGAGGGATCATGTCTTGTTTACGTTGGTTTTGTTTGCTTACGCATAGTGTCTCCAGTTCTTTGTAGGAGGGATCATGTCTTGTTTACGTTGGTTTTGTTTGTTTACATATAGTGTCTCCAGTTCTTTGCAGGAGGGATCATGTCTTGTTTACGTTGGTTTTGTTTGCTTACGTATAGTGTCTCCAGTTCTTTGTAGGAGGGATCATGTCTTGTTTACGTTGTTTTTGTTTGCTTACGCATAGTGTCTCCAGTTCTTTGTAGGAGGTATCATGTCTTGTTTACGATGTTTTTGTTTGTTTACGTATAGTGTCTCCAGTTCTTTGTAGGAGGGATCATGTCTTGCTTACGTTGTTTTTGCTTGCTTACGTATAGTGTCTCCAGTTCTTTGTAGGGGGATCATGTCTTGTTACGTTGTTTTTGCTTGTTTACGTATAGTGTCTCCAGTTCTTTGTAGGAGGGATCATGTTTTGCTTACGTTGTTTTTGCTTGTTTACGTATAGTGTCTCCAGTTCTTTGTAGGAGGGATCATGTCTTGTTTACGTTGGTTTTGTTTGTTTACGTATAGTGTCTCCAGTTCTTTGTAGGAGGGATCTTGTCTTGTTTACGTTGGTTTTGTTTGTTTACGTATAGTGTCTCCAATTCTTTGTAGGAGGGATCATGTCTTGTTTACGTTGGTTTTGTTTGCTTACATATAGTGTCTCCAGTTCTTTGTAGGAGGGATCTTGTCTTGTTTACGTTGGTTTTGTTTGTTTACGTATAGTGTCTCCAGTTCTTTGTAGGAGGGATCATGTCTTGTTTACGTTGTTTTTGCTTGTTTACGTATATTGTCTCCAATTCTTTGTTGGAGGGATTATGTCTTGTTTACGTTGTTTTTGTTTGTTTACGTATAGTGTCTCCAATTCTTTGTAAGAGGGATCATGTCTTTCTTACGTTGTTTTTGCTTGTTTACGTATAGTGTCTCCAGTTCTTTGTAGGAGGGATCATGTTTTGCTTACGTTGTTTTTGCTTGTTTACGTATAGTGTCTCCAGTTCTTTGTAGGAGGGATCTTGTCTTGTTTACGTTGGTTTTGTTTGTTTACGTATAGTGTCTCCAATTCTTTGTAGGAGGGATCATGTCTTGTTTACGTTGGTTTTGTTTGCTTACATATAGTGTCTCCAGTTCTTTGTAGGAGGGATCTTGTCTTGTTTACGTTGGTTTTGTTTGTTTACGTATAGTGTCTCCAGTTCTTTGTAGGAGGGATCATGTCTTGTTTACGTTGTTTTTGCTTGTTTACGTATATTGTCTCCAATTCTTTGTTGGAGGGATTATGTCTTGTTTACGTTGTTTTTGTTTGTTTACGTATAGTGTCTCCAATTCTTTGTAAGAGGGATCATGTCTTTCTTACGTTGTTTTTGCTTGCTTACGTATAGTGTCTCCAGTTCTTTGTAGGAGGGATCATGTCTTGTTTACGTTGTTTTTGCTTGTTTGCGTATAGTGTCTCCAGTTCTTTGTAGGAGGGATCATGTCTTGTTTACGTTGGTTTTGTTTGTTTACATATAGTGTCTCCAGTTCTTTGTAGGAGGGATCATGTCTTGTTTACGTTGGTTTTGTTTGTTTACGTATAGTGTTTCCAGTTCTTTGTAGGAGGGATCATGTCTTGTTTACGTTGGTTTTGTTTGCTTACGTATAGTGTCTCCAGTTCTTTGTAGGAGGGATCATGTCTTGTTTACGTTGGTTTTGTTTGTTTACGGATAGTGTCTCCAGTTCTTTGTAGGAGGGATCATATCTTGTTTACGTTGGTTTTGTTTGTTTACGTATATTGTCTCCATTTCTTTTTAAAAGGGATCATGTTTTGCTTACGTTGGTTTTGTTTGTTTACGTATTGTGTCTCCAGTTCTTTGTTGTGGGGGGGGGGGGGGGGGTCATTTCTTGTTTACGTTGGTTTTGTTTGCTTACGTATAGTGTCTCCAGTTCTTTGTAGGAGGGATCATGTCTTGTTTACGTTGGTTTTGTTTGTTTACGTATAGTGTCTCCAGTTCTTTGTAGGAAGGATCATGTCTTGCTTACGTTGTTTTTGTTTGCTTACGTATAGTGTCTCCAGTTCTTTGTAGGAGGGATCATGTCTTGCTTACGTTGTTTTTGCTTGCTTACGTATAGTGTCTCCAGTTCTTTGTAGGAGGGATCATGTCTTGTTTACGTTGTTTTTGTTTGTTTACGTATAGTTTCTCCAGTTCTTTGTAGGAGGGATCATGTCTTGTTTACGTTGTTTTTATTTGTTTACGTATAGTCTCTCCAGTTCTTTGTAGGAGGGATCATGTCTTGTTTTCGTTGGTTTTGTTTGTTTACGTATAGTGTCTCCATTTCTTTGTAAGAGGTATCATGTCTTGTTTACGTTGGTTTTGTTTGTAAACGTATAGTGTCTACAGTTCTTTGTAGGAGGGATCATGTCTTGTTTACGTTGGTTTTGTTTGTAAACGAATAGTGGTGTCCAACACACATATTGTGTTGTGTTGTGTTTTTGTTTCTTTCCTATGTTGCCAGTTTCTCTGGATTGTCCATTTTTGATTGCCCCTTCGGTATTCTCTAAGGTTTATGTGTCCTGTACCCTATGTTGCCAGTTTCTCTGGATTGTCCATTTTTGATTGCCCCTTCGGTATTCTCTAAGGTTTATGTGTCCTGTACCCTATGTTGCCAGTTTCTATGGATTGTCCATTTTTGATTGCCCCATTCAGTATTCTCTTTTTCAACTTCGGTATTTTCTGCTATGAAAGCATCGCAAGGCTTACGTACTCATCGTTAAATCAAGACAAAGTGAAATGATGTATAATATATATAATTCCATAGTAAGAGATATGCTTCATACAGTTATTGAAGATTTCCAGGTTTGATTTACGACCTGTTTTATGTAACGTTAATTATGAGTGGATTGATTTACATGTATTTTTCCGTCGAGGGAGCATTAATTTCGTCGAGGGAGCATTCCATGCTATTAAATATAGAAGCAAAAATATTGCTGCAATACATTTCTTAACTTCTAGAAGGGGTACGTTTTCCCTTGAGACCGATTATTCGCACGAAACAAAAATCAGACATTAAAAATTGATAATTTTTCTTCATAATTTGAC
This sequence comes from Bathymodiolus septemdierum, assembly GCA_963383655.1. Lineage (NCBI taxonomy): Eukaryota > Metazoa > Mollusca > Bivalvia > Mytilida > Modiolidae > Bathymodiolus > Bathymodiolus septemdierum. The sequence continues at coordinate 57,744,573 of OY726527.1, forward strand.
CAATAGTTCTCGTTGAAAATTGCAGTGTAGGATTATTTTTTCTTGCAGGTCAGTTTATATTTTCTATAAAATTTCACGAACGAAATCATTTACAGTAAAAAAATATAACAAAAGCCCCTCCGTCATAAGTTAAACGATCGTCCCCCCTAAAATGTACCATTTGTGGGGGTTGTCTCCAAGACAACCAGTTTTACTCCTTAGTACTGTGCGCTTCTAACATAACATCCTTCTATGTACATTACATCTAATGGCCTTTGACCCTGTGTGGCTCTGTTGTCTATAAAATGATGCCCCCCCCCCCTTTACCATGATATACAACATCCACCCTCATACTCTTCGTCTACAAAATGTTGCCCCCTCTTTACCATGATATACTGTATCCACCCTCATACTCTTCGTCTGCAAAATGTCATCTTTTTTTAAGATAACATCTTTCATTGACGTATGTATTCGTCGCTAAGTTGACTCTAAGTATCTTCTAAGTATATTCCCTCTAATGGATTTTGACGTTGTGTGGTTCTGACGTCTCATTTGTTTATTTCACCATTTGTAAATAAACACGAACCTTTGTTTATGTTATGCTGATGTTGCATGTTAAGTAATTACTAATCTTAGACTCGCTTCATTCAATACGAGGAAGGACTTGATGTAGTGCCATTGAAAACATTCCCCAATTATTATTTCAGTAATCAACCCGGACAAACAAATAGACATGCATACTTTACGTCCTGTACAATTGATCGAGCACTTGTCTGTGTAGCTCATATCATCAACAACGTCTCCTTCGTCATTATTTTTGACAGGAATTGAAGAGGGGATTAGCGCATGTCATTATTCATCCATTTGACGATTGTCGTAATTTTTGTGGACGTATAACGTAAACTGGCATTGTCGTAATTCCAATAGTCACGTGTTTCTAAATGTGTTGATCCCCTTTGATACAATATATGTTCTTCTTATTTGTTTTAATAAGAAATTTTCAAGAAATAAAATATGTTGGCCCCCTTCAATATAATATAATATATTTTCTTCACATTTTTTTTTAGATAAGAAGTTTTCAAGAAATACTAGTAAAAAAAAAATCAGCATAAGCATATGAATAAAGATTTCCATTAAGTAATAGGTAGAATTTGTGATAAATGATTTGAATAAAAGAAATAGAATTTGAAGATACTAAAGGGCTAATCAGAATCCGTATATATCGAAGAAGAACAGACAACACAATGGCCAAATGAACAAGTACAAAAGCATATGAATAAAGATTTGTATTAAATAATATAGTTAGAATTTGTGACAAATAATTCGAATAGAAGATATGTTTGTTACAAAAGCGGCCAAGTAAATTTTTAAAAGATATGTGTGTCACTTAGCTAATTGGAGCTGCCAGTAGCGTGTCTGTAAAACTACTTGTCGTTCATATAATAACATGGTTCGTTCGGAAATAATGACAGATTAAAAATCGTCAATTGGTTCAGAGTAATTGCAAAAATTAAACATAAGCGTTTCATAGATTACGATCTGAAGAAAACTTTATTTCCGTTATAGCTCCATATTAAATGGAAGAGATAAGATAAGAACGGGATTTAATTCCCAAATTCGGTAAAGAGAGGAACATAATCCGGATATAAAACACAACATCCCTTCGCACGTATACAACGACAATATAAAACAAAACTACAAAAGCTCGAACAATATCTTAGCAAACAGGATTTAGAAAAAAAATGATTAGAAACAGATAAAGGAGAAGGAGCTGGGTATGGGCATGGTTACAGTTGTTGAATTCTGAGCTCCGGCGTAACTGTGTATCCTGGTGTACATTGGTTCGTGTCCCGATAACGACCTTAAATGTTAAACTTTCAAGAGACCTACCCATAAACGCGAAGATTTTCCTTGGTATGTTCGTTATAAATATCCGGGATGTTCTCCCCGATTAAAGCTGGTATATTTTTACGCAAATTGCTGAAATAAAATGAAAAACATAAAATACCACATCATCAGTTCCAAAATAAAAATCGGACAATCGTAGTGATAATAAACATCAAGGGCGCTTGACTGGAATGAATATCATGGTGGCTTATGGTACTTAACGTCACTTTCAGCTAAATCGTGGCGGTCAGCTTTTTTGGTGGTGGAAATCTGGGTACCCGGAGAAAACCACCGACCTGTCGCAAGTCACTGACAAACTTTATCACATAATGTTGTATCGAGTACACCTCGCCATGAATGGGGTTCGAACTCACAACTGTTGTTGTGATAGGCACTGATTGCACAGGTAGTTGTAAATCCAACAACCAGACGATCACGACGACCCCCTGAATGTCATACGTCATACCCTAATGACGTCACTAGTCCTGAAGTCTTACTTAGTTTTTACCTGTTTTGTTCAAGTATTGTTATAAATACTGTTATAGTGACAGCTGGAAACTTTGAGCCGTAATGAAAGCAGGAGGTTTGGCGCTTCAAAATCTGATTCAACCCACCATTTCTTTAGAAATGCCTGTACCAAGTCAGGGTCATTACGATTTTCACAGTTTTCCGGTTGTTGACTGATTTTGTCTGTTTATATACTTATGAGTTTTGACTTTCCCTTTGTAAGATTGTTCGGAGTTAGATAATTTTGTTATTACCCTTATTTCCAAACCTTGTTGAAAACAAAAATATCTTTCTTATGACACTAGAAATCAATGTATATGACGTGTTTATAGTTAATAAAGTTCGTTAACGGTATAATAATATACAGCTCAGTTCATTACAATTAAAAAATCAATTTTAAATATTCAATTAATAGTTTATTATAGAAAAAAATACTAAATAGCGAAATATTATTCATTTGATCAATAATGTATTATATAATATATCTACATTTTCCAACTTTTTATTATAGAGCCCGGATGGCACAATGAGTTAGGTAGTTGGATTACCTAACAACTCATACAATCCTATTACCAATACGGCGTGGGTTCGCGCCCGGCTTTGTCAATTACAAAAAAGGATGCACTCGACTCGCAGCCACAAGTGATAAAGTTTACCAGTTACTTGCCCATGGTCGGTGGTTCTCTCCGGGTACTCCAGCTTCTTCCACCACTAAAACTGGTCTCCATGATATAGCTGAAATATTGCTGAAAGTGGTGTTAAAACATCAAAAATCAAATCCAACTTTTTATAAGACCTTCATGATCGTGATCGTATGGTTATTAGGATTTACAATTACCTGTGCAATCGGTGCCTATCACCGCTGAAGTTGTGAGCTAAAATCCCACTCGTTGTATGCTCATTACAACATTATGTGATAACGTCAGTGACATGCGGCAGGTCTGTGGTTATATCCGGGTACTCCGGTTTTCTCTTCTATTAACACTGACCTCCACGATATATCTGAAATATTGTTGATAGTGTTATTAAACGCCATGAACTAACCAACCAATCAACCAACGTCTTTTGTTGTAAACGGCACGAGTTCTATTTAAACGTAAATTGTTTATGACTCTCGTAATTATATTCCTGTCTTCAAGGTCATAAAAGGGCCCGGGTGGCTCAATGAGTTAGGTAGTTGGATTACCTATCAACTCATACAAGCCTATCACCAATACGGCGTGTGTTCGCCTCCGGCTTTGTAAATTACAAAAAGGGTGCACTCGACTCGCAGCCGCAAGTGATAAAGTTTACCAGTTACTTGCCCATGGTCGGTGGTTCTCTCCGGTTATTCCGGCTTCTTCCTCCACTAAAACTGGTCACCATGATATAACTGAAATATTGCTGAAAGTGGCGTTAAACGCCAAAAATCTAAATCAATCAAATCAAGGTCATAACACTTTCAAGTAAGAGTTTCGTATTCATTTTCTAAAAGTGTCCAATCAGAAAGCTGTATTTATTGAATATGACAGGCAAACACAATGTGGCAGGGGTTAAACCAGTTAATGGGATCCATCCTTCCTCTCCTTATAATTGGATCTCCAACGGCCATACATATATAAACAAACGATGATAAAGGCCTGCTCAGATGCGCTTCCACTAAAGAAAAAAACGCATGCTATTGCAAATATGAATGACAACACAGACATGGACAGTACAACAGCAGGGTAAATGAATGCTCGTAGTTAGCTGACTACTAGTTAGGAAGGTTTAATCTGTTGGTCACATGGACAGTACAACAGCAGGATCAATGAATGCTTGTATTACTCTGGCTATAATCTATGAGGATTTAATCTGTTAACGATCTTTACTCTTACAACAAGAAAATTCATAACTGATACTTCAAAAAGATTTAATATCAGTAAAGAAACATCTAAAGTAATTATTGGTCTTCAATATAAATGATCATCAATCTACTGGAATCAAATATTTAACACAAAGTAGTAATATAATATAGAATGCAATATAAATGGACTGATTTAATTACTGTGTTTGTACTGAATCAAGGCATCGGTGACCGAGTGTTTAAACATTGACTTCATACCACAAGCGTTACACAACTGACCTTGGTTGGTGTTCCGATACCACATAATACATAATAAGACAAGGTTTCCAGACACCTGTCCATTAAATATACCCTCATCATTACGACTTGTAGCCATGAAATAATCGGGAAAAAGGCTGAAACTGACGATAAACATCAAAAACACAACCAAATCGGGTGACCCATCATCTACTTGGAACTCTCTTTTGATTTCGAAAATCAAAATTATATGTTTGTCTATTTGGTGTAGCACATGTTGAGATGTCTTATAGTATTGTGCGTGGTTGAGATGTCTTATAGTATTGTGCGTGGTTGAGATGACTTATATTACTGTGCGTGGTTGAGATGTCTTATAGTATTGTGCATGGTTGAGATGTCTTATAGTATTGTGCTTGGTTCAGATGACTTATATTACTGTGCGTAGTTGAGATGTCTTATAGTATTGTGCGTGGGTGAGATGTCTTATAGTATTGTGCGTGGTTGAGATGTCTTATAGTATTGTGCGTGGTTGAGATGTCTTATAGTATTGTGCGTGGTTGAGATGTCTTATAGTATTGTGCGTGGTTGAGATGTCTTATAGTATTGTGCGTGGTTGAGATGTATTATAGTATTGTGCGTGGTTGAGATGTCTTATAGTATTGTGCGTGGTTGAAATGTCTTATAGTATTGTGCGTGGTTGAGATGTCTTATAGTATTGTGCGTGGTTGAGATGTCTTATAGTATTGTGCGTGGTTGAGATGTCTTTTAGTTTTGTGCGTGATTAAGATGTCTTATAGTATTGTGCGTGGTTGAGATGTCTTATAGTATTGTGCGTGGTTGAGATGTCTTATAGTATTGTGCGTGGTTGAGATGTCTTATAGTATTGTGCGTGGTTGAGATGTCTTATAGTATTGTGCGTGGTTGAGATGTCTTATAGTATTGTGCCTGGTTGAGATGTCTTATTGTGCGTGGTTGAGATGTCTTATAGTATTGTGCGTGGTTGAGATGTCTTATAGTATTGTGCATGGTTGAGATGTCTTATAGTATTGTGCGTGGTTGAGATGTATTATAGTATTGTGCGTGGTTGAGATATCTTATAGTATTGTGCGTGGTTGAAATGTCTTATATTATTGTGCGTGGTTGAGATGTCTTATAGTATTGTGCGTGGTTGAGATGTCTTATAGTATTGTGCGTGGTTGAGATGTCTTTTAGTATTGTGCGTGATTAAGATGTCTTAGAGTATTGTGCGTGGTTGAGATGTCTTATAGTATTGTGCGTGGTTGAGATGTCTTATAGTATTGTGCGTGGTTGAGATGTCTTATAGTATTGTGCGTGGTTGAGATGTCTTATTGTATTGTGCGTGGGTGAGATGTCTTATAATATTGTTCCTGGTTGAGATGTCTTATAGTATTGTGCCTGGTTGAAATGTCTTTTAGTATTGTGCGTGGTTGAGATGTCTTATAGTATTATGCCTGGTTGAAATGTCTTATATTATTGTGCGTGGTTGAGATGTCTTATAGTATTGTGCGTGGTTGAGATGTCTTATAGTATTGTGCGTGGTTGAGATGTCTTATAGTATTGTGCGTGGTTGAGATGTCTTATAGTATTTTGCGTGGGTGAGATGTCTTATAGTATTGTGCGTGGTTAAGATGTCTTATAGTATTGTGCGTGGTTGAGATGTCTTATAGTATTGTGCGTGGTTGAGATGTCTTATAGTATTGTGCGTGGTTGAGATGTCTTATAGTATTGTGCGTTGTTGAGATGTCTTATAGTATTGTGCGTGGTTGAGATGTCTTATTGTGCGTGGTTGAGATGTCTTATAGTATTGTGCGTGGTTGAGATGTCTTATAGTATTGTACGTTATTACACAAGAAATGAGTGATTGAATGAGAAAAGATTAAACCATCAAACACTACCAACAATTATAAATATTTTGTCTTAACGACAGATTGTTCTATCGTTATATAACCCGATCGGTGATGTAATGGTTAGTGTGTGTTCGAGCCCCGGTCGAGTCAAACCAAAAACTATGAAATTGGTATTTGTTGCTTCTCCGCTCCACGCAGCACTAAGGGGAAAGAACAAAGACTTGTTGACTCGGAATCGGGATAATGTCTCCGAGTGGAGAGACATGTCTACCAATGGATTGGTTTTTTTTTCTCAATTGGCTGGTACTATAAAGATCCAACTAAGCGTGTTGGTCTAGTACAAAGCGGATATCATTATCATCTCATCAACACGTAACTTGTTCTCGCCATCATATAACTGCAGAAATTGCTCATTTGGCGTTAAGCAACAATCCCCCTCCATCTTCTTATGATAACAGCATATCGTCATAAGAAGAGCCATAAGATTCACTGAATCACATGTAAACATGTATTAAGATCTTCATCGTAGCTAAGACGCTGTCGATAAATTTCTTTTATTTACAAAAATAATAATATAAATAATTATAGCTGAGTTTCAGCATGATTTATCTTCAATCAAACTAATTTTCCGTACATACAGACTCGTAAGATCTTTCCGTTTGATATAAATTCAGTAATCCGTTAAAAAATCGATAATTCGATACTTATCACTACAATGCCAATAATAGAGAAACTCGAACGGCAATTTTCCCCCGCGTGCGTTTTATCGTCTGCACATTGAAACGTGTAGTTTCTCTGCACAGTGTTGGTGTAATTTTGCAGTGGGACTTGTGCAGGGGGAATTAATTAATTACTCAATTAACTAATTATTAGATCTTGGATGTTGGAGACGAGGCAGTTAATTATTTTGATATGAAACAGGATGATAGTGTCGTTAAGAAGATATGTGCCGTGTGATTGTGTTTAAAATGACATTTTATATACATGTAGGCCTATATTTTAAAAAAGGATAACATAAATTTATAAGGAAAAATTACAATTTATTGGGAAAATATTACTCAAAGGTGAGTGATGATATGCATTGTAGTATATTATATCATATCAATTTTGTAAAAAAAAAAAAATAGATAATAATTTATAGATGTAATTGTTCATTGTTCATAACGCAGGTGATGCTAGCTTAATTTACAGGACAACAACAATTTATTAGATATTAACAATTTTGTAGAAAAAAACACCTTTTAGATAACAATTTATAGATGTAATTGCAAGGGTTGTTAGCTTAATTTGCAGGACATAACAAATGAACATTTGGTTAACACACCTTTAAGGGAGAATTTAGTTATAACAATGTAATAATTGTATAGTGCTCTATTATGGGACACCGAAATTTGACAGTTGGTTAGGACACATACAATGGAGTCATTAGCTATAGTAATGTAATAATTGTAGGGGCGCTAGTTTAATTTACAGGACATGAAAATGAACATTTGGTTAACACGCCTGTATACATGTATATAAGGTATATTTTAGTTATTATAACGTTCGTCTAAACGCGTTATGATTTCATGCTTCAACATAGTTTGTCAGTGACTTGCGACAGGTCGGTGGTTTTCTCCTGGTCCTCCGGTTTCATCCACCAATAAAACTGATCGCCACGATATAACTGAACTATTGTTGAAAGTGGCGTTAAACATCATAACCTTAGCCCTGCATTCTGAAGCGAAGACAAAGCAAGGTGTCTTTCGATTTATATCATTTTAATTTTATATGTAAATGCATGATCAGCCTTTTCCGATACCTGCCGTACATAGAAATACTATCGTACGTACATACCTTCTTTAAGGGAAACCGCTTACATTGTTTTCCCCTCACTCAGTGTGTGTGTGGTTGTCTTGTCTAAAAATGGATTTAATATTGAATAAAAAGAGCACCGGACACTCAAATGTATTTTAGCTTCGATAATTTAATTTTTTAATGTGAATACATTATATACAATTACAATAAAATACTTATTTAATCATTAAGCAATATACTATGTACATTCATACCTTTATTAAGAGGTCATCTTTGGGACAAAGAAAAAGTGGCCTTATAAGACAGGTGACCTCTTAAAAGAGGTTCAATTTATATGAAATTATCTATGATGGGACAGGAAAATGATGACCTTGATAAGACAGGTGACTGCTTAATAGAGGTGACCGCATGGACAGGTTTGACTTTATTATACTCGTAATTGTGAAGTGAAATTGGTTTATATTTGAACCTATCCATAACTTCTTAAAAAGGAGTCCGTTTACATGCTTTTCCCTCACTCACTTGGTGGAGGAACTTTGTTCAAAGTTAGATTAAAAGGAACACCGGACATCCATGTGTCTTTTTGGTTACGATAGATACCTTTTAATTTTTAATTTACAAATATTTTTGTTCGACAATAATAACCAATAAATACTTAATTTAATTGGCAATCTAATTCACGTATATGTACTCTTTCCATACGTGTTAACACTCACACTTCCAGTAACGTGTTCCTTAATGCCCGTGGCAGTATCGTATGAAGACATTCTTAAAAGTGAGCCCCTTAAAAACGAGTTATTGACGCCCATCCAGATTCTTTCCCACTAAGCAGAAAAACTACCGAGCGCCCATAAGGACCCTCTATATAGCTGAAAAGTAGTACAGGACACATATAAGGACTCTCTCTGCTTAGCTTAAAAGTGGTGTATGACATATATAGAGACCCTCTCTGCTTAGCTTAAGCATAGAACAAGACACACATAAAGATCCTCTCTGCTCAGTTTAAACATAGGACAAGACACATATAGAGACCCTCTCTGCTTAGCTTAAACATAGGACAAGATACCTATAAATATCCTCTCTGCTCAGTTTAAACATAGGACAGGACACATATCGAGACCCTCTCTGCTTAGCTTAAACATAGGACAAGATACCTATAAATATCCTCTCTGCTCAGTTTAAACATAGGACAAGACACATATAGAGACCCTCTCTGCTTAGCTTAAACATAGGACAAGATACCTATAAATATCCTCTCTGCTCAGTTTAAACATAGGACAAGACACATATAGAGACCCTCTCTGCTTAGCTTAAACATAGGACAAGATACCTATAAATATCCTCTCTGCTCAGTTTAAACATAGGACAGGACACATATAGAGACCCTCTCTGTTTAGCTTAATCATAGGGCAAGACACCTGTAAAGATCCGCTCTGCTCAGTATAAACATAGGACAGGACACATATAGAGACCCTCTCTGTTTAGCTTAATCATAGGACAAGATACCTATAAATATCCTCTCTGCTCAGTTTAAACATAGGACAGGACACATATAGAGACCCTCTCTGCTTAGCTTAATCATAGGACAAGATACCTATAAATATCCTCTCTGCTCAGTTTAAACATAGGACAAGACACATATAGAGACCCTCTCTGCTTAGCTTAAACATAGGACAAGATACCTATAAATATCCTCTCTGCTCAGTTTAAACATAGGACAAGACACATATAGAGACCCTCTCTGCTTAGCTTAAACATAGGACAAGATACCTATAAATATCCTCTCTGCTCAGTTTAAACATAGGACAGGACACATATAGAGACCCTCTCTGTTTAGCTTAATCATAGGGCAAGACACCTGTAAAGATCCGCTCTGCTCAGTATAAACATAGGACAGGACACATATAGAGACCCTCTCTGTTTAGCTTAATCATAGGGCAAGACACCTGTAAAGATCCGCTCTGCTCAGTATAAACATAGGACAGGACACATATAGAGACCCTCTCTGTTTAGCTTAATCATAGGGCAAGACACCTGTAAAGATCCGCTCTGCTCAGTATAAACATAGGACAGGACACATATAGAGACCCTCTCTGTTTAGCTTAATCATAGGGCAAGACACCTGTAAAGATCCGCTCTGCTCAGTATAAACATAGGACAGGACACATATAGAGACCCTCTCTGTTTAGCTTAATCATAGGGCAAGATACCTGTAAAGATCCGCTCTGCTCAGTATAAACATAGGACAGGACACATATAGGGACCCTCTCTGTCTTAAGTAGTACATGACACCTATAATGACCCTCTTAACATAGCTGAAACATAGGACAGGACACCCGTGAAGACCCTCTTTGCATATTGAAGAAACAAACCTTACACAGATAACTTTGTTATTATATTTAGAAGAAAAAAAATGTAGCCGCATGTCGAGTTGATATTCATAACACTTTATATTTAGTCAGTTTAAATTACAATCATATCTGACTTAATATCGTTGATGAAATGAAATTATTTCAACCGGTTATAACGAAGTTATTTACCCTGTCTTGGTGTCAATGAGTGCCTCGCAGGATCTATGAAAGAAAACTGACATGCTGAAGCACGACGTATTTTCTTTAAATATCTAAAATAAAGAAAGAAAAGCTTACTTGAATGGAAGTGCCACAAAATCGTTGGAATTCCAGATATTGTTTATTTATAGATAGTTTTGATAGATAGGTCGGGTTAGAGCAAACACATAAACAAAAATATGTTTGACCTCATACAGCGCAATCTGATTAAAATCATATCTCTTAAGTTGACCCCCCTTTGGTGATGAACACCGCGGCATATCAGAAAAGGAAGTGCAAGTGAGAAATCTGATTTTGATAAGATTGCATGCAGCGATAACATCAAAAACAATAATAATTTGTTCGTCTACTTCTACCAAAATACTGACCAACTTCAACACAGATGAAGATTATATGATTATGTCACAGTTTTCTGTTTTGTTAGTTTGTTGTTTTTCTTTTATTTTCTTCTTTTTTTTTCCTTTTTTCGTGCTTTTGTTTTTTTATTTTTGTTTGTTTTTTCCTTTTTTTCTTTTATTGTTGTTTTTTTTTTATTTATTTATTTTTTGATCTGTCTTTGTTGTTGTTGTTTTTTGATTTATTGCTTGTTTGTTTATTTTTTATTTTTTTTTGTCATTTTGTCGCTTTGGAAATGCCTATTATGTATGGTATTTTAAAGTAGGTGTTACCTTTTCACGATCCTTATGGTTCGGGTGTCCTTTGACCGGTCACTCCGGTTTCCTCCACCAATAAGATTGCTAACCACGACATTCCTGAAATATTGTTGACAGTGGCGTTAGACAACCTAACCCTAACTAGAATATTACCTCTTATCAAAGTTACATTCTAGACACCTGGATTTCCAGCACCATGTGTCGTGGTCTTTTCTTATTGTGCTCAATGCTATGAAGTGTGAGGTGTTTGTTCGTCGTGCTGATATTGACAGAATTATTGACCATCACAGTTTAAATTTTCTTTTCATAATCTTAACCTATTAGTAAAAATCAGATTGCCATAAAATCATATCTTATCAAGGGTTGCTCCCTAATGCACCGTGCAGATAAATAAACAAATTTCTGATTTTTCTTATGATATAAGATAGCGTTAAAGTGGTTCAATGGAATTATCTCCTTGACCTATTCACTTAATATTGGGCCTGTATTTGTTCAGAAGAGTTTGAAGATACCAAAGGGGTAATCAGAATCCGTAAATCGAAGAAGGACCTACATTACAGTGGTCAAAAGAAAAAAAACACAAAAACACAAACAACGATCTACAAAGCATACACATAAAACTAAAGATCGAGTAATGCGAACCCCCACTAAAAACCGGGGGTTAACTCAGGTGCTCCGGAAGGGTAAGGAGTTCCTGCTCCACTAGTGGCAATCGTCGTGTTACTCTAGTTACAAACCAAAAGTAACGACGAGATACAAACCGCAGCTGTGGTGTAATTGTTAGAGACATCAGATTGAGTGCCTAAAATCGTGGGTTCGAATCCCAGTCGGGTCAAACCAAAGACTATAAAGTTGGTATGTGTTGCTACAGATCCCTGCTGAGTAGGTATCATTTAAGAGTAAGAGCAAAAACTGATTGGTCCACGGTCTGTTATTTCAGTGAGCACTATATACAACAGATCCAACTAAACGTGTTGGTCTAGTACAAAGCGGACATCGTCATCACTTCATCAACATGTAAATTCTTCTCGCCATGATATAACTTAAACAGTGCTCGATTGACGTAAGCAACAACCACTGTCTGGTCCAAGCAATGAACTCAGACACAAGAGATTATTCATGTAAACCTGTAAGTTATAACAATGATTAAAAAATAATAATTTAAATTGATTTGAATACTGCAATCTGATTGACTGATTTTTTTTTGTTATACTTGATAACCTGGGTTGGTATTGTTACGTCACCAACATATTCATTCGCCAACGACAAATTCAAATAGTCACATGAAATAATCGTAATTAAAATCGATGAATCGTTAAATTTTGTTGTAAAAATTAAATTATAAGAAATATTTGAAACAGATTATACCAGATATAACCTGGTTTGGTGCAGTTAACGCTTTTCATAAACTACTTCGCGGTTTATTAAGCGTAATCTGCCCCAAACCAGGTTATATCGTATAACCTGTTCAAAAATTTCAAACATTCCTTAAATAAAACAAAGCTAGAGCTAAAACAAATAGAAACACAAATCTAACTATTATATAAATCATGTTGACCCTCCCCCTTTTTTTTATTCATTGAACAACATAAAATTGCGAAGTTTGAAAATAAATTTGTTAAAGGGTCGACTTTATTGTATGTTTGTCTGACATCATCAACAAAGGCATGTTCTATAATCATGGTCGGTCTTAGGACAGGGTGGACAACGTAAGTCATACATCCAAGTATTTTTTTATGCTGTATCCAGCATCAGAAGGAAATGTTGTCGGAATGATTAGACAAATGACAACAGCTTTTTGAATATTATCGAGGTAAATATTACCATACAAGTCTGTAGGTTACTTTGGTCTGGCTTTTATCATACAGGTTCGTTGTTAAAATAGTATACAAATGAGTTTTATTTTGACAGATGGTTGAAACATTTTCACCATTATAAAGTTTTCGATAAAAATGCCCGGATGTATGACGTACGTTGTCCACCCTGTAGGATGTGCGCAACGATGTTCTCTGTAAAACCTGCAGTGTGTACTTGAACAGCAATTGGTCCACTTGACTTAAGGACGGCCCTATCTATAATATTGAAGGAATTAGATTGAATGTATACTCGTTCCCTGTTCCTCACATACACTAATAAACGTTCACCCAGTCACCAAAACTAGGTAAGCAGATTACAGGGGTGGATCTAGAGGGGGGCGCACCCGGCGCGCGCCCCCCCCCCCCCTCCCTAAAATTGGAAAAAATATAATTTGTTTGCGTAAAATCGTGATTTTTCACACGAAATACCCCAAAAATGTTCGCGCCTCCCTTCACAATTGGAAAATATATGATTTTTTGGCGTAAAATCGTGATTTTTCACACGAAATACCCCAAACATTTTCGCGCCTCCCTCCGCTCGACGCAACTTTTTTAAGTGCGCCCCCCCTCCCCCCCCCCCCCCCTCCCCTATCTTGAAATCTTGGATCCGCCCATGGACTAAAGCTAGCGACCAATAGCTAACGATCTATGAGGTGATATGTCCAAAAACCAAACATTTGAATAAGTGTAAACTGTACTATTGGTCGCTAGCTTGAATCTGGTGTGATTAGCTATACACAAGCTGTGCACGTGTGAAAACACCCCCATTCATGACCCGAATAGAGCACATCTATGTATAGCCCCATATCTGTAGCAAGAATCGGACAGACCTGTTCGTCAATTCTACTTTCCTTGATTTTGCCCTTGGTAAGTAATTAAAATTTTAGTATTAATTTGACGGTATACAGTTTGCATGTTTAAATGCAGAAATATTTTTCTTAATTAACAGTTTCGTATTTTTTCTGACTTTCAGGTTTTTTTTATTTCTCAATTTGCTTATCATCAAAAAATATACTTGTAAATAATTTATCAATCATATAACAGGGAATCCCTACTCTCCTTGAGCGCATGAGCTCCCCCTGTTCGTGGTGTTCGATCTCAAGTTTTCTGTGTAGTGTTTTATAGATCATTGTTTGTCCCTTTGTCCTTTTTTTGTTTCTCCATTGTCTTGTCTGTCCTTTGATTAATTGGGATGGTTTGCTGTGGTTACTCCGGTTTCATCCACCAATAAAACTGACCGCCACGATATAACTGAAATATTGTTGAAAGTGGCGTTAAATCCCACACACCCCTTTTCCAAAATTAACGATTTCTGATTACCTCCTTCGGTATCTACGAACTTTTCTTTTAATTAACCATTATATAATGTGTGTAGTAAGCTCATATTGTAATAAGTAGGAGAACGGTTTGTTTTTATATTGTAATAACTAGGAGAACGGTTTGTTGTGTTTTTATATTGTAATAACTAGGAGAACGGTTTGTTGTGTTTTTATATTGTAATAACTAAGAGAACGGTTTGTTTTGTTTTTATATTGTAATAACTTGGAGAACGGTTTGTTGTGTTTTTATATTGTAATAACTAGGAGAACGGTTTGTTTTGTTTTTATATTGTAATAACTTGGAGAACGGTTTGTTGTGTTTTTATATTGTAATAACTAGGAGAACGGTTTGTTGTGTTTTTATATTGTAATAACTAGGAGAAAGGTTTGTTGTGTTTTTATATTGTAATAACTAAGAGAACGGTTTTTGTGTTTTTATATTGTAATAACTAAGAGAAAGGTTTTTGTGTTTTTATATTGTAATAACTAGGAGAACGGTTTGTTATGTTTTTATATTGTAATAACTAAGAGAAAGGTTTTTGTGTTTTTATATTGTAATAACTAGGAGAACGGTGTGTTGTATTTTTATATTGTAATTACTAGGAGAACGGTTTGTTGTGTTTTTATATTGTAATAACTAGGAGAACGGTTTGTTGTGTTTTTATATTGTAATAACTAGGAGAACGGTTTGTTTTTATATTGTAATAACTAGGAGAACGGTTTGTTGTGTTTTTATATTGTAATAACTAGGAGAGCGGTTTGTTGTGTTTTTATATTGTAATAACTAGGAGAACGGTGTGTTGTATTTTTATATTGTAATAACTAGGAGAACGGTTTGTTGTGTTTTTATATTGTAATTACTAAGAGAACGGTTTGTTGTGTTTTTATATTGTAATAACTAGGAGAACGGTTTGTTGTATTTTTATATTGTAATAACTAGGAGAACGGTGTGTTGTATTTTTATATTGTAATTACTAGGAGAACGTTTGTTGTGTTTTTATATTGTAATAACTAGGAGAACGGTTTGTTGTGTTTTTATATTGTAATAACTAGGAGAACGGTGTGTTGTATTTTTGTATTGTAATAACTAGGAGAACGGTTTGTTGTGTTTTTATATTGTAATAACTAGGAGAACGGTTTGTTGTGTTTTTATATTGTAATAACTAGGAGAGCGGTTTGTTGTGTTTTTATATTGTAATAACTAGGAGAACGGTGTGTTGTATTTTTATATTGTAATAACTAGGAGAACGGTTTGTTGTGTTTTTATATTGTAATTACTAAGAGAACGGTTTGTTGTGTTTTTATATTGTAATAACTAGGAGAACGGTTTGTTGTGTTTTTATATTGTAATAACTAGGAGAACGGTTTGTTGTGTTTATATATTGTAATAACTAGGAGAACGGTTTGTTTTGTTTTTATATTGTAATAACTTGGAGAACGGTTTGTTGTGTTTTTATATTATAATAACTAGGAGAACGGTTTGTTTTGTTTTTATATTGTAATAACTTGGAGAACGGTTTGTTGTGTTTTTATATTGTAATAACTAGGAGAACGGTTTGTTGTGTTTTTATATTGTAATAACTAGGAGAAAGGTTTGTTGTGTTTTTATATTGTAATAACTAAGAGAACGGTTTTTGTGTTTTTATATTGTAATAACTAAGAGAAAGGTTTTTGTGTTTTTATATTGTAATAACTAGGAGAACGGTTTGTTATGCTTTTATATTGTAATAACTAAGAGAAAGGTTTTTGTGTTTTTATATTGTAATAACTAGGAGAACGGTGTGTTGTATTTTTATATTGTAATTACTAGGAGAACGGTTTGTTGTGTTTTTATATTGTAATAACTAGGAGAACGGTTTGTTGTGTTTTTATATTGTAATAACTAGGAGAACGGTTTGTTTTTATATTGTAATAACTAGGAGAACGGTTTGTTGTGTTTTTATATTGTAATAACTAGGAGAGCGGTTTGTTGTGTTTTTATATTGTAATAACTAGGAGAACGGTGTGTTGTATTTTTATATTGTAATAACTAGGAGAACGGTTTGTTGTGTTTTTATATTGTAATTACTAAGAGAACGGTTTGTTGTGTTTTTATATTGTAATAACTAGGAGAACGGTTTGTTGTATTTTTATATTGTAATAACTAGGAGAACGGTGTGTTGTATTTTTATATTGTAATTACTAGGAGAACGTTTGTTGTGTTTTTATATTGTAATAACTAGGAGAACGGTTTGTTGTGTTTTTATATTGTAATAACTAGGAGAACGGTGTGTTGTATTTTTGTATTGTAATAACTAGGAGAACGGTTTGTTGTGTTTTTATATTGTAATAACTAGGAGAAAGGTTTGTTGTGTTTTTATATTGTAATAACTAGGAGAGCGGTTTGTTGTGTTTTTATATTGTAATAACTAGGAGAACGGTGTGTTGTATTTTTATATTGTAATAACTAGGAGAACGGTTTGTTGTGTTTTTATATTGTAATTACTAAGAGAACGGTTTGTTGTGTTTTTATATTGTAATAACTAGGAGAACGGTTTGTTGTGTTTTTATATTGTAATAACTAGGAGAACGGTTTGTTGTGTTTATATATTGTAATAACTAGGAGAACGGTTTGTTGTGTTTTTATATTGTAATAACTAGGAGAGCGGTTTGTTGTGTTTTTATATTGTAATAACTAGGAGAACGGTGTGTTGTATTTTTATATTGTAATAACTAGGAGAACGGTTTGTTGTGTTTTTATATTGTAATTACTAAGAGAACGGTTTGTTGTGTTTTTATATTGTAATAACTAGGAGAACGGTTTGTTGTATTTTTATATTGTAATAACTAGGAGAACGGTGTGTTGTATTTTTATATTGTAATTACTAGGAGAACGGTTTGTTGTGTTTTTATATTGTAATAACTAGGAGAACGGTTTGTTGTGTTTTTATATTGTAATAACTAGGAGAACGGTTTGTTTTTATATTGTAATAACTAGGAGAACGGTTTGTTGTGTTTTTATATTGTAATAACTAGGAGAGCGGTTTGTTGTGTTTTTATATTGTAATAAGTAGGAGAACGGTGTGTTGTATTTTTATATTGTAATAACTAGGAGAACGGTTTGTTGTGTTTTTATATTGTAATTACTAAGAGAACGGTTTGTTGTGTTTTTATATTGTAATAACTAGGAGAACGGTTTGTTGTGTTTTTATATTGTAATAACTAGGAGAACGGTGTGTTGTGTTTTTATATTGTAATAACTAGGAGAACGGTGTGTTGTGTTTTTATATTGTAATAACTAGGAGAACGGTGTGTTGTGTTTTTATTTTGTAATAACTAGGAGAACGGTTTGTTGTGTTTTTATATTGTAATAACTAGGAGAACGGTTTGTTGTGTTTTTATATTGTAATAACTAGGAGAAAGGTTTGTTGTGTTTTTATATTGTAATATCTAGGAGAACGGTTTGTTTTTATATTGTAATAACTTGGAGAACGGTTAGTTGTGTTTTTATATTGTAATAACTAGGAGAACGGTTTGTTGTGTTTTTATATTGTAATAACTAGGAGAGCGGTTTGTTGTGTTTTTATATTGTAATAACTAGGAGAACGGTTTGTTGTGTTTTTATATTGTAATAACTAGGAGAAAGGTTTGTTGTGTTTTTATATTGTAATAGCTAAGAGAACGGTTTTTGTGTTTTTATATTGTAATAACTAAGAGAAAGGTTTTTGTGTTTTTATATTGTAATAACTAGGAGAACGGTGTGTTGTATTTTTATATTGTAATTACTAGGAGAACGGTTTGTTGTGTTTTTATATTGTAATAACTAGGAGAACGGTTTGTTGTGTTTTTATATTGTAATAACTAGGAGAACGGTTTGTTTTTATATTGTAATTACTAGGAGAACGGTTTGTTGTGTTTTTATATTGTAATAACTAGGAGAGCGGTTTGTTGTGTTTTTATATTGTAATAACTAGGAGAACGGTGTGATGTGTTTTTATATTGTAATAACTAGGAGAACGGTGTGTTGTGTTTTTATATTGTAATAACTAGGAGAACGGTGTGTTGTATTTTTATATTGTATTAACTAGGAGAACGGTTTGTTGTGTTTTTATATTGTAATAACTAGGAGAATGGTGTGTTGTATTTTTATATTGTAATAACTAAGAGAAAGGTTTTTGTATTTTTATATTGTATTAACTAGGAGAACGGTTTGTTATGCTTTTATATTGTAATAACTAGGAGAACGGTGTGTTGTATTTTTATATTGTAATAACTAGGAGAACGGTGTGTTGTGTTTTTATATTGTAATAACTAGGAGAACGGTGTGTTGTGTTTTTATATTGTAATAACTAGGAGAACGGTTTGTTGTGTTTTTATATTGTAATAACTAGGAGAACGGTTTGTTGTGTTTTTATATTGTAATAACTAGGAGAACGGTGTGTTGTATTTTTATATTGTATTAACTAGGAGAACGGTTTGTTGTGTTTTTATATTGTAATAACTAGGAGAACGGTGTGTTGTATTTTTATATTGTATTAACTAGGAGAACGGTTTGTTGTGTTTTTATATTGTAATAACTAGGAGAACGGTTTGTTGTGTTTTTATATTGTAATAACCAGGAGAACGGTTTGTTTTTATATTGTAATAACTAGGAGAACGGTTTGTTGTGTTTTTATATTGTAATAACTAGGAGAACGGTTTGTTGTGTTTTTATATTGTAATAACTAGGAGAACGGTTTGTTTTTATATTGTAATAACTAGGAGAACGGTGTGTTGTATTTTTATATTGTAATAACTAGGAGAACGGTTTATTGTGTTTTTATATTGTAATAACCAGGAGAACGGTTTGTTGTATTTTTATATTGTAATAACTAGGAGAACGGTGTGTTGTATTTTTATATTGTATTAACTAGGAGAACTGTTTGTTGTGTTTTTATATTGTAATAACTAGGAGAACGGTTTATTGTGTTTTTATATTGTAATAACTAGGAGAACGGTTTGTTGTGTTTTTATATTGTAATAACTAGGAGAACGGTGTGTTGTATTTTTATATTGTATTAACTAGGAGAACGGTTTGTTGTGTTTTTATATTGTAATAACCAGGAGAACGGTTTGTTTTTATATTGTAATAACCAGGAGAACTGCTTGTTGTGTTTTTATATTGTAATAACTAGGAGAACGGTTTGTTGTGTTTTTATATTGTAATTACTAGGAGAACGGTTAGTTGTGTTTTTATATTGTAATAACTAGGAGAACGGTTTGTTGTGTTTTTATATTGTAATAACTAGGAGAACGGTTAGTTGTGTTTTTATATTGTAATAACTAGGAGAACGGTGTGTTGTGTTTTTATATTGTAATAACCAGGAGAACGGTTTGTTATGCTTTTATATTGTAATAACTAGGAGAACGGTTAGCTGTGTTTTTATATTGTAATAACTAGGAGAACGGTGTGTTGTGTTTTTATATTGTAATAACTAGGAGAACGGTTTGTTGTGTTTTTATATTGTAATAACTAGGAGAACGGTGTGTTGTGTTTTTATATTGTAATAACTAGGAGAACGGTTTGTTGTGTTTTTATATTGTAATAACTAGGAGAACGGTTTGTTGTGTTTTTATATTGTAATAACCAGGAGAACGGTTTGTTGTGTTTTTATATTGTAATAACTAGGAGAACGGTTTGTTATGCTTTTATATTGTAATAACTAGGAGAACGGTTAGTTGTGTTTTTATATTGTAATAACTAGGAGAACGGTTTGTTGTGTTTTTATATTGTAATAACTAGGAGAACGGTTTGTTATGCTTTTATATTGTAATAACTAAGAGAACGGTTTGTTGTGTTTTTATATTGTAATAACTAGGAGACCGGTTTGTTGTGTTTTTATATTGTAATAACTAGGAGAACGGTTTGTTTTTATATTGTAATAACTAGGAGAACGGTTTGTTGTGTTTTTATATTGTAATAACTAGGAGAACGGTTTGTTGTGTTTTTATATTGTAATAACTAGGAGAACGGTGTGTTGTATTTTTATATTGTAATAACTAGGAGAACGGTTTATTGTGTTTTTATATTGTAATAACTAGGAGAACGGTTTGTTGTGTTTTTATATTGTAATAACTAGGAGAACGGTTTGTTGTGTTTTTATATTGTAATAACTAGGAGAACGGTTTATTGTGTTTTTATATTGTAATAACTAGGAGAACGGTTTGTTTTGTTTTTATATTGTAATAACCAGGAGAACGGTTTGTTATGTTTTTATATTGTAATAACTAGGAGAACGGTTAGTTGTGTTTTTATATTGTAATAACTAGGAGAACGGTTTGTTGTGTTTTTATATTGTAATAACTAGGAGAGCGGTTTGTTGTGTTTTTATATTGTAATAACCAGGAGAACGGTTTGTTGTGTTTTTATATTGTAATAACTAGGAGAACGGTGTGTTGTGTTTTTATATTGTAATAACTAGGAGAACGGTGTGTTGTATTTTTATATTGTAATAACTAGGAGAACGGTTTGTTGTGTTTTTATATTGTAATAACTAGGAGAACGGTTTGTTGTGTTTTTATATTGTAATAACTAGGAGAACGGTGTGTTGTGTTTTTATATTGTAATAACTAAGAGAACGGTTTTATTGTGTTTTTATATTGTAATAACAAGGAGAACGGTTTGTTGTGTTTTTATATTGTAATAACTAGGAGAACGGTGTGTTGTATTTTTATATTGTATTAACTAGGAGAACGGTGTGTTGTGTTTTTATATTGTAATAACCAGGAGAACGGTTTGTTGTGTTTTTATATTGTAATAACTAGGAGAACTGCTTGTTGTGTTTTTATATTGTAATAACTAGGAGAACGGTTTGTTGTGTTTTTATATTGTAATAACTAGGAGAACGGTTTGTTGTGTTTTTATATTGTAATAACTAGGAGAACGGTGTGTTGTATTTTAATATTGTAATAACTAGGAGAACGGTTTGTTATGTTTTTATATTGTAATAACTAGGAGAACGGTGTGTTGTGTTTTTATATTGTAATAACTAGGAGAACGGTGTGTTGTGTTTTTATATTGTAATAACTAGGAGAACGGTTAGTTGTGTTTTTATATTGTAATAACTAGGAGAACGGCTTGTTGTGTTTTTATATTGTAATAACTAGGAGAACGGTTAGTTGTGTTTTTATATTGTAATAACTAGGAGAACGGTTTGTTGTGTTTTTATATTGTAATAACTAGGAGAACGGTGTGTTGTATTTTTATATTGTATTAACTAGGAGAACGGTTTGTTGTGTTTTTATATTGTAATAACTAGGAGAATGGTGTGTTGTATTTTTATATTGTAATAACTAAGAGAAAGGTTTTTGTATTTTTATATTGTATTAACTAGGAGAACGGTTTGTTATGCTTTTATATTGTAATAACTAGGAGAACGGTGTGTTGTATTTTTATATTGTAATAACTAGGAGAACGGTGTGTTGTGTTTTTATATTGTAATAACTAGGAGAACGGTGTGTTGTATTTTTATATTGTAATAACTAGGAGAACGGTTTGTTGTGTTTTTATATTGTAATAACTAGGAGAACGGTTTGTTGTGTTTTTATATTGTAATAACTAGGAGAACGGTGTGTTGTATTTTTATATTGTATTAACTAGGAGAACGGTTTGTTGTGTTTTTATATTGTAATAACTAGGAGAACGGTGTGTTGTATTTTTATATTGTATTAACTAGGAGAACGGTTTGTTGTGTTTTTATATTGTAATAACTAGGAGAACGGTTTGTTGTGTTTTTATATTGTAATAACCAGGAGAACGGTTTGTTTTTATATTGTAATAACTAGGAGAACGGTTTGTTGTGTTTTTATATTGTAATAACTAGGAGAACGGTTTGTTGTGTTTTTATATTGTAATAACTAGGAGAACGGTTTGTTTTTATATTGTAATAACTAGGAGAACGGTGTGTTGTATTTTTATATTGTAATAACTAGGAGAACGGTTTATTGTGTTTTTATATTGTAATAACCAGGAGAACGGTTTGTTGTATTTTTATATTGTAATAACTAGGAGAACGGTGTGTTGTATTTTTATATTGTATTAACTAGGAGAACTGTTTGTTGTGTTTTTATATTGTAATAACTAGGAGAACGGTTTATTGTGTTTTTATATTGTAATAACTAGGAGAACGGTTTGTTGTGTTTTTATATTGTAATAACTAGGAGAACGGTGTGTTGTATTTTTATATTGTATTAACTAGGAGAACGGTTTGTTGTGTTTTTATATTGTAATAACCAGGAGAACGGTTTGTTTTTATATTGTAATAACCAGGAGAACTGCTTGTTGTGTTTTTATATTGTAATAACTAGGAGAACGGTTTGTTGTGTTTTTATATTGTAATTACTAGGAGAACGGTTAGTTGTGTTTTTATATTGTAATAACTAGGAGAACGGTTTGTTGTGTTTTTATATTGTAATAACTAGGAGAACGGTTAGTTGTGTTTTTATATTGTAATAACTAGGAGAACGGTGTGTTGTGTTTTTATATTGTAATAACCAGGAGAACGGTTTGTTATGCTTTTATATTGTAATAACTAGGAGAACGGTTAGCTGTGTTTTTATATTGTAATAACTAGGAGAACGGTGTGTTGTGTTTTTATATTGTAATAACTAGGAGAACGGTTTGTTGTGTTTTTATATTGTAATAACTAGGAGAACGGTGTGTTGTGTTTTTATATTGTAATAACTAGGAGAACGGTTTGTTGTGTTTTTATATTGTAATAACTAGGAGAACGGTTTGTTGTGTTTTTATATTGTAATAACCAGGAGAACGGTTTGTTGTGTTTTTATATTGTAATAACTAGGAGAACGGTTTGTTATGCTTTTATATTGTAATAACTAGGAGAACGGTTAGTTGTGTTTTTATATTGTAATAACTAGGAGAACGGTTTGTTGTGTTTTTATATTGTAATAACTAGGAGAACGGTTTGTTATGCTTTTATATTGTAATAACTAAGAGAACGGTTTGTTGTGTTTTTATATTGTAATAACTAGGAGACCGGTTTGTTGTGTTTTTATATTGTAATAACTAGGAGAACGGTTTGTTTTTATATTGTAATAACTAGGAGAACGGTTTGTTGTGTTTTTATATTGTAATAACTAGGAGAACGGTTTGTTGTGTTTTTATATTGTAATAACTAGGAGAACGGTGTGTTGTATTTTTATATTGTAATAACTAGGAGAACGGTTTATTGTGTTTTTATATTGTAATAACTAGGAGAACGGTTTGTTGTGTTTTTATATTGTAATAACTAGGAGAACGGTTTGTTGTGTTTTTATATTGTAATAACTAGGAGAACGGTTTATTGTGTTTTTATATTGTAATAACTAGGAGAACGGTTTGTTTTGTTTTTATATTGTAATAACCAGGAGAACGGTTTGTTATGTTTTTATATTGTAATAACTAGGAGAACGGTTAGTTGTGTTTTTATATTGTAATAACTAGGAGAACGGTTTGTTGTGTTTTTATATTGTAATAACTAGGAGAGCGGTTTGTTGTGTTTTTATATTGTAATAACCAGGAGAACGGTTTGTTGTGTTTTTATATTGTAATAACTAGGAGAACGGTGTGTTGTGTTTTTATATTGTAATAACTAGGAGAACGGTGTGTTGTATTTTTATATTGTAATAACTAGGAGAACGGTTTGTTGTGTTTTTATATTGTAATAACTAGGAGAACGGTTTGTTGTGTTTTTATATTGTAATAACTAGGAGAACGGTGTGTTGTGTTTTTATATTGTAATAACTAAGAGAACGGTTTTATTGTGTTTTTATATTGTAATAACAAGGAGAACGGTTTGTTGTGTTTTTATATTGTAATAACTAGGAGAACGGTGTGTTGTATTTTTATATTGTATTAACTAGGAGAACGGTGTGTTGTGTTTTTATATTGTAATAACCAGGAGAACGGTTTGTTGTGTTTTTATATTGTAATAACTAGGAGAACTGCTTGTTGTGTTTTTATATTGTAATAACTAGGAGAACGGTTTGTTGTGTTTTTATATTGTAATAACTAGGAGAACGGTTTGTTGTGTTTTTATATTGTAATAACTAGGAGAACGGTGTGTTGTATTTTAATATTGTAATAACTAGGAGAACGGTTTGTTATGTTTTTATATTGTAATAACTAGGAGAACGGTGTGTTGTGTTTTTATATTGTAATAACTAGGAGAACGGTGTGTTGTGTTTTTATATTGTAATAACTAGGAGAACGGTTAGTTGTGTTTTTATATTGTAATAACTAGGAGAACGGCTTGTTGTGTTTTTATATTGTAATAACTAGGAGAACGGTTAGTTGTGTTTTTATATTGTAATAACTAGGAGAACGGTTTGTTGTGTTTTTATATTGTAATAACTAGGAGAACGGCTTGTTGTGTTTTTATATTGTAATAACTAGGAGAACGGTTAGTTGTGTTTTTATATTGTAATAACTAGGAGAACGGTTTGTTGTGTTTTTATATTGTAATAACTAGGAGAACGGTTTGTTGTGTTTTTATATTGTAATAACTAGGAGAACGGTTTGTTGTGTTTTTATATTGTAATAACTAGGAGAACGGTTTGTTGTGTTTTTATATTGTAATAACTAGGAGAACGGTTTGTTGTGTTTTTATATTGTAATAACTAGGAGAACGGTTTGTTGTGTTTTTATATTGTAATAACTAGGAGAACGGTTTGTTGTGTTTTTATATTGTAATAACTAGGAGAACGGTTTGTTGTGTTTTTATATTGTAATAACTAGGAGAACGGTGTGTTGTATTTTTACATTGTAATAACTCGGAGAACGGTTTGTTGTGTTTTTATATTGTAATAACCAGGAGAACGGTTTGCTTTGTTTTTATATTGTAATAACTAGGAGAATGGTTTGTTGTGTTTTTATATTGTAATAACTAGGAGAACGGTTTGTTGTGTTTTTATATTGTAATAACTAGGAGAACGGTTTCTTGTGTTTTTATATTGTAATAACTAGGAGAACGGTTTGTTGTGTTTTTATATTGTAATAACTAGGAGAACGGTTTGTTGTGTTTTTATATTGTAATAACTAGGAGAACGGTGTGTTGTGTTTTTATATTGTAATAACTAGGAGAACGGTTTGTTGTGTTTTTATATTGTAATAACTAGGAGAACGGTTTGTTGTGTTTTTATATTGTAATAACCAGGAGAACGGTTTGTTGTGTTTTTATATTGTAATAACTAGGAGAACGGTTTGTTATGCTTTTATATTGTAATAACTAGGAGAACGGTTAGTTGTGTTTTTATATTGTAATAACTAGGAGAACGGTTTGTTGTGTTTTTATATTGTAATAACTAGGAGAACGGTTTGTTATGCTTTTATATTGTAATAACTAAGAGAACGGTTTGTTGTGTTTTTATATTGTAATAACTAGGAGACCGGTTTGTTGTGTTTTTATATTGTAATAACTAGGAGAACGGTTTGTTTTTATATTGTAATAACTAGGAGAACGGTTTGTTGTGTTTTTATATTGTAATAACTAGGAGAACGGTTTGTTGTGTTTTTATATTGTAATAACTAGGAGAACGGTGTGTTGTATTTTTATATTGTAATAACTAGGAGAACGGTTTATTGTGTTTTTATATTGTAATAACTAGGAGAACGGTTTGTTGTGTTTTTATATTGTAATAACTAGGAGAACGGTTTGTTGTGTTTTTATATTGTAATAACTAGGAGAACGGTTTATTGTGTTTTTATATTGTAATAACTAGGAGAACGGTTTGTTTTGTTTTTATATTGTAATAACCAGGAGAACGGTTTGTTATGTTTTTATATTGTAATAACTAGGAGAACGGTTAGTTGTGTTTTTATATTGTAATAACTAGGAGAACGGTTTGTTGTGTTTTTATATTGTAATAACTAGGAGAGCGGTTTGTTGTGTTTTTATATTGTAATAACCAGGAGAACGGTTTGTTGTGTTTTTATATTGTAATAACTAGGAGAACGGTGTGTTGTGTTTTTATATTGTAATAACTAGGAGAACGGTGTGTTGTATTTTTATATTGTAATAACTAGGAGAACGGTTTGTTGTGTTTTTATATTGTAATAACTAGGAGAACGGTTTGTTGTGTTTTTATATTGTAATAACTAGGAGAACGGTGTGTTGTGTTTTTATATTGTAATAACTAAGAGAACGGTTTGTTGTGTTTTTATATTGTAATAACAAGGAGAACGGTTTGTTGTGTTTTTATATTGTAATAACTAGGAGAACGGTGTGTTGTATTTTTATATTGTATTAACTAGGAGAACGGTGTGTTGTGTTTTTATATTGTAATAACCAGGAGAACGGTTTGTTGTGTTTTTATATTGTAATAACTAGGAGAACTGCTTGTTGTGTTTTTATATTGTAATAACTAGGAGAACGGTTTGTTGTGTTTTTATATTGTAATAACTAGGAGAACGGTTTGTTGTGTTTTTATATTGTAATAACTAGGAGAACGGTGTGTTGTATTTTAATATTGTAATAACTAGGAGAACGGTTTGTTATGTTTTTATATTGTAATAACTAGGAGAACGGTGTGTTGTGTTTTTATATTGTAATAACTAGGAGAACGGTGTGTTGTGTTTTTATATTGTAATAACTAGGAGAACGGTTAGTTGTGTTTTTATATTGTAATAACTAGGAGAACGGCTTGTTGTGTTTTTATATTGTAATAACTAGGAGAACGGTTAGTTGTGTTTTTATATTGTAATAACTAGGAGAACGGTTTGTTGTGTTTTTATATTGTAATAACTAGGAGAACGGCTTGTTGTGTTTTTATATTGTAATAACTAGGAGAACGGTTAGTTGTGTTTTTATATTGTAATAACTAGGAGAACGGTTTGTTGTGTTTTTATATTGTAATAACTAGGAGAACGGTTTGTTGTGTTTTTATATTGTAATAACTAGGAGAACGGTTTGTTGTGTTTTTATATTGTAATAACTAGGAGAACGGTTTGTTGTGTTTTTATATTGTAATAACTAGGAGAACGGTTTCTTGTGTTTTTATATTGTAATAACTAGGAGAACGGTTTGTTGTGTTTTTATATTGTAATAACTAGGAGAACGGTTTGTTGTATTTTTATATTGTAATAACTAGGAGAACGGTTTATTGTGTTTTTATATTGTAATAACTAGGAGAACGGTTTGTTGTATTTTTATATTGTAATAACTAGGAGAACGGTGTGTTGTGTTTTTATATTGTGATAACTAGGAGAACTACTTGTTGTGTTTTTATATTGTAATAACTAGGAGAACGGTTTGTTGTGTTTTTATATTGTAATAACTAGGAGAACGGTTTGTTGTATTTTTATATTGTAATAACTAGGAGAACGGTTTGTTGTGTTTTTATATTGTAATAACCAGGAGAACGGTTTGTTGTATTTTTATATTGTAATAACTAGGAGAACGGTTTGTTGTGTTTTTATATTGTAATAACTAAGAGAACGGTTTGTTATGTTTTTATATTGTAATAACTAGGAGAACGGTTTGTTGTGTTTTTATATTGTAATAACCAGGAGAACGGTTTGTTGTGTTTTTATATTGTAATAACTAGGAGAACGGTTTGTTGTGTTTTTATATTGTAATAACTAGGAGAACGGTTTGTTGTGTTTTTATATTGTAATAACTAGGAGAACGGTTTGTTGTGTTTTTATATTGTAATAATTAGGAGAACGGTTTGTTGTGTTTTTATATTGTAATTACTAGGAGAACGGTGTGTTGTGTTTTTATATTGTAATAACTAGGAGAACGGTTTGTTGTGTTTTTATATTGTAATAACTAGGAGAACGGTTTGTTGTGTTTTTATATTGTAATAACTAGGAGAACGGTTTGTTGTGTTTTTATATTGTAATAACTAGGAGAACGGTTTGTTGTGTTTTTATATTGTAATAACCAGGAGAACGGTTTGTTGTATTTTTATATTGTAATAACTAGGAGAACGGTTTGTTGTGTTTTTATATTGTAATAACTAGGAGAACGGTTTGTTGTGTTTTTATATTGTAATAACTAGGAGAACGGTTTGTTGTATTTTTATATTGTAATAACTAGGAGAACGGTTTGTTGTGTTTTTATATTGTAATAACCAGGAGAACGGTTTGTTGTATTTTTATATTGTAATAACTAGGAGAACGGTTTGTTGTGTTTTTATATTGTAATAACTAAGAGAACGGTTTGTTGTGTTTTTATATTGTAATAACTAGGAGAACGGTTTGTTGTGTTTTTATATTGTAATAACCAGGAGAACGGTTTGTTGTGTTTTTATATTGTAATAACTAGGAGAACGGTTTGTTGTGTTTTTATATTGTAATAACTAGGAGAACGGTTTGTTGTGTTTTTATATTGTAATAACTAGGAGAACGGTGTGTTGTGTTTTTATATTGTAATAACTAGGAGAACGATTTGTTGTGTTTTTATATTGTAATAACTAGGAGAACGGTTTGTTGTGCTTTTATATTGTAATAACTAGGAGAACGGTGTGTTGTGTTTTTATATTGTAATAACTAGGAGAACGGTTTGTTATGCTTTTATATTGTAATTACTAGGAGAACGGTATGTTGTGTTTTTATATTGTAATAACCAGGAGAATGGTTTGTTGTGTTTTTATATTGTAATAACTAGGAGAACGGTTTGTTGTGTTTTTATATTGTAATAACTAGGAGAACGGTTTGTTGTGTTTTTATATTGTAATATCTAGGAGAACGGTTTGTTGTGTTTTTATATTGTAATAACTAGGAGAACGGTTTATTGTGTTTTTATATTGTAATAACTAGGAGAACGGTGTGTTGTGTTTTTATATTGTAATAACTAGGAGAACGGTTTATTGTGTTTTTATATTGTAATAACTAGGAGAACGGTGTGTTGTGTTTTTATATTGTAATAACTAGGAGAACGGTTTGTTGTGTTTTTATATTGTAATAACTAGGAGAACGGTTTATTGTGTTTTTATATTGTAATATCTAGGAGAACGGTTTGTTTTTATATTGTAATAACTAGGAGAACGGTTTGTTGTGTTTTTATATTGTAATAACTAGGAGAACGGTTTGTTGTGTTTTTATATTGTAATAACTAGGAGAACGGTTTGTTTTTATATTGTAATAACTAGGAGAACGGTTTGTTGTGTTTTTATATTGTAATAACTAGGAGAACGGTTTGTTGTGTTTTTATTTTGTAATAACAAGGAGAACGGTTTGTTGTGTTTTTATATTGTAATAACTAGGAGAACGGTTTGTTGTGTTTTTATATTGTAATAACTAGGAGAACGGTTTGTTGTGTTTTTATATTGTAATAACCAGGAGAACGGTTTGTTTTGTTTTTATATTGTAATAACTAGGAGAACGGTTTGTTGTGTTTTTATTTTGTAATAACAAGGAGAACGGTATGTTGTGTTTTTATATTGTAATAACTAGGAGAACGGTTTGTTGTGTTTTTATATTGTAATTACTAGGAGAACGGTTTGTTGTGTTTTTATATTGTAATAACTAGGAGAACGGTTTGTTGTGTTTTTATATTGTAATAACTAAGAGAACGGTTTTTGTGTTTTTATATTGTAATAACTAGGAGAACGGTTTGTTGTGTTTTTATATTGTAATAACTAGGAGAACGGTTTGTTGTGTGTTTATATTGTAGTAACTAGGAGAACTGCTTGTTGTGTTTTTATATTGTAATAACCAGGAGAATGGTTTGTTGTGCTTTTACCTGTAAAAATATACAACCAAATGTTTCCATTCAAGCAAAGCAATTAAGGCGATGTTTTGTGTTTTGTATCATTTCGTACTCCTTTGATGAAATTGAAAATAACGGAAGTAGATTCCGAATGAATAAAGTATGAGAACGTCCGAATCGATTTAGATTTTTATGTATAAATTACAATATGTCTATGGTATATACATCAATATACACTAGCGCAAATAATTAGTTTGAGAGATTTCATTTAATTGTACCAGATAAAGAGGCCATTGATTAGATAGTACGTTCTATGGCTTCCATTATCAATCTCGTAGACAAGAGTATATACTAACGTGGGAAAATATATATAAAGGAAAGTTTGTAATTCATGTGTTTCTATAGATATCAATATGAACACCATTTTCTTTTACCAATCTCGTAGACAAATCTTTATACCAACATGGAAAAATACATATGAAAAAAAGTTTGTAATTCATGTTCTCTATAGATACCAATATGGAAACCATTTTTTATTATCGCATTTTGATTAATAAAATGAAAACACGAGTTCATTTGTATCTCCATGCATATTTTTTTTTCTTTTGGTCATTGTGCTGTCTGTTCTTCTTCGATATACGGATTCTAATTACCCCTTTGGTATCTTCAAACTCTTCAGATACGTTAGCTATTTATATGAATATAAATGAAAATGTCCCGCTAAGTTCTAAGATATTGAACCAGGGCTTCTCCAATTAAGCGCCATTAACGGTATTAATTTCCTGTGATTATCAGTTCAATTTTCCCCCTTAATGCGATAAAACTCAGATTAATTCTCATATTTTGCAATATACAATATTTTGTGGTTTTGTGATTTTATTTGTTCTCCCCCGTTTCATCGCACATTTAGGTGGTTTTCTGCAGGTACTCCGGTATCCTCCACCAATAAAGCTGTCCGCCACGATATAATTGAAATATTGTTAAAAGTGACCTTAAATACCATAAACCTCGCACTTTTGCAAAAGCAATATCTGACTCTAAAATTGTACCGGTGTTTATTTGTAGAATTTTGTAAATAAATAACCTTAGATAGAGGATTTGCCCTGCAATAAATACTAAATTGAGAGAGATATAGTGGATGTGACCTAGTGGTCTTGAGCCCTAGACATAAGGCTAAACGGTTAGTGTTGTAGTTTATCAATGGTGTGAGTTCAAATCCCGTCGAGGGAAGAACAAACATTTGTCAGCTCAAAGATCTAATTCTAACACTGTTTGGTTTAATTTTCAGACGTATATATATATATATATGTTTTAAAGTAAACGTCTGAAAATTAAACCAGTGTTAGAATTAGATTTTTGAGCTGTCACTTTTTTTTTTTTCCTCGACGGGATTTGAACTCACACCATTGATACACTGCAGCACCACGCGCTTAGCCTTATGTCCAGCGCACTAGACCACTTGACCACATCCGCTCTATAAAAATGGAGCTTCAATAGTCGAAGTGTTACCTTGTCTCGTAAGGATGTAGATGGTACATATATACTTAGTATTATAATTTGACAGCAATCTAATTCAGCAATTTTTAATATATTGTATAGGATAATGAAGAAATCATTATAAGTCACAGGAAATAAAGTATATTATACGAACGTCTAGAAGCAAGTGACAACCATACAATATATCTGTCCCACTGGATCTCAAAGTTACTAAGGATACTAGGTTAATACTAAATATTATATACGTCTGAAAATTAAACCAAACAGTGTTAGAATTAGATTTTTCAGCTGTCAAATTTTGGTTCTTCCCTCGACGGGATTTGAACTCACACCATTGATACACTGCAGCACCAATCGCTTAGCCTTATGTCCAGCGCCTTATGTTTTAAAGTATATATATATATATATATATACAGGGTCGGGTTATCCTATATGCTGCAGCCTATGACCCCTACAGTTTAGGGACATCATTCTAATTTATTTAACAAATGTGCAACAAGTTTACCTCAAGCTATGTAAATGTCGCTAAAACATAGCACGAGTAAAAAAAAATCAAGACGAGTGTGGGCGAGTTAGAGGATGGTACAGTCTGCGGGGAGGGACATAATTTCATTAGTAAAGGGGTCGAAAAAGCTCATAATCCGGCCCTCTATATATATATACTTTAAAACAAGATGATACATATTATAATGCTATTAGGGCCGTGATCGTATGGTAGTTGGAATTAAAATATTGTTGAAAGTGGCGTTAAACTCCATCAGACAAACAAACAAAATGTTATTAACTACAGTTTGACAAACAAAACTATTAGATTAAACAATGTAGGTGTACTTATTCCTGAACTTCATCAATTGATTGATAGTGTTTGAGTAACAATGTCAATGTACCCAAACTAAATATAGGAGAGATCAAGACACAGATTACTTTTCAGAGACACGTAAAACAGCGATTAAGTTTATAATTGAAACTTTTGACGAGAATTAAACGTTTGACCCCCATAGCATGTTCAAAAGATGAAATGTGGTAATTACGACAATTAAAGTCTCGTTGTGGATCATTTAAACGTAACAACAATCGAAATCGTCATAAAAGCTTAAAAGTGACACCTATATTGTTTTGCAATAATTGAAAGGGGCGTAACCCATTCCGACAAATAAAAGTCGTATCTAAATCTGGATTAAGGATATTTATCAGTTGTAGATTGGAGTATTAAACTTACAAGGTGTTAGGGTTAATGCTGTTAGAGTAATACAATTTGTTTGTGCATACAGGTAAATCATTTTTTGTTATTCTTGTTTCTTTTTTAAGTAATAGTGCATAAAAATGTTTAGGTTTCTGCACTCGATTTCTAAGCCAACGGGGTTGAAAAATCAATAAGTTTTCTTTCCGTTTTTTTTCATAGAAAGATGATTATACCTTTTTCAAACTTTATCTAGATGTGGATGATGCTAAAGAAAGCTAATATTTATAGGGGTGATTTTTTTGGGTGGGGGTTTGTATGTATTTTTTTGTCTTATAAAAGTTAAGTTTTTGCTTTGACATTGTAATCTAATGACCTCCCTAGTTTAAAACCGGTGTGATAATTTTTTTTTTTCCATTTCATTCATATTGTTAGAATTTTCAACTAATTTTGAATTGTACATGTGATGAAATTTAAACAGAAATATAGTTTCTTATTATTTCACCGCCACTATATAACTGAAATATTGTTGAAAGTGGCGGCATAATGTTGTATCGAGCTCACTTCATCATGGGCGGGATTCGAACTCACAGCTTTAGTAGTGATAGGCACTGATTGCATGGATTGTTGTAAATCCAACTACCATACGACCAAGACCACGACGACCCTCTAATTATTTCTTATGGAACTTTTTTTTCTTAATGTTTTATTCATCTCAGTAAGGAAATCACTATTGTACAACAATTAATTGCAACTTGAAGCAAATGAACCGCATTTGTGGTGTAATGGTAAGAGAGTTCTCTTCGAATGCGGTAGTTTGTAGGTTCGAGCCCTGGTCGGGTCAAGCCAAAAAATATAAACTTTGTATTTGTTGCTTCTCCGCTTAGCACGCGAGTTGTTGTTTAACGCGTACTCAGCAATTTTTCAGTCATATTATGGCGAGAGCTAGTTATTTTTCAATGCGATGATGACGAGGTCCGCATTGGACTAGAGTAATACGCTCAGTTGGATTTTTATAGTGCTAGTTCAGTGAAAGAACAGTCTGCAGGTAGACATGTCGCTCCACTCGGACACATTATCCTGACTCCAAGCCAACCTGTCTTTGCTCTTTCTCCTTAATGCTGCCTGCTTAGCGGAGAATCAACACATTCCATTTTAATAGTCTTTGGTTTGACCCGATCGGAGCGCGAACCCTGATATACCGCACTCCTCGAACACGCTAACCATTACACAACCAATGCGGTTATCTATATTGAAATATGTGTTTTTTTAAATATTTAACATAACATAGTGCAGGTGGATATTTACAATAATATATTTTTAAACGAGATTATGGCTTCTACAAATTTGTACAAAGAAAATGAACTTTCGGAAAATTTAAAACAAGTTATTTAAATTATTATTTAAAGCATAAATACAACTGTACTTCTAAACGGACTGTTATATGATACCATTGTTGATTAAGATTGTTGTATGTTTAAATACTTTAATACAAATGTATTTTTAAACGGACTGTAAAATGATACCGTTGTCAATTAAGTGTATTTATTATATGGGTGAATACTCTGTGATATTTAAAACATAACTGAATATTTCATCATTCAGCATTCAGTTGTAGACAAGCTAGAGCTGATTATTAAAATAAATCCCACACTGTCGGAACAATTCACAAATATAATCGACATTCGTAGAAAGAGATGTATAAACGATACCCTTAACACAAATATACATTACTTCTCTCTTTCCTGCTTTGTACAGACACTTCAATAAAAAGTGGCGGCATTAAAGTACTTTAACCTCCATTATTAGTAAAGTGATACGGTTATGAAAAAGAAGTTATTTCTTGAAGTGAGATATAGCCATCTTTCCGAGGTAACGGTGTTCTGTCGGCTGTGCTGTGTCTGCGGTGTTGTGTCGGCTGTGTTGCGTACTGCGGTGTTGTGTCGGCTGTGCTGTGTCGGCGGTGTTCTGTACTGCGGTGTTGTGTCGGCGGTATTGTGTTCTGCGGTGTTGTGTCGGCGGTGATGTGTACTGCAGTGTTGTGTCGGCTGTGCTGTATCGGCTGTGTTGTGTCGGAGGTGTTGTGTCGGCTGTCTTGTGTCGGCGGTGTTGTGTCGGCGGTGTTGTGTCGGCGGTGTTGTGTCGGCGGTGTTGTGTCGGCTGTGCTGTGTCAGCTTTGCTGCGTCGGCTGTGTTGTGTCGGCTGTGTTGTGTCGGCTGTGCTGTGTCGGCTGTGATATAGACGCTAATATCTAGAGGACGGGGGTTAGGGTAGTGATTGTGGTGTTTAACGCCACTTTCATTAATGTTTCAGCTATATCGTGGCGGTCAGTTTTATTAGTGGAGGAAACCGACAACAACCACCGACCTGTCGCAAGTCACTGACAAACTTTATCACATAATGTTGCATCGAGCATACATCACCATGAGCGGGATTCGAACTCACAACTTTAGTAGTGATAGGCACTGATTGCCTGGATTGTTGTAAATCCAACTACCATGCGACCAGGCAGGTACCTAGAGAAATAGCCTAGTGTCTCTCTTCATAGGTATTGAAAGTAGTAACATTTTTTGTTTCACATTTTATCTCCACGTTACTAAAAAGTAACAAACAATCTGTATACATTCCCCGTTAATTTTTATCTTCACATCCTTCGTCGTGTATATTTCCGCCCTTGTCAAATTTGATCAATGGTGTACGCCGGATTTTACGTCTAAGTGAATGTTAGAAAAAAAGTAGGACATGCTACGATTTGTAAATAACATATAACACTTACTTATTAATTGATAATATACAGTATTAAGAGGTCACCTTTGGGAAAAAGAAAAAGTGGCCTTATAAGACAGGTGACCTCTTAGAAGAGGCTCAATTCATATGAAGTTATCTATGACAAGACAAAAAAAAGGTGACCTCTTAATAGAGGTGATTGCTTAATAGAGCTGACTGCATGAGCAGGTTGACTGTATAAGTATTTAGTACATACAGATCTATTATCTAAATAATTAAACGAGTCTATTTACGTACATGTGGTTCTTGACTACTCAAGTAGAACAAGTACGTTGAAGAACAAACTGTTTGTAAATGTATATGTTATTGAATAATATATCATAGGTTATTGATTATATACTCAAGTATTGTTTTCACTCGCATTGATGTTTTGTTATTAAGCATGTTTTTTTATATTCCCATTGACTTTGATTGTATACAAATCTAAATAAAATCAAAACATTTGTAAAATACTTGAGATTTTGTGTAAACATGCATGAAAAACATTTAAAATGAATGAAGCTGAAAATAAAATATGTATATATCGGTTTATTTAGTACGTGCAAAAAGGGGGCGTCATTTTCATATATATGATTGATTGTTGTTTAACGATAAGTGGACATTATTTCAGTACATTTTTGTATCATGTATTTTCGTGGATAAACGGATAGTGAGATGTTCATTGATATTTGGATTCGTGGTTTTGATACTTACTCATAATTTCCTAGTGCCCGGCTGGCTCAATGAGTTAGGTAGTTGGATTACATAGCAACTCATACAAACCTATCACCAATACGGCGTGGGTTCTCACCCGGCTTTGTAAATTACAAAAAGGGTGCAGTCGACTCACAGCCGAAAGTGATAAAGTTTACCAGTTGCTTGCCCATGGTCGGTGGTTCTCTCCGGGTACTCCGGCTTCTTCCACCACTAAAACTGGTCGCCATGGTATAGCTGAAATATTGCTAAAAGTGGCGCTAAACACCAAAAATCAAATCAAATCATCATAATTTCTCTTGTTACATGGTTTTATTATACCTTTCGTCTTACGATAAATTTCATGGTTTGTTGATACGAACAGATATTTAACGAATGCAAATTTATTCACAGCATTCAGTATACGAGAAAAGGTTTACAAACAATAAATCGTGAAAGTAAAAGGGTGGCGTTGCTATGGGCCCGTGGGCGGAAGATTGGAATGCGACAAGAATACAATTGATATGGTTGGACATTTAGCCTTGCAACAAGCCACCAACGACCATTGTTAGAAATTCTTTCCTCATTAGGCGATGCGGCAGGTTGTCTGCAAGTAGCGTGGCATTCTGAATACCGGAGGTACTTATTTACGTCCCGTCCTTAAGTTGATTCGATCTGAACAGCTAGTGGACGTCCCTTTCGTACCCTTTCGTGGTTGTACCTCGCAGCGGAGAGTCCAGATCTAATTTATTTAGGGAATATTTGAAATTTTTGAACAGGTTATACAGGTATAACCTATTCAATATTCCTTATAATTTAATCTATGCAACAAAATTTAATGATTCCTCGATTTTAATTACGATCATTTCATGTGACTATTTGAATTTATCGTTGGCGAATGAATATGTTGGTGACGTCAACCCAGGTTATCGAGTATAACTAAAATTTTCTCCAGGGGATCAGCCAATCATATTTCTATATTCAAATCTAATTAAATGATATACCAATATATATATACACCAGTATTCTATAGAGGTTTGAAGAGGTCGTTGAGAACGCATGCAAAATTATTAAGTTGCATATGACAATGATATTGTCATGTCAAGTGCCTTACTTTCTAGCTCATTTGAATCCGTACATTTTCTTTTAAATTAAAATGCATTCTTCTTCCAAATACAGAACTAGACTCTAAAGATAGAGTGGGTATTATGCACCCAAAATAAACATCTTTTAAATGTCTATCATTCAACCCGCCACTTATTTTATTGAAGTGCCTGTACAAAGCCAGGAAAAGTGAGCGGTCGTGTATTTGTGTGTTAGGGGTATCGCCAGGACAAGTGAGCGGTCGTGTATTTGTGTGCTAGGGGTATCGCCAGAACAAGTGAGTGGTCGTGTATTTGTGTGTTGGGGGTATCGCCAGAACAAGTGAGCGGTCGTGTATTTGTGTGTTAGGGGTATCGCCAGAACAAGTGAGCGGTCGTGTATTTGTGTGTTAGGGGTATCGCCAGGACAAGTGAGTGGTCGTGTATTTGTGTGTTAGGGGTATCGCCAGAACAAGTGAGCGGTCGTGTATTTGTGTGTTAGGGGTATCGCCAGAACAAGTGAGCGGTCGTGTATTTGTGTGTTAGGGGTATCGCCAGAACAAGTGAGCGGTCGTGTATTTGTGTGTTAGGGGTATCGCCAGAACAAGCGAGCGGTCGTGTATTTGTGTGTTAGGGGTATCGCCAGAACAAGTGAGTGGTCGTGTATTTGTGTGTTAGGGGTATCGCCAGGACAAGTGAGTGGTCGTGTATTTGTGTGTTAGGGGTATCGCCAGAACAAGTGAGCGGTCGTGTATTTGTGTGTTAGGGGTATCCATTTTCCTCCTTTCTGTTGGATATTCTAACTTTTCCGACAACGTGATATTTTCTTTATTTTTTTCATTTTATAATCAACATTTTTTTTATTTCAATTTTGACGTTTAAGCTTAACCTTGGCGTAGATTTCAATATTTTTATGTTTGCACTTTGTGGAATTTAAACATGCGTTAAGTTTAAAATATATATTTAATGTATACATAATATATTGTTTGTCTTGTCAAATACCTACGTTATTATGCATATGAATAATGAGGATACAATCGTAAATATAAGGTATGGACGTGCATAGTAAAAAATATGAGGAACAAAATATAGCACACCGTCAAAACAGTCCCAAAATCTAATAGAACAATCGTGGAAACAGAGCTAGGGAAAATAGATATCACTAGCACACATTTACCACCTTGATACAGTTATTTCTGTAAAAGCGGCGGGGTTAAACTAGGATGGGTTTTTTGGAGGGGAGGGGGGGGGGGGGGGGGGGGAGGATCATATGATTTTAAAAAGCGATGCGCAAGTTGTGCACATGTCTCAAATTCGATTTAATTTCTAGACAATTTTATGAACAATTATATTATCCAAATATTCGTTCCGTATTCAATGAATTACCTTTTATTTGTTATTAATAAGAATACAATTGTCAAGCTAAAAATAGTTTGAAGATACCAAAGGGAGGTAATCAGAATCCGTAAATCAAAGAAGAACAGACAACACAATGTCCAATAGAAGAAGAACAGACAACACAATGGCCGAGAGAAAAAGTACAAATGGACAAACAACGAACTACAAAACATACATATAAAACTAAAGATAGAATAACACGTACCCCACTGAAAACCGGGGTGAACTCATGTACTCCGGAAGGGTAAGCAGTTCCTGCTCTACTAGTGGCACTCGTCAAAGTTATTTCATGGTACATAATCAAAAAAAGAAAAAGGGGGTATGCTAGTTGTGCGCATGTCACAAATTCTATTTATTTTCTAGAGTTAGTGGTTGTTGTTAGAAGTCAAATAATGAGTAATGCTTCAGATATATCATGTCTAGAACAAGTTACATTTAGATTAGTATATTTGTACTAGACCAACTCGCTTGTTTGGGTTTTTTGTATCGATAGCTCACTGCAACAACAGTCCGTGTGTAGACTTTTTGCTCCACTCGGACCTATTATATTGATTCCGAGCCAACCAGTCTCTGTTCGGTCACTTTAATGGAGAGTGCACAAAGACGAAGGTGCTAACCATTACGGGTTAGGGTTATGGTGTTTAACTTCACTTTTAACAATATTCCAGTGATATCGTGGAGCTAACCATTATACCACCTATGCTGTCAAATAGGGTCATTATTATTAGGTTTAGGGTTTAGCGCCACTTTCAACAATATTGCAGTTATATCGTGGTGGAGGAAACCGGAGAAAACCTGCCACAAACTTGATCACATAATGTTTTATCGAAAACATCAGGCTTGAGAGGGATTCGAACTCACAATTGTCAATCAAATAACAACATTTTTTAGCAAGATAATGAATATCACCATTCAACTGTCAGCCAGCCATTTAAGGCAAAGATCGTCGAGAACATCGCTATAAGTATTTAACTATAGCTTAGTATCTCAACTGTAGAGGGGCCAGGGTGGCCCAATGAGTTAGGTTGTTGGATTACCTAACATCACATGCAAGCCTATCACCAATACGACGTGAGTTCGCACCCGGTTTTGCAAATAAAAGGGTGCACTCGACTCGCAGCTGCAAGTGATAAAGTTCATCAGTTGCTTGCCCATGGTCGATGGTTCTCTCCGGGTACTCAAGCTTCTTCCACCACTAAAACTGGTCGCCATGATATAGCTGAAATATTGCTGAAAGTGACGTTAAAGCACCAAAAATCAAATCAAATCAACTGTAGAGTACAGACTTGTTCGAAATGGGAATTACCTGTTTTTCCGGGAACGAATAAAATAACCCACTCCACAATATGAACAAAATATGCTTGGAGAATTACACGCTTTGTTTGTTAGATTTATCAATTGTTTCAAACGATGTTGGATTTTGGAAACGTTGTATTTTCTGTTTTTTATTTTATTGTTGCTACGAAATGTGTTCGTGATTTGGTGAGGTGTACTCGACATGTTTTCGTGATTTAGTGAGGTGTACTCGACATGTCTTCGTGACTTGGTGAGGTGTACTCGACATGTCTTCGTTATTTGGTGAGATGTACTCGACATGTCAGTTAAGCCTATTCGTATGATCATTTTTTGACACGAGAAGAAATATTCCATAATGTTTCATTTTTGCAATAAATGCGTTAAATATCTAATTATTTTATGTTATTTCGATAATTCTGTGAAATGATGCATTTTGAGGTATAGATTGTCCAGGAAAAACAAAAAGATAAAATATTTAGGACAAATAATGACACCATTTGTTTTCCTTTGTAGAAAGAACCAGTGCTTATCAGAATGAAAAACTATGGCTTGGTTTTGGCCTACGCATTTGTCGTTCATGTGGTAGTGTCTGTTGACCCAGAAGTAGAAACATCCAACGGGAAAATCAAAGGTTATGAGCAGATGTCATACAATGGTAAAATGGTATCAACATATCTAGGAATTCCTTTTGCAACGCCACCTGTTGGAAATTTAAGATTCAAGCGCCCACTTCCGGTTCAAAATTGGACCAATACATTGGAATGTAAAATCTTGCCGAACTCGTGTCCACAAATTAAATTTACTACGTTTGTTGGGAAAAAAGGTGAAAGTGGTGAAGAAATGTGGAACTACAACACAAATGCTAGCGAAGACTGTCTTTATCTGAATGTGTGGGCTCCCAAATTAACATCAGGGAAAAAATTATCCACACTGGTGTGGATTTACGGGGGAGGATATATATACGGTACATCTACATTAGAACTTTATGATGGAACATTTTTATCTGCGTACGGTGAGGTGATCATCGTGTCAATAAACTACAGGGTTGGGCCGTTTGGATTTCTTTATATGGGTAACGACGGTGCGCCCGGAAATGCTGGACTGATGGATCAGACAATTGCGCTTGAATGGATTTACAACAACATCGAAAACTTCGGAGGCAGCAAAGATTCTATTACTATTTTTGGCGAAAGCTCTGGCGCCGCTAGCGTTTCCTATTTATTAGCGTCGGATTTATCGAAAAACTACTTCCAGCGCGCAATCTTACAAAGTGCTTCTTCATTAGCAAGTTGGGCATATCAGGAGCCCGTCATTGCAACAAAATATGCTCAAAGTTTAGCTAACATTGTTTCTTGTGGAGATAAAAATACAGACGATACCGTTGAATGTTTGATGCACGTTTCAGCAGACGATTTAACAAATAAAGCGTGGGAGTTATCAATGACGCATGTACAGTGGCCTTTCGCACCAACGATTGACAATTACTTTATAAACGATAGTCCTAGAGAAATAATGAAAACTGATTATTTTGCAAACAAGGACATTCTATTAGGATTTAACACTGACGAAGGAACTTTTTTTCTTCTGTACTATTTACTGGATGCAATTAATTATCCCACGAGTAGGAATATGACTCGGGAGGAATTCTTAGCTGAAATTCCATATATAGTTTCAACAGACGGGTTTTCCTTTATTAAACAAGACAGCGACAAATTATTGTTTGACGCCATGCTAATGTACTACACATCATGGAGCTCAGAAATGACGTCATCGCACTACTTCGATATACTAGACGATATTGGTAAGGTACTTAAAATAAGTATTTAAAGTAGAGGCTCTAATTGGGGGGGGGGGGGGGGGGGGGGGACGTGGTAAGGGACTTATGATTAGAATCTACAGTTGAGGCTCTACTTGGGGGGAGCATGGTAAGGTACATATAATAATAATTTAAAATTGAGCCTCTATTAGGGGGTACATATTTCACATGGTATCGTAAGGAGGCACCTTTAATAGGAAATGAAAGTTGAACCTCTAATTGGGGGAATATATTTCACATGGTGTACTTATAATAAGAATTGACAGTGTGTGGCTCTAATTGGGGGTACATATTCCACATCACATCATTTATTTAAAGTCAAGACTCTAATTTGGAGGGTGTGGGGGGGGGGGGGGGGGGGGGGGGGAGAGAGAGGGGGATATTATACATGGTATCATTTATATATTAATTACACTTTTTCATATTCATTAAGATCATATTTCTGTATAAACGATATTGGAGTGTCTCCTTATGTGTGGTTGGTAGTTTTAATAAACGTTATAGAATACCGACCAATCGAAAATGGACAATCCAGGATAAGGACTATGCGTGACCACTAATATCATAATGCGACCCCTAACGTGACACAACAAATTGCATAAAATCGATCCGAGATTCGGCAGGGAATATTAGTTTTCTTGATTTCTCCTGATTAAGCTCCGTAATGATAAGCTTGATTCCTGTAGACAATATACACGATAGTATCTTTATTCATTACATACTTAGTTCAAATAAAGGCATTTTTGTATGACCAATATGACCGGAAGTAAACTGTCCATATTTTCACACCCCGGGAAAATAACCGGTTATTACTACAAGATCATTTCCATATCGAGGCCCATATTGGCCCGGGCCAATATGGGTGTCTCTTTTCTAGATGTCGGAAGAATGTAATAAATAGTTTAATACATGAGCATTTCCATATTGGCCTGGTTATCATCCCTCGACCCATATTGGCCCGAGACGGAGTCGAGGGCCAATATGGGGGTCTAGTGATGATAACCAGGCCAATATGGAAATACCCATGTATTAATCTATATATATATACCATGTTCTCTAAAGCACTGGCTCATCTTCTTCCAAATGAATCGAATCATAAGTGTAGGCTAGCGACGGTGACACATACAGTTCATAGGAAGTTTTTTGTCGTGTTTTTAATAATTTCGTAATACATGTACATATTATAATGGATTATGAAATAAAATAAATGTTATAAAGCTATAATAAATAACAAGAGAAGCAAATGGTCAATGGCAATACGTAATTTAATTAGGGGCCGTCGTGGTCGTGATCGTATGGTAGTTGGATTTACAACTACTCGTGTCATCAGTGCATATCACCACTAACGTTATGAGTTCGAATCTCACTCGCAAGGTGTACTCGATGCAAAGCTTAGTTGGTCAATGACTGCCGACAGATCGGTGGTTTTCTCCACCAATAAAACTGACCACCATGGTATAAGTGATAAAGTTTACCAGTTACTTGTCCATGGTCGGTGGTTCTCGCTTCTTCCACCACTAAAACTGGTCACCATGATGTATTTGAAATATTGCTGAAAGTGGCGTTAAGCAGCAAAAAATCAATCCAAATCCAAATATAAGTGAAATATTGATGAAAGTAGCGTTTAACACCACACACATAGCCCGTAATTTAATTGTGACGATGATTGCCGACAGTCGATATATACGAGCAGCTTACCTCAAATAACCATACTTGTTACATCTATTTAAAATTATCAGCTGGACTGGGTTGCACAAACCGCAATTAAATTTAACTGTCAATTAAACCGTGACATTTAAATGTACTTGAACTGTACATCGGATTAATTTACATTTAAGGTTTAATTGAGACTTAAATTTAATTGAGGTTTGTGCCCCTCAGTCTAGCAGGATATCGAAAAGTACGTTAGTTATTAATTTAATGGTCGTGGGTGGCTTGTCGAAAGGCAAAATGTTCTGAGATTATCCAGTATATCCTCGTTTTTCCTGTGGAAATCGGAAATTTCGTGTCGTCAGTGACATCTTTTAGGCTAAATATTTTACTGTTTAAAAGCATTTCAGTTACAAATATTTATGACTGATCACGTGACGTTAAACAAAAATGAATCAATTTATGGACCAATACGAGACAACGTGAAGCTGATTGTACATGTATCACACTTGTGTAACATAAACTTCCTACCCTTCCAGGGCACTTGAGTTTACCCTCACTTCCTACCCTTCCAGGGCTCCTGAATGTACCCTCACTTCCTACCCTTACAGGACACCTGAGTTTAAACTCACGTCCTACCCTTCCAGGGCACCTGAGTTTACACTCACTTCCTACCCTTCCAGGGCACCTGAGTTTACCCTCACTTCCAACCCTTACAGGACACCTGAGTTTAAACTCACGTCCTACCCTTCCAGGGCACCTGCGTTTACACTCACTTCCTACCCTTCCAGGGCACCTGAGTTTACCCTCACTTCCTACATTTACAGGACACCTGAGTTTAAACTCACGTCCTACCCTTCCAGGGCACCTGAGTTTACACTCACTTCCTACCCTTCCAGAGCACCTGAGTTTGCCCTCACTTCCTACCCTTCCAGGACACGTGAGTTTACCCTCACGTCCTACCCTTCCAGGGCACCTGAGTTTACCCTCACGTCCTACCCTTACAGATTCACCTGAGTTTACCCTCACTTCCTACCCTTCCAGGGCGCCTGAGTTTACGCTCACTTCCTACCCTTCCAGGACACCTGAGTTTACACTCACTTCCTACTCTTCCAGGGCACCTGAGTTTACCCTCACTTTCTACCCTTCCAGGGAACCTGAGTTTACCCTCACTTCCTAACCCTTCCAGGACACATGAGTTTACCCTCACTTCCTACCCTTCCAGGGCACCTGAACTTACCCTCACTTCCTACTCTTCCAGGGCACCTGAGTTTACACCCACCTCCTATCCTTCCAGGGCACCTGAGTTTACCCTCGGACTTAGCTGGCATTGTGTTGCTCAATCGTTTGTTTTCTGTGTAGTATATTGTAGATTATC
Source organism: Bathymodiolus septemdierum (assembly GCA_963383655.1). Taxonomy (NCBI): domain Eukaryota; kingdom Metazoa; phylum Mollusca; class Bivalvia; order Mytilida; family Modiolidae; genus Bathymodiolus; species Bathymodiolus septemdierum. The sequence continues at coordinate 57,789,495 of OY726527.1, forward strand.
CTTTTTCTTTTGACCTTTTGACTTTTACGATGTCGGACCTTTTGACCTTTACAATGTCGGGCTCATTCTAGCTATCGCCTTTTCTTTTTTTCATGGATTGTAAGTATAAATGTGTATGTCTGTCCTTCCCGCATCACATGATTTCACCCCTGTTATCAGTGCCGGATTTACAATTGTGCTTAGGTGTGCTTAAGCACAGGGCCCCGATGGGGCTTTGGGTAATATATAATAGCTTCTTCTTCTTTTTTCTTTTGGTATACAGTATCCCATCGACTTCTGATGATTACATACTGTTGCAAAAAAGGCATTTTGGTTAAAAAATATAACCTTGAGTAAATGGACAATATAGTTTCTTGCTTCCATGCAGTGCCGAAATTACCATTGTGCTTAGGTGTGCTTAAGCACAGGGCCCTGTTGGCCAGCGGGCCCATCTTTGAGTTTGTTAGCAGCTACATGTCTGACTTAATATAGCGTAATATTTTAATTATTCCTAAATTTCATGAGCATGCATGCTTGACTGCCTGTGTAGGCCTACCAGGTCTACATCCTTCACGGCCCAAGTAAGGGGCCTGATAACCTAACTAGTACAGGGCCTCAGTTGTCCTAAATCTGGCACTGCCTGTTATTAATAGGCTTCGTCTTCCTCAGTCTGCTGTTGTCTATGGAGTGTTGTGTGTATCAGTGTGCTTTATCTCTTTGTCATTCTTCTCTTGACCATTGTGTTGTGGGTCCGGAGGGCTCAATGAGCTACCGGGGCCCGGGTGGCTCAATGAGTTAGGGGGCCCCGGATGGGTCAATGAGTTAGGTAGTTGGATTACCTGACAGCTCATACAAGCCTATCACCAATACGGCGTGGGCCCGGGTGGCGCAATGAGATAGGTAGTTGGGTTACCAAACAACTCATACAAGCCTATCTTCAATACGGCGTGGACCCGGGTGGCTCAATGAGTTAGGGGGCCCCAGGTGGGTCAATGAGTTAGGTAGTTGGATTACCTGACAACTCATACAAGCCTATCACCAATACATCGTGGCCCGGGTGGCTCATTGAGTTAGGGGGCCCCGGGTGGCTCATGAGTTAGGTAGTTGGATTACCTGACAACTCATACAAGCCTATCACCAATACGGCGTGGGCCCGGGTGGGTCAATGAGTTAGGTAGTTGGATTACCTGACAGCTCACACAAGCCTATCACCAATACGGCGTGGGCCCGGGTGGCTCAATGAGTTAGGTAGTTGGATTACCTGACAACTCATACAAGCCTATCACCAATACGGCGTGGGCCCGGGTGGCTCAATGAGTTAGGTAGTTGGGTTACCAAACAACTCATACAAGCCTATCTTCAATACGGCGTGGGACCGGGTGGCTCAATGAGTTGGGTATTTGGATTACCTAACAACTCATACAAGCCTATCACAAATACGGGGGCCCGGATGGCTCAATGAGTTAGGTAGTTGGATTACCTAACAACTCATACAAGCCTATCACCAATACGGCGTGGGTTCGCGGCCGGCTTTGTAAATTACAAAAAAGGTGCACTCGCCTCGCAACCGTAAGTGATAAAGTTTACCAGTTGCTTGGCCATGGTCGGTGGTTCTCTCCGGGTACTCCAGCCTCTTCCACCCCTAAAACTGTCGCCATGATATAGCTGAAATGTTGCCGAAACTGGCGTTAAACACAATAAATAAAATCACCATTGTGTTGTCTGTCCTTCGATTTACGACTTCTGATTACCGCTTCGGTATATTCAAACCTTATCTTGCATTCAAGAATCGTAGGTATAAAAGTGTCTATCTCTACTGTGTGTTTACCATAACACTACAATCTGAGTTAATTAAAGTAATGAATGATATTCAGTAGATCTCTCATAACAGTAGAGAAAATGGAGACTTATTGGATAAACAGGATCAACAGATATTTAATACATATTTTTGTATGCTTATTTCTAATAGACGTCTGTTATAACACAAGGTTGTTCTTAATGAATTTATCTACTTTAATTTGTTTTGTCAAATTGCTGGAGAATCCTTCTTCTACTTCGATTAAATAAAAAAATCGTGCTATTTTGTCAAATTGCTGGAAAATTCTTCCTTCTACTTCGATTAAATAAAATAGCAGGGTCAATGAATGCTCGTAGTTAACTGACTGCTAGTTAGGAAGGTTTAATCTGTTGGTCACATGGACAGTACAATATCAGGGGTAATGAATGGTTGTAGTTAACTAACTACTAGCTAGGAAGGTAGACACTGTTCGTCACATGGACAGTACAATATCAGGGGTAATGAATGGTTGTAGTTAACTAACTACTAGCCAGGAAGGTAGAATATGTATATAAAGGGTAACTGCACATAATGGGCTCATTAAAATCAGTCATGCATGCCTATCAGGGCCGAGGTGGCTCATTGAGTTAGGTAGTTGGATTACCTAACAACTCATGCATGCATATCAGGGTTCAGGTGGCTCAATGAGTTAGGTAGTTGGATTACCTAACAACTCATACATGCATATCAGGGCCCATGTGGTTCAATGAGCTAGGTAGTTAAATTACCTAACAACTCATACGTGCCTATCAGGGTCCGGGTGGCTCAATGAGTTAGGTAGCTGGATTACCTAACAACTCATACAAGCCTATTAGGGCCCGGGTGGCTCAATGAGTTAGGTAGTAGGATTACCTAACAACTCATACAAGCCTATCACCAATACGACGTGGGTACGCGCCCGATTTTGTAAATTACAAAAAGGATGCACCCGACTCGCAGTCGCAAGTGATAAAGTTTACCAGTTGCTTGCCCTTGGTCGGTGGTTTTCTCCGGGCTTCTTCCACCACTAAAACTGGTCGCTATGATATAGCTGAAATATTGCTGAAGGTGGCGTTAAGCATAAAAAATCAATCAAATCCAAAATTGTGTGAGTTGTTAGGTAATCCAACTACCTAACTCATTGACCAACCCGGGCCCTACAACTACCTAACTCATTGAGCCACCCGGGCCCTACAACTACCTAACTCATTGAGCCACCCGGGCCCTACAACTACCTAACTCATTGAGCCACCCGGGCCCTACAACTACCTAACTCATTGAGCCACCCAGGCCCTACAACTACCTAACTCATTGAGCCACCCGTGCCCTACAAATACATAACTCATTGAGCCACCCGGGATAAAAGACTATAAACTGGTAGTTACTTCTCCTCCACTAAACATGCAACAATAAGGAGTAAACAGCAAAGACTGGAATCATTATAATGTGTCTTAGTAGAGCAACATGTCTACCCACAGACTGTCGGTTCAGGCAGCTAGCACCATCATTATAATGTGTCCTAGTAGGGCGACATGTCTACCCCTGGACTGTTGGTTCAGTCAGCTAGCACCATCATAATAATGTGTCCTAGTAGGGCGACATGTCTACCCACAGACTGTTGGTTCAGTCAGCTAGCACCATCATTATAATGTGTCCTAGTAGGGCGACATGTCTACCCGCAGACTGTTGGTTCAGTCAGCTAGCACCATAACAATCTAACTAAGCGTGTTGATCAGGTAGAAAGCGGACATCATCATCTCTCCAAATATAACCTGCTCTTCCCCACGATATAGCTAATAAAATTGTCAACTTGGCGTTAAACAGCAATCACTCAATCTCTCCTGGAACAATATTAACATTGTTTTAAGGGAAGATAAACCAGTCAAAACAGTGTTTAGTTGAACTGAATATAATAACTTTCTTTTGACTATTATGATTTCTGAAATGTAACTATTATGATTTCTGAAATGTGACGTCTTAACATCGATTATAACATATATTTCAAATTTGTAAACTACAAACCTACGAAACAGCAATTATTTCTCTATTGAACATCAATTGAAGTTCACCTAGTACCTGGTAACATCTGCAATAATAAAAACATGGCAAAAATATAAATGTAAGCCATTTTAATAACATTTGAATGTTCTTTGTGTGTGTGTGTGTGTGTGTGTGTGTGTGTGTGTGTGTGTGTGTGTGTGTGTGTGTGTGTGTGTGTGTGTGTGTGTGTGTGTGTGTGTGAGAGAGAGAGAGAGAGAGAGAGAGAGAGAGAGAGAGAGGTCATTATGGCCGCATTCGTTTGCTAGTTCCAGAATCGTCCTTAAGCCAATTGGGCCCGAGCTTACTCACGGCTGTTCAAGTACACACAACAATACACTATAGGTTTTAAAGAAAACAGCAATTGGGCCCAGCCCCCCTAAATCCGAACCTGGGTAGGGTAATTGAATTAACATCTATGACAGTGCATTCAGTGCCTATCAAAACTAAAGTGGTGAGGTGTACTCGATACAACTTTATGTCATGAAGTTTATAAGTGCCATGTGTCAGATCAATGATGTTCTCTGTGCGAGTAGCGAAAAATTTCTCCACGAATATTACTGACACTAAGTTATTGTTAAAAGTGGCGGGGTTAAGCACCTATTAATATCTACATTGTACAGGTAAATGTATAAACTACAATACGACGAGTAAGCTATCATTTTTCCATTGAACATTAAGAGAAGTTCATTTAATAGCTGGTAACATCTGCGGTTATAGAAACCTGATAAAAATCAAATGATTACCGTTTTAACAACGTTTGAAAGTATTTCAGTCTTTATGTGACAGATTGTTTACCAGTAACTATGTTTTTGCCTGCCCCACTCTTTTGACCTGAATCTATAACATGGAAGCAAGAAACTATATTGTCCATTTACTCAAGGTTATATCTTTTATAACCAAAATGTCTTTTTTTTTGCTCGACAGTGTTCGATACTTGCATCCCCCAACTTTCCCTGTCCGTCCCTAAGACCTGCCCCACACTCTCCGGTTTACCCTAACTCCCTCCCCTCACTGTCTGGCTGGCTAGACCTCCTCCACTGTCCCACACTTCTATGGAGGGCGCTTACTGTAGCTGTGTAGTGTAAATTAAATATACAATTCGCCATCAGGAGTGAACACTAATCAGTGTGTCTTGTTTAGAAAAAAATTGATTACTTGCACGTAGAAAAGCAACTCGCAAATTGAGAGCCAGTTTGTTAGAAAGGATATCTAGTAGCCTGTCGCAAGACGAAACTTTCAGATCATAACCATTATATTGCATGTCACGTGAGTTCAAGAAGAGTGTGAAGATACCAAAGGGAGGTAATCAGAATCCATATATCGAAGAAGAACAAACAACACAATGGCCAAAAGAAAAAGTACAAAAGGACAAACAACGATCAACAAAACATACATATAAAACTAAAGATCGAGTAACACGAACCCCACTAAAAACCGGGAGTGAACTCAGGTGCTCCGGAAGGATAGGCAGTTCCAGACGCGTGACACTCATTTACATCATGTTCTAAGGGGTCGAGCTGTGTATTTTAATCACCCCCACAGATATAGCGGACGTCCCTTTTCGGAAGGGTTGTACCCAGTAAAGGAGAAACTTACCCTTTCTGTAAGGATCCGAACGTTTATGGTGGCATAATAGAAATACATTGCTATTTTAATTGCATGGCTCTAATTTGAATCAAACAACGACTTTGATGAATAGATAAGTACACTACCCTTAGATGACAGAAACCTATAAGTTATCTGCCCTTTGATGACAGAAACCTATAAGTTATCTGCCCATAGATGACAAAACCTATAAGTTATCTGCCCTTAGATGACAGAAACCTATAAGTTATCTGCCCTTAGATGACAGAAACCTATAAGTTAACAAAGCAATTTACTTCCCTATTTAGTCGTAAACTGAAGGACTGGCTTTCTTACAATTAAGAATAACAGTTCATAATATTATGTCTAAGCAATCTTTAGTGGCGGAAGGAAGATATTAAATGACTTTTAAATTAACGACCATCGTCTATGATAAAAGATGGCGAACGATTTTAAGCGAACGTCCAGAACAAGGCTGATGGAAATTAACTAATTGTGTTGTAATAAACGGTTCATTATGATATTGACATTTCTTGTTAATTTTAAAGGAAATGAAGAAAATTATTGAAGATGTTGTTTTTTTTCATATTAAATTATCCTGATTAGTGTAATTCAGAATAGAAGATGTGATTTATTTAAGTGTTCATCGAACCAAAAATATAATAAATAAGAGATACTATTATATGTAAGGAGTGTGATACCAAAAACCAATTAGGGTAAATAGACAATAGAAATACAGTGTCTTGAACTGTCAAGTTTATGTGAACGTTGTTTAGAAACTTGTAGAAAGATCAGGTTAATAGAACCTTTTCACAGTATTGTGCCCAATGTTAATCCTTAGTTCACCTCCGGTTTTTAATGAGGTTCGAAAAAGGGTGCACTGGACTCGCAGCCGGAAGTGATAAAATTTACCAGTTGCTTGTCCATGGTCGGTGGTTCTCTCCGGGTACTTCGGCTTCTTCCACCATTGAAACTGGTCGCCATGATATAGCTGAAATATTGCCGAAAGTGGTGTTAAGCACAATAAATCAAATCAAATCAAATCATCAATTTATTACTAGTTCTTTGTTTATCATTTAGTCCTTTTTTTTGACAATTTTATTGTCTGTCCTTCTTCCATTTACGGCGTCTGATTACTCCTTTGGTATATTCAAGCTTATTTTAATAGTTTTGGCGTCTGATTACCTCTTTGGTATATTCAAACTTATTTTAATAGTTTCGGCGTCTGATTACCCCTTTGGTATATTCAAACTTATTTTAATAGTTTTGGCGTCTGATTACCTCTTTGGTATATTCAAACTTATTTTAATAGTTTCGGCGTCTGATTACCTCTTTGGTATATTCAAACTTATTTTAATAGTTTTGGCGTCTGATTACCTCTTTGATATATTCAAACTTATTTTAATAGTTTCGGCGTCTGATTACCTCTTTGGTATATTCAAACTTATTTTAATAGTTTTGGCGTCTGATTACCCTTTTGATATATTCAAACTTATTTTAATAGTTTTGGCGTCTGATTACTCCTTTGGTATATTCAAACTTGTTTTTTTAGTTTTGGCGTCTGATTACTCCTTTGGTATATTCAAACTTATTTTAATAGTTTTGGCGTCTGATTACCTCTTTGATATATTCAAACTTATTTTAATAGTTTTGGCGTCTGATTACCTCTTTGATATATTCAAACTTATTTTAATAGTTTTGGCGTCTGATTACATCTTTGATATATTCAAACTTGTTTCAATAGTTTTGGCGTCTGATTACTCCTTTGGTATATTCAAACTTATTTTAATAGTTTTGATGTCTGATTACCTCTTTGATATATTCAAACTTATTTTAATAGTTTTGGCGTCTGATTACCTCTTTGGTATATTAAAACTTAATTTAATAGTTGTGGCGTCTGATTACCCCTTTGGTATATTTCAACTTATTTTAATAGTTTTGGCGTCTGATTACCCCTTTGGTATATTCAAACTTATTTTAATAGTTTTGGCGTCTGATTACCCCTTTGGTATATTCAAACTTATTTTAATAGTTTCGGCGTCTGATTACCGCTTTGGTATATTCAAACTTATTTTAATAGTTTCGCCGTGTGATTACCCCTTTGATATATTCAAACTTATTTCAATAATTTTGGCGTCTGATTACCTCTTTGATATATTCAAACTTATTTTAATAGTTTTGGCCTCTGATTACCTCTTTGGTATATTCAAACTTATTTTAATAGTTTTGGCGTCTGATTACCTCTTTGGTATATTCAAACTTATTTTAATAGTTTCGGCGTCTGATTACCCCTTTGGTATATTCAAACTTATTTTAATAGTTTCGGCGTCTGATTACCCCTTTGGTATATTCAAACTTATTTTAATAGTTTTGGCGTCTGATTACCTCTTTGGTATATTCAAACTTATTTTAATAGTTTCGGCGTCTGATTACTCCTTTGATATATTCAAACTTATTTCAATAGTTTTGGCGTCTGATTACCTCTTTGGTATATTCAAACTTATTTCAATAGTTTTGGCGTCTGATTACCTCTTTGGTATATTCAATCTTATTTCAATAGTTTTGGGGTCTGATTACCTCTTTGGTATATTCAAACTTATTTTAATAGTTTCGGCGTCTGATTACCTCTTTGGTATATTCAAACTTATTTTAATAGTTTCGGCGTCTGATTACCCCTTTGATATATTCAAACTTATTTCAATAGTTTTGGCGTCTGATTACCTCTTTGGTATATTCAAACTTATTTTAATAGTTTTGGCGTCTGATTACCTCTTTGGTATATTCAAACTTATTATAATAGTTTTGGCGTCTGATTACCTCTTTGGAATATTCAAACTTATTTCAATAGTTTTGGCGTCTGATTACCTCTTTGGTATATTCAAGCTTATTTTAATAGTTTTGGCGTCTGATTACCTCTTTGATATATTCAAACTTATTATAATAGTTTCGGCGTCTGATTAACCCTTTTGTATATTCAAACTTAATTTAATAATTTTGGCGTCTGATTACCCCTTTGATATATTCAAACTTATTTCAATAGTTTTGGCGTCTGATTACCTCTTTGATATATTCAAACTTATTTTAATAGTTTTGGCGTCTGATTACCCCTTTGGTATATTCAAACTTATTTTAATAGTTTCGGCGTCTGATTACCCCTTTGATATATTCAAACTTATTTCAATAGTTTTGGCGTCTGATTACCTCTTTGGTATATTCAAACTTATTTTAATAGTTTCGGCGTCTGATTACTCCTTTGATATATTCAAACTTATTTCAATAGTTTTGGCGTCTGATTACCTCTTTGGTATATTCAAACTTATTTCAATAGGTTTCGCGTCTGATTACCTCTTTGGTATATTCAAACTTATTTCAATAGTTTCGGCGTCTGATTACCTCTTTGATATATTCAAACTTATTTCAATAGTTTCAGCGTCTGATTAACCCTTTGATATATTCAAACTTATTTCGATAGTTTCGGCGTTTCTTTACCTCTTTGGTATATTCAAACTTATTTCAATAGTTTCGGCGTCTGATTACCTCTTTGGTATATTCAAACTTATTTTAATAGTTTTGGCGTCTGATTACCTCTTTGGTATATTCAAACTTATTTCAATAGTTTCGGCGTCTCTTTACCTCTTTGGTATATTCAAACTTATTTCAATAGTTTCGGCGTCTGATTACCTCTTTGGTATATTCAAACTTATTTTAATAGTTTCGTCGTCTGATTACCTCTTTGGTATATTCAAACTTATTTCAATAGTTTCGGCGTCTGATTACCTCTTTGGTATATTCAAACTTATTTTAATAGTTTTGGCGTTTGATTACCCCTTTGATATATTCAAACTTATTTTAATAGTTTCGGCGTCTCTTTACCTCTTTGGTATATTCAAACTTATTTCAATAGTTTCGGCGTCTGATTACCCCTTTGGTATATTCAAACTTATTTTAATTGTTTTGGCGTCTGATTATCCCTTTGGTATATTCAAACTTATTTTAATAGTTTCGGCGTCTGATTACCCCTTTGGTATATTCAAACTTATTTTAATAGTTTCGGCGTCTGATTACCCCTTTGGTATATTCAAACTTATTTTAATAGTTTTGGCGTCTGATTACCTCTTTGGTATATTCAAACTTATTTTAATAGTTTCGGCGTCTGATTACTCCTTTGATATATTCAAACTTATTTCAATAGTTTTGGCGTCTGATTACCTCTTTGGTATATTCAAACTTATTTCAATAGTTTTGGCGTCTGATTACCTCTTTGGTATATTCAATCTTATTTCAATAGTTTTGGGGTCTGATTACCTCTTTGGTATATTCAAACTTATTTTAATAGTTTCGGCGTCTGATTACCTCTTTGGTATATTCAAACTTATTTTAATAGTTTCGGCGTCTGATTACCCCTTTGATATATTCAAACTTATTTCAATAGTTTTGGCGTCTGATTACCTCTTTGGTATATTCAAACTTATTTTAATAGTTTTGGCGTCTGATTACCTCTTTGGTATATTCAAACTTATTATAATAGTTTTGGCGTCTGATTACCTCTTTGGAATATTCAAACTTATTTCAATAGTTTTGGCGTCTGATTACCTCTTTGGTATATTCAAGCTTATTTTAATAGTTTTGGCGTCTGATTACCTCTTTGATATATTCAAACTTATTATAATAGTTTCGGCGTCTGATTAACCCTTTTGTATATTCAAACTTAATTTAATAATTTTGGCGTCTGATTACCCCTTTGATATATTCAAACTTATTTCAATAGTTTTGGTGTCTGATTACCTCTTTGATATATTCAAACTTATTTTAATAGTTTTGGCGTCTGATTACCCCTTTGGTATATTCAAACTTATTTTAATAGTTTCGGCGTCTGATTACCCCTTTGATATATTCAAACTTATTTCAATAGTTTTGGCGTCTGATTACCTCTTTGGTATATTCAAACTTATTTTAATAGTTTCGGCGTCTGATTACTCCTTTGATATATTCAAACTTATTTCAATAGTTTTGGCGTCTGATTACCTCTTTGGTATATTCAAACTTATTTCAATAGGTTTCGCGTCTGATTACCTCTTTGGTATATTCAAACTTATTTCAATAGTTTCGGCGTCTGATTACCTCTTTGATATATTCAAACTTATTTCAATAGTTTCAGCGTCTGATTAACCCTTTGATATATTCAAACTTATTTCGATAGTTTCGGCGTTTCTTTACCTCTTTGGTATATTCAAACTTATTTCAATAGTTTCGGCGTCTGATTACCTCTTTGGTATATTCAAACTTATTTTAATAGTTTTGGCGTCTGATTACCTCTTTGGTATATTCAAACTTATTTCAATAGTTTCGGCGTCTCTTTACCTCATTGGTATATTCAAACTTATTTCAATAGTTTCGGCGTCTGATTACCTCTTTGGTATATTCAAACTTATTTTAATAGTTTCGTCGTCTGATTACCTCTTTGGTATATTCAAACTTATTTCAATAGTTTCGGCGTCTGATTACCTCTTTGGTATATTCAAACTTATTTTAATAGTTTTGGCGTTTGATTACCCCTTTGATATATTCAAACTTATTTTAATAGTTTCGGCGTCTCTTTACCTCTTTGGTATATTCAAACTTATTTCAATAGTTTCGGCGTCTGATTACCTCTTTGGTATATTCAAACTTATTTTAATTGTTTTGGCGTCTGATTATCCCTTTGGTATATTCAAACTTATTTTAATAGTTTCGGCGTCTGATTACCCCTTTGGTATATTCAAACTTATTTCAATAGTTTCGGCGTCTGGTTACCCCTTTGGTATATTCAAACTTATTTTAATAGTTTTGGCGTCTGATTACCCCTTTGGTATATTCAAACTTATTTTAATAGTTTCGGCGTCTGATTACCCCTTTGGTATATTCAAACTTATTTTAATAGTTTTTGCGTCTGATTACCCCTTTGGTATATTCAAACTTATTTTAATAGTTTCGGCGTCTGATTACCCCTTTGGTATATTCAAACTTATTTTAATAGTTTCGGCGTCTCTTTACCTCTTTGGTATATTCAAACTTATTTCAATAGTTTCGGCGTCTGATTACCTCTTTGGTATATTCAAACTTATTTCAATAGTTTCGGCGTCTGATTACCTCTTTGGTATATTCAAACTCATTTTAATAGTTTCGGCGTCTGATTACCCCTTTGGTATATTCAAACTTATTTCAATAGTTTCGGCGTCTGATTACCTCTTTGGTATATTCAAACTTATTTTAATAGTTTTGGCGTTTGATTACCCCTTTGATATATTCAAACTTATTTTAATAGTTTCGGCGTCTCTTTACCTCTTTGGTATATTCAAACTTATTTCAATAGTTTCGGCGTCTGATTACCTCTTTGGTATATTCAAACTTATTTCAATAGTTTCGGCGTCTGATTACCCCTTTGGTATATTCAAACTTATTTCAATAGTTTCGGCGTCTGATTACCTCTTGGTATATTCAAACTTATTTTAATAGTTTTGGCGTTTGATTACCCCTTTGATATATTCAAACTTATTTTAATAGTTTCGGCGTCTCTTTACCTCTTTGGTATATTCAAACTTATTTCAATAGTTTCGGCGTCTGATTACCCCTTTGGTATATTCAAACTTATTTCAATAGTTTCGGCGTCTGATTACCTCTTTGGTATATTCAAACTTATTTCAATAGTTTTGGCGTTTGATTACCCCTTTGATATATTCAAACTTATTTTAATAGTTTCGGCGTCTCTTTACCTCTTTGGTATATTCAAACTTATTTCAATAGTTTCGGCGTCTGATTACCCCTTTGGTATATTCAAACTTATTTTAATTGTTTTGGCGTCTGATTACCCCTTTGGTATATTCAAACTTATTTTAATAGTTTCGGCGTCTGATTACCCCTTTGGTATATTTAAACTTATTTCAATAGTTTTGGCGTCTGGTTACCCCTTTGGTATATTCAAACTTATTTCAATAGTTTTGGCGTCTGATTACCCCTTTGGTATATTCAAACTTATTTTAATAGTTTCGGCGTCTGATTACCCCTTTGGTATATTCAAACTTATTTCAATAGTTTCGGCGTCTGATTACCTCTTTGGTATATTCAAACTTATTTTAATAGTTTTGGCGTTTGATTACCCCTTTGATATATTCAAACTTATTTTAATAGTTTCGGCGTCTCTTTACCTCTTTGGTATATTCAAACTTATTTCAATAGTTTCGGCGTCTGATTACCCCTTTGGTATATTCAAACTTATTTTAATTGTTTTGGCGTCTGATTACCCCTTTGGTATATTTAAACTTATTTCAATAGTTTCGGCGTCTGGTTACCCCTTTGGTATATTCAAACTTATTTCAATAGTTTTGGCGTCTGATTACCCCTTTGGTATATTCAAACTTATTTTAATAGTTTCGGCGTCTGATTACCCCTTTGGTATATTCAAACTTATTTCAATAGTTTCGGCGTCTGATTACCTCTTTGGTATATTCAAACTTATTTCAATAGTTTCGGCGTCTGATTACCCCTTTGATATATTCAAACTTATTTTAATAGTTTCGGCGTCTCTTTACCTCTTTGGTATATTCAAACTTATTTCAATAGTTTCGGCGTCTGATTACCCCTTTGGTATATTCAAACTTATTTTAATTGTTTTGGCGTCTGATTACCCCTTTGGTATATTCAAACTTATTTTAACAGTTTCGGCGTCTGATTACCCCTTTGGTATATTTAAACTTATTTCAATAGTTTCGGCGTCTGGTTACCCCTTTGGTATATTCAAGCTTATTTCAATAGTTTTGGCGTCTGATTACCCCTTTGGTATATTCAAACTTATTTTAATAGTTTTGGCGTCTGATTACCCCTTTGGTATATTCAAACTTATTTTAATAGTTTTGGCGTCTGATTACCCCTTTGGTATATTCAAACTTATTTTAATAGTTTTGGCGTCTGATTACCCCTTTGGTATATTCAAACTTATTTTAATAGTTTTGGCGTCTGATTACCTCTTTGGTATATTCAAGCTTATTTTAATAGTTTTGGCGTCTGGTTACCTCTTTGGTATATTCAAACTTATTTCAATAGTTTCGGCGTCTGATTACCTCTTTGGTATATTCAAACTTATTTGAATAGTTTTGGCGTCTGATTACCTCTTTGGTATATTCAAACTTATTTTAATAGTTTCGGCGTCTGATTTCCCCTTTGATATATTCAAACTTATTTTAATAGTTTTGGCGTCTGATTACCCCTTTGGTATATTCAAATTTATTTTAATAGTTTTGGCGTCTGATTACCCCTTTGGTATATTCAAACTTATTTTAATGGATTCGGCGTCTCTTTACCTCTTTGGTATATTCAAACTTATTTTAATAGTTTTGGCGTCCGATTACCTCTTTGGTATATTCAAACTTATTTTAATATTTTTGGCGTCTTTTTACCTCTTTGGTATATTCAAACTTATTTTAATTGTTTCGGCGTCTCTTTACCTCTTTGGTATATTCAAACTTATTTTAATAGTTTCGGCGTCTGATTACCTCTTTGGTATATTCAAACTTATTTCAATAGTTTCGGCGTCTGATTACCTCTTTGGTATATTCAAACTTATTTTAATAGTTTCGGCGTCTGATTACTCTTATGGTATATTCAAACATATTATAATAGTTTTGGCGTGTGATTACCTCTTTGGTATATTCAAACTTATTTCAATAGTTTCGGCGTCTGATTACCTCTTTGGTATATTCAAACTTATTTTAATATATTTGGCGTCTGATTACCTCTTTGGTATATTCAAACTTATTTCAATAGTTTCGGCGTCTCTTTACCTCTTTGGTATATTCAAACTTATTTCAATAGTTTCGGCGTCTCTTTACCTCTTTGGTATATTCAAACTTATTTCAATAGTTTCGGCGTCTCTTTACCTCTTTGGTATATTCAAACTTATTTCAATAGTTTCGGCGTCTCTTTACCTCTTTGGTATATTCAAACTTATTTCAATAGTATCGGCGTCTCTTTACCTCTGGTATATTCAAACTTATTTCAATAGTTTCGGCGTTTCTTTTCCTCTTTGGTATATTCAAACTTATTTCAATAGTTTCGGCGTCTCTTTAGCTCTTTGGTATATTCAAACTTATTTCAATAGTTTCGGCGTCTCTTTACCTCTTTGGTATATTCAAACTTATTTCAATAGTTTCGGCGTCTCTTTACCTCTTTGGTATATTCAAACTTATTTCAATAGTTTCGGCGTCTGATTACCTCTTTGGTATATTCAAACATATTTTAATAGTTTCGTCGTCTGATTACCTCTTTGGTATATTCAAACTTATTTCAATAGTTTCGGCGTCTGATTACCCCTTTGGTATATTCAAACTTATTTTAATTGTTTTGGCGTCTGATTACCCCTTTGGTATATTTAAACTTATTTCAATAGTTTCGGCGTCTGGTTACCCCTTTGGTATATTCAAACTTATTTCAATAGTTTTGGCGTCTGATTACCCCTTTGGTATATTCAAACTTATTTTAATAGTTTCGGCGTCTGATTACCCCTTTGGTATATTCAAACTTATTTCAATAGTTTCGGCGTCTGATTACCTCTTTGGTATATTCAAACTTATTTTAATAGTTTTGGCGTTTGATTACCCCTTTGATATATTCAAACTTATTTTAATAGTTTCGGCGTCTCTTTACCTCTTTGGTATATTCAAACTTATTTCAATAGTTTTGGCGTCTGATTACCCCTTTGGTATATTCAAACTTATTTTAATAGTTTTGGCGTCTGATTACCCCTTTGGTATATTCAAACTTATTTTAATAGTTTTGGCGTCTGATTACCCCTTTGGTATATTCAAACTTATTTTAATAGTTTTGGCGTCTGATTACCTCTTTGGTATATTCAAGCTTATTTTAATAGTTTTGGCGTCTGGTTACCTCTTTGGTATATTCAAACTTATTTCAATAGTTTCGGCGTCTGATTACCTCTTTGGTATATTCAAACTTATTTGAATAGTTTTGGCGTCTGATTACCTCTTTGGTATATTCAAACTTATTTTAATAGTTTCGGCGTCTGATTTCCCCTTTGATATATTCAAACTTATTTTAATAGTTTTGGCGTCTGATTACCCCTTTGGTATATTCAAATTTATTTTAATAGTTTTGGCGTCTGATTACCCCTTTGGTATATTCAAACTTATTTTAATGGATTCGGCGTCTCTTTACCTCTTTGGTATATTCAAACTTATTTTAATAGTTTTGGCGTCCGATTACCTCTTTGGTATATTCAAACTTATTTTAATATTTTTGGCGTCTTTTTACCTCTTTGGTATATTCAAACTTATTTTAATTGTTTCGGCGTCTCTTTACCTCTTTGGTATATTCAAACTTATTTTAATAGTTTCGGCGTCTGATTACCTCTTTGGTATATTCAAACTTATTTCAATAGTTTCGGCGTCTGATTACCTCTTTGGTATATTCAAACTTATTTTAATAGTTTCGGCGTCTGATTACTCTTATGGTATATTCAAACATATTATAATAGTTTTGGCGTGTGATTACCTCTTTGGTATATTCAAACTTATTTCAATAGTTTCGGCGTCTGATTACCTCTTTGGTATATTCAAACTTATTTTAATATATTTGGCGTCTGATTACCTCTTTGGTATATTCAAACTTATTTCAATAGTTTCGGCGTCTCTTTACCTCTTTGGTATATTCAAACTTATTTCAATAGTTTCGGCGTCTCTTTACCTCTTTGGTATATTCAAACTTATTTCAATAGTTTCGGCGTCTCTTTACCTCTTTGGTATATTCAAACTTATTTCAATAGTTTCGGCGTCTCTTTACCTCTTTGGTATATTCAAACTTATTTCAATAGTATCGGCGTCTCTTTACCTCTGGTATATTCAAACTTATTTCAATAGTTTCGGCGTTTCTTTTCCTCTTTGGTATATTCAAACTTATTTCAATAGTTTCGGCGTCTCTTTAGCTCTTTGGTATATTCAAACTTATTTCAATAGTTTCGGCGTCTCTTTACCTCTTTGGTATATTCAAACTTATTTCAATAGTTTCGGCGTCTCTTTACCTCTTTGGTATATTCAAACTTATTTCAATAGTTTCGGCGTCTGATTACCTCTTTGGTATATTCAAACTTATTTTAATAGTTTCGTCGTCTGATTACCTCTTTGGTATATTCAAACTTATTTCAATAGTTTCGGCGTCTGATTACCCCTTTGGTATATTCAAACTTATTTTAATTGTTTTGGCGTCTGATTACCCCTTTGGTATATCTAAACTTATTTCAATAGTTTCGGCGTCTGGTTACCCCTTTGGTATATTCAAACTTATTTCAATAGTTTTGGCGTCTGATTACCCCTTTGGTATATTCAAACTTATTTTAATAGTTTCGGCGTCTGATTACCCCTTTGGTATATTCAAACTTATTTCAATAGTTTCGGCGTCTGATTACCTCTTTGGTATATTCAAACTTATTTTAATAGTTTTGGCGTTTGATTACCCCTTTGATATATTCAAACTTATTTTAATAGTTTCGGCGTCTCTTTACCTCTTTGGTATATTCAAACTTATTTCAATAGTTTCGGCGTCTGATTACCCCTTTGGTATATTCAAACTTATTTTAATTGTTTTGGCGTCTGATTACCCCTTTGGTATATTCAAACTTATTTTAACAGTTTCGGCGTCTGATTACCCCTTTGGTATATTTAAACTTATTTCAATAGTTTCGGCGTCTGGTTACCCCTTTGGTATATTCAAGCTGATTTCAATAGTTTTGGCGTCTGATTACCCCTTTGGTATATTCAAACTTATTTTAATAGTTTTGGCGTCTGATTACCCCTTTGGTATATTCAAACTTATTTTAATAGTTTTGGCGTCTGATTACCCCTTTGGTATATTCAAACTTATTTTAATAGTTTTGGCGTCTGATTACCCCTTTGGTATATTCAAACTTATTTTAATAGTTTTGGCGTCTGATTACCTCTTTGGTATATTCAAGCTTATTTTAATAGTTTTGGCGTCTGGTTACCTCTTTGGTATATTCAAACTTATTTCAATAGTTTCGGCGTCTGATTACCTCTTTGGTATATTCAAACTTATTTGAATAGTTTTGGCGTCTGATTACCCCTTTGGTATATTCAAACTTATTTTAATAGTTTTGGCGTCTGATTACCTCTTTGGTATATTCAAACTTATTTTAAAAGTTTCGGCGTCTGATTACCCCTTTGATATATTCAAACTTATTTTAATAGTTTTGGCGTCTGATTACCCCTTTGGTATATTCAAATTTATTTTAATAGTTTTGGCGTCTGATTACCCCTTTGGTATATTCAAACTTATTTTAATGGATTCGGCGTCTCTTTACCTCTTTGGTATATTCAAACTTATTTTAATAGTTTTGGCGTCCGATTACCTCTTTGGTATATTCAAACTTATTTTAATATTTTTGGCGTCTTTTTACCTCTTTGGTATATTCAAACTTATTTTAATTGTTTCGGCGTCTCTTTACCTCTTTGGTATATTCAAACTTATTTTAATAGTTTCGGCGTCTGATTACCTCTTTGGTATATTCAAACTTATTTCAATAGTTTCGGCGTCTGATTACCTCTTTGGTATATTCAAACTTATTTTAATAGTTTCGGCGTCTGATTACTCTTATGGTATATTCAAACTTATTATAATAGTTTTGGCGTGTGATTACCTCTTTGGTATATTCAAACTTATTTCAATAGTTTCGGCGTCTGATTACCTCTTTGGTATATTCAAACTTATTTTAATATATTTGGCGTCTGATTACCTCTTTGGTATATTCAAACTTATTTCAATAGTTTCGGCGTCTCTTTACCTCTTTGGTATATTCAAACTTATTTCAATAGTTTCGGCGTCTCTTTACCTCTTTGGTATATTCAAACTTATTTCAATAGTTTCGGCGTCTCTTTACCTCTTTGGTATATTCAAACTTATTTCAATAGTTTCGGCGTCTCTTTACCTCTTTGGTATATTCAAACTTATTTCAATAGTATCGGCGTCTCTTTACCTCTGGTATATTCAAACTTATTTCAATAGTTTCGGCGTTTCTTTTCCTCTTTGGTATATTCAAACTTATTTCAATAGTTTCGGCGTCTCTTTAGCTCTTTGGTATATTCAAACTTATTTCAATAGTTTCGGCGTCTCTTTACCTCTTTGGTATATTCAAACTTATTTCAATAGTTTCGGCGTCTCTTTACCTCTTTGGTATATTCAAACTTATTTCAATAGTTTCGGCGTCTCTTTACCTCTTTGATATATTCAAACTTATTTTAATAGTTTCGGCGTCTCTTTACCTCTTTGATATATTCAAACTTATTTCAATAGTTTCGGCGTCTCTTTACCTCTTTGGTATATTCAAACTTATTTTAATAGTTTCGGCGTCTCTTTACCTCTTTGGTATATTCAAACTTATTTTAATAGTTTCGGCGTCTCTTTACCTCTTTGGTATATTCAAACTTATTTCAATAGTTTCGGCGTCTCTTTACCTCTTTGGTATATTCAAATTTATTTCAATAGTTTCGGCGTCTCTTTACCTCTTTGGTATATTCAAACTTATTTCAATAGTTTCGGCGTCTCTTTATCTCTTTGGTATATTCAAACTTATTTCAATAGTTTCGGCGTCTCTTTACCTCTTTGGTATATTCAAACTTATTTCAATAGTTTCGGCGTCTCTTTACTTCTTTGGTATATTCAAACTTATTTCAATAGTTTCGGCTTCTCTTTACCTCTTTGGTATATTCAAACTTATTTCAATAGTTTCGGCTTCTCTTTACCTCTTTGGTATATTCAAACTTATTTTAATAGTTTCGAAAGGAAATCGTATATTTGTAATGTTTCAGGAAATGATAACGAAATCGGATTTTATATTTATAAATCACTTGTCAAGAAAAATAGCCACGAAATATATTGCGCCCCCTTAATGAGCCCCATGAAAACATTTTATCTTTGTATATTATATATATATTAAAAACGCGATCAACGGAAGGACAGGATGATTGTAATATATTTCTACATTTAAGACAGGCGATAGAAAAAGAATGTTTTCTTCAAACCGGAAATAGACATTGTCGCCATTAACGACAGAATATTTGCAGACGTTAATATTGACGGGAAATAAACGTCACATTCCATGACGGACTATTTTATCATTAGTGTATTAAGCTGGTGGTAATGAGTTCATGGTCAGGGAACTTTTTCTAAACATATAAAGGAATATGACACGACACCTTAATACTACAATGAAAAAGATTGAAAACAGGCGAGCACAGACAAACACAATTAACACTAATATGACACGACACCTTAATACTACAATGATAAAGATTGAAAACAGGCGAGCACAGACAAACACAATGAAAACTCGTACATTTATAGAGCTTTACGTCATTCTTCGTTAACTTATATTCACGTTAATGAAAAAAAACTGGTATTTGTTGCTTCTCCGCTAAGCACGAAGCATTAAGGACAAAGAGCAAAGACTGGTTGGCTTAGAATCAGGATAATGTGTCCATGTGGAGCGCCATGTCTGTCCACGGACTGTTGTTTCAGTGAACTAGCACTATAAATATCCAACTAAGCGTGTTCGTCTAGAACAAAACAGACCTCGTCATCATCTTAATTGACAATTAACTTGTTCTCGCAATGGTATAGCTGAACGATTGTTGAATTGGCGTTAAACAACAATCACTCACTCACGTTAATAAGCATTTCCGATATATACACAAAAGAATTGTGGTACATTTGTATAAAATAGCTAGAAGCTTTAGGCTTGTATATTTAATGTTTACCGCCTTAGTGTGTAGTGTAATGGTTAGCGTACCCGTATCGCTTGTGGTAGATCGTGGATTCGATCTCCGGGTGGATCCAACCAAAGATTCGATGCATTAGGTATATGATGATTCTCCACTAAGCTCAGTACCGTATTTAGATAAAGAGAGGCCCTAGGCTATTCCATTTGTGAGGCCCCTCCCAATTCCAAATCTTCACGACTGGAGGAAGATGGGGTGTGATTGATCAATTTCAATAAAGGGGAAGATAATGAAGGATGTTTAAAATTCTGTAGTATTCTGACATGGAGTGCAACTGTGTAAGGAAAATTACTGAAGGGTTGTTTAGAAAGTACAGTATGCTATGACTGCATAAGGATGAATGTCCAATAACAGTGTTAAACATATTATACTCCTTGGCCGGAGGCCCCCTAAATTGTAAGGCCCTAGGCTTCAGCTTATTGAGCCTGTAGGTAAATCTGGCACTGACTAAGCTAGCACCATTAAGGAGAAATAACAAAAACTTGTTTGTTTTAAGTCAAGATAATGTGTTGGCATCATGTTTACCTGTATGTCAACTGTTATTTCAGTGGGTTAGCGTGGTGTCCTATTACAAAACAAACATTATGATCATCATGGCATGGAAAAGAAGTTTATTCTCTCCATGATATGGCTAAAAAGTTAAACAACAATCACTCACTTGGCAACATAGGGTACACAAGGTACAGGACAAATAAACGCTAGACAATACCGAAGGGCCAATCAAAAACGGGCAATGCAGAAAAACTGGCAACATAGGGCACACAAGGTACAGGACAAATAAATGTTAGAGAATACCGAAGGGCCAATCAAAAACGGGCAATGCAGAAAAACTGGCATCATAGGGTACGTAAGGTACAGGACAAATAAATGTTAGAGAATACCGAAGGGCCAATTAAAAACGGACAATCCAGTGGAACTGGCAACATAGGGCACACAAGACTAGGAAAAACAAAGCAAAAACACACCACGATATGTGTTGGACACCACAATACACAAACAAGCACAACTAACGTAAATTAAACTAAAGATAAAGGTCTGGAACCAGTCTGTTCCCTATCCCCCTTATCTTACAAATTTACTCGTAGGACCAGTCTGTTCTCTATCCCCCTTCTCTTACAAATTTACTCGTGAGATAAAGTTCCCTGTCCATGGGTCGATCACCTGTCAGTCTGTGTTTCTCACTGTCAGTTTGTGTTTCTCACTGTCAGTCTGTGTTTCTCACTGTCAGTCTGTGTTTCTCACTGTCAGTCTGTGTTTCTCACTGTCAGTCTGTGTTTCTCACTGTCGGTCGGTTTGTCTGTCTGTCAGTCTGTCTGTTTGTATTTCTCTCTCTCTCTCTCTCTCTCTCTCTTGATCTTGAAATGACAGATAACCTTCATTGAAAAAAAATGATTTTGTAATTATTCAAAATTTGCAGAACGTTTGATACATCAGCTTACTTTTCATTATAGTCAAAACTGAAATATCAATGAAAAACATTAACTGATTATCTGCCCTTTACATTTCAGCGGGAGATTTCAATTTCAAGTGCCCAGTAGTAGAATTAGCAGAAATTTTAGCCAAATATCCCAACCGAAACGGCTCACTTTTTGGTTATTATTTCGACCATCGAACCTCAGTCAGTGATTGGCCGGACTGGACAGGGGTTCTACACGGGGATGAAATAGAATATGTTTTTGGAGTGCCTTTAAAATCCACAAGTAGTCCATATAGCAGCAACGAACAGTGGTTAAGTCGTTATATGATGGAGTATTGGACAAATTTTGCCAAAAATGGGTATGTAAACGTATATTGTAGTTTCGTTTTTAAATTTCACCAGAATTGAAGGGCCCGGGTGGCTTAATGAGTTAGGTAGTTGGATTACCTAACAACTCATACAAGCCTATCACCAATACGGCATGGGTTCGCGCTCGGCGTTGTAAATTACAGAAACGGGTGCACTGGACTCGCAGCGCAAGTGATAAAGTTTACCAGTTGTTTGCCCATGGTCGGTGGTTCTCTCCGGGTACTCCGGCTTCTTCCAGCACTAAAACTGGTCGCTATGATATAGCGGAAATATTGCTGAAGGTGGCGTTAAGCATAAAAAATCAATCAAATCCAAAATTGAGATGGACTGTTAATTTCTTGGTTTGTTATTCACTTATCATTTGTAAGAATCTTAAGGACGAAACGGACATCACTATTATCTCATAGTATTTTCGCTTTTTAAATAGAAAAACGTAGAAATCGAAATTAGTGCGCACTGCGCGTTTCTGGAACAAATCTGGTACAAATAATGTAAAGGTGTCTGAGAGAATGTAACCCAAAGAGCATAAACAGGATAGTCACTAGTATCGGCTGAGGTCATCTAAATATTACCAAAGTAGAGATGGACAGTCAGGTTTCTTTTTCATGGATCGTTTCATGGTTTGTTATTCACTTATGTTTGCGGACTGTTGTTTCAGTGATCTAGCAATATTAAAATCCACCTAAGCGTGTTAGTCATCTTAGTGAAATGTAACTTGTTCTCGACATGATATAGTTGATAAATTTGTCTTATGGCGTAAATCAACAATCTTGAATTTCTGGAACGCCCAAAATATAATTGTATTATCTATCAAATAGCTAATAGCTTTGTAAACTAAATACCTGCACCTGCATTTTGGTCAATTTAATATTAGATTCATTATATGCCTCCTACAGTTGTGTAGAAAAACAAGGGCGACAACCCCAAAAACGTAATGATGTAGTAATAACGTTAACTAATTCTTTCCTCCCTAAGTGATCTGCAGGTGATTTAAGTTTTAAAATCATATCATATCTTTTTTTATTCATGAGGTTAATTTACATGTTTTTTTGTATTTTTTTTTTAATGTGCTAGAAACCGCATACTTTTAGTACGTGTGCACATGCTAAGTAATAGAATATGTTACAATTTAATCAGAAATTATACCACCCTCCATTATAGTAACGATTCTCCTAATGTGAAATGTTTTCTAAGATCAGACGAGAGAGAAACTAAAACCAGTTGTTTTTAATTCTGTACACGTTCAGACACTAATACGGTCATTGTGGTC
The DNA here is from genome assembly GCA_963383655.1 of Bathymodiolus septemdierum. Classification (NCBI taxonomy): domain Eukaryota; kingdom Metazoa; phylum Mollusca; class Bivalvia; order Mytilida; family Modiolidae; genus Bathymodiolus; species Bathymodiolus septemdierum. The sequence goes on from OY726527.1 coordinate 57,812,807, forward strand.
CTTTATAGTCGTTGTGGATTTTGGTAGCAGGGATTACCCATAGTTTTAGAATATTAAACTCGCGTTCATGTTTAAAATTAACGATTTTGTTTTAATATTTTTTAATGTTTTATTGATCGTGCACCCAACAAAGCCCGTGGAATTGCTCTATGCGTCCCCGGGTGTCTGTTAGATGGAGCCCTCTCGATAAGGGTTGTCAGGTTATAATACGGAAAACCTGACCGTGGACCATAGCGGCTGACGTGTTTGGAGAGGCCCATGCTCCCTGCACGACAAAGACATCTTTTGTAGATATCGAAAACAGTGGGAACATTGTAGCCCCAATACAAAATTATATTTGTCGTCCCAGCTCTCCATACTTTTTTGGTGACCCAGATGGTTTTATTCCTCCCTCTTTTTTTTATATACTTTTTATAAATTGTTGAACTTGATCTCGTTCTGAATATAGTTAAATTACGGCTCATTGGACGTTAAGCAATAATCAATCAATGCAAGCAATCAGACCCTTCATGGTCTTGGGAACAGTCGTGGTCGTGATCATATTGTAGTTAGATTTACAACTACATATGTAATCAATACATATCACCATTAACGTTGTGAATCCCGCTCAGGCGATGTGTACTCGATAAAACATTATGTGATAAAGTTTGTCAGTGACTTGCGGCAAGTCTGTGGTTTTCTCCGGTTTCCTCCACCAATAAAATTGACCGCAACGATATATCTGAAATATTGTTGAAAGTGGCGCTAAACACCAGAACCTCCCTTCATTGTGGTTATCGCTTGATATAGATTACCTCTAGTTCTGTAATATTTACTCTAAATGTTTTTATTTTTTTATTGTTATTTTTTTTTTTTTACGTTTTATTGATCGCCGAGCCCGGAGTTTTAGTAATGGTCACCAAAAAAAGCATGGCAATATTTACATTCGGAATTCTTCTTAACTGGAAACAATCAAACACTAACGAGGGTGATAAATGCCACCGGATATTGTTAATTACATGCGAACATATTTTCATATCAAAATAATGATTGGTGCATGCCCAACAATCATAAAATCACGCTGAAAGTCATTTTAAATTTCCGGAAAAAAATATTGCGGGATTGGTAAAGGAAAATGGCTGCTAAGCACGAAACCTTGCATTTCGACAATCATGCAATTAAAATCTTTATAATCTGAATAAAAGCGTTGAAAGGGAGTATGGTGTTTAACGCCACTTTCAACAATAATTCAGTTATATCATACCGGTCAGTTTTATTGGTGAAGGAAACCAGAGTACCCGGAGAAAACCTTCGACCTGTTGCAAGACACTGACAAACTTTATCACATGATGTTGTATTGAGTACACCTCACCTGAACGAGGGTTCAAACTCACAATGTTAGTGGTGATAGACACTGATTACATAGGTAGGTTTCATGTAATGGAACTAGGATTATATCTACCTTCGTACCTATGCAATCAGAGGGCCCGAATGGCTCAATGAGTTAGGGGTTTCGGGTGGCTCAATGAGTTATGGGGGCCAGGATGGCTCAATGAGTTACGTAGTTGGATTACCTAACAACTCATACAAGCCTATCACCAATACGACGTAGGTTCGCATCCGGCTTTGTAAATTACAAAAAGGGTGCACTCGACTCGCAGTCGCAAGTAATAAAGTTTACCAGTTACTTGTCCATGGTCGGTGGTTCTCTCCGGGTACTCCGGCTTCTTCCACCACTACAACTGGTTGCCATGATATGGCTGAAATATTGCTGAAAGTGATGTTAAACACCAACATTCAAATAAAATAAAATCCTATGCAATCAGTGGCAATCACCACCAAATTGTGTAACATAGATTCCTATTCGGTGTACTCGATACCACCCTGTCATACTTTGTCAGTTTCTTGTGTTGTATTTGTTGTTATTGACATGCTGACTTTAAATAAAACGTATCTTATCTTGCTGATACCACCCTGTCATACTTTGTCAGTTTCTTGTGTTGTATTTGTTGTTATTGACATGCCGACTTTAAATAAAAACGTATCTTATCTTGCTGATACCACCCTGTCATACTTTGTCAGTTTCTTGTGTTGTATTTGTTGTTATTGACATGCTGACTTTAAATAAAACGTATCTTATCTTGCTGATACCACCCTGTCATACTTTGTCAGTTTCTTGTGTTGTATTTGTTGTTATTGACATGCCGACTTTAAATAAAACGTATCTTATCTTGCTGATACCACCCTGTCATACTTTGTCAGTTTCTTGTGTTGTATTTGTTGTTATTGACATGCTGACTTTAAATAAAACGTATCTTATCTTGCTGATACCACCCTGTCATACTTTGTCAGTTTCTTGTGTTGTATTTGTTGTTATTGACATGCCGACTTTAAATAAAACGTATCTTATCTTGCTGATACCACCCTGTCATACTTTGTCAGTTTCTTGTGTTGTATTTGTTGTTATTGACATGCCGACTTTAAATAAAACGTATCTTATCTTGCTGATACCACCCTGTCATACTTTGTCAGTTTCTTGTGTTGTATTTGTTGTTATTGACATGCTGACTTTAAATAAAACGTATCTTATCTTGCTGATACCACCCTGTCATACTTTGTCAGTTTCTTGTGTTGTATTTGTTGTTATTGACATGCCGACTTTAAATAAAACGTATCTTATCTTGCTGATACCACCCTGTCATACTTTGTCAGTTTCTTGTGTTGTATTTGTTGTTATTGACATGCTGACTTTAAATAAAACGTATCTTATCTTGCTGATACCACCCTATCATACTTTGTCAGTTTCTTGTGTTGTATTTGTTGTTATTGACATGCCGACTTTAAATAAAACGTATCTTATCTTGCTGATACCACCCTGTCATACTTTGTCAGTTTCTTGTGTTGTATTTGTTGTTATTGACATGCTGACTTTAAATAAAACGTATCTTATCTTGCTGATACCACCCTGTCATACTTTGTCAGTTTCTTGTGTTGTATTTGTTGTTATTGACATGCCGACTTTAAATAAAACGTATCTTATCTTGCTGATACCACCCTGTCATACTTTGTCAGTTTCTTGTGTTGTATTTGTTGTTATTGACATGCCGACTTTAAATAAAACGTATCTTATCTTGCTGATACCACCCTGTCATACTTTGTCAGTTTCTTGTGTTGTATTTGTTGTTATTGACATGCTGACTTTAAATAAAACGTATCTTATCTTGCTGATACCACCCTGTCATACTTTGTCAGTTTCTTGTGTTGTATTTGTTGTTATTGACATGCCGACTTTAAATAAAACGTATCTTATCTTGCTGATACCACCCTGTCATACTTTGTCAGTTTCTTGTGTTGTATTTGTTATTATTGACATGCTGACTTTAAATAAAACGTATCTTATCTTGCTGATACCACCCTATCATACTTTGTCAGTTTCTTGTGTTGTATTTGTTGTTATTGACATGCTGACTTTAAATAAAACGTATCTTATCTTGCTGATACCACCCTGTCATACTTTGTCAGTTTCTTGTGTTGTATTTGTTGTTATTGACATGCTGACTTTAAATAAAACGTATCTTATCTTGCTGATACCACCCTGTCATACTTTGTCAGTTTCTTGTGTTGTATTTGTTGTTATTGACATGCCGACTTTAAATAAAACGTATCTTATCTTGCTGATACCACCCTGTCATACTTTGTCAGTTTCTTGTGTTGTATTTGTTGTTATTGACATGCTGACTTTAAATAAAACGTATCTTATCTTGCTGATACCACCTTGTCATACTTTGTCAGTTTCTTGTGTTGTATTTGTTGTTATTGACATGCTGACTTTAAATAAAACGTATCTTATCGGTTGTTTTCTATGTAAACCAGCCTTCCTTAGCTACAATAATTATATTTGAAATGGTTAGAATGTGTTTGATTTGTTTTTATAGTTTCTGATTTTTTTCTTTCCAAAAAATGATGCATGTGTACTTTGCTTTAACGTGAACAAATTCAATATTGACTGGCGCCGCACTCAATTTTAACTACATATTTTTGCGCTACATTTATCTGTATCAATTCCGGTAGCTATTATAAAGATGATTTGATTTTATTTTTGGTGTTTAACACCACTTTCAGCAATATTTCAACTATATCATGGCGGCCAGTTTTAGTCGTGGAAGAAGCCGGAGTACCCGAAGAGAACCACCGACCATGGCCAAGCAACTGGTAAACTTTATCTCTTGCGGTTTCGAGTCGAGTGCACTATTTGTAATTTACAAAAACCGGGCATGAACCCACGCCGTATTGGTGATAGGTTTGTATGAGTTGTTAGGTAATCCAACTACCTAACTCTTTGAGCCACCCGGGCCCTTGCTATTATAAAGAACCTAGTTATTTGGCTGAAATGAAATAATATCTGTCAATTCAGTTGACCAAAATCTCGATCGACGAACAATTTTTTTATCCAGTGAAATTTTACTTTATAAATAAATATCTGAAAGTTCAAAAATTATTAGAAAATTAGTTTGATCGATTGATTGATTTGTGTTTAACACCAACTTTAGCAATATTTCAGCTATATTGTGGCGTGAACAAATTTTTAAAAACTAACTTGCACTTCTACCAGACTTAGACTTAGGGTTAGAGAGGTGGTTATGGCGTTTAATGCCATTTTCAACAATATTTCATTTATATCGCGGCGGTCAGTTTTATTGGTGGAGGCAACTGGAGAACCCGGAGAAAACCACTGACCTGTCGTAAGTCACTGAAAAACACCAGACTTAGAAATAAAACATATGTACAAATAAAACATATGTACAAATAAAACATATGTACAAATAAAAGAACAATTAAAAGAATAAAAACATATTATTTAGAACTTATGTTATCTATTTATACTTTAGTACGTAAACTAATTTCTATTAAACATTTTAAAATTGTATCACCGGCGACATTTGTAAATAAATCATATAAATTGAAAATTAATTTAACATCTTATACAATTGTACGATGTACATTGTAGTACTTTGTCGGGAAATATCAGATTTATTTGCACTCTTTAGGAGGCTATGGCGAATCATTTTTTACCTGTTTTGAATTTCCCTGACTGCTGAGCATTCATAAAATATGTACATGCACATATATTTTGTAACTGTAACTTTTTTAAATATTAGGGCACAAAAATTAAACAAATATTCATTAACAAGAAATATTTATTGCTAAAACAAAACATTTAATGTGGGACAGTGAGTTTTCTCCCAATAAGTGGGTTTTTGAAAAGTGGCCCAGTTTTGAGACGACGGTAAAAATAAATTGTATATTTCCGAACAACGTAATTGTACATATATTGTATTTATACTGCAGCGTCACGTGTGCAAAAACAAAAAAATAATCAAATGAACAAATAATGGACGGTTTGATTCAATTTCCTATTAGGTGACTACAGCGCGGTCCGTGTTTAACCAGTGTCTATTTGATTTCGCTCTACATAAGACGCTGGATATCAGGAGATTGTATTTGTCTAGTATGCGTTTAGGTTTGGCTTTGGTTTGATTTTATGATGATTAACGCCACTGTCAACAATATTTCAGTTATATCGTGGCGGTCCGTTTTATTGGTGGAGGAAACCGGAGAAAACCACCTACCTCTCGCAAGTCACTGACAAACTTTATCGCATAATGTTGTATGGAGTACACCTCGCCATGAACGGGGTTCGATCTCACACCCCTTCGTGGTGATAAGCACTGATTGCACAGGTAGTTGTAAATAAAACTACCATACAATCACGATCATGACGGCCTTTGTAGACGTTTAAGCACATGTTCTATTCATGCACCTTGATGTGATTGATTATTTATTTGGTGTTTAGCGCCACTTTCAGCAATGTTTCAGCTATGGCATGGCGACTGCACCTTGATGTAGTGAGTTAATGCACTGATTACAGTATAATAATATTGTATTATTTATGAATTTTCCATTCTTTTGTAGAAAACCAGAAATACAAAGATGGAAACAATTCACTGCTGATAACCATCAATACGCTCTCCTGAAAGGAGGTCAGGAACTTACTATGCAGACTATAGATTACACAAGAACGTGTAGATTCTGGTCACATTATATACCACGATTAAAAGCAATCAGTAAGTAGTCAATCTATAACCTTTTATGAACAGTTCAAAGGTCAGAAAGAGGGACGGTCGTGGTCGTTATCGTATGGTAGTTGGATTTACAACTATCTGTGCCCTCAGTGTCTATCACTACTAACGTCGCTAATTCGTGTACTCGATACAACTTTATGTGATAAAGTTTGTCAGTGACTAGCGGCAGGTCGGTGGTTTTCTCAGGGTACTCCGGTTTCCTCCACCAATAAGAATGACCATCACGATATAACGGAAATATTGTTGAAAGTGGCGTCAACTAACATAAAGCAAACCAACCTAAGCCAATCCTAGATATGGAATTGTTCATTTTTTAGAGGTAACAGTCATACACTAGTGACAAAAAAAAAACAAAAAAAAACGAAAATATAAAAAAGAAATATATTAATGTTTGTTATTATTAAAGATTGTGATCACTGAATGATCTATCTATTTTAGAGAATGAAAAACAGCATAAACTGACCGCCAAGATATAGCTGAAATAGTGTTGAAAGTGGCGTTAAACACCATAAACCTAACCCTAACCATTTTCTCTTTTTTTCAGATAACAAAGTAAATAAGTGTGTAAACAGTGGCTGGAGGTCCAACATATCTATGCTCATTGTAGTCATAACCTTGACATTGCCATATATAGTACATCTAGTGGTCAATCAGTGATGTTAAACACCAACTATCTACCTCAGTTATATCTTATAAATTCCATCAATAGTGCATTCCTAGTGAGACATCAGAGAAAAGTGCCGAACAATTACAATATAATTAATACGCATAGAATTTTTCACAAATTTTATACAAAATTGTTTTTAACTTACATTTTGTACATATAGTGACAATTTGCATTGTGAATTTTAGAACATCATCCATTCATAATACTTTATTTAAGGTTAGGTTTATGGTGTTTAACGCCACTTTCAACAATATTTCAGTTATTGAAAGTGGCGTTAAACACCATAAATCAAACCATACTTTATTTACCAATCTAGTTAAAATTCGATGTTTGTTGTATCTTTTTTCCCCCTTTTTTTTCTTTGGGATACATTAATATCTAACACCCCCCCCCCCCCCCCCCCCCCCCCCCCCCCTTGGAGGTCATGTCAGGGTTCATATGTGCAATCGACCAATGAGCGATGAACATACAGCTTAAGCCAGAGTACATGCCAGAGTTATTGTCCGATTGGTCAATATATTTAACTGTCTTGTGTATAATTGGACGATCAGAGATGAACGGAAGGTTATATAATTACTTGGCGAGACCACAAACGGGATGTTGTTATATGCTAGTATATCGCCAAAGAAAAATATTTTTTAAATATACAACAAACATCTAATTTTAATTAAATTACATTTTGTACATGTAAAACTTTGGATTGTAAATTTAGAGCACCATTAGTCCATAGTACCTTATATACCCGCCGTATTTACATCCAGGTTTTTGTAAGTTAAGATTATAGCGCCAAGTTAAGTACATTTTATTTTATAAGGGAATAATTTAAACAGCGTTATTACCCGAACATTTTGGAAGTGGTAACAAAATCATCAGTTATGTTTGTAGCTTCTAGCTCATTATGTAGATGCATTTTTTACCCCCCCCCTTTTTTCAATCATCTCCCGAGGGGTATATATATAGAATATAGTTCCTCCGTTGCAGAGTACAACATCTCTGAAGAGGGAACGTACGCTAGTTGTAAATGAATTTGAATGAATTTTGGTGCTTAACACCACTTTCATCAAAATTTCAACTATATCATGACGACCAGTTTTAGTGGTGGAAGAAGCCGGGAGTACCTGGAGAGAACCACCGACCATGGTCAATCAACTGATAAGCTTTATCACTTGCAGCTGCGAGTCGAGTGCACCCTTTTTTGTAATTTACAACGCCGGGCGCGAACCCACGCCGTATTGGTGATAGGCTTGTATGAGTTGTTAGATAATCCAACAACCTAACCCATTGAGCCATCCCCGCTAGTTGTGTGCTATGAATCAAATACGCAACTCTTGTTTCAGAGATTACGTAATTTAGTGTCGCGTGTGTAGAGAATACATCGCTCATTGCACGATAACAAACTCGCGGAAGCCAATACCGAGAAGAGGTAGGAAAAGAAAGAAAATATAAATTCAGCTATTTTTGCCACTACGCAGTTGTTATGATATAAATTCAGGGTACCAGTCAAGGGAATGTTAATTATATAGTACTCTTAGATAACATATAGTTTCCTCGACTCACCAGATACAGGGTGGAATAGGAGATATTTTTATTGTACTTATGTTTGTTGATACTAGAATTTTTTTTCTTCAGAATAATCAGTAATACAGGTAATACAGTGATCAGTTTTTGTAAAATTATATCTGTTCTCTTCTTCTTCCCCTTTTCTCTGTTGCTGCAAAAACGGGGGAGGGGGACCCATGTGAGGAGGGGGACACAAGTAAGGAGATTTAACTTTGATCAGACTGTTTAGCGGTGATAATGGGAAATAATTTAATGTATGGTCTTCTTAACAGCAGGGCCTATGAGAGGGGGAATCGGCCGGAGCATCGCTCCGGGGCACGGAGAACCAAGAATGGGCCTGTGAATCTCTTTGTTTTTTCACTTATTTTTGTGTCTGTCACTGGGGCCCCGAAACAGTCTTGTTCCGCCTTGGAAGATTTCTCTTGGAGGCCCTGCTTACAAGACATACTGAAATTAATTTTTGAGTAATCTTTTAATGGACGTAGTTTTAACGTCTGGACATACATCGTATAGTGAAGTAGACGGTACATACAACTCTGGTTCTAAGGTAGATAACTCGTATTAGTTTACAATTTTTATGTTGCTTGAGATTGTGTGTCTCCGTTATTTTGTCAAGAAATCTATGGTATTTTGAAGTGGGAATTTCGACATCAAAAACATGTTTTATGTCACAAATTCTGTAAACAATCGAACAATGATCAATAACACATCATATTATGGAAAAAAGAACATTTAACAAAAATACCTCGATAAAGGAAGTTGGATATCCATGTTCTGGCTTGGAACAGGCAAGAAAACACGGCGAGATAAAAACCGAATCCCGACCGTCTATGTCTTTTTTTTTAATCGTAAATTTACGGGTTACTTATATTTGATGAAGGCTATGTCTAAGATAATGTAAGAAAGATACTAGTAATTAAGATATTTTTTTTTTCATTTTTGATTTTAACAAACTACTTAAAATGTGTATATTGCACTATTAAATATTTTTCTATAGTCTAAATCTTGTTAAAATCAAAACGCACCATTAACTCTACTCTATTTAATCTTAAGTTAATGTAAACATTAGAAAATACTGCATATGAAATTATACAAAGAGGTTGGTTTATAGGCTTCAAAGAGAGAATTGAACGGATACAATTAAATCCGAAACTCCTTGAATGCTGCGGCATCCATCACGAAACTCGGAAGTAAATCAACAGTGATACAGTATAAAGATTGAGATTTTATGTCTCTTTTCTAATGGAATATGATCTTTGCTTACGATTTTACCTGTACATGTAATTGAGAGAGAAAAAAATGGAATTCTTCAATTATCTCCCTTTAGTAATATAAATGCATACATTTTTATTTCAATGCAAATTAATGCAATATAGAAAACGTATTTATAGATATTTATACATACTTTTAAGTGTACAAGTAGTTTTTATTGATTTGTTTATTTATTTATTATTATTTTGTTGTAAATAAAGATATATATAAATACAATTTTTATCCTTGTGACAAAAATAAACACCTTTGTGAGGTTTGTCATTTAATTATTCGTTTTTTTATTTTTATTTTTATTCTATGCAATTTTTATTATTATCAGGATGTAAATAGAAATAAATTTAATAAACAACATCTGTTTACTGTTTCCTCAATAAAACAGAAAAAAATCCAGTAAAACCTGCCCATGTGGTCACCTCTATTAAACAGTCAACTGTAATAAAAGGTCACAATTTTCTTTTCTAATCACACAAGTAGCTACGATGATCTGTCTTTTTCATCAAGAAATGTTATCTACTGTGTAGAATGTGGACTTGTATACAGTTAAACATGATCATCCGGTCACCTCTATTAAGCAGTCACCTGTAAAAAAAATGTTACCCTTTTCTTGTCTAGTCATAGAAAATTGCATATGAATTGAACTTCTTTTAAGAGGTCACCTGTCTTATACAGACAAGGATGTTAATGGTTAACAATTCCCTTTGACATTGGTGTAATGGTAAGCGTCCTCGACTCGAGTGTGATAGATTATGAGTTCGAGCCCCGATCGGGTCAAACCAAGGATTCTAAGATTGGTATTTGTTGCTTCTCCGCTGAACACGCAGTATTAATGAGTAATAGCAAATACTGGTTGGCTCGGAATCAGGATAATGTGTCCGAGTGGGGCGACATGTCTACCCTCGGACTGATGTTCCAGTGAGCTAGCACTGTACAATCAAACTAAGCGTGTTGGTCTAGTACAAAGCGGGCCTCATTATCATCTCATTGAAAATTAACTTGCTCTCGCCATGATACAGTTGAAAATTGATAAGCTGGCGTTAAGCAACAATCACTCACTCAATTCCATCAATATCATTGAAAGAAACAACCACATCTCATCTCAAATCATTGAACACTAAAATGAACCCAACATATGTAGAAGAAACTACAGGTTGTGGCTAGTGAAGGGTGTAATTAAACATGTTAATGGGATATAAACAAAAAAACCTGCACATATTCATCCCCAGTCAAAATGAAAACAATAACACAAGGGGCCGTCTTGGTCGTGATCGTATTGTAGATGGATTTACAATTTTCTATGCAATTAGTACATATCACCACTAACGCTTTGAGTTCGAATTCTACTCATGGAGAGGTGTGCTTGATACAACATTATGTGATGAAGTTTGTCAGTGACTTGCGGCAGGTCGGTGGTTTTCTCCAGTTTCCTCCACCAATAAATCTGACCGCCACGATATAACTGAAATATTGTTGAAAGTGGCGTTAAGCATCATAATCCCATCGCCACCCACAATGACAACACACTATCACAAACAGTTATTGCTCCAGTTTCCGTGATTTCATTGGGCACGAGCTATAAGAATAATATTATCAACCATTTTCTTAAATTTTACTACACTCACACTGTAAATTACATGTACTTTTTACAACGGCAAGTGTCTCGTGTCCACAATATTGCATCGAAACCACGGTCCATAGAAAAATGCATAGCTTCACCACAGCGGGCTACAACCCATCTGAGAACAACGCGTCTGCTATTTCTGTGGGGCGATTCAAATGCGCTAAGTCGTCGTTAAGATTGGACGACAACAATGGGTACACAAACCACAGAACGACAAAAATGGGCACACAAGACACAGAACGACAACAATGGGCACACAAGACACAGAACGACAACAATGGGCACACAAGACACAGAACGACAGCAATGGGCACACAAGACACAGAACGACAACAATGGACACACAAGACACAGAACGACAACAATAGGCACACAAGACACAGAACGACAACAATGGACACACAAGACATAGAACGATAACAATGGGTACACACGACATAGAGCGACAACAATGGGCACACAAGACACAGAACGACAACAATGGGCACACAAGACACAGAACGACAACAATGGGCACACAAGACAGAGAATGACAACAATGGGCACACAGAACGACAACAATGGCCACAAAAGACACAGAACGACAACAATGGGCACACAAGACACAGAATCACAACAATGGGCACACAAGACACAGAATGACATCAATGGCCACACAAGACACAGAACGACAACAATGGGCACACAAGATACAGAACGACAACAATGAGCACACAAGACACAGAACGACAACAATGGGCACACAAGACACAGAACGACAACAATGGGCACACAAGACACAGAACGACAGCAATGGGCACACAAGACACAGAACGACAACAATGGACACACAAGACACAGAACGACAACAATAGGCACACAAGACACAGAACGACAACAATGGACACACAAGACACAGAACGATAACAATGGGTACACACGACACAGAGCGACAACAATGGGCACACAAGACACAGAACGACAACAATGGGCACACAAGACAGAGAATGACAACAATGGGCACACAGAACGACAACAATGGCCACACAAGACACAGAACGACAACAATGGGCACACAAGACACAGAATCACAACAATGGGCACACAAGACACAGAATGACATCAATGGCCACACAAGACACAGAACGACAACAATGGGCACACAAGATACAGAACGACAACAATGAGCACACAAGACACAGAACGACAACAATGGGCACACAAGACACAGAACGACAACCATGGGCACACAAGACACAGAACGACAACAATGGGCACACAAGACACATAACGACAACAATGGGCACACAAGACAGAGAATGACAACAATGGGCACACAGAACGACAACAATGGCCACACAAGACACAGAACGACAACAATGGGCACACAAGACACAGAATGACAACAATGGGCACACAAGACACAGAACGACATCAATGGCCACACAAGACACAGAACGACAACAATGGGCACACAAGACACAGAACGAAGAAAAAGAGCACAAAAAAGGCAACAAATAAAACTGAAAAGATGAGCAACAAAGATTCTACCAAAAGCCGTAGGTGAACACAGGTGCCTCCCGTAGGGTAAGCAGTTCATGCATCTTATACTCATTGAGTCAAGACGTGTTGTGTTGGGAACCACTATGCGTATAGTATATAAAGTGCAATTGGTCATAAATAGCACATGTTCAGGTCCCCTTGAGTGCCCAATATGTTTATATTTAACTGTATTACTCTTTAAGTCCCTCTACAAAAACTTTGTCCACTGTGGTCTATGGACACGTCCTTCTACAAACACGTTGTCCACTGTGGTCTATGGACACGTTCCTCTACAAACACGTTGTCCACTGTGGTTTACGAATACGTCCCTCTGCAAACACGTTGTCCACTGTGGTCTAGGGACATGTCCCTCTACAAACACGCTGTCCCTCTACAAACATGTTGTTCACTGTGGTCTACGGTCACGTCCCTCTACAAACATGTTGACCACTGTGGTCTAGGGACATGTCCCTCTACAAACATGTTGTCTACTGTGGTCTAGGAACATGTCCCTCTACAAACACGTTGTCCACTGTGGTCTAGAGACATGTCCCTCTGCAAACACGTTGTCCACAGTGGTCTAGGGGGATGTCCTTCTACAAACACATTGTCCACTGTGGTCTATGGACATGTCCCTCTACAAACACGTTGTCTACTGTGGTCTAGGGACACGTCCCTCTACAAACACGTTGTCCACTGTGGTCTAGGAACATGTCCCCCAACAAACACGTTGTCCGCTGTGGTCTAGAGACACGTCCCTCTACAAACACGTTTTCTACTGTGGTCTAGGGACACGTCCCTCTACAAACACGTTGTCTACTGTGGTCTAGGGACACATCCCTCTACAAACACGTTGTCTACTGTGGTCTAGGAACACGTCCCCCTACAAACACGTTGTCTACTGTGATCTAGGGACACGTCCCTCTACAAACACGTTGTCCACTGTGGTCTAGGGACACGTCCCTCTACAAACACGTTGTCCACTGTGGTCTAGGAACACGTCCCTCTACAAACACGTTGTCTAATGTGGTCTAGGGACACGTCCCTCTACAAACACGTTGTCTACTGTGGTTTAGGGACACGTCCCTCTACAAAAACGTTGTCTAATGTGGTCTAAGAACACGTCCCTCAACAAACACGTTGTCTACTGTGATCTAGGGACACGTCCCTCTACAAACACGTTGTCCACTGTGGTCTAGGGACACGTCCCTCTACAAACACGTTGTCCACTGTGGTCTAGGAACACGTCCCTCTACAAACACGTTGTCTAATGTGGTCTAGGGACACGTCCCTCTACAAACACGTTGTCCACTGTGGTCTAGGAACATGTCCCTCAACAAACACGTTGTCCGCTGTGGTCTAGAGACACGTCCCTCCACAAACACGTTTTCTACTGTGGTCTAGGGACACGTCCCTCTACAAACACGTTGTCTACTGTGGTCTAGGGACACATCCCTCTACAAACACGTTGTCTACTGTGGTCTAGGGACACGTCCCTCTACAAACACGTTGTCTACTGTGGTCTAAGAACACGTCCCCCTACAAACACGTTGTCTACTGTGATCTAGGGACGCGTCCCTCTACAAACACGTTGTCCACTGTGGTCTAGTGACACGTCCCACTACAAACACGTTGTCCACTGTGGTCTAGGAACACGTCCCTCTACAAACACGTTGTCTAATGTGGTATAGGGATACGTCCCTCTACAAACACGTTGTCTACTGTGGTCTAGGGACACGTCCCTCTACAAAAACGTTGTCTAATGTGGTCTAAGAACACGTCCCTCAACAAACACGTTGTCTACTGTGATCTAGGGACACATCCCTCTACAAACACATTGTCTACTGTGGTCTATGGACACGTCCCTCTACAAACACGTTGTTCACTGTGGTCTGGGAACACGTCCCTCTGCAAACACGTTGTCTACTGTGGTCTAGGGACACGTCCCTATGCAAACACGTTGTCTACCGTGGTCTAGGGACACATCCCTTTACAAACACGTTGTCTACTGTGATCTAGTGACACATCCCTCTACAAACACGTTGTCTACTGTGCTCTAGGGACACGTCCCTCTACAAACACGTTGTCCACTGTGATTTAGGGAAACATCCCTCTACAGACACGTTGTCCACTATGGTGTAGGGACACGTCCCGCTACACTCACGTTGTCTACTGTGGTCTAGAGACACATCCCTCTACAAACACGTTGTCTACTGTGGTCTAGGGACGCGTCCCTCTACAAACACGTTGTCCACTGTGGTCAAGGGACGCGTCCCGCTACACACACGTTGTCTACTGTGGTCTAGGGACACATCCCTCTGCAAACACATTGTCTACTGTGGTCTAGGGACACGTCCCTCTACAAACACTTTGTCTACTGTGGTCTAGGGACACGTCCCTCTACAAACACGTTGTCTACTGTGGTCTAGGGACACGTCCCTCTACAAACACGTTTTCCACTGTGGTTTAGGGACACGTCCCTCTGCAAACACTTTGTCCACTGTGGTCTAGGGGGACGTCCTTCTACAAACACATTGTCCACTGTGGTCTAGGGACATGTCTCACTGCAAACACGTTGTCCACTTTGGTCTAGAGACACGTCCCTCTACAAACACGTTGTCTACTGTGGTCTAGGGACACGTCCCTCTACAAACACGTTGTCTACTGTGGTCTAGGGACACGTCCCTCTACAGACACGTTATCTACTGTGGTCTAGGAAAAGGTCCCTCTACAAACACGTTGTCTACTGTAATCTAGGGACACGTCCCTCTACAAACACGTTGTGTACTGTGGTCTAGGGACATGTCTCTCTACAAACACGTTGTCTACAGTGGTCTAGGGACACATCCCTCTACAAACACGTTGTCTACTGTGGTCTAGGGACACGTCCCTCTACAAACACGTTGTCTACTGTGATCTAGGGACACGTCCCTCTACAAACACGTTGTCCACTATGGTCTAGCGACACGTCCCTCTACAAACACGTTGTCCACTGTGGTCTAGGGACACGTCCCTTTACAAACACGTTGCCCACTGTGGTCTAGGAACATGTCCCTCTACAAACACGTTGTCCACTGTGGTCTAGAGACATGTCCCTCTACAAACACGTTGTCTACTGTGGTCTAGGGACACGTCCCTCTACAAACACGTTGTCTACTGTGGTCTAGGAACACGTCCCTCTACAAACACGTTGTCTACTGTGGTCTAGGAACACGTCCCTCTACAAACACGTTGTCTACTGTGGTCTAGGGACATGTTCCTCTACAAACACGTTGTCTACTGTGGTCTAGGAACACGTCCCTCTACAAACACGTTGTCTACTGTGATCTAGGGACACATCCCTCTAAAAACACGTTGTCTACTGTGGTCTAGGGACACGTCCCTTTACAAACACGTTGTCTACTGTGGACTAGGGACACGTCCCTCTACAAACACGTTGTCCACTGTGGTTTAGGGACATGTCCCTCTGCAAACACGTTGTCCACTGTGGTCTAAGGGGACGTCCTTCTACAAAAAGATTGTCCACTGTGGTCTAGGGACATGTCCCTCTGCAAACACGTTGTCTACTGTGGTCTAGGGACACGTCCATCTACAAACACGTTGTCCACTGTGGTCTAGGAACATGTCCCTCTACAAACACGTTGTCCACTGTGGTCTAGAGACATGTCCCTCTACAAACACGTTGTCTACTGTGGTCTAGGGACACGTCCCTCTACAAACACGTTGTCTACTGTGGTCTTGGAACACGTCCCTCTACAAACACGTTGTCTACTGTGGTCTAGGAACACGTCCGTCTACAAACACGTTGTCTACTGTGGTCTAGGGACATGTTCCTCTACAAACACGTTGTCTACTGTGGTCTAGGAACACGTCCCTCTACAAACACGTTGTCTACTGTGATCTAGGGACACATCCCTCTAAAAACACGTTGTCTACTGTGGTCTAGGGACACGTCCCTTTACAAACACGTTGTCTACTGTGGTCTAGGGACACGTCCCTCTACAAACACGTTGTCCACTGTGGTTTAGGGACATGTCCCTCTGCAAACACGTTGTCCACTGTGGTCTAAGGGGACGTCCTTCTACAAAAAGATTGTCCACTGTGGTCTAGGGACATGTCCCTCTGCAAACACGTTGTCTACTGTGGTCTAGGGACACGTCCATCTACAAACACGTTGTCCACTGTGGTCTAGGAACATGTCCCTCAACAAAAACGTTGTCCACTGTGGTCTAATGACACGTCCCTCTACAAACACGTTGTCTACTGTGGTCTAGGGACACGTCCCTCTACAAACACGTTGTCTACTGTAATCTAGGGACACGTCCCTCTACAAACACGTTGTGTACTGTGGTCTAGGGACATGTCTCTCTAAAAAACACGTTGTCTACTGTGGTCTAGGAACACGTCCCTCTACAAACACGTATTCTACTGTGATCTAGGGACACATCCCTCTACAATCACGTTGTCCACTGTGATCTAGGGACACGTCCCTCTACAAACACGTTTTCTACAGTGGTCTAGGGACACGTCCCTCTACAAACACGTTGTCTACTGTGGTCAAGGAACACGTCCCTCTACAAACACGTTGTCTACTGTGGTCTAGGAAAACATCCCTCTAAAAACACGTTGTCCACTGTGGTCTAGGGACACGTCCCTCTACAAACACGTTGTCCACTGTGGTCAAGGGACACGTCCCGCTACACACACGTTGTCTACTGTGGTCTAAGGACACATCCCTCTACAAACACATTGTCTACTGTGGTCTAGGGACACGTCCCTCTACAAACACGTTGTCTACTGTGGTCTAGGGACACGTCCCACTACAAACACGTTGTCTACTGCGGTCTAGGGACACGTCCCTCTATAAACACGTTGTCCACTGTGGTCTAGGGACATGTCCCTCTGCAAAAACGTTATCCACTGTGGTCTAGGGGGACGTCCTTCTACAAACACATTGTCCACTGTGGTCTAGGGACATGTCCCTGTGCAAACACGTTGTCTACTGTGGTCTATGGACACGTCCCTCTGCAAACACGTTGTCTACTGTGGTCTAGGGACACGTCCCTCTACAAACACGTTGTCCACTGTGGTCTAGAGACACGTCCCTGTACAAACACGTTATCTACTGTGGTCTAGGGACACGTCCCTCTACAAACACGTTGTCCACTGTGGTCTAGGGACACATCCCTCTAGAAAAACGTTGTCTACTGTGGTCTAGGGACACGTCCCTCTACAAACACGTTGTCTACTGTTGTCTAGGAACACGACCTTCTACAAACACGTATTCTACTGTGGACTAGGGACACATCCCTCTACAAAAACGTTGTCTACTGTGGTCTAGGGACACATCCCTCTACAAACACGTTGTCTACTGTGATCTAGAGACACTTCCCTCTACAAACACGTTGTCTACTGTGATTTAGGGACACATCCCTCTACAGACACATTGTGCACTGTGGTCTAGGGACACGTCCCGCTACACACACGTTGTCTACTGTGGTCTAGGGACATATCGCTCTACAAACACGTTTTCTACTGTGGTCTAGGGACACGTCCCTCTACAAACACGTTGTTTACTGTGGTCTTGGGACACGTCCCTCTACAAACACGTTGTCCACTGTGGGCTAGGGACACGTCCCGCTACACACACGTTGTCCACTATGGTCTAGCGACACGTCCCTCTACAAACACGTTGTCTACTGTGGTCTAGGGACACGTCCCTCTACAAACACGTTGTCCACTGTGGTCTAGGAACACGTCCCTCTACAAACACGTTGTCTAATGTGGTCTAGGGACACTTCCCTCTACAAACACGTTGTCTACTGTGGTCTAGGGACACGTCCCTCTACAGACACGTTGTCTAATGTTGTCTAGAAACACGTCCCTCAACAAACACGTTGTCTACTGTGATCTAGGGACACGTCCCTCTACAAACACATTGTCTACTGTGGTCTATGGACACGTCCCTCTACAAACACGTTGTCTACTGTGGTCTAGAAACACGTCCCTCTACAAACACGTTGTCTACTGTGGTCTAGGGACACGTCCCTATACAAACACGTTGTATACTGTGGTCTAGGGACACATCCCTCTACAAACACGTTGTCTACTGTGATCTAGTGACACATCCCTCTACAAACACGTTGTCTACTGTGGTCTAGGGACACGTCCCTCTACAAACACGTTGTCCACTGTGATCTAGGGAAACATCCCTCTACAGACACGTTGTCCACTGTGCTCTAGGGACACGTCCCGCTACACACACGTTATCTACTGTGGTCTAGGGACACATCCCTCTGCAAACACGTTGTCTACTGTGGTCTAGGGACACGTCCCACTACAAACACGTTGTCTACTGTGGTCAAGGGACACTTCCCGCTACACACACGTTGTCTACTGTGCTCTAGGGACACATCCCTCTACAAACACTTTGTCTACTGTGGTCTAGGGACACGTCCCTATACAAACACGTTGTATACTGTGGTCTAGGGACACATCCCTCTACAAACACGTTGTCTACTGTGATCTAGTGACACATCCCTCTACAAACACGTTGTCTACTGTGGTCTAGGGACACGTCCCTCTACAAACACGTTGTCCACTGTGATCTAGGGAAACATCCCTCTACAGACACGTTGTCCACTCTGGTCTAGGGACACGTCCCGCTACACACACGTTATCTACTGTGGTCTAGGGACACATCCCTCTGCAAACACGTTGTCTACTGTGGTCTAGGGACACGTCCCACTACAAACACGTTGTCTACTGTGGTCAAGGGACACTTCCCGCTACACACACGTTGTCTACTGTGGTCTACGGTCACGTCCTTCTACAAACACTTTGTCTACAGTGGTCTAGGGACACGTCCCACTACAAACACGTTGTCTTCTGTGGTCTAGGGACACGTCCCTCTACAAACACTCGTCCACTGTGGTCTAGGGACACGTCCCTCTGCAAACACGTTGTCCACTGTGGTCTAGGGGGACGTCCTTCTACAAACACATTGTCCACTGTGGTCTAGGGACATGTCCCTCTGCAAACACGTTGTCTACTGTGGTCTACGGTCACGTCCCTCTACAAACACGTTGTCCACTGAGGTCTAGGGACACGTTGCTCTACAAACATGTTGTCCACTGTGGTCTAGGGACACGTTCCTCTACAAACACGTTGTCCACTGTGGTCTAGGGACATATCCCTCTACAAACATATTGTCCAGTGTGGTATACGGTCACGTCCCTCTACAAACATGTTGTTCACTGTGGTCTAGGGACACGTCCCTCTACAAACACGTTGTCCATTGTGGTCTAGGGTCACGTCCCTCTACACACACGTTCTCCACTGTGTGGTCTCGGGACACGTCCCTCTACAAACACGCTGTCTACTATGGTCTAGGGACATGTCCCTCTGCAAACACGTTGTCTACTGTGGTCTAGCGACACGTCCCTCTACAAACATGTCATCCACTGTGCTCTAGGAACATGTCCCTCTGCAAACACGTTGTCCACTGTGGTCTACGGACATGTCCCTCTACAAATACGCTGTCCCTCTACAAACACGTTGTCTACTGTGGTCTAGGTACACGTCCCTCTGCAAACACGTTGTCTACTGTGGTCTAGGGACACATTCCTCTACATACGCGTTGTCTACTGTGATCTTGTGACACATCCCTCTACAAACACGTTGTCTGTTGTGGTCTAGGGACACGTCCCTCTACAAACACGTTGTCCACTGTGATCAAGGGACACATCCCTCTACAAACACGTTGTCTACTGTGGTTTAGGGACACGTCCCTCTATAAACACGTTTTCTACTATGGTCTAGGGACACGTCCATCTACAAACACGTTGTCCACTGTGGTCTAGGGACACGTCCCTCTACAAACACGTTGTCTACTGTGGTCTAGGGAAACGTCCCTCTACAAGCACTTTGTCTACTGTGGTCTAGGGACAGGTCCCTCTACAAACACGTTGTCCACTGTGGTCTAGGGTCACGTCCCACTACAAACACGTTGTCCACTGTGGTCTAGAGACACGTCCCTCCACAAACACGCTGTTCACTAGGGTATAGGGTCACGTCCCTCTACAAACACGTTGTCTACTGTGGTCTAGTTACATGTCCCTCTACAAACACATTGTCCATTGTGATCTAGGGTCACGTCCCTCTACAAACACGTTGTCTACTCTGGTCCAGGGACATGTCCCTCTACAAACATGTTGTCAACTGTGGTCTAGGGACATGGCCCTCTGCAAACACGTTGTCCACTGTGGTCTAAGGTTACGTCCTTCTACAAACAGGTTGTCCACTGTGGTCTAGGGACAGGTTCCTCTACAAACATGTTGTCCACTGTGGTCTAGGGACACGTTCCTCTACAAGCACGTTATCCACTGTGGTCTACGGACACTTCCCGCTACAAACACGTTGTCCACTGTGTTCTAGGGACATGTCCCTCTACAAACACGTTGTCCACTGTGGTCTACGGACACGTCCCTCTGCAAACACGTTGTCCTCTGTGGTCTACGGTCACGTCCCTCTACAAACAGGTTGTCCACTGTGGTCTAGGGACACATTCCTCTACAAACATGTTGTTCACTGTGGTCTACGGACACGTCCCTCTGCAAACACGTTGTCCACTGTGGTTTACGGTAACGTCCCTCTGCAAACAGGTTGTCCACTGTGGTCTAGGGACATGTTCCTCTACAAACATGTTGTCCACTGTGGTCTAGGGACACGTTGCTCTACAAACACGTTGTCCACTGTGGTCTAGGGACATGTCCCTCTACAAACACGTTGTCCAGTGTGGTATGCGGTCACGTCCCTCTACAAACATGTTGTCCACTGTGGTCTAGGGATACGTCCCTCTACAAACACGTTGTCCACTGTGGTCTAGGGACACGTCCCTCTACAAACACGTTGTCCACTGTGGTCTAGGGTCATGTCCCTCTTCAAACACTTGCCCATTGTGTGGTCTAGGGACACGTCCCTCTACAAACATGCTGTCTACTGTGGTCTAGGGACATGTCCCTCTGCAAACACGTTGTCTACTGTGGTCTAGCGACACGTCCCTCTACAAACATGTCATCCACTGTGGTCTAGGGACATGTCCCTCTACAAATACCCTGTCCCTCTACAAACACGTTGTCTACTGTGGTCTAGGGACACGTCCCTCTACAAACACATTGTCCACTGTGGTCTAGGGTCACGTCCCACTACAAACACGTTGTCCACTGTGGTCAAGAGACACGTCCCTCCACAAACACGTTGTCTACTGTGGTCTAGCGACACGTCCCTCTACAAACATGTCATCCACTGTGGTCTAGGAACATGTCCCTCTACAAATACCCTGTCCCTCTATAAACACGTTGTCTACTGTGGTCTAGGGACACGTCCCTCTGCAAACACGTTGTCTACTGTGGTCTAGGGACACATCCCTCTACAAACGCGTTGTCTACTGTGGTCAAAGGACACGTCCCTCTACAAACACGTTGTTCACTGTGATCTAGGGACACATCCTTCTACAAACACGTTGTCTACTGTGGTCTAGGGACACGTCCCTCTACAAACACGTTGTCTATTGTGGTCTAGGGACACGTCCCTCTACAAACACGTTGTCCACTGTGATCTAGGGACACATCCCTCTACAAACACGTTGTCTACTGTGGTCTAGGGACACGTCCCTCTATAAACATGTTGTCTACTATGGTCTAGTGACACGTCCCTCTACAAACACGTTGTCCACTGTGGTCTAGGGACACGTCCCTCTACAAACACGTTGTTTACTGTGATCTAGGGAAACGTCCCTCTACAAACACTTTGTCTACTATGGTCTGGGGACACGTCCCTCTACAAACACGTTGTCCACCGTGGTCTAGGGTCACGTCCCACTACAAACACGTTGTCCACTGTGGTCAAGAGACACGTCCTTCCACAAACACGTTGTCCACTGAGGTCTAGGGTCAAGTCCCTCTACAAACACGTTGTCTACTGTGGTCTAGGGACATGTCCCTCTCCAAACACGTTGTCTACTGTAGTCTAGCGACACGTCCCTCTACAAACATGTTGTTGACTGTGGTCTAGGGACATGTCCCTCTGCAAACACGTTGTTCACTGTGGTCTGCGGACACGTCCCTCTGCAAACACGTTGTCCACTGTGGTCTACAGTCACGTCCCTCTACAAACACGTTGTTCACTGTGGTCAAGGGACAGGTTCCTCTACAAACATGTTGTCCACTGTGGTCTAGGGACACGTTCCTCTACAAACACGTTGTCCACTGTGGTCTACGGACACTTCCCGCTACAAACACGTTGTCCACTGTGGTCTAGGGACATGTCCCTCTACAAACACGTTGTCCACTGTGGTCTACGGACACGTCCCTCTGCAAACACGTTGTCCTTTGTGGTCTACGGTCACGTCCCTCTACAAACAGGTTGTCCACTGTGGTCTAGGGATACGTTCCTCTACAAACATGTTGTTCACTGTGGTGTACGTACACGTGCCTCTGCAAACAGGTTGTCCACTGTGGTCTAGGGACAGGTTCCTCAACAAACATGTTGTCCACTGTGGTCTAGGGACACGTTCCTCTACAAACACGTTGTCCATTGTGGTCTACGGACACGTCCCGCTATAAACACGTTGTCCACTGTGGTCTAGGGACATGTCCCTCTACAAACACGTTGTCCACTATGGTCTACGGACACGTCCCTCTGCATAGAGGTTGTCCACTGTGGTCTAGGGACACGTCCCTCTACAAACACGTTGTCTACTGTGGTCTAGGGACATGTCCCTCTGCAAACATGTTGTCTGCTGTAGTCTAGCGACACGTCCCTCTACAAACATGTTGTCCACTGTGGTCTAGAGACATGTCCCTCTGCAAACACGTTGTTCACTGGGGTCTACGGACACGTCCCTCTGCAATCACGTTGTCCACTGTGGTCTAGGGACACGTCCCTCTACAAACACGTTGTCTACTGTGGTTTAGGGACACAATCCTCTACAAACACGTTGTCTACTGTGGTCTAGGGACACGTGCCTCTACAAACACGTTGTCTACTGTGGTCTAGGGACACGTGCCTCTACAAACACGTTGTCTACTGTGGTCTAGGGACATGTCCCTCTGCAAACACGTTGTCTACTGTAGTCTAGCGACACGTCCCTCTACAAACATGTTGTCGACTGTGGTCTACGGACATGTCCCTCTGCAACACGTTGTTCACTGTGGTCTGCGGACACGTCCCTCTGCAAACACGTTGTCCACTGTGGTCTACGGTCACGTCCTTCTACAAACACGTTGTCCACTGTGGTCTAGGGACAGGTTCCTCTACAAACATGTTGTCCACTGTGGTCTAGGGACACGTTCCTCTACAAACACGTTGTCCACTGTGGTCTACGGACACTTCTCGCTACAAACACGTTGTCCACTGTGGTCTAGGGACATGTTCCTCTACAAACACGTTGTCCACTGTGGTCTACGGACACGTCCCTCTGCAAACACGTTGTCCTTTGTGGTCTACGGTCACGTCCCTCTACAAACAGGTTGTCCACTGTGGTCTAGGGACACATCCCTCTACAAACACGTTGTCTACTGTGGTCTAGGGACACGTCCCTCTACAAACACGTTGTCTACTGTGGTCTAGGGACACGTGCCTCTACAAACACGTTGTCTACTGTGGTCTAGGGACACGTCCCTCTACAAACACGTTGTCTACTGTGGTCTAGGGAAACGTCCCTCTACAAGCACTTTGTCTACTGTGGTCTAGGGACAGGTCCCTCTACAAACACGTTGTCCACTGTGGTCTAGGGACATGTCCCTCTACAAACACGTTGTCCACTGTGGTCTAGGGACATGTCCCTCTACAAACACGTTTTCCACTGTGGTCTACGGACACGTCCCTCTGCAAACACGTTGTCCTCTGTGGTCTACGGTCACGTCCCTCTACAAACAGGTTGTCCACTGTGGTCTAGGGACACATTCCTCTACAAACATGTTGTTCACTGTGGTCTAGGGTCACGTCCCACTACAAACACGTTGTCCACTGTGGTCAAGAGACACGTCCTTCCACAAACACGTTGTCCACTGAGGTCTAGGGTCAAGTCCCTCTACAAACAAGTTGTCTACTGTGGTCTACGGACATGTCCCTCTACAAACACGTTGTCCATTGTGATCTAGGGTCACGTCCCTATACAAACACGTTGTCTACTGTGGTCTAGGAACACGTCCCTCTACAAACACGTTGTCCAATGTGTGGTCCAGGGAACCGTCCCTCTACAAACACGTTGTCTACTGTGGTCTAGGGACATGTCCCTCTCCAAACACGTTGTCTACTGTAGTCTAGCGACACGTCCCTCTACAAACATGTTGTTGACTGTGGTCTAGGGACATGTCCCTCTGCAAACACGTTGTTCACTGTGGTCTGCGGACACGTCCCTCTGCAAACACGTTGTCCACTGTGGTCTACAGTCACGTCCCTCTACAAACACGTTGTTCACTGTGGTCAAGGGACAGGTTCCTCTACAAACATGTTGTCCACTGTGGTCTAGGGACACGTTCCTCTACACACACGTTGTCCACTGTGGTCTACGGACACTTCCCGCTACAAACACGTTGTCCACTGTGGTCTAGGGACATGTCCCTCTACAAACACGTTGTCCACTGTGGTCTACGGACACGTCCCTCTGCAAACACGTTGTCCTTTGTGGTCTACGGTTACGTCCCTCTACAAACAGGTTGTCCACTGTGGTCTAGGGATACGTTCCTCTACAAACATGTTGTTCACTGTGGTGTACGTACACGTGCCTCTGCAAACAGGTTGTCCACTGTGGTCTAGGGACAGGTTCCTCAACAAACATGTTGTCCACTGTGGTCTAGGGACACGTTCCTCTACAAACACGTTGTCCATTGTGGTCTACGGACACGTCCCGCTATAAACACGTTGTCCACTGTGGTCTAGGGACATGTCCCTCTACAAACACGTTGTCCACTATGGTCTACGGACACTTCCCGCTACAAACACGTTGTCCACTGTGGTCTAGGGACATGTCCCTCTACAAACACGTTGTCCACTGTGGTCTACGGACACGTCCCTCTGCAAACACCTTGTCCTTTGTGGTCTACGGTCACGTCCCTCTACAAACAGGTTGTCCACTGTGGTCTAGGGACACATCCCTCTACAAACACGTTGTCTACTGTGGTCTAGGGACACGTCCCTCTACAAACACGTTGTCTATTGTGGTCTAGGGACACGTGCCTCTACAAACACGTTGTCTACTGTGGTCTAGGGACACGTCCCTCTACAAACACGTTGTCTACACTGGTCTAGGGAAACGTCCCTCTACAAGCACTTTGTCTACTGTGGTCTAGGGACATGTCCCTCTACAAACACGTTGTCCACTGTGGTCTAGGGACATGTCCCTCTACAAACACGTTGTCCACTGTGGTCTAGGGACATGTCCCTCTACAAACACGTTGTCCACTGTGGTCTACGGACACGTCCCTCTGCAAACACGTTGTCCTCTGTGGTCTACGGTCACGTCCCTCTACAAACAGGTTGTCCACTGTGGTCTAGGGACACATTCCTCTACAAACATGTTGTTCACTGTGGTCTACGGACACGTCCCTCTGCAAACACGTTGTCCACTGTGGTTTACGGTAACGTCCCTCTGCAAACAGGTTGTCCACTGTGGTCTAGGGACAGGTTCCTCTACAAACATGTTGTCCACTGTGGTCTAGGGACACGTTGCTCTACAAACACGTTGTCCACTGTGGTCTAGGGACATGTCCCTCTACAAACACGTTGTCCAGTGTGGTATGCGGTCACGTCTCTCTACAAACATGTTGTCCACTGTGGTCTAGGGTTACGTCCCTCTACAAACACGTTGTCCACTGTGGTCTAGGGACACGTCCCTCTACAAACACGTTGTCCACTGTGGTCTAGGGTCATGTCCCTCTTCAAACACTTGCCCACTGTGTGGTCTAGGGACACGTCCCTCTACAAACATGCTGTCTACTGTGGTCTAGGGACATGTCCCTTTGCAAACACGTTGTCTATTGTGGTCTAGCGACACGTCCCTCTACAAACATGTCATCCACTGTGGTCTAGGGACATGTCCCTCTACAAATACCCTGTCCCTCTACAAACACGTTGTCTACTGTGGTCTAGGGACACGTCCCTCTACAAACACATTGTCCACTGTGGTCTAGGGTCACGTCCCACTACAAACACGTTGTCCACTGTGGTCAAGAGACACGTCCCTCCACAAACACGTTGTCCACTGAGGTCTAGGGTCAAGTCCCTCTACAAACACGTTGTCCACTGTGGTCTAGTGTCATGTCCCTCTTCAAACACTTGCCCACTGTGTGGTCTAGGGACACGTCCCTCTACAAACATGCTGTCTACTGTGGTCTAGGGACATGTCCCTCTGCAAACACGTTGTCTACTGTGGTCTAGCGACACGTCCCTCTACAAACATGTCATCCACAGTGGTCTAGGGACATGTCCCTCTACAAATACCCTGTCCCTCTACAAACACGTTGTCTACTGTGGTCTAGGGACACGTCCCTCTGCAAACACGTTGTCTACTGTGGTCTAGGGACACATCCCTCTACAAACGCGTTGTCTACTGTGGTCAAAGGACACGTCCCTCTACAAACACGTTGTTCACTGTGATCTAGGGACACATCCTTCTACAAACACGTTGTCTACTGTGGTCTAGGGACACGTCCCTCTACAAACACGTTGTCTATTGTGGTCTAGGGACACGTCCCTCTACAAACACGTTGTCCACAGTGATCTATGGACACATCCCTCTACAAACACGTTGTCTACTGTGGTCTAGGGACACGTCCCTCTATAAACACGTTGTCTACTATGGTCTAGTGACACGTCCCTCTACAAACACGTTGTCCACTGTGGTCTAGGGACACGTCCCTCTACAAACACGTTCTCTACTGTGATCTAGGGAAACGTCCCTCTACAAACACTTTGTCTACTATGGTCTGGGGACACGTCCCTCTACAAACACATTGTCCACTGTGGTCTAGGGTCACGTCCCACTACAAACACGTTGTCCACTGTGGTCAAGAGACACGTCCCTCCACAAACACGTTGTCCACTGAGGTCTAGGGTCAAGTCCCTCTACAAACAAGTTGTCTACTGTGGTCTACGGACATGTCCCTCTACAAACACGTTGTCCATTGTGATCTAGGGTCACGTCCCTTTACAAACACGTTGTCTACTGTGGTCTAGGAACACGTCCCTCTACAAACACGTTGTCCAATGTGTGGTCCAGGGAACCGTCCCTCTACAAACACGTTGTCTACTGTGGTCTAGGGACATGTCCCTCTGCAAACATGTTGTCTGCTGTAGTCTAGCGACACGTCCCTCTACAAACATGTTGTCCACTGTGGTCTAGAGACATGTCCCTCTGCAAACACGTTGTTCACTGGGGTCTACGGACACGTCCCTCTGCAATCACGTTGTCCACTGTGGTCTAGGGACACGTCCCTCTACAAACACGTTGTCTACTGTGGTCTAGGGACACATCCCTCTACAAACACGTTGTCTACTGTGGTCAAGGGACACGTGCCTCTACAAACACGTTGTCTACTGTGGTCTAGGGACACGTGTCTCTACAAAGACGTTGTCTACTGTGGTCTAGGGACATGTCCCTCTGCAAACACGTTGTCTACTGTAGTCTAGCGACACGTCCCTCTACAAACATGTTGTCGACTGTGGTCTAGGGACATGTCCGTCTGCAACACGTTGTTCACTGTGGTCTGCGGACACGTCTCTCTGCAAACACGTTGTCCACTGTGGGCTACGGTCACGTTCTTCTACAAACACGTTGTCCACTGTGGTCTAGGGACAGGTTCCTCTACAAACATGTTGTCCACTGTGGTCTAGGGACACGTTCCTCTACAAACATGTTGTCCGCTGTGGTCTAGGGACATGTCCCTCTACAAACACGCTGTCACTCTACAACACGTTGTTCACTGTGGTCTACGGTTAAGTCCCTCTACAAACGCGCTGTCTACTGTGGTCTAGGGACACGTCCCTCTACAAACACGTTGTCTACTGTGGTCTAGGAACACATCCCTCTACAAACAGGTTGTCTACTGTGGTCTAGGGACACATCCCTCTGCAAACACGTTGTCTACTGTGGTCTAGGGACACATCCCTCTACAAACACGTTGTCTACTATGATCTAGGGACACATCCATCTACAAACACGTTGTCTACTGTGGTCTAGGGACACGTCCCTCTATAAACATGTTATCCACTGTGGTCTAGGGACACGTCCCTCTACAAACACGTTGTCTACTGTGGTCTAGGGACACATCCCTCAACAAACACGTTGTCTACTGTGGTCTAGGGACACGTGCCTCTACAAACACGTTGTCTACTGTGGTCTAGGGACACGTGCCTCTACAAACACGTTGTCTACAGTGGTCTAGGGACACGTTCCTCTACAAACACGTTGTCCACTGTGGTCTACGGACACTTCCCGCTACAAACACGTTGTCCACTGCGGTCTAGGGACATGTCCCTCTACAAACACGTTGTCCACTGTGGTCTACGGACACGTCCCTCTGCAAACACGTTGTCCTTTGTGGTCTACGGTCACGTCCCTCTACAAACATGTAGTCTACTGTGGTCTAAGGACACGTGCCTCTACAAACACGTTGTCTACTGTGGTCTAGGGACACGTGCCTCTACAAACACGTTGTCTACAGTGGTCTAGGGACACGTTCCTCTACAAACACGTTGTCCACTGTGGTCTACGGACACTTCCCGCTACAAACACGTTGTCCACTGTGGTCTAGGGACATGTCCCTCTACAAACACGTTGTCCACTGTGGTCTACGGACACGTCCCTCTGCAAACACGTTGTCCTTTGTGGTCTACGGTCACGTCCCTCTACAAACAGGTTGTCCACTGTGGTCTAGGGACACGTTCCTCTACAAACATGTTGTTCATTGTGGTCTACGGACACGTCCCTCTGCAAACTGGTTGTCCACTGTGGTCTAGGGACAGGTTCCTCAACAAACATGTTGTCCATTGTGGTCTAGGGACACGTTCCTCTACAAACACGTTTTCCTTTGTGGTCTACGGACATGTCCCGCTATAAACACGTTGTCCACTGTGGTCTATGGACATGTCCCTCTACAAACACGTTGTCCACTATGGTCTACGGACACGTCCCTCTGCAAAGAGGTTGTCCACTGTGGTCTAGGGACACGTCCCTCTACAAACACGTTGTCTACTGTGGTCTAGGGACATGTCCCTCTGCAAACATGTTGTCTGCTGTAGTCTAGCGACACGTCCCTTTACAAACATGTTGTCCACTGTGGTCTAGAGACATGTCCCTCTGCAAACACGTTGTTCACTGGGGTCTACGGACACGTCCCTCTGCAATCACGTTGTCCACTGTGGTTTACGGTCACGTCCCTCTACAAACAGGTTGTCCACTGTGATCTAGGGAAACGTTCCTCTACAAACATGTTGTCTACTGTGGTCTAGGGACACGTCCCTCTACAAACACGTTGTCCACTATGGTCTAGGGACACGTTCCTCTACAAACATGCTGTCTGCTGTGGTCTAGGGACATGTCCCTCTACAAACACGCTGTCACTCTACAAACACGTTGTTCACTGTGGTCTACGGTCAAGTCCCTCTACAAAAACGTTGTCTACTGTGGTCTAGGGACACGTCCCTATACAAACACGTTGTCTACTGTGGTCTAGGAACACATCCCTCTACAAACACATTGTCTACTATGATCTAGGGACACATCCATCTACAAACACGTTGTCTACTGTGGTTTAGGGACACGTCCCTCTATAAACATGTTATCCACTGTGGTCTAGGGAGACGTCCCTCTACAAACACGTTGTCTACTGGGGTCTAGGGACACATCCCTCTACAAACACGTTGTCTACTGTGATCTAGGGACACGTGCCTCTACAAACACGTTGTCTACTGTGGTCTACTGTTACGTCCCTCAACAAACAGGTTGTCCACTGTGGTCTAGGAACACGTTCCTCTACAAACATGTTGTCCACTGTGGTCTACGGATAGGTCCCGCTACAAACAAGTTGTCCACTGTGGTCTTGGAACTTGTCCCTCTACAATCACGTTTTCCACTGTTTTATAGGGTCACGTCCCTCTACAAACATGTTGTGCACTGTTTTCTAGGGACACATCCCTCTACAAACACGTTGCCTACTATGGTCTAGGGACACGTCCATCTACAAAGACGTTGTCCAATGTGGTCCAGGGTCACGTCCCTCTACAAACACGTTATCCACTGTGGTCTAGGGACATGTCCCTCTACAAACACGTTGTCCACTGTGGTCTAGGGACACGTTCCTCTACAAACACGTTGTCCACTGTGGTCTACGGACACGTCCCGCTACAAATAAGTTGTCCACTGTGGTCTAGGGACACGTTCCTCTACAAACACGTTGTCCAGTGTGGTCTACGGACACGTCCCGCTACAAACAAGTTGTCCACTGTGTTCTAGGGACTTGTCCCTCTACAAACACGTTTTCCACTGTTGTATAGGGTCACGTCCCTCTACAAACATGTTGTCCACTGTTTTCTAGGGACATGTCCCTCTACAAACACGTTGCCTACTGTGGTCTAGGGACACGTCCATCTACAAAGACGTTGTCCAATGTGGTCTAGGGTCACGTCCCTCTACAAACACGTTATCCACTGTGGTCTAGGGACACGTCCCTCTACAAACACGTTGTCCACTGGGGTCTAGGGTCACGTCCCTCTAGAAACACGTTGTCCAATGTGTGGTCTAGGGACACATCCCTCTACAAACACGTTGTCTACTGTGGTCTAGGAACATGTCCCTCTGCAAACACGTTGTCCACTGCGGTCTAGCGACACGTCCCTCTACAAACATGTCCACTGTGATCTAAGGACATGTCCCTCTGCAAACACGTTGTTCACTGTGGTCTGGGGACACGTCTCTTTACAAACACGTTGTCTACTGTGGTCTAGGAACACGTCCCTCTACAAACACGTTGTCCACTGTGGTCTAGGGACATGTCCCTCTGCAAACACGTTATCTACTGTGGTCTAGCGACACGTCCCTCTACAAACATGTTATCCACTGTGGTCTAGGGACATGTCTCTCTGCAAACACGTTGTCCACTGTGGTCTACGGACAGGTCCCTCTACAAACACGCTGTCCCTCTACAAACACGTTGTCCACTGTTGGCTACGGTCACGTCCCTCTACAAACAAGTCGTACACTGTGGTCTAGGGACATGTCTCTCTACAAACACGTTGTCTACTGTGGTCTAGAGACACGTCCCTCTACAAACACGTTGTCCACTATGGTCTAGGCTCACGTCCCTCTACAAACACGTTGTCCACAGTAGTCTAGGGACATATCCCTCTATAAAACGTAGTCCACTGTGATCTAAGGTCACGTCCCTCTACAAACACGTTGTCCACTGTGTGGTCTAGTGACACGTCTTTCTGCAAACACGTGGTCTACTGTGGTTTAGGGACACGTCCCTCTTCAAACATGTCCACTGTGGTCTATGGACATGTCCTGTCCACTGTGGTCTATGGACATGTCCCTCTGCAAACACGTTGTTCACTGTGGTCTAGGGACACGTCCCTTTACAAACACGTTGTCTACTGTGGTCTAGGAACACGTCCCTCTCAAACACGTTGTCCACTGTGGTCTAGGGACATGTCCCTCTGCAAAAACGTTGTCTACTGTGGTCTAGCGACACGTCCCTCTACAAACATGTTATCCACTGTGGTCTAGGGACATGTTCCACTGCAAACACGTTGTCCACTGTGGTCTACGGACATGTCCCTCTACAAACACGCTGTCCCTCTACAAACACGTTGTCCACTGTGGTCTACGGTCACGTCCCTCTACAAACATGTTGTCCACTGTGGTCTAGGGACATGTCCCTCTACAAACACGTTGTCTACTGTGATCTAGAGACACGTCCCTCTACAAACACGTTGTCCACTGTAGTCTAGGCTAACGTCCCTCTACAAACACGTTATCCACAGTGGTCTAGGGACATGTCCCTCTACAAACACGTTGTCCACTGTGGTCTAGTGTCAAGTCCCTCTAGAAACACGTTGTCTACTGTGGTCTAAGAACACGTCCCTCTACAAACACGTTGTCCATTGTGGTCTAGCGATACGTCCCTCTACAAACACGTTGTCCACTGTGGTCTAGCAACACGTCCCTCTACCAACACGTTGTCCACTGTGGTCTAGGGACATGTCCCTCTACAAACACGTTGTCTACTGTGGTCTAGGGACACCTCCCTCTACAAACACGTTGTCTACTGTGGTCTAGGAACACGTTCCTCTACAAACACGTTTTCTACTGTGGCCTAGGAACACGTTCCTCTACAAGCACGTTGTCCACTGTGGTCTAGGGACACATCCCTCTACACACACGTTGTCCACTGTGGTCTAGAGACACGTACTTCTATAAACATATTGTCCACTGCGGTCTACGAACACGTCCCTCTAAAATACGTTGTCCACTGTGGTCTAGGAACATGTCCCTCTACAAACACGCTGTCCCTCGACAAACACGTTGTCCACTGTGTTCTACGGTCACGTCCCTCTACAAACATGTTGTCTACTGTGGTCTAGGGACACGTCCCTCTTCAAACATGACCACTGTGGTCTATGGACATGTCCCTCTGCAAACACGTTGTTCACTGTGGTCTAGAGACACGTCCCTTTACAAACACGTTGTCTACTGTGGTCTAGGAACACGTCCCTCTCAAACACGTTGTCCATTGTGTGGTCTAGGGACACGTCCCTCTACAAACACGTTGTCCACTGTGGTCTAGGGACATGTCCCTCTGCAAAAACGTTGTCTACTAAGGTCTAGCGACACGTCCCTCTACAAACATGTTATCCACTGTGGTCTAGGGACATGTTCCACTGCAAACACGTTGTCCACTGTGGTCTACGGACATGTCCCTCTACAAACACGCTGTCCCTCTACAAACACGTTGTCCACTATGGTCTACGGTCACGTCCCTCTACAAACATGTTGTCCACTGTGGTCTAGGGACACGTCCCTCTACAAACACGTTGTCCACTGTAGTCTAGGCTAACGTCCCTCTACAAACACGTTATCCACAGTGGTCTAGGGACACGTCCCTCTACAAACACGTTGTCCACTGTGGTCTAGTGTCAAGTCCCTCTAGAAACACGTTGTCTACTGTGGTCTAAGAACACGTCCCTCTACAAACACGTTGTCCATTGTGGTCTAGCGATACGTCCCTCTACAAACACGTTGCGCACTGTGGTCTAGCAACACGTCCCTCTACCAACACGTTGTCCACTGTGGTCTAGGGACATGTCCCTCTACAAACACGTTGTCTACTGTGGTCTAGGGACACCTCCCTCTACAAACACGTTGTCTACTGTGGTCTAGGAACACGTTCCTCTACAAACACGTTTTCTACTGTGGCCTAGGAACACGTTCCTCTACAAGTACGTTGTCCACTGTGGTCTAGGGACACATCCCTCTACACACACGTTGTCCACTGTGGTATAGAGACACGTACTTCTATAAAGATATTGTCCACTGTGGTCTACGAACACGTCCCTCTAAAATACGTTGTCCACTGTGGTCTAGGAACATGTCCCTCTACAAACACGCTGTCCCTCGACAAACACGTTGTCCACTGTGGTCTACGGTCACGTCCCTCTACAAACATGTTGTCTACTGTGGTCTAGGGACACGTCCCTCTTCAAACATGACCACTGTGGTCTATGGACATGTCCCTCTGCAAACACGTTGTTCACTGTGGTCTAGGGACACGTCCCTTTACAAACACGTTGTCTACTGTGGTCTAGGAACACGTCCCTCTACAAACACGTTGTCCATTGTGTGGTCTAGGGACACGTCCCTCTACAAACACGTTGTCCACTGTGGTCTAGGGACATGTCCCTCTGCAAAAACGTTATCTACTGTGGTCTAGCGACATGTCCCTCTACAAACATGTTATCCACTGTGGTCAAGGGACATGTTCCACTGCAAACATGTTGTCCACTGTGGTCTACGGACATGTCCCTCTACAAACACGCTGTCCCTCTACAAACACGTTGTCCACTGTGGTCTACGGTCACGTCCCTCTACAAACACGTTGTCCACTGTAGTCTAGGCTAACGTCCCTCTACAAACACGTTGTCCACTGTGGTCTAGTGTCAAGTCCCTCTACAAACACGTTGTCTACTGTGGTCTAAGAACACGTCCCTCTACAAACACGTTGTCCATTGTGGTCTAGCGATACGTCCCTCTACAAACACGTTGTCCACTGTGGTCTAGCAACACGTCCCTCTACCAACACGTTGTCCACTGTGGTCTAGGGACATGTCCCTCTACAAACACGTTGTCTACTGTGGTCTAGGGACACCTCCCTCTACAAACACGTTGTCTACTGTGGTCTAGGAACACGTTCCTCTACAAACACGTTTTCTACTGTGGCCTAGGAACACGTTCCTCTACAAGCACGTTGTCCACTGTGGTCTAGGGACACATCCCTCTACAAACACGCTGTCCCTCGACAAACACGTTGTCCACTGTGGTCTACGGTCACG
This sequence comes from Bathymodiolus septemdierum, assembly GCA_963383655.1. Lineage (NCBI taxonomy): Eukaryota > Metazoa > Mollusca > Bivalvia > Mytilida > Modiolidae > Bathymodiolus > Bathymodiolus septemdierum. The sequence continues at coordinate 57,848,178 of OY726527.1, forward strand.
TCCCTCTACAAACATGTTGTCCACTGTGGTCTAGGGACATGTCCCTCTGCAAACACGTTGTCCACTGTGGTCTAAGGACACATCCCTCTACAAACACGTTGTCCACTGTGGTCTAGCGACACCTCCCTCTACAAACACGTTGTCTACTGTGGTCTATGAACACGTTCCTGTACAAACACGTTGTCTACTGTGGTCTAGGGACACGTCCCTCTACAAACACGTTGTCCACTGTAGTCTAGGCTCACGTCCCTCTACAAACACGTTATCCACAGTGGTGTAGGGACACGTCCCTCTACAAACACGTTGTCCACTGTGGTCTAGGGTCACGTCCCTCTACAAACACGTTGTCTACTGTGGTCTAGGGACATGTCCCTCTACAAACACGTTGTCTACTGTGGTCTAGGGACACGTCCCTCTACAAACACGTTGTCTACTGTGGTCTAGGAACACGTTCCTCTACAAACACGTTGTCTACTGTGGCCTAGGAACACGTTCCTCTACAAGCACGTTGTCCACTGTGGTCTAGGGACACATCCCTCTACACACACGTTGTCCACTGTGGTCTAGAGACACGTCCCTCTACAAACACGTTGTTCATTGTGGTCTAGCGATACGTCCCTCTACAAACACGTTGTCCACTGTGGTCTAGCAACACGTCCCTCTACCAACACGTTGTCCACTGTGGTCTAGGGACATGTCCCTCTACAAACACGTTGTCTACTGTGGTCTAGGGACACGTCCCTCTACAAACACGTTGTCTACTGTGGTCTAGGAACACGTTCCTCTACAAACACGTTGTCTACTGTGGCCTAGGAACACGTTCCTCTACAAGCACGTTGTCCACTGTGGTCTAGGGACACATCCCTCTACACACACGTTGTCCACTGTGGTCTAGAGACACGTCCCTCTACAAACATATTGTCCACTGCGGTCTACGGACACGTCCCTCTAAAAATACGCTGTCCACTGTGGTCTAGGAACATGTCCCTCTACAAACACGCTGTCACTCTACAAACACGTTGTCCACTGTGGTCTACGGTCACGTCCCTCTACAAACATGTTGTCCACTGTGGTCTAGGGACATGTCCCTCTGCAAACACGTTGTCCACTGTGGTCTAGAGACACGTCCCTCTACAAACACGTTGTCTACTGTGGTCTAGGGGCACCTCCCTCTACAAACACGTTGTCCACTGTGGTCTAGGGACATGTCCCTCTACAGACACGTTGTCTACTGTGGTCTAGGGACACCTCCCTCTACAAACACGTTGTCTACTGTGGTCTAGGGACATATGCCTCTACAAACACGTTGTGCACTGTGGTCTAGGAACACGTTCCTCTACAAACACGTTGTCTACTGTGGTCTAGGGACACGTCCCTCTACAAACACGTTGTCCACTGTGGTCTAGGGACACATCCCTCTACAAACACGTTGTCCACTGTGATCTAGGGACACGTCCCTCTACAAACACATTGTCCACTGTGGGCTAGGGACACGTTTTCAGTTTTACGCCGCTAAAAAAAAAGCAGCAAAGATAATTACGGACATTGTCAAATAAAGACGTAACTTTCCCATAATTCTACACATACTGATCACGTAGCTGTGAAACAGTACATTTTCTGTGTCATAGCGTAGTTAACGCTATTTCATCTTCCTTAGTGTAAGTCCAGAAAGTATGAATGTATATACTAGTATATGGAAAATAGTACGACATAAAGGATAATAAAAGATTCAAAATATTGCACATCTCGTTCGCTTTATTTAACATTTAAAAACATTTACGAAACTATGACATCAATTACGATAACATTTACACAAGGACTTCCTCCTCCACTAACTTTTAAAGAAACATTTACGAAACTGAATTACTATTTACGGAAATGTTTTTCACCATGAACTTTAGAAATGTACAAACAAAATATCAAAAATATAATAATAATAATAATAAAAAAAACATTTACGAAACTATCTCCACTATAACGATCTGTATTAATTGAATTAAACATTTAATCTGCTCAAAATATTAGCAAATGGGATTGAGTACAAGTATCCCGGCTCCCTGCGATCTGTATGTTTATTTTTATTTCAATATATATGTGCACAATCCAATGTTAATAGACTCCACGATAATTAACATTAAACACGAAAACAAAAATATCAATAAACATGAAAGGGATGTATCTGGTCAGTGCGTTAGTGTCAAATCTGACCAAGGAACAATAAAAGACAAACACCTTCCGGACATATTTTACCAACTGTTACAACTGGTATACAACATAATGTTGAACATGTAAACATATTTATTTATACCAGTATGCAGGCAAGCAAGCAAGCAAGCAAGCCAGCCAGCCCAGCCAGCCCAGCCAGCCCAGTCAAGCCAGCCAAACCAAGCCAGGCCAGCCAGCCAATCAAGCTAACGTTGACCTAGTCATAATGTTTAGCTTCTTTTTTGCGGGTTAGGGTTATGGTGTTTAACGCACATTTCAACAATATTCCATTTATATCGGTCAGTCATATAGGTGGAGGAAACCGGAGTACCCTGAAAAAACCCCACCGACCTGCTGCAAGTCACTGAAAAACTTTATCACATAATGTTGTTTCGAGTACACCTCCTCTGAACGGGATTCGAACTTACAACTTTACTGGTGATAGACAATGTGTGCACAGGTAATTGTAAATCCAGCTACCATACGATCACCACCATTCTTACCTAATATAATATGAAATCCATTTTACCGACGTGGACCTGATATTGAAAACTTGAATCATTACTTTTTCGAATGTCTTCAATATTTAGATATCAAAACTACATTGTTCAATAATTTTAATGGGATACCGGCAGACTGTAAAGTAGTTTCCAGAGTCTTCGCATGTGGCAATGACAAATTAACGTATGAACAAAATGTTGATATTTTCAACTATGTTTTTGAATGTATAAGAAAGTCTAACCAATTCCGCAATGTATAGATTGTATTCAACAAGAAACCATACACATTATGTAAATCCACTCAATTGTCTTTCCTTTGTCAATGTTTTCTGTTAATAAATGATTAGACTCCAAATTATTTGTCCGGATACTCCGGTTTCTTCCTCCTATAAAACAGACCGCCACGACATAACTGAAATATTGTTCAAAGTGACGTTAAACACCATGGCTGTGTATCTCTCTCTCTCTATCTCTAGATTCTTGTATGTACTATTTTCAATAGAGAATAAATAAACGCTATATAATACCGAATTGACACTCAAAAAAGGACAAACCAGAGAAACTGGCAAAATAGGGTACACAAGACGAAGAAAAACAAAACAAAAACACAACATACTATGTGTTGGACACCACTATGCGCAAGCAAACACAAATAACGTAAATAAGACATGAGCACTCCTACAAACAACTGGTGGTAAAGACGAACAGAACATAACGTAAATAAGACATGAGCACTCTTACAAACAACTGGTGGTAAAGACGAACAGAACATAACGTAAATAAGACATGAGCCCTCCTACAAACAACTGGTGGTAAAGACGAACAGAACATAACGTAAATAAGACATGAGCCCTCCTACAAACAACTGGTGGTAAAGACGAACAGAACATAACGTAAATAAGACATGAGCACTCTTACAAACAACTGGAGGTAAAGACGAACAGAACATAGCGTAAATAAGACATGAGCACTCCTACAAACAACTGGAGGTAAAGACGAACAGAACATAACGTAAATAAGACATGAGCCTTCCTACAAACAACTGGTGGTAAAGACGAACAGAACATAACGTAAATAAGACATGAGCACTCCTACAAACAACTGGAGGTAAAGACGAACAGAACATAACGTAAATAAGACATGAGCCTTCCTACAAACAACTGGTGGTAAAGACGAACAGAACATAACGTAAATAAGACATGAGCCTTCCTACAAGCAACTGGAGGTAAAGACGAACAGAACATAACGTAAATAAGACATGAACATTCCTACAAACAACTGGAGGTAAAGACGAACAGAACATAGCGTAAATAAGACATGAGCCCTCCTACAAACAACTGGTGGTAAAGACGAACAGAACATAACGTAAATAAGACATGAGCCCTCCTACAAACAACTGGAGGTAAAGACGAACAGAACATAACGTAAATAAGACATGAGCCCTCCTACAAACAACTGGTGGTAAAGACGAACAGAACATAACGTAAATAAGACACGAGCACTCTTACAAACAACTGGAGGTAAATACGAACAGAACATAACGTAAATAAGACATGAGCACTCTTACAAACAACTGGAGGTAAAGACGAACAGAACATAACGTAAATAAGACATGAGCCTTCCTACAAGCAACTGGAGGTAAAGACGAACAGAACATAACGTAAATAAGACATGAGCACTCCTACAAACAACTGGAGGTAAAGACGAACAGAACATAGCGTAAATAAGACATGAGCCCTCCTACAAACAACTGGTGGTAAAGACGAACAGAACATAACGTAAATAAAACATGAGCACTCTTACAAACAACTGGAGGTCAAGACGAACAGAACATAACGTAAATAAGACATGAGCCCTCCTACAAACAACTGGAGGTAAAGACGAACAGCACATAACGTAAATAAGACATGAGCACTCCTACAAACAACTGGAGGTAAAGACGAACAGAACATAACGTAAATAAGACATGAGCCTTCCTACAAACAACTGGTGGTAAAGACGAACAGAACATAACGTAAATAAGACATGAGCACTCTTACAAACAACTGGAGGTAAAGACGAACAGAACATAACGTAAATAAGACATGAGCCTTCCTACAAGCAACTGGAGGTAAAGACGAACAGAACATAACGTAAATAAGACATGAGCACTCCTACAAACAACTGGAGGTAAAGACGAACATAACATAGCGTAAATAAGACATGAGCCCTCCTACAAACAACTGGTGGTAAAGACGAACAGAACATAACGTAAATAAGACATGAGCCCTCCTACAAACAACTGGTGGTAAAGACGAACAGAACATAACGTAAATAAGACATGAGCCCTCCTACAAACAACTGGAGGTAAAGACGAACAGAACATAGCGTAAATAGGACATGAGCCCTCCTACAAACAACTGGTGGTAAAGACGAACAGAACATAACGTAAATAAGACATGAGCCTTCCTACAAACAACTGGTGGTAAAGACGAACAGAACATAGCGTAAATAAGGCATGAGCTACAAACAACTGGTGGTAAAGACGAACAGAACATAACGTAAATAAGACATGAGCTACAAACAACTGGTGGTAAAGACGAACAGAACATAAAAAAACGTAAATAAGACATGAGCCCTCCTACAAACAACTGGAGGTAAAGACGAACAGAACATAGCGTAAATAAGACATGAGCCCTCCTACAAACAACTGGTGGTAAAGACGAACAGAACATAACGTAAATAAGACATGAGCCTTCCTACAAGCAACTGGAGGTAAAGACGAACAGAACATAACGTAAATAAGACATGAGCACTCCTACAAACAACTGGAGGTAAAGACGAACAGAACATAGCGTAAATAAGACATGAGCCCTCCTACAAACAACTGGTGGTAAATACGAACAGAACATAACGTAAATAAGACATGAGCCTTCCTACAAACAACTGGAGGTAAAGACGAACAGAACATAGCGTAAATAAGACATGAGCCCTCCTACAAACAACTGGTGGTAAAGACGAACAGAACATAACGTAAATAAGACACGAGCACTCTTACAAACAACTGGAGGTAAAGACGAACAGAACATAACGTAAATAAGACATGAGCCCTCCTACAAACAACTGGTGGTAAAGACGAACAGAACATAACGTAAATAAGACACGAGCACTCTTACAAACAACTGGAGGTAAAGACGAACAGAACATAACGTAAATAAGACATGAGCACTCCTACAAACAACTGGAGGTAAAGACGAACAGAACATAGCGTAAATAAGACATGAGCCCTCCTACAAACAACTGGTGGTAAAGACGAACAGAACATAACGTAAATAAGACACGAGCACTCTTACAAACAACTGGAGGTAAAGACGAACAGAACATAACGTAAATAAGACATGAGCACTCCTACAAACAACTGGAGGTAAAGACGAACAGAACATAGCGTAAATAAGACATGAGCCCTCCTACAAACAACTGGTGATAAAGACGAACAGAACATAACGTAAATAAGACATGAGCCTTCCTACAAACAACTGGAGGTAAAGACGAACAGAACATAGCGTAAATAAGACATGAGCCCTCCTACAAACAACTGGTGGTAAAGACGAACAGAACATAACGTAAATAAGACACGAGCACTCATACAAACAACTGGAGGTAAAGACGAACAGAACATAACGTAAATAAGACATGAGCCTTCCTACAAGCAACTGGAGGTAAAGACGAACAGAACATAACGTAAATAAGACATGAGCCCTCCTACAAACAACTGGAGGTAAAGACGAACCGAACATAACGTAAATAAGGCATGAGCCCTCCTAAAAACAACTGGAGGTAAAGACGAACCGAACATCGTTTTCACGCGGAAATCGTAACAGACATCACAACACGGAACTCAGAACGTAGAGACACATAATTTGTTTAGTATTTCGCAAATAAAATATGTTTGCACTAAATATAAGAACACCTTCCGGACTTTTGACCACGTGTTACAAACGGTACACAATATAATGTTCCAAAGGTATACATATTTATTTAATCAACAGGTCAATTACTGCTGCAGGCTTGTCATTAAATTTCTGAAATAACAATTGTGTCTAAGGCTACATTTAATGGTCAACACATGTTGCTGAACAGAGTATATATAGCAATCTGGATACAAATGGTGAGTAAATAACACGGTTTGTCAGAAAAAGGTAAGCATATTTAATTTGTTTAAACAATAGTAAATAACACGGTTTGTCAGAAAAAGGTAAACATATTTATTTTTTTCAAACAATAGTAAATAACACGGTTTGTCAGAAAAAGGTAAGCATATTTTATTTTTTCAAACAATATTTATTTTAGAAAAAACAAAAATGATATAGCGTTATTTCACTAATATTTAGGAATATCGTTCCGAGCATTATATCATATTGTTCCGAGCATTATATCATATTGTCCCGAGCATTATATCATATTGTTCCGAGCATTATATCATATTGTTCCGAGCATTATATCATATTGTCCCAAGCATTATATCATATTGTTCCGAACATTATATCATATTGTCCCGAGCATTATATCATATTGTCCCGAGCATTATATCATATTATCCCGAGCATTATATCATATTGTCCCGAGCATTATATCATATTATCCCGAGCATTATATCATATTGTCCCTCGCATTATATCATATTGTCCCGAGCATTATATCATATTGTCCCGAGCATTAAATCATATTGTCCCGAGCATTATATCATATTGTCCCGAGCATTATATCATATTATCCCGAGCATTAAATCATATTGTCCCGAGCATTATATCATATTTTCCCGAGCATTATATCATATTGTCCCGAGCATTATATCATATTGCACGAGCTTTGAGAGTGTAATATGATATACTGCGGTGTAATACCGTCACGTCTTAGGTACTGTACAGAACGCTATGGCAACCATGTACCATTTTTTCCTATTGAGGTAACAGGCGATCGTCTTGTTGATATTGGTGGAAAGGAATTGGTTTTTTTAACAACATGATATTTTTTTATTCAGAAGGTAGAAAGGAAATGTTGACCATTACGGTTTAAGTTTTCTTTTCATTACATTATTTCATGATATAGATTTGTCATCTACTTCTCATACGAATAATTCAAAGAAGAGTTTGAAGATAACAAAGGGGTAATCAGAATCCGTATATCGAAGAACAGACAACACAATGGGCAAAAGAAGAAGAACAGACAACACAATGGGCAAAAGAAGAAGAACACACAACACAATGGCCAAAAGAAAAAAGACAAAAGGACAAACAACGATCTACAACACATAAATATAAAACTAACGATCGAGTAACACGAATCCCACTATTAACCGGAAGTTAACTCAGGTGCTCCGGAAGGGTAAGCAATTATCGTATCCAACGTTACGTGAGGTTTTTTTCAATGACAACATATGCATCAGAATGCACTGGGGTCAGATTTTGAATTTACAGTGACGATATTTGACTGGAGATACAGAGCCGAACATTTCTCCGGAAGTCAAATATCAACGACATTAAACCGCATCGGTGGAGTAATGGTTAACGTACTCGCTTCGAGTGTGGTAGATCGTGGGTTCGAGACGATGTCGGGTCAAACCAAATACTATAACATTGGTATGTGTTGCTTCTCTGCTAAGCACGCAGTATTAAGAAGAAAGAGCAAAGACTGGTTTGCTCGGAATCAGAATAATGTGCCCGAGTGGAGCGACATGTCTATCCGCGGACTGTTGTGTCAGTGAGCTAGCACTATTCACATCCAACTCAGCGTGTTGGTCTAGAACAAAGCAGACTTCATCATCATCTCATTGATAATTAACTTGTTCTCGCCATGATATAGCCGAAAAATTGCTGAGTTGGCGTTAGACAACATTCACTCACTGACTCAACTACATTAATAATTGGAATGATTGTACCAAGCCGAGAAGGTGAGCGGTCATGTATAGTATGTGTGTCAGAAGTATCAATATTGCATATGCTATGAAAATGAACGGGTATGTTCACTAACTACCAAAATCGCCACCACATTTTGTAGAAAAATAAACAATCATTGTTAATCCAATTTGTGTTGCATTTTATTAGGACACACCTCACCCTTTCTCAAAATGATAGTATGACATTACTTGCTTGTTTGTGTGTTATAGAATTCTCAAGGACCCGGGTGGCTCAATGAGTTACGTAGTTGGATGACCTACAACTCATACAAGCCTATCGCCAATACGGCGTAGGTTCGCGCCCGGCTTTGTAGATTACAAAAATGGTGCACTCGACTCACAGCAGCTAGTGATAAAGCTTACCAGTTGCTTGCCCATGTCGGTGGTTTTCTTCGGGTACTCCGGCTTCTTCCATCACTAAAACTGGTCGCCATGATATAGCTGAAATATTGCTGAAATTGGCGTTAAACACCAAAAATCAATTAATCAACATAGAATTCCCACCCATTCACATCTAAGTACGACGAGTTACAGGATATGTCATCAATTTCTGATGATAGCCTCTTCTATTGAAAGAAGCAATATGATTATATTCTGACATGTGGTGTATTTTGGTAGTTAGTGAACCTATCCCTTTTATACAGTGATGGTCAACAATTCCATCAATATCAACAAAGCGAAAAATCGCACCAAAATGGGGGACCACGACGTAGGGATGGAGAGCAAACTGTGGCGGTATTAAACCGGTTAATGGGATCACGTTTAGTTTCTGGTATTGTTCCGACAGTGTGGTATTTGTTTGTATTTCATTGTATCACTACTTTGATATAAAAATACCAAGCTCAAGCTAGCGACCAATTTCTAACAACCACTAAGCTAGCGACCAATAAGGCGATATGTCTCAAAACCAAAAAAAAAAGAAAAAGGCGTAACATGTACTTTTAAAGATTACAAGCGACCAATAACAAATATATTACTGTAAATGCATATTCAACACATTGAATCGACATCTGGGCATTCAGTACATATTCCCGAAGCCCCATCCCCCCAATAATACAAAGTTGATATTTGACACCCTACTGTGTATATCTTGTTTTTGTTTTTTTAGGAAAAACATAATAATGAGGGCTGTTGTAGTTGTGTGTGTACTACTGGTGACCATTATAGGTATGTATGCGTTTGTTTGTTTGGCTTGATGGTGTCTAGCGCCACTTTCAACAATATTTCAGCTATATCGTGGAGGTCAGTTTTATTGGTGGATGAAATCGGAGGACACGAAGCAAACCACCGACCTGTCGCAAGTCACTGACAAACGTTATCACATAATGTTGTACACCTCGCCCTGATCGAGATTCTATTGTTGAAAGTGGCGTTATGCACCATCAAACAAACAAAGAAACATATTTTTGAAGCTAAGATATTTATTGTTGCGCCTTTATTGGCGAGCCTCTCCATGTTTTGCCTTGAAACAGCAAATTAACTTAATTATGCAGTGAAACCTGTTTAATTCGAACCTCTCCTTAGTATCAGCCTTTTTGTTCGCAATAGACAAGTGTTCGCTTTATACAGGTCAAATTAACAAAGATTTCTTACATTTTGTTAAAATTCAACATATACAGGATTCCGTGTTAGCTTGGGTTCGGTTTAAGACAGGTTTCATTGTACATTGTTAGACTAAATGTGACGTACATCATTCTATGATGACGTACATCATTCTATTGTGACGTACATCATTCTATTGTGACGTACATCATTATATTATGCTTGTGTGTTTGTATGTTTGTTTGATGCCGCATGTCACTAACAAACTTTATCACATAATGTTGAGTGGGAGTCGAACCCACAACATCTGTGATGATATGTACTGAATGCAAATGCCACTACCATACGATCACGCCACGACTACCCCATTCTATTATGTGTTATGAAGTAAATTAGCTCCTTATATAGTTAATATTTCACATCTAATGGAATTGTGTTTTTTTGTGTGTGTTTAACGCCGCTTTCAGCAATATTTCAGCTATATCATGGCGACCAGTTTTAGTTGTGAAAGAAACCGGAGTACTCGGAGAGAACCATCGACCATGGGCAAGCAACTAGTAAGCTTTATCACTTGCGGCTGTGAGTCGAGTGCACCCTTTTTGTAATCTACAAAGCCGGGCACGAACCCACGCCATATTGGTGATAGGCTTGTATGAGTTGTTAGGTAATCTAACTACCTAACTCATTGAGCCACCCTGGCCCTCTTTGGAATTGTGTTTATTTTGTTTTAGGTCTACCTGAATCAGAAGCGCAGCTTGGTATGGTACCGAGTAGTTGCAAAATGAACATAGTAGGATGTCCGAAGCCGAAATTCGACCGGAAGTGTCATAAGTGCTGCCGAAGAGCGGGGTGTGATCGTGGTGATTGTGACTTTTACAATTGCAAGTGCACTGGGTGTAAGTAATATTTTAGTCGTACTATGACGAACGCATTATTTGTAATAAAAAGACATCGTTATCTCATATCCATACTAAATATAGTGAAAAATGAAAAACAGGAAAAATACAACACTGTCGGAACAGTTCTAAAAATACAACACTGTCGGAACAGTTCTAAAAATACAACACTGTCAGAACAGTTCTAAAATTACAACACTGTCGGAATAGTTCTAAGAATACAACACTGTCGGAAGAGTTATAGAAATACAACACTGTCGGAACAGTTCTAAAAATACAACACTGTCGGAACAGTTATAAAAATAGAACACTGTCGGAACAGTTCTAAAAATACAACACTGTCGGAACAGTTCTAAAAATACAACACTGTCGGAACAGTTCTAAAAATAGAACACTGTCGGAAGAGTTCTAAAAATACAACACTGTCGGAACAGTTCTAAAAATACAACACTGTCGGAACAGTTCTAAAATCGAATCGAAAAATCGTAGAAATAGAAGCAAACTCGATACTCCTAACACACAAATACATGGCCACTCATATGTCTGGCTTGGTACAGGCACCTCAATAAAAAGTGGCGGGATAAATGTCACTTAAAATAAAAAGTAACGGGGTTTTAAATTAGTTTAATGGGGCACAATACCCCCTCCCCCCCTTATTGTGTGTGTAAGTGTGGATGTACACGAATACTTCAGCTATATCATGACCAGAAAAAGTTGCCTTGTGATCAGATGATGATTATATCTGGTTTGTACTAGACCAATACCTTTATGTTGTTTTAGTGCTTGGACATACTATCCCGCCTGCACATTAACCATTACACTACTGATGCAGTTTGAAAAAATAATAGTAGCTCACCTGGTTATGACTCGTGTTTTTAATTATTCTATGATCTATTTATAAATCTGATTATAAATCTCACTTACTCCCCTTTACTGATATTTAGCTGCGTGGGAAAACTGCAGAAAACATATCACGGGTAACATTTGTCACCCTATGTCATGAATATTTAATGATATGATGAATACGGGTTATGGCCCTTTACAACCAATCGGATTGCTCATAGCAAACAAAGCAGTTTAAAATTAAATGTTAGCGCTTTCATAGTTCAAAGTCAACTAACAACCATTTTTCACTGGGCGGCAACATCGGTAAACGCGATATTTCAATAAAGGATAGCAAATATGAGACGTAATTTTAATCAGAGTGGATAATTTATGTACAGTTTGGAATTAATCAGATTGCTATATTAAAACCAATCAAGCTTCTGGTTTCAAAGAAAACGATGTAAATGATGTTCGGTTCATCTCTACCTCCAGTTGTTTGTAGGAAACCAGGGCTCATGTCGTATAACGTTATTTGTGTTTGTTTGCGTAAAGTGGTGTCCAACATATTTATTTTGTTTTCTTCGTCATGTGTACCATATGTTGCCAGTTTCTCTGGACTGTCCCTTTTTTTATTGGCCGTTCGATATTCTCTAACGTTTTTTTGTACATATTCACACTACACTATTTACAAAATTGGTTGATATCTTTGCGATCTGATCAACATAAATTAAATATATATATACATGTATGCCGGGGATGGTACCATTCGGTAAATTAGGTTTTGAGAAAAAGAAATTAATAACAAACAAATAAGGATAACAGACGAGTGACGAGAGAAGAACGCAAAATGATGACAATACTACACACGACCCTGATTTTCTAGTGAATATTCAGATATCAAGATATGGAAAAAAAAACACAAATGCACAACACAATATATTTTGGACACCACTATACGCCAGCATTTTCAAATATCGTAAATAAGACATGAACCAAACTTCGTTTTTATGCGGAAATAATAACGGACATCACAACACGAACTCAGAACGTAGTGACACACAATAGAACAACACACAAAAACTAAAAAAAAGATGAGCAATATTCCTGTCGGCGTTTGACGTTGCTTAGGTAGTTTAATGTTTGTCAGAGGAGTGGCCTGTGTTGCTGTGAGTGGTTTTATTGTCGACAATCACTGTTCATGTCTTTTTATTTGTGGTTGTTCGAAGTAAAAAAGGTACAATATGTTCCTGAGTTTTGTTTTTTAAATTGCAGGTGGCGGTATGGGCAGTAGTCTTCCCTGAGACAGAAAAAGACTTAATAAATTACAGGTGACGGTATTGGCAGTAGTCTACCCTGAGACAGAAAACGACATAATACCGTATATTTTGGCAAAAGAAGCAATATATATTGTATACATATATATATAAATGAAATATAATTATCTAATCAGAATTGTGTTTATAAATAAACGTTAGAGAACACGGAAAGGGCAACCAAGAACGGACAATGCACAAAAACCGGTAAGAAAAGGCACACAAGACGAAGGAAACAAAAGAAAAACACAAACCAAGAACGGACAATCCACAGAACCCGCAAACAAAGGGCACACAAGATGAAGAAAAAAAAACACAAACCAAGAACGGACAATCCACAGAACCCGGAAACAAAGGGCAAACAAGACGAAGAAAAAAAACCCAAAGCATATATGTGTTGGACATCAATACACGCAAATAAATACAAATAACACACACATCATACATGTACATGCAGTAACATATACAAGTCAAACGTCACAACACTGAATAAAAAATTACCAATAACAGACGAACAACTTAGGAAGGAGACAAAATGATGACAATGCCTCATATGATACTAAACGTAATAACTCGGGGTTAGTTTTATGGTGTTTAACGCCACTTTCAACAATACTTCAGCTATTTCGTGGCAATCAGTTTTATTAGTGGACGAAACCGGAGTACCGGAAGAAGACCACCGACCTGCCACAAGGCACTGACAAACTTTATCACATAATGTTGTATCGAGTACACCTCGCCTTAGTTGGATTCGACATCACAACGTTAATGGTGAAAGGCACTGATTGCACAGGTAGTTGTAAGTCCAACTAGCATACGATCACGACCACGATGTTGCTAACAAGTAATATGAAAAAGATAAGACAAGGAAGGCTCACAAGATAAGCAAATATTTGTTTACAAATCCAAAATCACTAAATCTCTTATGGGGGTGGGGGACGTCGTGGCCGTAATCGCACATGGTAGTTGGATTTAAAACTACCTATGCAATCAGTCCCTATCACCACTGGTGTTGTGAGTTCGATTCTCGATCACGGCGAGGTGTACAACATTATAGTTATTTAATCAAGTTTGTCAGTGACTTCCGACAGGTCGGAGTTTTTTTCCAGGTCCTCCGGTTTCCTCCACGATATAACTGAAATAGTGTTGAAAGTGACGTTAAACACCATCAAACAAATAAACAACCAAGCTAAATCTCTTACAAAATATTTAAAAAAAAATGATTTCCAAAATCAAAATTTTATCAAATAGTATGAAGTCAATTAAAATTCAAAGGGTTCATTCCATTTTTATTCCAACCGCATTGGTGGTGTAATGGGTCGCGTGCTCCTCTCGAGTGTGGTAGATCATTGGTGGTGTAATGGGTCGCGTGCTCCTCTCGAGTGTGGTAGATCATTGGTGGTGTAATGGGTCGCGTGCTCCTCTCGAGTGTGGTAGATCATTGGTGGTGTAATGGGTCGCGTGCTCCTCTCGAGTGTGGTAGATCGTGGGTGTGAGCCCCGGTGATGCCAAACCAAAGACTAGAAAATTGGTGTTTGTTGCTTCTCCATTAAGCACGCAGTATTAAGGAAAACGAGCAAAAACTGGTAGGCTAGGGAATCATTATAATGTGTCCGAGTAAGGCGCCATGTCAATCCACGGAATGTTATTTCTATGAGATAGTACTATAAACATCCAACTAAACGTGTTGGTCTAGTACATAACTGATATCATTATATCATTGAAAATTAATTTGTTCTCGCCATGATATAGCTAAAAAATTGCCGAGTGAGTGTTAAACTGTCGAGTGAGTGTTAAACAACAATCACTCACTCACTCTCTTTGTTATTCCTATTTCTGGTAATTTTTCCATGATTATTCCTATGAATTACTTTTGAAAAACACGTTCTAAGAAAGATAACTCGTAAATATTTGAGATGAAGAAAAAAGCCACAGTTGGCGTTAAACAACAATCATTCACTCGTTTCATTTGCATACAATTAATTTTTCTAGTCTTTTCTGATTATACCAGTATTTTTTTTGTAAAATTTTAATTTTCCTAAGGGGCCGTCGTGGCTGTGATTTATGGTAGTTGGATTTACAACTACATATGCAATCAGTGCCTATCACCACTGATGTTGTGAGTTCGAATTTCGATCAGGGCGAGGTGCACAACATTATGTGATATATTGGTGGTTTTCTCCAGGTACTCCGGTTTCCTCCACCAATAAAACTGACCACCACAATATATCTGGAATATTGTTGAAAGTGGCGTTAAATACCATCAAACAAACAAACATAATTTTCCTATTGCTTATATGACTGTTGACCTAGGATTGAACACAGGGTATTTACCGTCATCTGTACCCAAATTGTATATGTACAACATCGTAGTGTGTACATATATATGGTGACGAATAATCGTCGATGTCTTAATTTCGTAGTCAAATTCGAGCCAGGAAATCTACAAAAAATGTTATACCACGATGTTTGCTGCATCTTTTACTTTTTTTATTCGACTCGATAGTATGTGGTAAAGTTTGTCAGTTATTTACGGCAGGTTGGTATTTCTACTGGTACTCCGGTTTCCTCCACCAACAAAACTGACCGTCAAGATATAAATAAAATATTGATGAAAGTGGTGTTAAACACCACAACCCTTGCCCAAAGATATAATCTTTAAATTATATTTATAATATATTTATTATGAGCTTGATATGGCGAAAACTAGGAAAAGTAAGCTTACACGTGGTAATTAGAGTGTTGTTGAATAACGTCTAAGTGATAATATTTTTAGAAAATATCACTAATGTTTCAAAGGGAGAGTAAAGGGAGATAAGTCGTGATTCAATATAGACGACAAAATGTGAATGCACACATAAACGGAATGAGAACTATTTGCTATATAATGAAGTTGTATCGTAACCCGAATAATCGAGGGCGCTGAATTATTCGAGTTAGATGTATCGAGCACATATCACCGCGGATCGATATGGAATTCGCAGCTTGAGTCGTCAGACACTACATGTATCATATGATCGCGGCCACGAACGTCGACAATGAAAACAAGTATTGGCACAACTGTGGCAACATGTAGAGTGATTGGGTGATTGTTGATTAACGTCAACTCAGCAATTTTCCAGCTATATCATGGCAAGAACAAGTTAATTTTATTTGGATGTTTATAGTGCTAGCCCACTGAAACAACAGTCCGCGGATAGACATGTCGCGCCAATCAGACACATTATCCTGATTCCGAGCTAACCAGCCTTTTCCCTTTCTCTTTACTGCTGTGCACTTAGAAGAGAAGAAGAACTTTGGTTTGACCTGTTTCGCTCGTACCCACGATATACCGCACTCGACTTGAGAACGTTAACTATTACACCAGCGATGAATCATCTTACTCGAGGCGAGAACGTTAACCATTACACCACCGATGAACTTGTCTACATGTATACACCATCTTACTCGAGGCGAGAACGTTAACTATTACACCACCGATGAACTTGTCTACATGTATACATCATCTTACTCGAGGCGAGAACGTTAACCATTACACCACCGATGAACTTGTCTACATGTATACACCATCTTACTCGAGGCGAGAACGTTAACTATTACACCACCGATGAACTTGTCTACATGTATACACCATCTTACTCGAGGCGAGAACGTTAACTATTACACCACCGATGAACTTGTCTCCATGTATACATCATCTTACTCGAGGCGAGAACGTTAACCATTACACCACCGATGAACTTGTCTACATGTATACATCATCTTACTCGAGGCGAGAACGTTAACCATTACACCACCGATGAACTTGTCTACATGTATACATCATCTTACTCGAGGCGAGAACGTTAACCATTACACCACCGATGAACTGGTCTACATGTATACACCATCTTACTCGAGGCGAGAACGTTAACTATTACACCAGCGATGAATCATCTTACTCGAGGCGAGAACGTTAACTATTACACCACCGATGAACTTGTCTACATGTATACATCATCTTACTCGAGGCGAGAACGTTAACCATTACACCACCGATGAACTTGTCTACATGTATGCATCATATTACTCGAGGCGAGAACGTTAACCATTACACCAGCGATGAATCATCTTATTCGAGGCGAGAACGTTAACTATTACACCACCGATGAACTTGTCTACATGTATACATCATCTTACTCGAGGCGAGAACGTTAACCATTACACCACCGATGAACTTGTCTACATATATACATCATCTTACTCGAGGCGAGAACGTTAACTATTACACCAGCCATGAATCATCTTACTCGAGGCGAGAACGTTAACTATTACACCACCGATGAACTTGTCTACATGTATACATCATCTTACTCGAGGCGAGAACGTTAACCATTACACCAGCCATGAATCATCTTACTCGAGGCGAGAACGTTAACTATTACACCACCGATGAACTTGTCTACATGCATACATCAACTTACTCGAGGCGAGAACGTTAACCATTACACCACCGATGAACTTGTCTACATATATACATCATCTTCCTCGAGGCGAGAACGTTAACTATTACACCATCGATGAACTTGTCTACATGTATGCATCATCTTACTCGAGGCGAGAATGTTAACTATTACACCACCGATGAACTTGTCTACATGTATGCATCATCTTACTCGAGGCGAGAACGTTAACTATTACACCATCGATGAACTTGTCTACATGTATGCATCATCTTACTCGAGGCGAGAACGTTAACTATTACACCACCGATGAACTTGTCTACATGTATACATCATATTACTCGAGGCGAGAACGTTAACTATTACACCATCGATGAACTTGTCTACATGTATGCATCATCTTACTCGAGGCGAGAATGTTAACTATTACACCACCGATGAACTTGTCTACATGTATGCATCATCTTACTCGAGGCGAGAACGTTAACTATTACACCATCGATGAACTTGTCTACATGTATGCATCATCTTACTCGAGGCGAGAACGTTAACTATTACACCACCGATGAACTTGTCTACATGTATACATCATCTTACTCGAGGCGAGAACGTTAACCATTACACCACCGATGAACTTGTCTACATGTATACATCATATTACTCGAGGCGAGAACGTTAACTATTACATCACCGATGAACTTGTCTACATATATACATCATCTTCCTCGAGGCGAGAACGTTAACTATTACACCATCGATGAACTTGTCTACATGTATGCATCATCTTACTCGAGGCGAGAACGTTAACTATTACACCAGCGATGAATCATCTTACTCGAGGCGAGAACGTTAACCATTACACCACCGATGAACTTGTCTACATGTATACATCATCTTACTCGAGGCGAGAACGTTAACCATTACACCACCGATGAACTTGTCTACATGTATACATCATCTTACTCGAGGCGAGAACGTTAACTATTACACCAGCGATGAGTCATCTTACTCGAGGCGAGAACGTTAACTATTACACCACCGATGAACTTGTCTACATGTATGCATCATCTTACTCGAGGCGAGAACGTTAACCATTACACCACCGATGAACTTGTCTACATGTATACATCATCTTCCTCGAGGCGAGAACGTTAACTATTACACCATCGATGAACTTGTCTACATGTATGCTTCATCTTACTCGAGGCGAGAACGTTAACTATTACACCACCGATGAACTTGTCTACATGTATACATCATCTTACTCGAGGCGAGAACGTTAACCATTACACCACCGATGAATCATCTTACTCGAGGCGAGAACGTTAACTATTACATCACCGATGAACTTGTCTACATGTATACACCATCTTACTCGAGGCGAGAACGTTAACCATTACACCACCGATGAACTTGTCTACATGTATACATCATCTTACTCGAGGCGAGAACGTTAACTATTACACCACCGATGAACTTGTCTACATGTATACACCATCTTACTCGAGGCGAGAACGTTAACTATTACACCACCGATGAACTTGTCTCCATGTATACATCATCTTACTCGAGGCGAGAACGTTAACCATTACACCACCGATGAACTTGTCTACATGTATACATCATCTTACTCGAGGCGAGAACGTTAACCATTACACCACCGATGAACTTGTCTACATGTATACATCATCTTACTCGAGGCGAGAACGTTAACCATTACACCACCGATGAACTGGTCTACATGTATACACCATCTTACTCGAGGCGAGAACGTTAACTATTACACCAGCGATGAATCATCTTACTCGAGGCGAGAACGTTAACTATTACACCACCGATGAACTTGTCTACATGTATACATCATCTTACTCGAGGCGAGAACGTTAACCATTACACCACCGATGAACTTGTCTACATGTATGCATCATATTACTCGAGGCGAGAACGTTAACCATTACACCAGCGATGAATCATCTTATTCGAGGCGAGAACGTTAACTATTACACCACCGATGAACTTGTCTACATGTATACATCATCTTACTCGAGGCGAGAACGTTAACCATTACACCACCGATGAACTTGTCTACATATATACATCATCTTACTCGAGGCGAGAACGTTAACTATTACACCAGCCATGAATCATCTTACTCGAGGCGAGAACGTTAACTATTACACCACCGATGAACTTGTCTACATGTATACATCATCTTACTCGAGGCGAGAACGTTAACCATTACACCAGCCATGAATCATCTTACTCGAGGCGAGAACGTTAACTATTACACCACCGATGAACTTGTCTACATGCATACATCAACTTACTCGAGGCGAGAACGTTAACCATTACACCACCGATGAACTTGTCTACATATATACATCATCTTCCTCGAGGCGAGAACGTTAACTATTACACCATCGATGAACTTGTCTACATGTATGCATCATCTTACTCGAGGCGAGAATGTTAACTATTACACCACCGATGAACTTGTCTACATGTATGCATCATCTTACTCGAGGCGAGAACGTTAACTATTACACCATCGATGAACTTGTCTACATGTATGCATCATCTTACTCGAGGCGAGAACGTTAACTATTACACCACCGATGAACTTGTCTACATGTATACATCATATTACTCGAGGCGAGAACGTTAACTATTACACCATCGATGAACTTGTCTACATGTATGCATCATCTTACTCGAGGCGAGAATGTTAACTATTACACCACCGATGAACTTGTCTACATGTATGCATCATCTTACTCGAGGCGAGAACGTTAACTATTACACCATCGATGAACTTGTCTACATGTATGCATCATCTTACTCGAGGCGAGAACGTTAACTATTACACCACCGATGAACTTGTCTACATGTATACATCATCTTACTCGAGGCGAGAACGTTAACCATTACACCACCGATGAACTTGTCTACATGTATACATCATATTACTCGAGGCGAGAACGTTAACTATTACATCACCGATGAACTTGTCTACATATATACATCATCTTCCTCGAGGCGAGAACGTTAACTATTACACCATCGATGAACTTGTCTACATGTATGCATCATCTTACTCGAGGCGAGAACGTTAACTATTACACCAGCGATGAATCATCTTACTCGAGGCGAGAACGTTAACCATTACACCACCGATGAACTTGTCTACATGTATACATCATCTTACTCGAGGCGAGAACGTTAACCATTACACCACCGATGAACTTGTCTACATGTATACATCATCTTACTCGAGGCGAGAACGTTAACTATTACACCAGCGATGAGTCATCTTACTCGAGGCGAGAACGTTAACTATTACACCACCGATGAACTTGTCTACATGTATGCATCATCTTACTCGAGGCGAGAACGTTAACCATTACACCACCGATGAACTTGTCTACATGTATACATCATCTTCCTCGAGGCGAGAACGTTAACTATTACACCATCGATGAACTTGTCTACATGTATGCTTCATCTTACTCGAGGCGAGAACGTTAACTATTACACCACCGATGAACTTGTCTACATGTATACATCATCTTACTCGAGGCGAGAACGTTAACCATTACACCACCGATGAATCATCTTACTCGAGGCGAGAACGTTAACTATTACATCACCGATGAACTTGTCTACATGTATACACCATCTTACTCGAGGCGAGAACGTTAACCATTACACCACCGATGAACTTGTCTACATGTATACATCATCTTACTCGAGGCGAGAACGTTAACTATTACACTACCGATGAACTTGTCTACATGTATGCATCATCTTACTCGAGGCGAGAACGTTAACTATTACACCACCGATGAACTTGTCTACATGCATACATCATCTTACTCGAGGCGAGAACGTTAACCATTACACCACCGATGAACTTGTCTACATGTATACATCATCTTCCTCTAGGCGAGAACGTTAACTATTACACCACCGATGAACTTGTCTACATGTATGCATCATCTTACTCGAGGCGAGAACGTTAACTATTACACCATCGATGAACTTGTCTACATGTATGCATCATCTTACTCGAGGCGAGAACGTTAACTATTACACCATCGATGAACTTGTCTACATGTATACATCATCTTACTCGAGGCGAGAACGTTAACTATTACACCACCGATGAACTTGTCTACATGTATGCATCATCTTACTCGAGGCGAGAACGTTAACTATTACACCATCGATGAACTTGTCTACATGTATGCATCATCTTACTCGAAGCGAGAACGTTAACTATTACACCACTGATGAACTTGTCTACATGTATACATCATCTTACTCGTGGCGAGAACGTTAACCATCACACCACCGATGAACTTGTCTACATATATACATCATCTTCCTCGAGGCGAGAACGTTAACTATTACACCACCAATGAACTTGTCTACATGTATACACCATCTTACTCGAGGCGAGAACGTTAACTATTACACCACCGATGAATTTGTCTACATGTATACACCATCTTACTCGAGACGAGAACGTTAACCATTACACCACCGATGAACTTGTATACATGTATACATCATCTTACTCGAGGCGAGAACGTTAACCATTACACCACCGATGAACTTGTCCAGATATATACATCATCTTCCTCGAGGCGAGAACGTTAACTATTACACCATCGATGAACTTGTCTACATGTATGCATCATCTTACTCGAGGCGAGAACGTTAACTATTACACCACCGATGAACTTATCTACATGTATACATCATCTTACTCGAGGTGAGAACGTTAACTATTACACCACCGATGAATCATCTTACTCGAGGCGAGAACGTTAACTATTACACCAGCGATGAATCATCTTACTCGAGGCGAGAACGTTAACCATTACACCACCGATGAATTTGTCTACATGTATGCATCATCTTACTCGAGGCGAGAACGTTAACTATTACACCACCGATGAACTTGTCTACATGTATACATCATCTTACTCGAGGCGAGAACGTTAACCATTACACCACCGATGAACTTGTCTACATGTATACACCATCTTACTCGAGGCGAGAACGTTAATCATTACACCCCCGATGAACTTGTATACATGTATACATCATCTTACTCGAGGCGAGAACGTTAACTATTACACCACCGATGAACTTGTCTACATGTATGCATCATCTTACTCGAGGCGAGAACGTTAACTATTACACCACCGATGAATCATCTTACTCGAGGCGAGAACGTTAACTATTACACCAGCGATGAATCATCTTACTCGAGGCGAGAACGTTAATCATTACACCACCGATGAATTTGTCTACATGTATACATCATCTTACTCGAGGCGAGAACGTTAACCACTACACCACCGATGAACTTGTCTACATGTATACATCATCTTACTCGAGGCGAGAACGTTAACCATTACACCACCGATGAACTTGTCTACATGTATACATCATCTTACTCGAGGTGAGAACGTTAACTATTACACCAGCGATGAATCATCTTACTCGAGGCGAGAACGTTAACTATTACACCACCGATGAACTTGTCTACATGTATACATCATCTTACTCGAGGCGAGAACGTTAACCATTACACCACCGATGAACTTGTCTACATGTATACATCATCTTACTCGAGGTGAGAACGTTAACTATTACACCAGCGATGAATCATCTTAATCGAGGCGAGAACGTTAACTATTACACCACCGATGAACTTGTCTACATGTATGCATCATCTTACTCGAGGCGAGAACGTTAACCATTACACCACCGATGAACTTGTCTACATGTATACATCATCTTCCTCGAGGCGAGAACGTTAACTATTACACCATCGATGAACTTGTCTACATGTATGCTTCATCATACTCGAGGCGAGAACGTTAACTATTACATCACCGATGAACTTGTCTACATGTAAACATCATCTTACTCGAGGCGAGAACGTTAACCATTACACCACCGATGAATCATCTTACTCGAGGCGAGAACGTTAACAATTACACCACCGATGAACTTGTCTACATGCATACATCATCTTACTCGAGGCGAGAACGTTAACTATTACACCACCGATGAACTTGTCTACATGTATGCATCATCTTACTCGAGGCGAGAACGTTAACTATTACACCACCGATGAACTTGTCTACATGCATCAATCATCTTACTCGAGGCGAGAACGTTAACCATTACACCACCGATGATCTTGTCTACATATATACATCATCTTACTCGAGGCGAGAACGTTAACTATTACACCATCGATGAACTTGTCTACATGTATGCATCATCTTACTCGAGGCGAGAACGTTAACTATTACACCACCGATAAACTTGTCTACATGTATACATCATCTTACTCGAGGCGAGAACGTTAACCATTACACCACCGATGAACTTGTCTACATGTATACACCATCTTACTCGAGGCGAGAACGTTAATTATTACACCACCGATGAACTTGTCTACATGTATACACCATCTTACTCGAGGCGAGAACGTTAACCATTACACCACCGATGAACTTGTATACATGTATACATCATCTTACTCGAGGCGAGAACGTTAACTATTACACCACCGATGAACTGGTCTACATGTATACACCATCTTACTCGAGGCGAGAACGTTAACCATTACACCACCGATGAACTTGTCTACATGTATACATCATCTTACTCGAGGTGAGAACGTTAACTATTACACCACCGATGAATCATCTTACTCGAGGCGAGAACGTTAACCATTACACCACCGATGAACTTGTCTACATGTATACATCATCCTACTCGAGGTGAGAACGTTAACCATTACACCACCGATGAACTTGTCTACATGTATACATCTTCTTACTCGAGGCGAGAACGTTAACTATTACACTAGCGATGAATCATCTTACTCGAGGCGAGAACGTTAACTATTAAACTACCGATGAACTTGTCTACATGTATGCATCATCTTACTCGAGGCGAGAACGTTAACCATTACACCACCGATGAACTTGTCTACATGTATACATCTTCTTACTCGAGGCGAGAACGTTAACTATTACACTAGCGATGAATCATCTTACTCGAGGCGAGAACGTTAACTATTAAACCACCGATGAACTTGTCTACATGTATGCATCATCTTACTCGAGGCGAGAACGTTAACCATTACACCACCGATGAACTTGTCTACATGTATACATCATCTTCCTCGAGGCGAGAACGTTAACTATTACACCACCGATGAACTTGTCTACATGTATACATCATCTTCCTCGAGGCGAGAACGTTAACTATTACACCATCGATGAACTTGTCTACATGTATGCATCATCTTACTCGAGGCGAGAACGTTAACTATTACACCACCGATGAACTTGTCTACATGTATACATCATCTTACTCGAGGCGAGAACGTTAACTATTACACCAGCGATGAATCATCTTACTCGAGGCGAGAACGTTAACCATTACACCACCGATGAACTTGTCTACATGTATACATCATCCTACTCGAGGTGAGAACGTTAACTATTACACCACCGATGAACTTGTCTACATGTATGCATCATCTTACTCGAGGCGAGAACGTTAACCATTACACCATCGATGAACTTGTCTACATGTATACATCATCTTACTCGAGGCGAGAACGTTAACCATTACACCACCGATGAACTTGTCTACATGTATACACCATCTTACTCGAGGCGAGAACGTTAATTATTACACCACCGATGAACTTGTCTACATGTATACACCATCTTACTCGAGGCGAGAACGTTAACCATTACACCACCGATGAACTTGTATACATGTATACATCATCTTACTCGAGGCGAGAACGTTAACTATTACACCACCGATGAACTGGTCTACATGTATACACCATCTTACTCGAGGCGAGAACGTTAACCATTACACCACCGATGAACTTGTCTACATGTATACATCATCTTACTCGAGGTGAGAACGTTAACTATTACACCACCGATGAATCATCTTACTCGAGGCGAGAACGTTAACCATTACACCACCGATGAACTTGTCTACATGTATACATCATCCTACTCGAGGTGAGAACGTTAACCATTACACCACCGATGAACTTGTCTACATGTATACATCTTCTTACTCGAGGCGAGAACGTTAACTATTACACTAGCGATGAATCATCTTACTCGAGGCGAGAACGTTAACTATTAAACTACCGATGAACTTGTCTACATGTATGCATCATCTTACTCGAGGCGAGAACGTTAACCATTACACCACCGATGAACTTGTCTACATGTATACATCTTCTTACTCGAGGCGAGAACGTTAACTATTACACTAGCGATGAATCATCTTACTCGAGGCGAGAACGTTAACTATTAAACCACCGATGAACTTGTCTACATGTATGCATCATCTTACTCGAGGCGAGAACGTTAACCATTACACCACCGATGAACTTGTCTACATGTATACATCATCTTCCTCGAGGCGAGAACGTTAACTATTACACCACCGATGAACTTGTCTACATGTATACATCATCTTCCTCGAGGCGAGAACGTTAACTATTACACCATCGATGAACTTGTCTACATGTATGCATCATCTTACTCGAGGCGAGAACGTTAACTATTACACCACCGATGAACTTGTCTACATGTATACATCATCTTACTCGAGGCGAGAACGTTAACTATTACACCAGCGATGAATCATCTTACTCGAGGCGAGAACGTTAACCATTACACCACCGATGAACTTGTCTACATGTATACATCATCCTACTCGAGGTGAGAACGTTAACTATTACACCACCGATGAACTTGTCTACATGTATGCATCATCTTACTCGAGGCGAGAACGTTAACCATTACACCACCGATGAACTTGTCTACATGTATACATCATCTTACTCGAGGCGAGAACGTTAACTATTACACTAGCGATGAATCATCTTACTCGAGGCGAGAACGTTAACTATTACACCACCGATGAACTTGTCTACATGTATGCATCATCTTACTCGAGGCGAAAACGTTAACCATTACACCACCGATGAACTTGTCTACATGTATACACCATCTTCCTCGAGGCGAGAACGTTAACTATTACACCATCGATGAACTTGTCTACATGTATGCATCATCTTACTCGAGGCGAGAACGTTAACTATTACACCACCGATGAACTTGTCTACATGTATACATCATCTTACTCGAGGCGAGAACGTTAACTATTACACCACCGATGAATCATCTTACTCGAGGCGAGAACGTTAACTATTACACCAGCGATGAATCATCTTACTCGAGGCGAGAACGTTAACCATTACACCACCGATGAACTTGTCTACATGTATACATCATCTTACTCGAGGCGAGAACGTTAACTATTACACTATCGATGAACTTGTCTACATGTATACATCATCTTACTCGAGGCGGGAACGTTAACCATTACACCACCGATGAACTTTTCTGCATATATACATCATCTTCCTCGAGGCGAGAACGTTAACTATTACACCATCGATGAACTTGTCTACATGTATGCATCATCTTACTCGAGGCGGGAACGTTAACTATTACACCACCGATGAACTTGTCTACATGTATGCATCATCTTACTCGAGGCGAGAATGTTAACTATTACACCACCGATGAACTTTTCTACATGTATACATCATCTTACTCGAGGCGAGAACGTTAACCATTACACCACCGATGAACTTGTCTACATGTATACACCATCTTACTCGAGGCGAGAACGTTAACTATTACACCACCGATGAACTTGTCTACATGTATACACCATCTTACTCGAGGCGAGAACGTTAGCCATTACACCACCGATGAACTTGTCTACATATATACATCATCTTCCTCGAGGCGAGAACGTTAACTATTACACCATCGATGAACTTGTCTACATGTATGCATCATCTTACTCCAGGCGAGAATGTTAACTATTACACCACCGATGAACTTTTCTACATGTATGCATCATCTTACTCGATGCGAGAACGTTAACCATTACACCACCGATGAACTTGTCTACATGTATACATCATCTTACTCGAGGTGAGTACGTTAACTATTACACCACCGATGAATCATCTTACTCGAGGCGAGAACGTTAACTATTACACCAGCGATGAATCATCTTACTCGAGGCGAGAACGTTAACCATTACACCACCGATGAACTTGTCTACATGTATGCATCA
The DNA here is from genome assembly GCA_963383655.1 of Bathymodiolus septemdierum. Classification (NCBI taxonomy): domain Eukaryota; kingdom Metazoa; phylum Mollusca; class Bivalvia; order Mytilida; family Modiolidae; genus Bathymodiolus; species Bathymodiolus septemdierum. The sequence continues at coordinate 57,876,063 of OY726527.1, forward strand.
TCTTACTCGAGGCGAGAACGTTAACCATTACACCACCGATGAACTTGTCTACATGTATACATCATCTTACTCGAGGCGAGAACGTTAACTATTACACCACCGATGAACTTGTCTACATGTATGCATCATCTTACTCGAGGCGAGAACGTTAACTATTACACCACCGATGAACTTGTCTACATGTATACATCATCTTACTCGAGGCGAGAACGTTAACCATTACACCACCGATGAACTTTTCTGCATATATACATCATCTTCCTCGAGGCGAGAACGTTAACTATTACACCATCGATGAACTTGTCTACATGTATGCATCATCTTACTCGAGGCGAGAACGTTAACCATTACACCACCGATGAACTTGTCTACATGTATACATCATCTTACTCGAGGCGAGAACGTTAACCATTACACCACCGATGAACTTGTCTACATATATACATCATCTTCCTCGAGGCGAGAACGTTAACTATTACACCATCGATGAACTTGTCTACATGTATGCATCATCTTACTCGAGACGAGAATGTTAACTATTACACCACCGATGAACTTGTCTACATGTATGCATCATCTTACTCGAGGCGAGAACGTTAACCATTACACCACCGATGAACTTGTCTACATGTATACATCATCTTACTCGAGGTGAGTACGTTAACTATTACACCACAGATGAATCATCTTACTCGAGGCGAGAACGTTAACTATTACACCAGCGATGAATCATCTTACTCGAGGCGAGAACGTTAACCATTACACCACCGATGAACTTGTCTACATGTATACATCATCTTACTCGAGGCGAGAACGTTAACTATTACACCAGCGATGAATCATCTTACTCGAGGCGAGAACGTTAACTATTACACCACCGATGAACTTGTCTACATATATACATCATCTTCCTCGAGGCGAGAACGTTAACTATTACACCATCGATGAACTTGTCTACATGCATGCATCATCTTACTCGAGGCGAGAACATTAACTATTACACCAACGATGAACTTGTCTACATGTATACATCATCTTACTCGAGGCGGGAACGTTAACCATTACACCACCGATGAACTTTTCTGCATATATACATCATCTTCCTCGAGGCGAGAACGTTAACTATTACACCATCGATGAACTTGTCTACATGTATGCATCATCTTACTCGAGGCGGGAACGTTAACTATTACACCACCGATGAACTTGTCTACATGTATGCATCATCTTACTCGAGGCGAGAATGTTAACTATTACACCACCGATGAACTTTTCTACATGTATACATCATCTTACTCGAGGCGAGAACGTTAACCATTACACCACCGATGAACTTGTCTACATGTATACACCATCTTACTCGAGGCGAGAACGTTAACTATTACACCACCGATGAACTTGTCTACATGTATACACCATCTTACTCGAGGCGAGAACGTTAGCCATTACACCACCGATGAACTTGTCTACATATATACATCATCTTCCTCGAGGCGAGAACGTTAACTATTACACCATCGATGAACTTGTCTACATGTATGCATCATCTTACTCCAGGCGAGAATGTTAACTATTACACCACCGATGAACTTGTCTACATGTATGCATCATCTTACTCGAGGCGAGAACGTTAACCATTACACCACCGATGAACTTGTCTACATGTATACATCATCTTACTCGAGGTGAGTACGTTAACTATTACACCACCGATGAATCATCTTACTCGAGGCGAGAACGTTAACTATTACACCAGCGATGAATCATCTTACTCGAGGCGAGAACGTTAACCATTACACCACCGATGAACTTGTCTACATGTATACATCATCTTACTCGAGGCGAGAACGTTAACTATTACACGAGCGATGAATCATCTTACTCGAGGCGAGAACGTTAACTATTACACCACCGATGAACTTGTCTACATGTATGCATCATCTTACTCGAGGCGAGAACGTTAACCATTACACCACCGATGAACTTGTCTACATGTATACATCATCTTACTCGAGGCGAGAACGTTAACTATTACACCACCGATGAACTTGTCTACATGTATGCATCATCTTACTCGAGGCGAGAACGTTAACCATTACACCACCGATGAACTTGTCTACATGTATACATCATCTTACTCGAGGCGAGAACGTTAACCATTACACCATCGATGAACTTGTCTACATGTATACATCATCTTCCTCGAGGCGTGAACGTTAACTATTACACCACCGATGAACTTGTCTACATGTATACATCATCTTACTCGAGGCGAGAACGTTAACCATTACACCACCGATGAACTTGTCTATATATATACATCATCTTCCTCGAGGCGAGAACGTTAACTATTACACCACCGATGAACTTTTCTACATGTATACATCATCTTACTCGAGGCGAGAACGTTAACCATTACACCACCGATGAACTTGTCTACATATATACATCATCTTCCTCGAGGCGAGAACGTTAACTATTACACTCTCGATGAACTTGTCTACATGTATGCATCATCTTACTCGAGGCGAGAACGTTAACTATTACACCACCGATGAACTTGTCTACATGTATACATCATCTTACTCGAGGCGAGAACGTTAACCATTACACCACCGATGAACTTTTCTGCATATATACATCATCTTCCTCGAGGCGAGAACGTTAACTATTACACCATCGATGAACTTGTCTACATGTATGCATCATCTTACTCGAGGCGGGAACGTTAACTATTACACCACCGATGAACTTGTCTACATGTATGCATCATCTTACTCGAGGCGAGAACGTTAACTATTACACCACCGATGAACTTTTCTACATGTATACATCATCTTACTCGAGGCGAGAACGTTAACCACTACACCACCGATGAACTTGTCTACATATATACATCATCTTCCTCGAGGCGAGAACGTTAACCATTACACCACCGATGAACTTGTCTACATGTATACATCATCTTACTCGAGGTGAGTACGTTAACTATTACACCACCGATGAATCATCTTACTCGAGGCGAGAACGTTAACTATTACACCAGCGATGAATCATCTTACTCGAGGCGAGAACGTTAACCATTACACCACCGATGAACTTGTCTACATGTATACATCATCTTACTCGAGGCGAGAACGTTAACTATTACACCAGCGATGAATCATCTTACTCGAGGCGAGAACGTTAACTATTACACCACCGATGAACTTGTCTACATGTATGCATCATCTTACTCGAGGCGAGAACGTTAACCATTACACCACCGATGAACTTGTCTACATGTATACATCATCTTACTCGAGGCGAGAACGTTAACCATTACACCATCGATGAACTTGTCTACATGTATACATCATCTTCCTCGAGGCGTGAACGTTAACTATTACACCACCGATGAACTTGTCTACATGTATACATCATCTTACTCGAGGCCAGAACGTTAACCATTACACCACCGATGAATCATCTTACTCGAGGCGAGAACGTTAACCATTACACCACCGATGAACTTGTCTACATATATACATCATCTTCCTCGAGGCGAGAACGTTAACTATTACACTATCGATGAACTTGTCTACATGTATGCATCATCTTACTCGAGGCGAGTACGTTAACTATTACACCACCGATGAATCATCTTACTCGAGGCGAGAACGTTAACTATTACACCAGCGATGAATCATCTTACTCGAGGCGAGAACGTTAACCATTACACCACCGATGAACTTGTCTACATGTATACATCATCTTACTCGAGGCGAGAACGTTAACTATTACACCAGCGATGAATCATCTTACTCGAGGCGAGAACGTTAACTATTACACCACCGATGAACTTGTCTACATATATACATCATCTTCCTCGAGGCGAGAACGTTAACTATTACACCATCGATGAACTTGTCTACATGCATGCATCATCTTACTCGAGGCGAGAACATTAACTATTACACCAACGATGAACTTGTCTACATGTATACATCATCTTACTCGAGGCGGGAACGTTAACCATTACACCACCGATGAACTTTTCTGCATATATACATCATCTTCCTCGAGGCGAGAACGTTAACTATTACACCATCGATGAACTTGTCTACATGTATGCATCATCTTACTCGAGGCGGGAACGTTAACTATTACACCACCGATGAACTTGTCTACATGTATACATCATCTTACTCGAGGTGATAACGTTAACTATTACACCACCGATGAACTTGTCTACATGTATGCATCATCTTACTCGAGGCGAGAATGTTAACTATTACACCACCGATGAACTTTTCTACATATATACATCATCTTACTCGAGGCGAGAACGTTAACCATTACACCACCGATGAACTTGTCTACATGTATACACCATCTTACTCGAGGCGAGAACGTTAACTATTACACCACCGATGAACTTGTCTACATGTATACACCATCTTACTCGAGGCGAGAACGTTAGCCATTACACCACCGATGAACTTGTCTACATATATACATCATCTTCCTCGAGGCGAGAACGTTAACTATTACACCATCGATGAACTTGTCTACATATATGCATCATCTTACTCCAGGCGAGAATGTTAACTATTACACCACCGATGAACTTGTCTACATGTATGCATCATCTTACTCGAGGCGAGAACGTTAACCATTACACCACCGATGAACTTGTCTACATGTATACATCATCTTACTCGAGGTGAGTACGTTAACTATTACACCACCGATGAATCATCTTACTCGAGGCGAGAACGTTAACTATTACACCAGCGATGAATCATCTTACTCGAGGCGAGAACGTTAACCATTACACCACCGATGAACTTGTCTACATGTATACATCATCTTACTCGAGGCGAGAACGTTAACTATTACACGAGCGATGAATCATCTTACTCGAGGCGAGAACGTTAACTATTACACCACCGATGAACTTGTCTACATGTATGCATCATCTTACTCGAGGCGAGAACGTTAACCATTACACCACCGGTGAACTTGTCTACATGTATACATCATCTTACTCGAGGCGAGAACGTTAACTATTACACCACCGATGAACTTGTCTACATGTATGCATCATCTTACTCGAGGCGAGAACGTTAACCATTACACCACCGATGAACTTGTCTACTTGTATACATCATCTTACTCGAGGCGAGAACGTTAACCATTACACCATCGTTGAACTTGTCTACATGTATACATCATCTTCCTCGAGGCGTGAACGTTAACTATTACACCACCGATGAACTTGTCTACATGTATACATCATCTTACTCGAGGCGAGAACGTTAACCATTACACCACCGATGAACTTGTCTATATATATACATCATCTTCCTCGAGGCGAGAACGTTAACTATTACACCACCGATGAACTTGTCTACATGCATACATCATCTTACTCGAGGCGAGAACGTTAACCATTACACCACCGATGAACTTGTCTACATATATACATCATCTTCCTCGAGGCGAGAACGTTAACTATTACACTCTCGATGAACTTGTCTACATGTATGCATCATCTTACTCGAGGCGAGAACGTTAACTATTACACCACCGATGAACTTGTCTACATGTATACATCATCTTACTCGAGGCGAGAACGTTAACCATTACACCACCGATGAACTTTTCTGCATATATACATCATCTTCCTCGAGGCGAGAACGTTAACTATTACACCATCGATGAACTTGTCTACATGTATGCATCATCTTACTCGAGGCGGGAACGTTAACTATTACACCACCGATGAACTTGTCTACATGTATGCATCATCTTACTCGAGGCGAGAACGTTAACTATTACACCACCGATGAACTTTTCTACATGTATACATCATCTTACTCGAGGCGAGAACGTTAACCACTACACCACCGATGAACTTGTCTACATATATACATCATCTTCCTCGAGGCGAGAACGTTAACCATTACACCACCGATGAACTTGTCTACATGTATACATCATCTTACTCGAGGTGAGTACGTTAACTATTACACCACCGATGAATCATCTTACTCGAGGCGAGAACGTTAACTATTACACCAGCGATGAATCATCTTACTCGAGGGGAGAACGTTAACCATTACACCACCGATGAACTTGTCTACATGTATACATCATCTTACTCGAGGCGAGAATGTTAACTATTACACCAGCGATGAATCATCTTACTCGAGGCGAGAACGTTAACTATTACACCACCGATGAACTTGTCTACATGTATGCATCATCTTACTCGAGGCGAGAACGTTAACCATTACACCACCGATGAACTTGTCTACATGTATACATCATCTTACTCGAGGCGAGAACGTTAACCATTACACCATCGATGAACTTGTCTACATGTATACATCATCTTCCTCGAGGCGTGAACGTTAACTATTACACCACCGATGAACTTGTCTACATGTATACATCATCTTACTCGAGGCCAGAACGTTAACCATTACACCACCGATGAATCATCTTACTCGAGGCGAGAACGTTAACCATTACACCACCGATGAACTTGTCTACATATATACATCATCTTACTCGAGGCGAGAACGTTAACTATTACACTATCGATGAACTTGTCTACATGTATGCATCATCTTACTCGAGGCGAGAACGTTAACTATTACACCACCGATGAACTTGTCTACATGTATACATCATCTTACTCGAGGCGAGAACGTTAACCATTACACCACCGATGAACTTTTCTGCATATATACATCATCTTCCTCGAGGCGAGAACGTTAACTATTACACCATCGATGAACTTGTTTACATGTATGCATCATCTTACTCGAGGCGGGAACGTTAACTATTACACCACCGATGAACTTGTCTACATGTATGCATCATCTTACTCGAGGCGAGAACGTTAACCATTACACCACCGATGAACTTGTCTACATGTATACATCATCTTACTCGAGGCGAGAACGTTAACCATTACACCACCGATGAACTTGTCTACATGTATACATCATCTTACTCGAGGCGAGAACGTTAACTATTACACCACCGATGAACTTGTCTACATGTATGCATCATCTTACTCGAGGCGAGAACGTTAACCATTACACCACCGATGAACTTGTCTACATGTATACATCATCTTACTCGAGGCGAGAACGTTAACCATTACACCATCGATGAACTTGTCTACATGTATACATCATCTTCCTCGAGGCGTGAACGTTAACTATTACACCACCGATGAACTTGTCTACATGTATACATCATCTTACTCGAGGCGAGAACGTTAACCATTACACCACCGATGAATCATCTTACTCGAGGCGAGAACGTTAACCATTACACCACCGATGAACTTGTCTACATATATACATCATCTTACTCGAGGCGAGAACGTTAACTATTACACCACCGATGAACTTGTCTACATGTATACATCATCTTACTCGAGGCGAGAACGTTAACCATTACACCACCGATGAACTTTTCTGCATATATACATCATCTTCCTCGAGGCGAGAACGTTAACCATTACACCACCGATGAATCATCTTCCTCGAGGCGAGAACGTTAACTATTACACTATCGATGAACTTGTCTACATATATACATCATCTTCCTCGAGGCGAGAACGTTAACTATTACACCATCGATGAACTTGTCTACATGTATGCATCATCTTACTCCAGGCGAGAATGTTAACTATTACACCACCGATGAACTTTTCTACATGTATGCATCATCTTACTCGAGGCGAGAACGTTAACCATTACACCACCGATGAACTTGTCTACATGTATACATCATCTTACTCGAGGTGAGTACGTTAACTATTACACCACCGATGAATCATCTTACTCGAGGCGAGAACGTTAACTATTACACCAGCGATGAATCATCTTACTCGAGGCGAGAACGTTAACCATTACACCACCGATGAACTTGTCTACATGTATGCATCATCTTACTCGAGGCGAGAACGTTAACCATTACACCACCGATGAACTTGTCTACATGTATACATCATCTTACTCGAGGCGAGAACGTTAACTATTACACCACCGATGAACTTGTCTACATGTATACATCATCTTACTCGAGGCGAGAACGTTAACTATTACACCACCGATGAACTTGTCTACATGTATGCATCATCTTACTCGAGGCGAGAACGTTAACCATTACACCACCGATGAACTTGTCTACATGTATACATCATCTTACTCGAGGCGAGAACGTTAACCATTACACCATCCATGAACTTGTCTACATGTATACATCATCTTCCTCGAGGCGTGAACGTTAACTATTACACCACCGATGAACTTGTCTACATGTATACATCATCTTACTCGAGGCGAGAACGTTAACCATTACACCACCGATGAATCATCTTACTCGAGGCGAGAACGTTAACCATTACACCACCGATGAACTTGTCTACATATATACATCATCTTACTCGAGGCGAGAACGTTAACTATTACACCACCGATGAACTTGTCTACATGTATACATCATCTTACTCGAGGCGAGAACGTTAACCATTACACCACCGATGAACTTTTCTGCATATATACATCATCTTCCTCGAGGCGAGAACGTTAACCATTACACCACCGATGAATCATCTTCCTCGAGGCGAGAACGTTAACTATTACACTATCGATGAACTTGTCTACATATATACATCATCTTCCTCGAGGCGAGAACGTTAACTATTACACCATCGATGAACTTGTCTACATGTATGCATCATCTTACTCCAGGCGAGAATGTTAACTATTACACCACCGATGAACTTTTCTACATGTATGCATCATCTTACTCGAGGCGAGAACGTTAACCATTACACCACCGATGAACTTGTCTACATGTATACATCATCTTACTCGAGCTGAGTACGTTAACTATTACACCACCGATGAATCATCTTACTCGAGGCGAGAACGTTAACTATTACACCAGCGATGAATCATCTTACTCGAGGCGAGAACGTTAACCATTACACCACCGATGAACTTGTCTACATGTATGCATCATCTTACTCGAGGCGAGAACGTTAACCATTACACCACCGATGAACTTGTCTACATGTATACATCATCTTACTCGAGGCGAGAACGTTAACTATTACACCACCGATGAACTTGTCTACATGTATACATCATCTTACTCGAGGCGAGAACGTTAACTATTACACCACCGATGAACTTGTCTACATGTATGCATCATCTTACTCGAGGCGAGAACGTTAACCATTACACCACCGATGAACTTGTCTACATGTATACATCATCTTACTCGAGGCGAGAACGTTAACCATTACACCATCCATGAACTTGTCTACATGTATACATCATCTTCCTCGAGGCGTGAACGTTAACTATTACACCACCGATGAACTTGTCTACATGTATACATCATCTTACTCGAGGCGAGAACGTTAACCATTACACCACCGATGAATCATCTTACTCGAGGCGAGAACGTTAACCATTACACCACCGATGAACTTGTCTACATATATACATCATCTTACTCGAGGCGAGAACGTTAACTATTACACCACCGATGAACTTGTCTACATGTATACATCATCTTACTCGAGGCGAGAACGTTAACCATTACACCACCGATGAACTTTTCTGCATATATACATCATCTTCCTCGAGGCGAGAACGTTAACCATTACACCACCGATGAATCATCTTCCTCGAGGCGAGAACGTTAACTATTACACTATCGATGAACTTGTCTACATATATACATCATCTTCCTCGAGGCGAGAACGTTAACTATTACACCATCGATGAACTTGTCTACATGTATGCATCATCTTACTCCAGGCGAGAATGTTAACTATTACACCACCGATGAACTTTTCTACATGTATGCATCATCTTACTCGAGGCGAGAACGTTAACCATTACACCACCGATGAACTTGTCTACATGTATACATCATCTTACTCGAGCTGAGTACGTTAACTATTACACCACCGATGAATCATCTTACTCGAGGCGAGAACGTTAACTATTACACCAGCGATGAATCATCTTACTCGAGGCGAGAACGTTAACCATTACACCACCGATGAACTTGTCTACATGTATACACCATCTTACTCGAGGCGAGAACGTTAACTATTACACCACCGATGAACTTGTCTACATGTATACACCATCTTACTCGAGGCGAGAACGTTAGCCATTACACCACCGATGAACTTGTCTACATATATACATCATCTTCCTCGAGGCGAGAACGTTAACTATTACACCATCGATGAACTTGTCTACATGTATGCATCATCTTACTCCAGGGGAGAATGTTAACTATTACACCACCGATGAACTTGTCTACATGTATGCATCATCTTACTCGAGGCGAGAACGTTAACCATTACACCACCGATGAACTTGTCTACATGTATACATCATCTTACTCGAGGTGAGTACGTTAACTATTACACCACCGATGAATCATCTTACTCGAGGCGAGAACGTTAACTATTACACCAGCGATGAATCATCTTACTCGAGGCGAGAACGTTAACCATTACACCACCGATGAACTTGTCTACATGTATACATCATCTTACTCGAGGCGAGAACGTTAACTATTACACGAGCGATGAATCATCTTACTCGAGACGAGAACGTTAACTATTACACCACCGATGAACTTGTCTACATGTATGCATCATCTTACTCGAGGCGAGAACGTTAACCATTACACCACCGATGAACTTGTCTACATGCATACATCATCTTACTCGAGGCGAGAACGTTAACTATTACACCACCGATGAACTTGTCTACATGTATGCATCATCTTACTCGAGGCAAGAACGTTAACCATTACACCACCGATGAACTTGTCTACATGTATACATCATCTTACTCGAGGCGAGAACGTTAACCATTACACCATCGATGAACTTGTCTACATGTATACATCATCTTCCTCGAGGCGTGAACGTTAACTATTACACCACCGATGAACTTGTCTACATGTATACATCATCTTACTCGAGGCGAGAACGTTAACCATTACACCACCGATGAACTTGTCTATATATATACATCATCTTCCTCGAGGCGAGAACGTTAACTATTACACCACCGATGAACTTGTCTACATGTATACATCATCTTACTCGAGGCGAGAACGTTAACTATTACACTCTCGATGAACTTGTCTACATGTATGCATCATCTTACTCGAGGCGAGAACGTTAACTATTACACCACCGATGAACTTGTCTACATGTATACATCATCTTACTCGAGGCGAGAACGTTAACCATTACACCACCGATGAACTTTTCTGCATAAATACATCATCTTCCTCGAGGCGAGAACGTTAACTATTACACCATCGATGAACTTGTCTACATGTATGCATCATCTTACTCGAGGCGGGAACGTTAACTATTACACCACCGATGAACTTGTCTACATGTATGCATCATCTTACTCGAGGCGAGAACGTTAACTATTACACCACCGATGAACTTTTCTACATGTATACATCATCTTACTCGAGGCGAGAACGTTAACCACTACACCACCGATGAACTTGTCTACATATATACATCATCTTCCTCGAGGCGAGAACGTTAACCATTACACCACCGATGAACTTGTCTACATGTATACATCATCTTACTCGAGGTGAGTACGTTAACTATTACACCACCGATGAATCATCTTACTCGAGGCGAGAACGTTAACTATTACACCAGCGATGAATCATCTTACTCGAGGCGAGAACGTTAACCATTACACCACCGATGAACTTGTCTACATGTATACATCATCTTATTCGAGGCGAGAACGTTAACTATTACACCAGCGATGAATCATCTTACTCGAGGCGAGA